>CM053596.1:4004518-4063344 GCA_028646575.1 Pseudocheirus occidentalis | reverse complement strand
AGACCCCAAAATACCAACATGCCGGGTCCTGCAGAAAGAATTCCACTCAAGTCTTCTCAGCCAAAGAAAAAGTAAAGTTTATTGAAAGATATGGGGTAGACTCTTACAGAGCAAGTCTGTGCTAAGCCATCCCATGGTGCTCTCACACCATGTGGAGGGAAGATAGGATTCTATATACAGAAAGGTTGTGGGAGGAATCTAGGGGTGGTCCAGAGGAGGAGATTGGGGAGGGTCTTTAGGAGGAGTCAGATGAGGTCAGACTCCAGTAGGGAGGGTCTTCAGGAGTAAAGATGAAGTTAGACTCCAGTAATGAGTGGTTCAGGGTGGGAAGTTGCTGGAGGCTACCTGGAGACCATAGACTATGGTGGGCCAGGACAGTTCAAGGGTGGGAAATATTGGAACAAAGGGGACTAAAAACTTGGGCAGAGCCACAACTTAAGGCTCATGACCTCAGGCAAATGTCTTCCCTGGAAAGGTTTACTTTCCCAGAGCCTGTACCTCAAAGAATCAAGGAGTGCTCAAAAGGGCAGGTGGGGTGGGTCTCAGAGCCTACACCTCATCAGTAGTGTTTTTACTATGACCAAATACTTAACCCAGCTTTTACAGCAAAGTGCTATAAACACTCCATAAAAGAAAGAACAAATGCAGACTTCTCTGGTACAGAGGGAGGTCACCAAACTTGACTCCGATCTTCCAGATGGTGGGGTGGGTGGAGCCTGTCCCTAGACCCTGTTATGTGCAAGGGATTGCTGAATCTATAATGTGTCAGGCTCTGTTCTTCTGAGGATACAAAGTGTCTACCTGGGACAGAAAACTAAGTTAATTGTTTCACAAAAGGAAAGGAAAAACAGGCCCACTCTCTGGGAGTTTGGTCTAATGGGGGAGATGACAGTGCACCAGCTGGGGCCACACAAGCTTTCTAGAGTGTGGATGGGGGCAGACGCTGGCAGTGGTGGGGACCAGGAAAAGCATGTTTTCAGAAAGTGATATTTTAGCTGAGATGTGAAGGAAGCCAGGAGGCCCAGGTGTGGGGGGAGGATGTCAGGGGTCAGGGATCAGGGGTCAGCCAGTATCCCTGGGTTAGAGAGGAGGGGGATGGGGGGAAGTGCAAGAAAACTGGGACGGAATTGGGGCTGGTCATAGGGAGTCTGGGAAGGAAAGAAGGAAGGAAGGAAGGAAGGAAGGAAAGAAGGAAGGAAGGAAGGAAGGAAAGAAGGAAGGAAGGAGGAGGGAGGGAGGAGGGGTGGGAAGAGGAGAAAAAGAAAGAGGATGCTTCCCTTGTTCAAAGATGGTGCAATGGTTAGATCTAGGACTAGGAAGGCCTGAGTTCACAGTCGGCCTTGGACACCTCCTAGCTGTGTGACCTTGGGCAAGTCACTGCACTGAATTTGCCTCAGTTTGCTCATCTGTGAAAGGAGCTGGAGAAGGGAATGGCAAACCATTCCAGTACCTTTTTGCTAAAAAAAAACAAAAACAAAAACAACCTCCAAACAGGGTGAGAAAGTAAAAGTCAATCCGGCAGGAAAAGATACATCTGTGGCTCATCTGCCTTCCTGCAGCCTACCCCTGCCCTGGTCCCCCCAGGCAGAGCACTGCTGCCCCCTCCTTCCCCCTGAGGCCTCCTCTGTAACATGGGGCTGGGGGAGGTGTTCAGGGCACCTCCAAGAAGCCACAGGTTCTGAGTTTTTCTACCAAACAAAGTGGGCTCAGGCTGGTTTTCTGCACAGCCCACCATGGACAGTCTTCACCTCCCAGGAGGGGGCACACTTATCCTTATTCTACAGCTGGGGAAACTGAGGCCAAGAAAGGTGAAGTGACTTGTTCAGGATCTCCGTGAGTGCCCAAGGCCAGATTTAAACTTGGATCTTCCCGGTTCCAGGCCCCAATTCTGGGCCCTGAGCCACCAGACTCCACTGACTAGGGATTGTTTTCACTCCCTGGGGGACGTTGGGGGCTTTGCCCAAAGTTCCAGAAGGGATCCTGTGGCTTCCACTGGGCAGTCCTTGGCCTCTGCCTCAGTTTCCTTCCGTGTAAGACGCATGACAGTGAAGAGGTAACCCAAGGAGGGTTAGGGTTGCCTGAGACCCCCAAATACCAACATGCTGGGTCCTGCAGAAAGAATTCGACTCAAGTCTTCTCAGTCTCTGGGGTGCTCTGGGGATCACTGGGGCAAGGAAGCTCCCATGAGGCGCCTACTGTGTGCAGGACAGGCCCCACCCTCCAGGGGCTTACACTAAAGGAGGACGACCCAGAACCAGAAGCAGAAAAGGGGTCAGGGAGGCTGCTGGGTGATGCAGTGAATAGGCACCGGCCCTGGAGTCAGGAGGACCTGAGTTCAAATTTAGCCTCAGACACTTGAGACAATTACTAGCCGAGTGACTTTGGGCAAGTCACTTAACCCCAAATGCCCTTCAAAAAAAAGGGGGTGAGGGGAGAAGGCGGGGCCTGGAGGAAAGTGACGTCACAGGCCCCATAACCAATGCTCTGATCTCCGATAGGGGGTGGGGGAAGCGGCCATGTGCCAGAATGCCTGCCCAGTGACGTCACACCCCGGGGAGGGGCCCTCCTGAAGCAGTTGCAGAGCCTCAGGGCATGCTGGGAAATCTGTGGTGCGCTGGCGCAGCTTAGCCAGGGACCAAGAGGTTGGTTCTGCTCTTCTTGTGACGAGCTGGGTGAGTGGGGGAGGGGAGGGCAGGAAGGAAGGAGTCAGTGCGCAGGCTCGACTCCCAGCCTATGGGGAAGCCCCTCCTCCCTCCCTCTGCCCCCCCCCCCCCCCTCCACTTACGGGGGCACTTAGTTCGGTTTGTTTACGTGGCAGCGTCCCCGGAAGCGTGTGCGGGTGTGCGCGCGCTGGGGCTAGTGCCAGTGGGGGGGGGGAGTGGGCGCGTGACATAGGACAAGGCTGGCCTCGGGGCTTGGGGCAAGGCCCCCTAGGGAGCCCCTCCCCCGGGGGTGTGGCCCAGGAGGACGCAGAGGCCAATGGGGGAAGGGCTCAGGGTGACGTCACAGGACGGGGGTGGAGGGGCTTTTCCCTCATTTAGCCTTCCACCCTGAGCATTTATGAAGTGTTTGCTGTGTGCAGGGCTCTGTGCCAGCAGAGAGAACTCCCGCCCCCGCGCCTTTGCTTTCAGCCCTTTCTCAGCCTTGTCCAGCCGTCAGTGACCCCCTGAGGTTTCTGGGTAGAGATGCTGGAGGGGTGGGCGGGTCCTCCCGCTGGTTTTACAGATGAGGGAACTGAGGCAGGCTGGGTACAGTGACTTGCCCAGAGTCATCCGGCTAGGAAAAGTCAGAGGACAAACTCGAATCCAGGACGCAGAAGTCATCTTCCTTCCTCGCCTGGGTCGGAGTTTCCCCCTCTGTCCTCAGGGGAGGGGAAGAGAATCCCTGGAGGGGCAGGGACCAGGGGAAGACCAGGAAGAGCCTTGTAAGGCCTGGGGGCTCTGTCAGGAATGAGGGAGGATGCCCAGACCAGCAGCCCCCGTGGGAGGTGCAGCCCTGGAACCCCAGGAGGCAGCTGTGGGCTGGGGAGCCCCACCTCTCAGCAGCCCTGATCTGGGCCCAAAGAGCCGCCTCCACGTGTTGTGACCTCAGCACTGGCCGGGGTGCCTCCCCTCCGGATCCTCCTCCCCCCATCCCCAGCCACCCCTCCGGGGGCTTCATTTAGTCCAGTCCGGTGTCTGGCAGCTGTTACCACTGGTGGTGTTCCTTCTGTGTCTGCAGCTCAGTGTGCACCGGAAGCTTCCTCCTCTCCCTCCTCCTCCTCCTCCTCTTCTCCTCCTTCTCCTCTCCTCCTCCTCTCCTCCTCCCACCCTTCTCTTCCCTCTCCTCCTCTTCCTCCTCTTCTCCCCCTCCTCTCCTCTTCCTCCCCCTCCTCTTCCCCCTCTTCTCCTCCTCCCCCCTCCTCCCCCCTCCTCCCCCTCTCCTTCTCCTCCCCTTCCTCTCCTCCTCCCCCTCCCCCTCCCCCCTTCAGAGCTGCTCAGAAGCACCTTCATGGCCTTGGTCTCCCCCCCAACACACGTGTTCTACTTGAGTCTTCATGGACTCCTAGGTTTCTTTAATTAGAATCTCTTGTTGTTTGGTCTGATGAGATCATATTTGTAAAAAGATTATACCTGGCACATAGTGGGCCCTTAATTCAGATTTGTTTTTTTGTTTTCTAATCACAAAACATATCTAAGGTGAATTGCCAAAAGGCTTCTTGCAGAAAATGGGATTTTAGTTGAGGCCTGAAGAAAACTGGTAAAGCCCAAAGGCTTCAGGGAGGAGGCACGGGAGGCATTGGGAGGAGGGAAGGAGCCAGTGAAGCTGCACTTCACTGGCTGGAGATGGAAGAATAGCAAGGGGGCCAGTGTCACTGGGTGCTGAGAACATGGAGCGGACATGGGGGGAGGGATGGGGGAAAGGGAGCTCCCAGGGGTGTAGCCCATGTGGAACTCAAACCCTGGGGTGGAGTTTGGAAGCCTGGGGAAAGTCCAGGGCAGAAGAGGGGGTGATCCCAGTGGCATTGGCCTTCCAGATCATGGAGGGCAGTGCTTGTAGCTTAGAGGGAGGTGCAAAGTGTCCTAAAGTCCTGGCCCTAGGGCACTGGAGGAAATTCTGTTTTGGGGGCCTCAGAGGAAGAGCAGAGCAGGGCTCTTGGGTCTAGGAAAGCGGCTCTCAACCTGTGGGTTGCAACCCCTTTGGGAATCAAACGACCCCTTTTGCAGGGGTGGCCTAAGACCATTAGAAAACACTTATTTCCTATGATCTTAGGAACTGAGACACCGCTCCTCTGCCTCCAGGCAGGTCTACCCACATGCAGATATGTCCACATACGAGTATTAAAGGATTGCAGCATTCAGAGGGTTGAGAACCACGGGTCTAGGAGGACCCTGACAGAGCAAGCTGGCTGAAAACAGAAGGCCCAGGAGCTGTCTTCCTGCTTTTTTTCATTGGAGTAGTGGGGCTGAGATCTCCAGCCTTCTGGAAGCCAGTGCAGGTCCCAGGTAGATCTGAAGGAGGCCCACACCCCCTTCTGCTGGCCGCCCTTTCCTCATCTTCCCCGTCTGACCTCTTGGTGAGGGTCCTCCAGCTATGACAGGAGCAGGCCTCCTCAAGTCTGGCTCCTGGGGCTGCTGGTTGTCCAGGCTGTACATCTCATCCCAGAGGGCCTCGGCTACTGTCCCCACCCTTACCTTTGGGTTGCCATGAAGTGACTTAAACACCTTACCCATAGCATCAGATGGAGAGAGCGCTGATTTAGGGGTCACCGAGGCTCTGGCGGGCCTCAGCCCTCCTGGGTTCCCAAGCCCCTACTGCCTCCTGGGTCTCTGTAGGAGGAGGGGGAGGGGAGGGGACAGAAAGGAAGGAATAAGTGAGCCTGGTAAATGGGCTTCCATTTTAGATCTGCTCCCACCCCGACCCTCTCTGCCGACCATGTTGCTGATTGTCTGCGGAGGGCTGGGTAGGGTCTTTGTAACTCCTCTGAGACCTCCCTTTCTGTTCATCCTTGTAGGCCAGCCTGCCGTCTAGGAAGAGAAGGGAGGACGTCTGCCCCTCTGCCATCCTTGTTCCTTACCTTCTCAGCCTGCAGAGTATAAGGCCTGGCCTAAGCACGGGGAGCCTGAAGCCAGAAGGAATGGCCCCTGGGAGCCAGAGGCCCCCAGCCCAGGTGAGCGCAGTCCAGACCCAGGTCAGCCAATGTGACCATTTCCAAAGACATGGAAGCTTGTTTTTGAGGTTGGCTGTCTCTCTTACCTACAGATTGTTCCTTTACAACAAAAATAGATATACAGTTAAATTTGGTAGTGACCAAACTGCCCTGCCCTCTTCTCTGCTTAGAGGTGTGCCAGCAACACTCTTTATCTGGAGCACCAGCACCCCCCTTCCCCCCATTGCTGTTTGTTTATGTTCTGTCTCATTACGACAGGGAAGACCACTACCTGTAGGCATCATGGCTTGGTTCTCTTCTTTCTGCCTAGTCCACTGACCCCTACACACATAAGCCCTTCCCCCTCCTCTGTTTCTTCTGCCTTTCTTTCTTCTCTGTTTCTTTCTTCTCTCTTGTTTAGCGACTGAAGGTCAAGGAAAACCCTGGACAGGCCTGGAGCAGAGGCTTGAAGGCTTCCCCAGCTCTTCCCCTTCTCTGTGTTGTCTTCACAGAAATTGTCCTCTGGGTCTGGCCACACACAAGACTTCCCAAGAATCTCTGAATCCTCCCATTTACCATTTACCCATTTACCTAGGTCAAGTCAATAATCATTAGAAAGTGGTTCCTCTGCTTGGCACTGTTTGGGTTGAAAAATACCCTTCATCCTTAATTTAGTAAAAAAAAAAAAAAAAGTAAAAACAGAGATGTCTTAGGATAAGAACAGGAGTTTATTCTCTTCCCCAGGAGAAGAGGTGGTCTGCCCCATGAGTCAATCATGGAGAAGAGTCATGTTATTTATAATTTATAACTTAACTTAGTCAGGCCCCCTTCCCTGACTGTTTCTCATTGGTGGAGAGGCTCACCTCACCAAATTCTTCCCAACTGGGAGAGCAGGAGAAGAGTGGGGGAAGGTCCCACCAAGGCGGAAAAACAGAAAAAGGAATTTAAAAGTGATTGACAGCAGCCATGGAAGGGGAGGGGGAAGAAAAGGTTAACAACCCCAGATTGAGAAGTTTTCACTCATTCCACACAGCACTGTTCTAGGTCTTGAGAAATGGCCAGTCCTGTAAATCGAGGCTTTATGGTTTTGTTGGTTTTCTAGACAGAACAAAGTATGACCAGGATGAACATAAACCTTAAATGTGTGTTGTGCTCACAATTGTTTCTTTTCAGAAAGCTAGTTGTTCAGCCTGTCACACCGCTACCTTCCTTTCTCTTACTTTACCTTCTATTTCTGTGCTGTAGGGATCCCAGCAGACCCCCTTCCTCCCTCATATGAGGGCATGGGGAAAGCTGCTCATCTCTTGTGATGTGGACAAGAGGAAATGGGAGACAGAGCGTGGAGGACGTTGAGAGAAGGGGACTGACTGATAGCCCCCTAGTGGAAACAGAATTGGGAAGGGGAATTGGCAGAAATGATGAGGGAGGGACCAGATACACTCCACACCCCAAGCCCAAGATTAACTTTGGGGAATAATTAAGAATGACAGAAAAGGTTTGGTAAAATGACCCAATCAGTCATCCAGTGTTTCTGATGGGACGCCTCTGTGACAGCGCTGCAGTGTCCTGGGCTCTGCAGTGTCCTGGTTGTGAGGGGAAAAGCTAGATTGATGGGATAATCTGAGTTTGTGTTCTAATAGAGGAGACGAGTACCCATAAAAATGGATATCACGTCAGTATAAGAGTAAATAAAGTCAGCTACATCCAAAGGCTCTGAGCAGAGAATGCTTAGGAAGGGAGGCTGCCAACAGTGGGAGATAGCAGGTGGGACTTCATGCAGAAGATGTGGCTTAAGGTATGTTTTAAAGGGACAGAGAGACCATTTAAAGAACAGGGACAATTAAGGATGGAAACTGTTGGAAGGAAGAGCATGGAGGGGGTTCAGACGCCCTTATAGGTGGTTGACCTTTACAAAGACAAGGCCTCCCACTTTCTTAGAATGTGCATTTTTTTCCCCTGAAGGGTTATACTCAGTTTTGCTGGGTAGGTGATTCTTGATTTTAATTCTACCTTTTTTGGCCTCTAGAATATCATATTCCAACCCCTCCGGTCCTTTAAAGTAGAAGCTGCTGAAGTGTGTGTTGTTCTACTTGTATTTCTTCAATATTTGCATTGTTTCTTTGTAGCGCTTGCAGTTTCTCCTTGACCCGGGAGCTCTAAAATTTGGTTACAATATTCCTAGGAGTTTTTCTTTTGGGATCTTCTTCAAGAGGCTAGCAGTGGATTCTTTCAATTTCTATTTTACACTATGGTTCTAGAATATCAGGGCAGTTTTCCTTGAAGAAGTATGGCTAGGCTCTGTTTTTGATCATGGATTTCAGGTAGTTCAATGATTTTTAAATTATCTTTCCTGGTCAGCGGTTTTTTCAGTGAAATATTTCACACTGTCTTCCGTTTTTTTCATTCTTTTAAAGAGGTTTTGTTTTATGATTTCTTGATTTCTCACAGCATCGTTTACTTCCATTAGCTCCATTCTAATTTTGAAGGAGTTATTTTTTTTTCGTGAGCGTTTGGACTTCCTTTTTTATTTGGCCAGTGCTGCTTTTTAAGGTGTTCTTCTCCTCATTGGCTTTTAGACCTCTTTTGCCATTTGGATTAGTCCATTTTTTAAAAGTATTTTCTCCAGCATTTTTCGGGTCTCCTTTAGCAGGCTGTTGACTTATTTTTCATGATTTTCTTGCATCACTCTCATTTTTCTTCCCAATTTTCCTTTGAAAATTTCTCTTACTTGATTTTCAAAATCTTTTTTGAGCTCTTCCATAGCCTTTGACCAATTCACATTTTTCCCAGAGGCTTTGGTTGTAGGGGCTTTGACTTTCTTGTCTTCTTCTGCTTGTATGTGTTGATCTTCCTTGTCATCAAAGTTAGATTCTATAGTCTTATTCCCCCCTTTCCCTCCCCCCCACCGCCCACTGTTAGCTCATTTCCCCAGCCAGTTACTTGACTTCTTAGCTATCTGTTAAGGTAGGATTCTATTTCCAGGGTGGAGGTTGTAGCATCCCCAGCTTCAGGGGTTTTGTACAGCTGTTTTCAGAGATACTTCTAAGGAACTGTAAATTTTCAGGTCTTCCAGTGATCATAGGAGAAGTGTTTACTGCTCTCCTGCTCTGTGCTCTATGAGTGACCCAAACACTCTTTTCTGCCTTGGAACTGTGTAGAGGATTTCCTTTCTACCACTGCCACAAGCTCCTCCACACCAAAACTTCTCCTCACCCCAGGACCAGCACCAAGACCTGCAACCCAGATCCAAGCACAGGCAAAGCAAGAGAATACTGCCTCAGTGCCAGCAAAGAGATCCCTGCAATCCCCCTCTGATAAGCTACTTGATTCTCCCATCATCTGTGGGCTGAGAGCTCCAGAATTAGCCACTGCTGCTGCCACCCTGGGACTGGACCTTGCTCCTCTCTCACCCAGGTCTGATAGACCTTTCCTACTGACCACCTAAATTGGGTTGAGAAGTCTGGGAAGGCCATAGTTGCCTCTGATTCAGTCCCCTGAGACCTGCTCTGGCCTTGTCTGTGCTGTTGCTGCCCATGCTGGACCGCGCTCTTCTCTTAGACTGATGCAACAGACCTTTCCCATTCACCTTCCAGGTTGTCTTGGGCTGGAAATTTGTTTCACTCTGTCATGTGGGCTCTGCTGCTCTAGAATTTGTTTGGAATCATTTTTTATAGGTATTTGGAGGGATTGGGGGAAGAGCTCCAGCAAGTCCCTGCTTTTACTCTGCTATCTTGTCTCCACCTATAACCTCCCACTTTCTTAAAGAATGGAAGACAGAAGCCATTGTAAGATCCCATGAAGAGGTTTTGAGGAGGAAAAGGCAAGCAGCCATTTAGTAAACACTCACAAAGTGCCAGGCTCTATGCTTAGTGGTGGGCAAAAAGAGACGGATGGCAGTGTCTGTCCTCAAGGAGCATACAGTCTAATGGGAGACACCACAAACACACGATTATGTACAAACAAGCTATAAGTCAATGAGATAGAACTGAAAAAAGGAAGGCATCAGTATGAAGAGGAGCTGAGCAAGGCTTCCTGTAGAAGTTGGGATTTTTGTTGAGACTTGAGGGAAGCCAGGAGGCCTACATGAGGAGGCAGAGACTTCCAGCCACTTCGCAGAGCCGGAGAAAATGCCCAGAGCCTAGAAACGGAGTGCATTCTTCCTCATATACCAAGGAGGCCAGTGTCATTGGATCAAACAATTAAGATCTAAGAAGACTGAAAAAGCAGGTGATACTTAGGTCATGGTGAGCTTTCAAAATAAAATTACAAGCAAGATACTCAGATGAGACAGGGTAGTGAGTGGTCAGTAAGCATTTATTAAGCCCCTGCTATTTGCCGAGCACTGTGCTAAGTCCTGGAGGCTCCAATACAGAAGAAGAAAGATTGTCCTATCCTCATGGAGTTTACACTTTCAAGGGGAAGACAATACAAAAGGTAGCTGAAAAGGTGAGGGGGACACAGAAGAAACTGGCCACTAGAGCATAGTCAAGCAGTCAGAAGTCCCGGAGCAGTGCAGCCAAGTGAGGAATGTGAGCTGACCTCCTTAAATGGAAGTTTGAAGTACGTGAACTCATTCCATGGTGGTGAAAAGACTGTGAGAGAATGGAGAAGGAGAGAGATATGAAAGAGCTTCTGGTAAGAAAAAGTTTAGGGATTCAGTAGATTAATTGTCAGTCAATAAAAGGATGACTCACACTATGAATAAATGCAGTGCAGTGAAGAATCATGACTCAGGAGATCCCAGGGAAATGGAAAATTCTGTACATTTTTTGGAAATCTAAAAAATTGGGAAAGGACTAATACATTCTTTAATTGCTCAGAAGTCAAGAATATAAATAAAGGAAACTAATAGTGAAATATAGGTTACAAATTGAATATAAATCACACATTTTAAGGAAGAAATCAAAATGACAAAAAAGTAAAAGATTTTTTATCTACATGAAAGAGAATTGCTCCAAAAAATAGGACTTCTGAAAAAGTGAGTCATATTCTGCTAGAAATGGAAGAATATCAAATGCCAAGAGCATTAGCCAAACACAGATTCTGTATGTAGTGGGCTGGAAAAATAGATGACCCCTCTGAAGTATTAAAGCAACAGTTGTCAATCTGTGGGTTGTGACCCTTTGGGGGTTGAATGACCCCTTCACAGGGGTCGCCTAAGACCATCGGAAAGCACATATTTCCAATGGTCTTAGGAACTGAGATACCACCCCTCTATCCGTCTCCAGGCAGGTCCTCCCACATATGAGTATTAAGGGGTCGCAGCATTAGGAAGGTTGAGAACACTGTATTGAAGGATTTGCAGATATGGATGTTCTCTCCTATAATATCCATCAGCTTCCCTGTTAACTCATTCTCTTGACTCTTGGTCCCAAATATTCTAAAGTTCTAGGGGTACGTGTAGATAAATTCTTTTTTTTAATAAATAAACTGTCAATGTCTTTCTCATGAATTAGCTCAATCTTCTACACTATTTAATAAAATATCACATTTTTTATAAATGAAGGAGCTCTCCTTTATCCATTACCTTTACTTTTATTTCTGTATGACTAAATGTTAATATGAATGAGTATATTCCTTTAACAAATGGAAGCAATCATAAAGCAAAGACAAGTTTTTTTGGTTATGATATATCATATCCAGGTTATCCCAAGCCCTCAATATTACAACAGGTAACTTTTCTTCACTTACCTGGAAACAGAGTCTCATGCCACTCAGTTCAGTTCAGACTGTAAGTAATATTTCTTAAGAAGACTCTTCATGCCTTCATCTAGATATGACTTTATTTCGGCCTTTGAGGAAATCAGCATCTAGGAAGATAATTCCTTTTTCTTTGTTTTCCTCCTCAAAAAATCACTAGTAATGTTTCCTCCCAGAAAACAGCATAGTTACCACCTTCTCACAAATTATTCATAGAGTTTTCTTAACATGATCACTTATGACAGTTCTCATGAGGAAGAATTCTATGCTACCTTCTTTCTTTCTCTTCTACGTGTTCTCATACCTCACTGACAGGGCACATAACTTCTCCTTGATTCTGTAGGGAGAAGCATTTCATAGTAAGACACTTCTCCAACTTTTATTGTTCCAACATGACTCTCACTTCAAATATAAAGTGCTTTTCTCAACATTCCATTGGGCTATTATTGACTACGGTTTCAGTTGTTGGCTCTGCTGCTCATAAAGTTTTGGGTAAATCCCTTTTGTGGTTCACTTTTCTCCTTGAGTTGATAAAGGTGGGGCTAGATGAATTCAGGTCTCTTTCAGCTCTCATTCTTTTGGCATTTGATGGTTTAGGAGGCAGTGACATTCCAGGATGTGGCTGTGGACTTCACCCTGGAGGAATGGGGCTTGTTGGACCATTCTCAGAAAGAGCTGTACAAGGAGGTCATGCTGGAAACCTGCCAGAATCTTCTTTCTGTGGGTAAGGACCTTTTCCTTTGGTAACTCTGAGGTCTTGCCTTGGTAGCTCGTTGTTCCTACTCCTGCCTGGCATAGCAAGTTCATCTTTATTCTTGCTTCATTCTTCCCTCAAATTCTAGCCCAGGGAGTAGGAAAAGAAGGGAAGGGACCAAGCACTTGCACATATACATATGTGTGCCTTCACACACACACATGTATACATGTATGTGTGTATATATGTATAAGTGTGTGTGCATTTTCAATGTCCCTAACTGGGAACAGCGCTTTATTCTGGTTATCGTTTGGTCTTTACACTATCTCGGCAGTGCTGTCATCCCCAGTTCATAGTTTGAAGACCTGAGACAGACAGAGATGAAATAACTTGCCTGGAGACAGCTACCATGTGTCTGAGAGTGGGCGGACCTTGTCTTTCTGACTCCAGGTTAAGACCTCTTATCACTGCACGACCAGCAGCCTCCGGCTTCTAGGTCATAGAAGCTTGGCTGTGTGCCCACTCTTCTACGGAAGAGGAGAATTGAATAAAGGTGGAATTTTGTGATTCTAGATAAGCCTCGGGATCTCTGTACCCCTCCACAGATGCCAGTAATCAGTATTATGGAGACCATCCTTGAGGTGTCCTGGGAACCTTTGTGTGGTCCTGGCTTGCACGTCTCCTTTCCCTAAAGAGGACTAAGTTCTGTGTTTCTCTCTCTTGTCATCCCTTTCTCATTCTGTATTCCCAGGGCTTCCTGTTCTTAGAGAAGATTTGATCTTCCTTTTTCAGCAAGGGATGCTAGAACTAAAAGGCCCAGGTAACTCCTGTCCAGGTGAGTGAGATGAAAGTCAGTGTATGGGGGCTGTTACCACAAGAGACCTCTGTGTTTAGTGAATACTTCAAAAGACTGAGATTTGGGGGCAGGCAGACCTGACTTAGAATTTATTTTTAGACACATTCAGCAGTGGGATCCTGGGCAAGTAACTGAACCAGTTTCCTGATCTGTAATAAAGGAGAGAAGCTGAGATTCCTTGACCTTTCAGTTCTCTTCTAGTTATCGAACTGTGATCCTGTAGGAAGGCATTGTTTTGAACTTAGGGGCATAGGACTTCTGAAAAAATCTAAGAGGAGCTGAGGGTGTCGAATAAACTCTTTCCTGCTTGGTTGTTGTCCTTTGTTCTCAAAGAGAATCAAGACGATGTCACTGTGTTAGAGTCAAGTTACGGTGTGTCTGATGGGCCGATCAAACCGATATGAACTCAGTTTGGGCACAAATAGTTCATGTGAACCTTTGGGGTGGATTCTCCATGTTTGTGCTTCTTGAGTTTCTTTTGAGCTACTTCAATTCTGCTTTGCTTGTAGAGCACAGCACCTTCTCTGATGTGGGCACACTATGATCAGCTGTCCTGTGCCAGTTTCTCCCATTTCAACCAATTAATTCCAAAGTTATTCAGAGAGACCTTGAGCATGTCCTCGTATTGCTTCTTTTGACTACTATATGATCACTTGCCCTGTGCCGGTTCTCCGTAAAATAGTCTTTTAGGCAAGCATACATTTGGTATTAAGTGACCCGCTCATTGGAGTCATACTGAATGTTTGCCAGTTTAGCTCAAGAAAGGACTTCAGTGGACTTCTGGGATGCAGGATTGCAGAGTAAGCAGTATATTGCTGTCTCTCTTTCCCCTGTTTTTTGGCCCAAGATACTTGGAGGATTCTCAAAAAAGGTCCATCTCACTCTGGTAAAAGGGGAGGGCATTCCAGGACAGGAAGCATCCCAGCAAGCTAGCAGCAAGCTCGACCTCTGCAAACCAGTGGGAGATCCTGGGCATCAGGGTGGTAGAGCAGCCAAATGCCAACCCCGGGTTCTTCCCTTCTTCCCCTCTCATCCCCCACCCCCCCACGCCTCAGCTTGGAGAACCACCATACGCTTCAGCACAGCCCATGGAAGACAGGTGTCCTTCAGCTGTGGGACCTCCCCACGTTCTGGTGCAGCCCTGGGTGGGCAGGCATCCTGTGGTGGTTGAACTTTCTGAACTTCTTCAGTATAGCTCCAAGCATCCTCCAGGAGCAGGAAAAAAACCATTCTAGCCTCAGCACACACCAGATACCACTGTTACCATCCAGACTCAACACCAGGTAAGCTACAAGATCTCTACAGCCCCCAGCTACCAATACCTGAGACCCCCAAACACAAAGCCAGTGACCAGACTTCTGGCCACCAGCACAAGAAGCTTGGGATAGTGACCCCTGTGCTCCAGCAAGAGAGCTCAACTTTAAAAGCCAGGAAACAGGCAAACAAGATGAACAAAAAGCAAAAATGAATATTGACTGTAGAGTGTTACAATGGTGATAAGGAAGATCAAAACACAAACTCAAAAAAGGACAACATTGTCTATATACCTACATCCAAAACCTCAAGGAGGAAAATGAATGGGCCCAAAGCCCAAAAAGCCCCCTTGGAAGACCTCAAGAAGGATTTTAGAAGTCCAATAAGTGATAGAAGAAAGATTGGGGGAAAGAAATGAGAAGCATGCAAGAGAGAGTTAGCAGCTTAGAAAAGGAAGGACAGGGGCGGCTAGGTGGCACAGTGAATAGAGCACCGGCCCTGGAGTCAGGAGGACTTGAGTTCAAATCCAGTCTCAGACACTTAACACAAAAACTAGCCGTGTGACCTTGGGCAAGTCACTTAACCCCAACTGCCCTCCAAAAAGCAAAAAAGAAAAAAAGAAAAGAAAAGGAAGGACAAAAATTGACTAAAAAAAGGAATTCATTGAAAAATGGAATTGGCCAAATGGGGGTGGGGGGGTGGGAACCACAGAGGAAAGCAACTCCTTAAAAGGTAGAATTGACCAGATGGAAAAGGTCGTGCACAAATTCACTGAAGAGAAGAACTCCTTAAAAAGTAGAATTGGCCAAATGGAGAAAGATATAGAAAAGTTAACTGAAGAAAATAATTCCTTAAAAATTAGAGTTGGGCAAGTAGATGTCTCTAGAAAAAAGAAATAATCAAACAAAAAGAAAAGAAGAAAAAAATAGAAAAAAATGTAAAATATTTCATTGGAAAAACCACTGACCTGGAAAACAGATCCAGGAGAAATAATTTAAGAATTATTGGACTACCTAAAGCCATGATAAAAAAAGAACCTGGACAATATTTTACAAGAAATTATCAAAGAAAACTACCTGATATCCTAGAACCAGAGGGTAAAATAGTCATTGAAAGAATCCACTGATCATCTCCTAAAAGAAATTCCAGAATGAAGACTCTGAAGGAATAATTTAGCCAAATTCCAAACTTACCAGGTCAAGGAGAAAATACTATAAGTAGCCAGAAAGAAACAATTTAAATATTATGGAACCACAGTCAAGATTACACAGGATTTAGCAGCTTCTACATTAAAGGATTGCTGGGGCTTGAATATGATTTCCAGAAGGCAAAGGAGCTTGGATTACAACCAAGAATCAATTACCATGTAAAATTGAGCATAAGCTTTCAGGGCAAAAGATGCACTTTCAGTGAAATAGAGTCTTTCAATCATTCCTGAAGAAAAAAAACTGTTGAACAGAAAAATTGATCTTCAAAGACAAGACTCAAGAGAAGCATAAAAATGTATATGGGGGAGGGGGGGGAAATGGTATTCAATAAGGTTAAACTGTTTACATCCCCACACAGGAAGGTATTGGTAACTTTTGAGAACTGTGTCTTTATTATGACAATTAGAAGGGATATATATATATATATATATATATATATATATATATATATATATATATATATAGAGAGAGAGAGAGAGAGAGAGAGAGAGAGAGAGAGAGAGAGACATGTCTTGTAGGTATATGTTGACTTTGATGTGATGATAAAACAAAATTAAAGGGTGAAAAAAAGGATTGTACTTGGAGAAGAGGTCAGGAGAAAGGAGAAAAGGTTAAATTACATCCCATGAAGAGGTACAAAGACCTATTAACATCAGAGAGAAAGAAGGGACAGAGGTGAGCGTTGTTTGAACCTTACTCTCATCAGATTTGGCTCAAAGAGGAAATGACATTCACACTGAGTTGGGTATAGAAAGCTATCTTACCCCATAGGAAAGAGGGGAAAGGAGAAAGAAAAGGGAGCAGGCTGATAGAAGGGAGGGCGGATTGAGGAAGGTGGTGATCAGAAGCAAAACAATGGTGAGGTGGGAAGGGTTGAAAGGACAGAGTAAAGCATAATTGGGAGTGGGAAATACCCCAGTGGAGTGGAGTGGAGAGAAAGACACAGTAATCATAATTGAATGTGAATGGGATGAACTCTTCCACAAATTGCAAGTGGATTAAAAACCGTAATCCTAGAGTATGTTGTTTACAAGAAATGCATTTGAAATAGAGAGACACACACAGAATAAAGGTAAAAGGCTGAAGCAGAATATATTATACTTCAGCTGAAGTTAAAAAAAAAAGCAGGGGTAGCAATCCTCATCTCAGACAAAGCAAAAGCAAAAATAGATCTAATTAAAAGAGATAAGGAAGGAAACTACATCTTGCTAAAAGGTATCCTAGACAGAGAAATAATATCAATGCTAAAAGTATATGTACCAAGTGGCATAACATCCAAAGTTTTAGAGAACTTAAGTGAGTTATAGGAAGAAATAGATATAAAAACTATACTAGTGGGGGATCTTAAACTCCCCTCTGAGAAACTAGATAAATTTAACCACAAAATAAAAGTTAAGGAGGTAATTGAAATTTTAGAATAGTTATACATGGTAGACCTCTGGAGAAAATTGAATGAGGGATAGAAAGGAATATGCCTTTTTCTCAGTGGTACATGGCACCTACACAAAAATTGAACAGGTACTAGGTCATAAAAACCTCATGAGCCAATGCAGAAATACTAAATGCATCCTTTTCAGATAATGATGCAGTAAAAATTACATGTAATAAAGGGCCATAGCAAGATAGACTAAAAATTAATTGGAAATGGAATATTCTACTCCTAAAGAATGAGTGAGTCAAGCAATAAATCATAGAAACAATCACGTCATCAAAGAGAATGACAACAATGAGACATCATACCAAAACTTATAGGGTGCAACCAAAGCAGTTCTTAGGGGAGATTTTGTATCTCTAAATAGTTACACGAATAAAGTAAAGAATGAATTGGGCATGCACCTAAAAAGACTAGAAAAAATTTTTAATTCCCAATTAAATACCAAATAGAAATTCTGAAAAAGGGTTAGAATTAGAAATGAATGCATTTTAGGTTTAAGCTGAGGGTTAGGGTTAGATTAATAAAATTGAAATTAAGAAAATTTTTGAACCAGTAAATAAAACTAAGCTGGTTTTATGACAATACCATTGAAATACATAGATTTTTGGTTGATTTGATTTTTAAAAAAATCAATTATCAGTATCAAAAATGAAAAGGGTGAGTTCAGGGCAGCTAGGTGGTGCAGTAAATAGAGCACTGGCCCTGGAATCAGGAGGACCTAAGTTCAAATATGGCCTCAGATATTTAACACTAATTAGCTGTGTGATTCTGGACAAGTCACTTAACCCCAATTGCCATCCAAAAAAAAAAAAAGAAAGAAAAGAGTGAATTTACGACCAATGAAGAGGAAATTAAAACAATAGTTAGGAGCTGTTTTAACAAACTGTATGCTAACAGATTTGACAGTGAAATGGATGGGTGTTTACAAAAAATATAAATTAGCCAGTTTACTAGAAGAGGGAGTAAAATACTTAACTCTATTTCAGAAAAAGAAATTGAACAAGCCATTAATGAACTCCCTAAAAAATAAATTCTCTAGGGCCAGATAGATTTACAAGTGAATTTTACCAAACATTTAAAGAACAGTTTATTCCAATACTGTATAGACTGTGCTGTCTACTCCTTTTCTGCTTCACTGTTGCCAACCATGTGGTGGCTCAACTTTCCCTCCAAGTTAAACTGTTCTGGCTCAAGAAGCACTCTAATCTGGTACCATTTAGTCTTCTGGTAGGGATCTTGCCTTGGGGGTCTGCTTTTGTTGAATGGGAATGTTTAGTTTGGAGGGGATGAGTCTGTGATTGGTCCGGGATTCTACCACACATCAGTCTCATATTCTGCCTGTTTCTTTTCCTTACAGTGATATAATCTATTAATTGCTGATGTTTGCTTTGAAGGTACATCCACAAAGTTTCATTGTGTTTAGGTAAACAGAAGACAATGTTGGTGATAAGGTGATGAGATGCCTAAGTCTTAAGTAGTAAGTGACCATTGCTTTTGCTGTTTAAGTAACCAATACTTAAAGTATTAGTTTGTTCTCTTTCTACATATTGATGACGGTGTCCAGGTCTTCACAAATTTTTTTATTTGCCATCATCAGGGTAGGAACATAGCCACTGATGGTGGTGGCACGGTGTTTTCCTACAAGTAGAAATTTCATTGTCATAAGCCTGGTGTTCACTCCTTTTGGAAGGCATATAAGTTTGTTGAGTAGATTAGTTTTGATTGTAAAACCTCCAGCACTCCACTTCACTTCAGCCCATCCTGAAAAACATGCATCCAGCTCCAGCTTCAGTAAGCTAGCCTTCCTTTGGCAGCTTTGTCTCACTTGGGGCTGCTATTTGGATGCAGTACTTGTTGAGTTCTCTTGCAACAAGAGCTGCTTAAGTTTCAGGCCTACTGGATTTGTGTTGTCTATAAGTATGCACATTTCATGTACTGATGATTAGTGGAATCATCTTTGCACAAGTTTTTGTACATTTGTGTGTGTGTGTGTTTCGACTACATGGTAGGATCTCCCCCTGCCACTGATTATGCCACATATATATATGAAGTGGGGCGTTAGGTGAGAGAAGACTTGGGAGGTAGGAGAGGGGCAGATGATGGAGGGCTTTAACAGCCAAGTGGAGGATTCTGTATTTGATCTTGGGGATAGGGATCCAAGGGAGTTTATGGAGTAGGCAGTTACATGATCAGAAATGCCTTTTAGGGAGATGAATTTGACAGCAGGGTAGAGCACTGGGGGTGTGGAGGGAGTGGTAAGAGACTTGAGATTGACTAGCAGGTTCTTTCAATACCCCACATGTGAGGTGATTGTGGCCCGACTAAGAAAGTGGCAATGTTGGGAGAGATGTTAGAAAGGTAGAATCAATATGACTTTCCACAATGTTTAATATGAATGGAGATGAGTGTGTGAGAGATGATTGGCCATGCCAAAGCTGAAGAGAGTCCAAGAAGGATGAGGATTAAGAAGAAACCATTATATGTAGCAATTAGAAGATTATTGATATCTTTGCAGAGAGCAGTTTCAGCTGAACAGTGAAGTTGGAATCTGGAGTGCAGAGTTTGGAAGAGAGTAAAAGGAAAGAAATTTCAAACACCAATTATGGCTGGCTCTCTTTAGCCTTCAACGGAAGGAAAAATATGTGCAAATATTGAATGGGAATGAATGGACAACAAGAGGTTTTTTTCAGCATTAGGGAGAAATCTGTTGGTATGAAAGGAGCCAGTAGAAAGACTTAAAATTTGTGAAAAAGTTGGGATTGTACAGGAGGGAATACTTGAGTCAGAAGATGGGATAGATTGGGATCATTTCTGTATATTATGGTGATTTGTCTCTGCAACCAGAATCTCCATCATTGATGCAAGACCTGGGAAAAGAAGACATCTGATTTATGTGAGATGAGGAAGAGAGAAGAGCTTTTCTAAGTGCCTTTAAAAAAATATGAGGCCAAGTGTTCAGCTGAGAGTATTGGGGGAAGAAAACCAAATGAGTGGGGGTGGGTTGGGGAGGAAGGAAAAGTGGAAAAACTGTTGTGGTGAGTGAGATAGAGGGGAGATCTAAAAGGATTGACCTGGTACAGTAAGGGCCCAACTGAGATCACATACACTAAATTGGAGTGGATCCAGGTGACTCATTTTTCATGATTTTTTCTGTCTACAGCACCACATGGGTGGTAATAAAGGTCTTTGCTTTACTGGAAGTAGTAGGCTGAGGCTTGCACAAGTCATCAGCCCAAGGTTCCTTTCCTGATCTTTTGTTCTCTGCTGTGTACTCTTTAGGAACCAAATAAATCTCTGGGGAGAGGGGGAGTACTTCACCACACACTTTCTTTTTGTTCTGGAAAGGAGTAAGAATGAAAGAACTACTGTCCTGGAGTCATGGTTAAGTCAATGTTGCTGCAATAATAAATAATTCTCCTGGTTCTGCTCACTTCTCTCTACATCAGCTTAGACAGCTTTTCTGAGGTTCCTCTGAAATTGTCCCTTTCATCATTATGGCTCAGTAATCTTCAATTATATATGTAGACCATAATTTCTTCAGACATTTCTCAATATATGGGCACCATCTTTGTTTGAAGATTATTATTTGAATAGTAGTAGTATTTTTTTTCAATTTTCATGGTTTTATTTTATAATGAGGCATTAGAACATCTGAACAAGTCAAGATCTGGGCTATACACACAACTGCTGCTTTCTCCTGTTTCTTTGGGTTCGTAGAGCAACTTGTCAGTGCATTAAAAAAAAAAAAAGACAACCTTCCCATTACTTAATCTTTCTAAGGCATGAGCTGGTACAACACAAATCTTTCCTGTCAGATGCTGCTAGTCTAACATCCAAACATTATACACAACACACTCAAATAGTGATGCCACTGCCACCACTGTGGCATCCACCCACTGCAGCCTTGCAGGCTTGTGTATTATGTTTGGAGTGTTGAGAGGACTGGGGAAAGGAAGTATGAATAACATCAGGAAGAGGAGAGAAGGAAACAGCATGGGAGCCTTGGGAAAAGGAGGCTAAGCTAAAGTTATTAGCTCTATCCTAAACATGTCATTGGTGCACACCCAGGCATTGTTGATATTCTTTAATAGAAATATCTGGTGGAATCCCATGACAGGATCTTCATCAGCCTTTAGCTTCCCCATCACCACCATACTGAATATACAGCTGTTCAGGAAGGAGGGGGGTGGGGGGAGATAGGCTGATGGTCCTAAGATGTGATGTTGTGCTGTATTTTCTGAAATGGAAGGCTAGATAATTTCTTCATGATGGCTACTTTGCCTTGGAATTGCTCCCCTTCCTGTATAAGGCAAGATGCATCAATATATATTGCTCCTAATTGAGTTCTGTCATTATCAAATAGTTGGTAGTAATAGTGCACAAAGCTATATCCAATATGCTCCCAAATCAACTTGTCTCCCATTCTGGATCCTCACCCAGCAGCAGAAACCGACTGGCTGGCACGATGGCCTAGGAATAGTATTTTTAATCAAGTAAGTTACAACTTTTAAAAAGTTTAACAGACCATATGAAATGAATTTCAAAGTTAGATGTTTTCTCTGAACAGTAGTTGGCACTATTTGGTTCAATACCTGACAAATCCAGTCTTGAATCTGGTTTTGCATCAAGCTGAAATGACAGTAGTACTAATGATGATGGTGATGACAACCAAAATGATGATTGTAACTAGCATTTCTATAGCGCCTGCTGTGGAGTTTCTTATCTGAACTTCACAATAAGGCTGGGAGATAGACACTTTTGTTTACAGTTGAGGAAGTTAGGACAGCCAGAGGTTAAGTGATTTGCCCTGGGGCACATTGCTAGAATATTTCAGATGTGGGATTTGAACTGGGATCTTTCTGACTGGTTGGCATAGCTCTCTATTGATTGTGTTACCAGGTATACACACAGTTCTCACTTTACATAAATTTGCATTTTGCAAGTCTGATCCACAAGGATGGCAGGACCTCAGAGTGGCAGCACCAGGGTCCTCGGCTGTAGTCATTAAATCCGCTCTGGTTGCAGGACCACAGTGAAGGGGGCCCAGCAAGGACGCTCAACATAAGGGTCCACTTACGTTGAGCAGGAATTGGCTGTATGTTGATTTGTAATCAAAGTAGAATGAAGATGTTTTCTCACATATGGATGAGGCAGATACAAACTTCATTGTTGAGGAATGGAAATTCATTTTTTTTTAAGCCTCCAAACCAGTCAACAAAATGGGTGGCTAGTTATTATATGGAAGCTGTCTAGTTTCAGTGGCCGCTCTGCCATTCTGAGGTCATGACCTCAGTTGTGAAGGTTAATGAAAATGCTGAGCCTTCCCACGTCATATATTTGTTGTGAAGAGTCAAATGTTATTGTATGTAAAGCTCTTTCTCAAATAAAGCTTCTTGGGATTGTGACCAACTGGAAAAATCGATTCTGCCTGTTTAAGTTAGAAAAGTTTTCTTTTTCACTGAGAAAATAAAACATAAATGAGTATACTTTCTGGCATCCAAAGAAAGAACACATACTTAGGTGTGTGTGTATGATTGTTTGTTTTCTTCATTTGCAGAGACCAGGTGTGAAGTAAATGGGATGACTACAGAACTGAGAATTTTTGTGGAAGAATCTGACCAGCAAAGATTCTTGAGTGATGGTGCCTCTAACTTGGATTTCAGAGAAATATGTGACTCAAATATGACAGTGAATAAAAATCCAAAGAGTCACTTTGAATCTGAAAAAACTGGGAAGAGATTCAGACAGTCTTTAGTTCTAAATCACTGTAAGAAAATGACCTCAGGAAATGACTGTTTTCAGGATAGTGAATATAGCAAGTGCTTTCCTGAACAGGTAAAGCTTTCTCGGTTCCATTGGAAGCCTCCTGAAATGCAAATGGATCAAGGTAATGATCAGGTAATGGGTTCAGAGCTCATTGGAAATAACAAAAATACTAGAAAAATGCTTTATATAAATAATAAAGATGGAAAAGCCTTCAGTCAGAACTCTAAGCTCATTACTCGTCAGAAAATTCACATTAGAAAGGAGCCTCATGAATATAAAGAATGCGAACCAACCTTATCCCATCACTCTTCTCTTCTTTTCCATCATGGTGGAATGAAGCCATATGCACATAATCAGTGTGAGAACACCTTTAGTAGGAACTCAGATCTTATGAAACATCAGAAGATTGATAATGGAATGACATTTTATAAATGTAGTGAATGTGGGAAGGCTTTCTGCTACAGATCACTTCTTATTAGCCATCAGAGAATCCACACTGGAGAGAAACCTTTTGAATGTAATCAATGTGGAAAGGTTTTCACATATGGTTCCAGTCTTGTTAAACATCAGAGAATCCACACTGGAGAGAAACCTTTTGAATGTAATCAATGTGGAAAGGCTTTCACATATGGTTCCAGTCTTGTTAAACATCAGAGAATCCACACTGGAGAGAAACCTTTTGAATGTAATCAATGTGGAAAGGCTTTCACATATGGTTCCAGTCTTGTTAAACATCAGAGAATTCACACTGGAGAGAAACCTTATGAATGTAATCAGTGTGGAAAGGCTTTCCAGTTTAACTCCCATCTTGCTGTACATCAGAGAATTCATACTGGAGAGAAACCTTATGAATGTAATCTATGTGTAAAGGCTTTCACATACAGCTCCAGTCTTGTTAAACATCAGAGAATCCATACTGGAGAGAAACCTTATTTCTGTAAACAATGTGGGAAGGCTTTCAGATTCCACTCCAGTCTCACTAATCATGAGAAAATCCACACTGGAGAGAAACCTCATGAATGTAATCAGTGTGGAAAGGCTTTCACACAGAATTCCCATCTTGCTGCACATCAGAGAATCCACACTGGGGAGAAACTTTATGAATGTAATCAATGTGGAAAATCTTTCACACAGAACTCCCATCTTGCTGTACATCAGAGAATCCACATTGGAGAGAAGCCTTATGAATGTAATCAGTGTGGAAAGGCTTTCACACAGAGCTCCAGTCTTGCTGCACATCAGAGAATCCACACTGGAGAGAAACCTTATGAATGTAAACAATGTGGAAAGACTTTCACAAAAAACTACAGTCTTGCTGATCATGAGAAAATCCACAATGGAGCAAAACCTTACGAATGTAAACAATGTGGAAAGGCATTCACAGTGAAGGGCAATCTTGCTAGACATCAGAGAATCCACAGTGGAGAGAAACCTTTTGAATGTAAACAATGTGGAAAGGCTTTCACACAGAGCTCCAGTCTTGCTGCACATCAGAGAGTACACAGTGGGGAGAAACCTTACGAATGTAAGCAGTGTGGAAAGGGTTTCATAAAGAGCTACAGTCTTGCTGATCATGAGAAAATCCACAGTGGAGCAAAACCTTATGAATGTAAACAATGTGGAAAGGCATTCACAGTGAAGGGCAATCTTGCTAGACATCAGAAAATCCACATTGGGTAGAAACCTTTCAGGTTTTTTGTTTCAGAAACCTTTTGAACATAATATGGAAAGGCTTTCACAGAATTTAAGACTCGCTGAATGTCAGAGAATCCATACTGGAGAGAAACTTTGTGAGTGTTAATGAAAGTGGCAAAGCTTTTTGTTACCACCCTTAGCTTAACAGAAGAGAATTTGCACCATAGAGAAACTAGAAATATAATCAATGTGGAAAAGACTTCAGGCAAAAATCATCTCTTATTTTCCATCTGAGAATCCATATTACACAAATCTTATCACTGTCATGAATGAGGAGAGGCATTCAAATAGAGTTCAGACTTTGTTCACTATTATAAAAATCATTCTGATGAGCAACTCCATATTAACTCAGTGTGGGAAGACTTTCAACCAGAGATTGTTTCTTACTTTATAGGAGAATTCCTAGTAGAGAGAAGGCTTATGAATGTGCTAAAGAGGAACGTGCTTTTCTCTGGAGGAGAAGACAACAGTATCAGTAGACAACAATATTTATGTTGTAATGAAGGAACATAAAAGCAATGGTTGTAAGAAAGGCTTCACCTAGATCTCATGGTTGTCTGTACATTGGAGAAATCATGCTGGAGATAAGACATATATCTAATTTTAAAAGGAAGGCCTGCTGCAACACAGACTTCATTAGACCTCCCAACAGAAAAGACCTTTTTAAAAATCCCAAACTCATACTGTCTGTAAAACTCTATAAATGTAATGATTTTTTCCTCTGAAATCCTAATATTTGTCATCACTGCCCAATATTTCATGGCATTAATATACTGTAATTTCTTTAGCCATTCCTCAGTTGATTGAAACTTTTGTTTCCTGTTGTTTACTGGCCCCAAATGTCCTCATATAAGTATTTTGGTTCCCGTTGGACATTCATTCCTCTCCTGCTTTCTTTAGGCAGCTATATTTCTGGGTGGTTGAAGTGTTTTGCTTGGACTCACTAGACCTGAATTCCAGTATAGTCTATGGCATATACTGACAGTATGACCCTAAGCAGAGCAGTTAAACCTACTCCTTTCTGGGCTTCCCCGTTTGTAGAATGGGGATAATAAAGGCAACATGTGAGCAACAAATGAGGCACCATTTGTAAAATGCTTTTCAAGACAAATCACCATGGAAACGCGTGCTTTTTCAGTGCTTATTATTCGTTGGATCCTAAGTCTCATAGGAAGATCAGTCGTTTAAAACATACAGACAGTTTAGTTGTTTCTCTTTTCATTCAAATTGACATTCAGAACAGAGCAAAGGAAAGCAGTAATTGTAATACATAGAGCAATGGTTTAGAATCAGGGAAAATTTGAGTTCAAATCCTGACTCATGCTCCCTTATAACTTTCAGCAAGAAACAACCTGTGTCTCACTATATTCATCTCTAAAATGAGGAAGTTTCGCGCAGTGGCTTCTATGCTCCCTTCAAACGAAATATGTGTTCTCATCAACAGTATATTCATATGTCTCTTTCCCATGGCTTTTTCCGTGTGTGTGTGTGTGTGTGTGTGTGTGTGTGTGTGTGTGTGTGTAAAATTTATTTTTAAATAATGTTAACAATTTGGGCAGTTAAGATCTTTGGAGTGTAAATGTAAGTTTCTCAAATTAGACTGTAACACAAAGAACCAAGTATTGCATCATAAGAACAAATATATTAAAATAATCATGCTATGGCTTTGTTGATTTTAAATGGTTATGTTTCTAACCCTGACCTAAGCTTTTTTTTTTAAATCTTGTTTATCCTTTTAAAAAAAATTCATTGTGAACTTAAAGACAAAAAAGTTTTCCATTTACACAGCACGACACAGAGAAGATTCAATATGAAACAATGAATCTCCATTTCATACTGTTTACTTTTTTGAAAAACTGTACTAATTACTGCACTGCTACCCTGCATTTCTGTGCTGCCTTATTTTGTTTCTTCTGTGCATGTTTTTCTCTCTCCCACTGAAGAAGGCTAACATTAGAATCAGATGTGTGCATGTGTGTATAATGTATTCTGTGTATATATACCATACCATCTGTTTTTCAGTTCTTTATCTGTAGATGGGTAACATCTTCCTTTATGGGTTCTTTGTGGTTGATTTGAATATTTAAAATACTGAAAATGACAGTCATTCACTGTTGTTCTTTGAACAATATTGTTGTTAGTGTGTACAATGTTCTTTTGGTTCTGTTCATTTCGCTCTTCATTACTTCATACAATTCTTTCTACAATCAGCCAGCTCATCCTTACTTATAGTGTAGCAATCTTCCATCGCAATCATTTACCACAACTTGTTTTGCCATTCATGACCTATTTCATGGGCATTCCATCAATTTCCTGTTCTTTGTTACCAAAAAGAAAGCTGCTATGTATATTTTGGAACATATAGGTTCTTTTCCTTTTTCTCTTGACTACCTCATGAAACAAACCTAATAGTGGCATTGCTGGGTCAAAAGGTATACACAGTTTTATAGCTCTTTGGGCATAATTCCAGATTTCTCTTTATGTGGAAAAACTGGGACTTTAATACACTATTGGTGGAACTGTAAACTGATACAATATTTCAGAGAGAAATCTGGAATTATGCCCAAAGGGTCCTATGTCTCCCCCATATTAACAATTAGTTATTTAATAATCATTTCATTCCCCCATTTGATTCTATTGAGAGATGTAAATCTCTTCAGTGAATCACTAAATGACATGATAAACACTTCACCAGGGATTTCTAACTATGGGACTTACGAAGAGAAACTGTGTGAGGGTAAAGGGGAGAGACTGATCACATTGACAAAGGGGCGGTCCTCTCTGGTAAGCAAACCTTACAGATAAAAGGCACAGAGGGATAAAGCAAATAATAAATAAAATAAAATTATCCATTTCATGGAAGTCTCATCTCATGGATTCATCTGGTTCTCTGGAAACATCTGATGCAGCTCTATGGACTGGTTGTGGTCCCAGAGCAGTTCCCAGCTGATTGGCTCTTCTGGTTCTGGTCACTTGTAGACTTTGCTAAAAATTTCCTACAAAATTGGTGTTAACACAATTTTAAATTTACTTTGCCAATAACTAGGTTGAATAGTGAAAACTTAAAACTTACATCTCTAGTATTAGAAAAATAAAATTTGCAACCTTTTAGACCAAAGACTATACATTTTTACGTTAGCTAGTTGTCATGTTAATACATCCAAGAAACTCTATTACAGACTGAAAATTAGAAGCCAATTTTTATACTTGGTATTGTTTGTTCTTCAGTGAGGAAAATGACATTCCGCTAAGGAGTTAATAACAGAACACTTTTTATAAGAAGATGGACTCTAATACAAGATTTAATCCGTTTAAATGCTGCCAGATTAACTTCAATTGTAACACAAGGTTCTGGGATGGGATATGTAAACGCATTGAGTAACTAATTTCAAAACTGCATATCAAGTAAGTTATTTATAATAAAACATTTTCAATTTCTAACCATGTTCAAATGAATAACCCAAAGTAAAAACGGATCTCTCTTTAAGTCATTTATAAGATAGACGGCACGCCATTTTTCACTTGAGATAATTAATTGTGATATTATTTCCATTAACACAGACCTGAGACAGCTATGGTATTAACCTCACTTAGGAACAGAGCTATATCCTGGTTTACACAATCATTATCAAAAATTCACCCAATGTCTTTTTCTTTTTGTCTTCTGGAGTATAAATTCATCATATAAAATATATCACTAAAAATGAAGAAATTATTACATTCTGGAATCCCACATAGACAGTGAATATGATGTAGAAGTTCACTTAAACCCGTAGAAAAACAATAAGATCAGTTGTTGTAAACCTCCAGATTATTGCAGGCACACACGCACACACACACATACACATACACATACACACCCTCCACAAGTGACAAATAACCTTGGATGAAACACTCTGCACCAGTGGTTCTCAACCTTCCTAATGCCGTGACCCTTTAATACTCATGTGTGGGTGTATCTGTATGTGGGCGGGCCCTCCTGGAGATGGATAGAGGAGCGGTGTCTTGGTTCCTAAGACCATCAGAAATATGTGGTTTCTGATGGTCTTAGGTGACCCCCTGTGACCCCTGGGAAAAGGTTGTTTGACCCCCAAAGGGGTCGTGACCCACAAGTTGAGGGCTGCTGCTCTACACCATAAGCACACTTGAAAATTTCCACCACCATTTTGTGGAAGGATTATTTGTATCTCATTTACTCAGTAGAATTCTACAACACAGAAAGCTCTTTCCACAGAGTTGACAAAAATTTACGACTAGATGGTTCCAAGAATGCTTTTAAATTTACAAAAGAGATTTTCCAAGGTCTTTTCTCTGTACCTTTTCCCACACATTAATTATCATTTCCTTATAAAATATCTATGTCAATACTCGATAGGTTTCAACATTATAATAATAACTCCAAATAAAACTTAGTTAACAATCTCATAATCTTCATAAATGAGAGCCAAGTAATTTTAGATGAAATTTCCTCTTAAATATAGGCAAAATTTGGAAGTTTTTAAGCTCTTAAATTACAGTACTTTGAAATATCACAGCATGTAGTCAGCAGGGGCTGATTTCAGAAGTGAATGAGGTTTCAGAAGTGGATAAATCCTTTGTCTTCCCTGTGGTTTATGGCCGCTTTTCTAACCCAAAGGCCAGCCTTGGGTCGTGATCTCAGGAGGGAATGAAGAGACCAAAGACTAGAGACGTGTGCAGTTTGTAGTTTATTCCAACATGACCAC
Organism: Pseudocheirus occidentalis; assembly: GCA_028646575.1. Taxonomy (NCBI): domain Eukaryota; kingdom Metazoa; phylum Chordata; class Mammalia; order Diprotodontia; family Pseudocheiridae; genus Pseudocheirus; species Pseudocheirus occidentalis. The sequence continues at coordinate 4,034,383 of CM053596.1, read as the reverse complement.
CATCAGTAAGCAAGCCAGCTCCTAAATTACTCTAAAGTAAGCATGATTCTAGCGCCTTCTTATCTCTAAGGAGCACACAGAGCGGCCTTGGAACTGAGAGGCCCAGAGGCAGCTCCTAGATTCCTGTGAGAGAGAAAGTGCTTTTGACTCACATTAACCCCCACACTTCCTCATATGAACAATTGATTATTTAATAATTTAATAATCACTTCTCTAGCCCACCTTTCTATTTCTTAGCCAGTACCAGATGGTTAATAGTTTATGTCAATAGTTTTCTTTATGTTAATCCATCCCTGCATTCCTGGCATAAATTACATTTGGTCACAATGTGTAATTTTTTATTTATTGTTGTAGTCTACTAGCTAGTATTTTATTTTGGATTTTTGTATCCACATTCATTTATGAAATTGGTCTATAATTTTCTTTTTCTGTTTTTACTTTTCATTATTTAGGTATCCACCATATTTGTTTCATAAAAGGAGTTTTTTCTTTGCCTATTATTCCAACTAATTTAATATTGAAATTAATTTATCATTAAATATTTGGTAGAATTCATTTGTAAATCCATCTGGTCCTGATGCTTTTTTCTTAGGAAGTTCATTTATGGTCTGTCCAATTTATTTTTCTAAAATAAGTTTATTTAGATATTTTATTTCCTCTTCTGTTAATCTAGATGGCTTATATTTTTGTAAATATTTTTCTACTTTACTTAAATTCTTAAATTTTTTTGACATGGAATTGGACAAAATGATTGCTTGTAATTGCTTTGATTTCATCTTCATTGGTGGCATATTAATCCTTTTAACTTTTGATGCTAGCAATTTGTTTATCTTCTCTTTTTAAAAATTATATTACCCAATGGTTTATCTGTTTTTTTTGGGTTTCCACCATAAAACCAACTCCAGTTTTATTTATTAACTCACTTATTTTCTTACATTCCATTTTATTAAACTCAATTTTAATTTTTAGAGTTTCCAATCTGGTGCTTAATTGGGAATTTTTAATTTGTTCTTTTCTAGTTCTTTTAATTGTATACCCAATCTATTGGTCTGTTCTTTCTCATTTTATTAAGACAAGCATTTAGAAATACACATTTTTCTCTGATTACTGCTTTTGCTGCATCCCATAGGTTTTGGTATGTTGTCTCATTATTGTCATTCTCTTTAATGAAATTATTTATTGTTTCTATGGTTTGTTCTTTAACTCACTCATTCTTTGAGATTAGGTTGTTTAGTCTCCAATTAATATTATTTTCTGTTTTCATGGTCAATTATTAAATATATATATATATATATATGTATATATATATATATATATATATATTTACTATATTGTGGCATGAAAAGGATTCACTTAATTTTTCTGCCTTTCTGCACTTAAATATAAAACTTTTTATGCCCTGATATATGGTCATTTTTTTAAAAGCTACCACGTGCTGCTGAGAAAAATTATATTTCTTTATGTTCTAATTTAATTCTCTCCAGATAGCTATCCTATTTAGCTTATTGAAAATTCTATTCACCTCTTTGACTTCTTTCTTATTTTTTTTTGTCAGATTTATCTAGTTTTGAGAGAGGAAGCTTGAATTTCCTTAGTATAGTTTTGCTGTCTATTTCCATCTATAATTCATAGCTTTTCCTTTAAAAATTTGGAAAATTTTTACCACAGTGGAAAATTACCAGTGTGGTTTCCCTGTTTCTCTCTTTTAATTAAACCTATCTTTAGTTTTTACTTTCTCTGAGATCATGATTGCTACTCCTGCTTCTTTTTTTTTTGCATCAGCTGAAATATAATAAACTCTGCTTTATTTTTACTTTATTTTTATTTTTACTCTGTGTGTATTTCTCATTTTAAAATGTCTTTCTTATAAACAACATATTGTTGGAGTCTGGTTTTTAATCCATTCTACTATCTGTTTCCATTTTACGGGTGAGTTCATCCCATTCACTTTCAAAATTACAATACTAGTTGTGCATATCCCTCCTTCCTATTTTTCCTCACTATCCTTCCCTCTTCTTTTTACCATATTCTTCCTCAAACATCTAATTTACTTCTAACCATGGCCTCCCTAATCTGCAACCCTTCTAATAATCTTTCTCCCTTCACCCCACTATTTCTTTGTAAGTTAAGACCTCTTCACCCTTCTAGATGTATGTTTATTCCCTCTTTACTCCAGTTCTGATAAGTTTCTAGCACTACCAGCCCTGCACTCCCTCCTGCTGCCATTGTAACAGTTCTTCAATTCACACTTCATTTGCATAAGATAATTCTTCTATTTTGCCTCTCCCTACCCAATTTTTATTTTTAATATGCTCCCATCATGCTCAGGTTAACCTCAAGCCTTTTACCTATGTATGTTCTTTCAAATTTCCAAATTAATGATTATATTTTTAAAAGTTTAGTATGCAATTCTTATATTTTCCAATATAAGAAGGAAACCATTTGACCTTATTATATCCCTTATACATGGTCTTTACCTTCTTATGTTTCTCCTGAATCTTGTGGGTCAAATTTTCCATTCAGTTCTGGCATTTTTTTTTATAACAAATACCATTTTTTCCATGCAAAATTGCACTTGGCTTTGCTGGGTAAGTTATTCTTGGTTGCAATCCCAGCTCCTTTGTTTTTTGGAATATAATTTTCCTTGCCATTTAGCCTTTTAATGTGGAAGCTGCTAAATTTTGTGTTATGCCAACTGTTGGCTCCAGATTATTTTTAAAAAATATTTTCTAGTTGCTTTTAGAATTTTCTCCTTGACCTGGGAGCTTTGAAACTTGTCTATAACCCTCCTGTGAGTTTTCATCTTGGAATCTCTTTCAGGGGTGATCAGTGGATTTTTCCTATTTCTATTTTACTCTCTCATTCTAAAACTTCAAGGCAATTTTCCTTAATAATTTCTTGAAGTATAGTGTCTAGACTCTTTTTTGTTTTTGTCACTCTCCCTTGACTCACTTCTCAAAGAAGCCTATTCACTGAATGGACATTACCTTACTCTGAGTGAGTATGTAGAAAGGCCTTAGCCCTAAAAGGACCAGGTCTCTCATTGCATCTCTAGCCATACTGATGAATATCTGGTCACTGGATCCAGATGGCTCTGGAGAAGAAAGTGAGGCTGGTGACCTTGCACAACTCTCCCTCAAATAAATCAACTACAAGTGATGCCATCATTTTCCTGATGCCATGGCCCTCTTTGAAAATAAAGGACAAACACAACCACAACAATTTAGGTAGTCCAAAAATTCTTATATTATCTTCCCTTTATCTGTTCTCATCTTTCTAATGAGATGTTTCTTCTGTTTTTTCATTCTTTTGATTTTATTTTATTCTTAGTGTCTAATAAAGTCATTAACTTTATATCCGAGATAGAGAGAGAATCAACACCCATGTGTACCAAGAGCCATTGCCAAGAGATTAGAGCTAAACAGACAGGAAGTTTTCCAAAGTCATGAGAACCGTAAATGACAAATAAAAACATATTCTAAAGGACTGATAAAAAGAGAAAGTCATGTTAAGATAATTTTGCTGTTTCTTGGCATGCCTTCAAAATTGGTGAAAAAGGAAACCATCAGTATTGAAGTTTTTTATTCTGAAATTCCCGAGCACAAAATAAAATAAACATTTTATAGACACCATAAAACAGATAAAGAGGATTGCACATGAAACATATTCTAATATGCATAGCTTGATTTTCCTTATCAGTAATTTAAAAATTCAATATGGCACTTTCAAAGCTATTCTTATTCCATCTAGACTTCTTTCTGTTTTGCTGCATATATTATTAAAATCCATCAATTCCCTTTATTATTTTTTGATGAATGGAGAGTGTGGGGAGAAAAATCTTATTCCTAGTCCCCTTCACGTTACTATTCTTTTCTACCCAAACCTGAAAAAAAATGGTAATGAAAGCACAGTTAAGCAAAATCAATGTCCCCATTGTTCATCTTCCAAAATGTGTACACCTCCTGTCCATCACCTCTGGACCAGGAGGCAGGCTGCATAGAGCTCTGTAACTCCCCTGCCGTATTTGATCATTACGGTCGATCATTACAGTAATCAGAGGCATGACATTTTCCAAAGGTGGTGGCCTTCCCAATGGACGGAGACTCCCTGCCGTCTGCAGGAGTTCATCAGACTCCATTCTTGGGGTGCAGTGAATAGAGCACAGGCCCTGGAGTCCAGAGTACCTGAGTTCAAATCCAGTCTCAGACATTTAACACAAAAACTAGCTGTGTGACCTTGGGCAAGTCACTTAACCCCAATTGCCCTAAAAAAAAAAAAAAGGCAAACTCCGTTCTTTACATAACTTCATGTAATCCGAATTTCTTCTATATATACCTTGGACATGAGGCCTTAATGAGGGGAGCTTGCTGCAAATCTTTTCTCAGTTAATTGCTTCCCTTTAAATTTTAGATGCATTGGGTATTTTGTGTCACAAAAACTGGCCAGTTTCTTTTATGTGATCCTCTCTGTCCCTTGTTTGGTGACAAAATCTTCCACTATTCAGAAATGCTTCTTCTTCTTGGCTCCTTTAATTTACTTGAGGTGACCTTTTATATCTAATTAATATGTTCCTTAGGAGCTAATCCTGGTCTACAGTATAAGATGCTGACCCACACCTATTTTCCGCCAGACTACTTTTCAGTAGTGGTTAGTACACTTTGTAGTGGTTAGAAGTCTTGGCTCCATAGTGGAGGTCTTTGGCTAAACATGTAGTTAGTACACTCATTTACTTTTGTATATTACGCGCCCAATCTCTTCAATTTCTCAAGATCTTTTTTATTTTTTTAAGGAGGACAAAACAATTTGGATGATTGCTGATTTCCTGCATAGTTTCAGATTTTTCTTGCTAGGCCTCCTTCCTAGACTATTGGAAGAGGCTTTGGAAAGAAATAAATTAATGTACTTGTGAGAAGAACACATCTTTAAATTTGGAAGGGACTACTGAAGGTGGGGCCAATCTCATTTTAGAGATGAGTAAAATAAGACACAGAAAGGTTGTTCCTTGTCCAGAGTTACAGAGCTAGAGAGTACTTTAGTCATGATTTGAACCCAAAAATTCCTGACTCCAAATCCAGAGCTCTATGCTTTTCAAGAATTATCTTCATCCACACTGTTCTGAATATCAATCTGAATTAAAAGTGTCTAAACTGTTCAGATGTGTAAGCCTACTGACTTCACTATGGCACTTTTGACCCAAGGAATAATAAGCATTAAAAAAACTAGAATTTCCATAGTGATTTAAGTCTAAGAGAGTGTTTAAAATACAGTCTCATTTGATGCTCACATCAACCTTGGGAGGTTGGCACTCTTATTATACCGATTTCAAAGATAAGGAAACTAAGGCAGTAATAGGTTAGGTGATTTTCCTAGGGTAATATATATAGTAAATTTCAAATACCAAATCTGAACTCAGGTTTCATGGTTCCAAGCACAGCGCTCTGTCCACTGGGTCACCTAAATGCTTAAAGAAAGTATGGCAGAAATATCTCCAACAGATACCAAAATATTTATATAAAGATTTTTTATGCCAGCAAACAACAGGAAACAAAGTGAGTACCAATTAATTGGGAAAAGTCGGAAAAAGGTACAGTATGTTAATGCCATGAAATAAAGAAGAGTAATGACAAACACCAGGATTTCAGAGAAAAACTCACTACATTTATAGAACTTTATCCACAGTATGAAATTTGGGATGTCTAATAAAATCTCTCATATTGGGAAATCTAATGAAGTCTGTCCTGCAGCAAAAGACCTTCTCTTATTAATTAGATCCAAGAATTGTATCACTAGTATGATTTCTCCTACATACAGTCAAGTATGAGCACTAGGTAAAGGAAGCCTTTCCCACAACCCTTGTTTCTATAAGCCATTATTCCAATATGAATATTTTTGTCTACTGATCCCCCTTTTCCGGAGAAAGGCATGTCCCCTTTGTGAGCATTCATAAGTCTTCTCTCCACACTGAATCCTCTGATATAAAGTAAGAGATGATCTTGGGCTGAAGGCCTCCTGACATTGTTCATATAGAGCTTCTTCTCAGAATGATTTTTCTGATGTTAATCAAGCTCTGTACTTCATTTCAATGCGTTTCCTAATTTGTTACAATGATAAGATTTCTATCTGGCATGAATTCTCTGATAAAAAAAAAAGGGATGACTGTTGCCTGAAAGTTTTACCACATTGATTATATTTGTCAGGTTTCTTTCCAGTGTTGATTCTATCACGTTCAATAAACTTAGAATGATAACTAAAGGCTCCAGCACATCAATGACACTCATGAAGTTTCCCTGTGCTGTGGATTCTTAGATGTTCAGCAAGACTGGAGCCTTTCCAATGTGGATTCTCTGATTAATGTGCAGGAACACTGGAGTTCCAAAGGAGAGCCTTTCCACATTGACTGTTTATAAGGATTCTATTTTGTGTGGATTCTCTGATGGACAGAAAGATTGGAGCTCTGAGTGAAAGCCTTTCCACACTGATTACATTCAAAAGGTTTTTCTCCAGTGTGGATTCTCTGATGTGCAGCAAGACTGGATCTCCTTGTAAAAGCTTTTCCACACTGATTGCATTCATTAGGTTTCTTTTCATTATAGACCCTTTGATAAGCAGCAATATTGAAATCCCATTGGAAAACCTTTTGACACTGATTGTGCTCATAGGGCTTCTCTTTTGAGTGAATTCTCTGATGAACAGAAAGATTGGAGTGCTGAGTGAAAGCCTTTCCACACTGATTACATTCATAAGGTTTTTCCCCAGTGTGGGTTCTCTGATGTGTAATGAGACTGGACCTTCTTGTGAAAGCTTTTCCACACTGATTACATTCATAAGGTTTCTCTCCAGTGTGGATTGTCTGATGAGCAGCAAGGTGGGAGTTCTTTCGGAAAGTCTTTCCACATTCATTACATTTATAAGGTTTCTTTCCAGTGTGGGTTCTCTGATGTGCAATAAGATTGGAGCTCTGTCGGAAAGTCTTTCCACACTGATTACATTCATAAGGTTTCTCTGCTGTATGGGTTCTCTGATGTGTAGAAAGACTTGAGTGGTTTGTGAAAGCCATTTCACATTGATTACATTCATAAAGTTTCTCTCCAGTATGGATTCTCTTATGTTTAGCCAGACTGGAGAGGTATCTGAAAGCCTTCCCACATTGATTACATTCATAAGGTTTCTCTCCAGTGTGAATTCTCTGATGTGCAGCGAGATCAGAGTTACGTTGGAAAGCCTTCCCACATTTATTACATTCATAAGGTTTCTCACCAGTGTGAATTTTCTGATGGTGTAAAAAGCTTGATCTGGAGCAAAAGGCCTTCCCACATTGATTACATTTGTAAGGTTTCTCTCCAGTGTGAATTCTTTGGTGGGCAGTAAGACTGCAGTTCTGTTGGAAAGTCTTTCCACACTGATTACATTCATAAGGTTTCTCACCAGTGTGAATTCTCTGATGGTGCAAAAAGCTTGATCTGGAACAGAAGGCTTTCCCACATTGATTACATTCATAAGGTTTTTTCCCAGTATGAATTCTCTGGTGTACAGCAAGATTACAGTTCTGGTGGAAAGTCTTTCCACATTGATTACACTCATAAGGTTTCTCGCCAGTGTGAATTCTCTCATGTATAGCAAGACTGATGCTCCATCGGAAAGTATTTCCACATTTTTTACATTCATAAGGTTTCTCTCCACTGTGAATTCTCTGATGGCCAATAAGGACTGATTTGTAGCAGAAGGCCTTCCCACATTCATTACATTTATAAGGTTTTTCTCCAGTGTGAATTCTTTGATGACCAATAAGGCGTGATTTATAGCCAAAGGCCTTGCCACATTCATTACATTTATAAGGCTTCTCTTCAGTATGAATCTTCTGATGTTTAACAAGATCTGAGTTCAAATGAAAGACCTTCCCACACTGATTACATTCATATGTTTTCATTCCAGTCTGAAATGTAGGATGGTAAGGAAGAGCTGAGTAATGTGACAAGGTTGTGTCACATTCATTATATTCATAAGGCTCCTTTGTAGTGTGGTCTTTCTGAGGGCTAATGATCTTAGAGTTCTGGCTGAAGGCCTGTCTTCCTTCATTATATATATAAAGCTTTTTGCCAGTATAACTCTTCTGATGTCCAGTGAGATCTGAACTCAAGCTGATGGCCATTTTCTCTTGACTATCTTGATACATTTGCATTTCAGGAGGCTCCTCATGGGACTTGTACTGAAAACAGTCATTTCTTGGGGTGCCTGTCTTACACTGATTTAGGACTGAAGGTTGTATCAAGGCCTTTCCAACTTCATCAAATTCATAAGGATTCTGTGGATTTTTATCTACCTCGATATCAGAGTCCCTGATTTCTCTCACACTGACACCACAGGGATCACAGCTCATGAATCTTAGCTGGCCGGCCTCTTCCATGGAAATGCTCAGGTTGGTAGTCGTCTCATTCACTTTAAGCCTGGTCACTGCATCTGAAGAAACAAACAAACATATGCGCACATGTAAATATATAATTGTCCCTCAAATGGCAGAAAGGAAACTAAATTTTATTCTATTTCCCCAGGGAAAAAGAAGACTGATGTCAGGTTGCAAAACTGAAAGAATTTTTGGCACTTTGTCAGAAGGGCACAGTTTGATATAATCAGTGTGTGAACACCATAAACCATTGTAGGCCTGATCATGACATTTTGGAATCAAAGAAGGTACATTTTAGAAGATACATGAATGATGGCTGTCCTAAAGAGGTGACGGGACAAAACAGAACATATTATAAAGTGTTTGAAATGGTTGGTCTTCATGTTGTGGTCTGAGACATGGAAACAGAAAAAACCAAAAGATTTTAAAGGGTCCACCAGGGAAATAATGTGAACGTTTAGTATATGCTTGGCAGACGCAAAATATCTGTAAGTTTTAACAGAATATAAGAAAAGGTGGATGTAACTCTGAATATCATTATACGATGGTTACAAAGGAAGAAACCGATTTCTCAATAGTTGATGAAATTGCTAAAGAATGACCATGTGATAGGACATCTAATCTGATCAAGCTAAAAAACCAGGAAGATTACCCGAGACTGACAAAATTAAAATTAAAAATTTTAAAAAGGGATTTGAAGAAAGTGTTGAAAGTTAAATGGAGAAAGGCCATCTAGTGCTGTGAAAAGAGGATAAATAGTCACAGGGCTTGAGTTCAAGTCTCATTTTCAGGGACTGCAGGATGTAAGTTGATGGCATACTCTGGATCTGAGCTAATGGCATATTCAAATGATTCTTTCTGCCTATTCAACTTTGAAAAATTTTCAACTAGCCATTTATTTTGTTGACTATTTGGGGGCCAAAAACAAAATATGAATTTCCATCTCTCAACAAATTCTTCCCCATTTTCTACCTCATCCATGTGTGAGGGAGCATTTTCACTGTATTCTGTTTATAAATTAAAAGACAGCAGGGAGCACATTGGATACTTGGACTTAGCAGTCCATAAGATCTGAGTTCAAGTTCCAGCTCAGATACTTGCTAGCATGGTGACCTTGGGCAGGTCATAACCTGCCCTGGTTTGCTCAATTATAAAATTCCCACCTTTAAGCATTGTTGTGGAGATCAAACTAAATAATGTGTCTAAAGCACTAAGCCTCATAACAAACACATATCAGGCACCATATAAATGCTCATTATTATTGGTTCTGTTGTTATTGCTCTTATTATTCAATCAACTTGAAAAAAGTCCAACTTTGAAATGAATTTCATATGTTATGTTTTCCTGGACACATTCCAAGTTGTAACTGCTTTGACTAAACATGTTATTCCTATTTTTAAAAATCTATAAAATAAATTTACATTACAGTCTTGCAGGGAATAGTAAACATGAGTTCTTGCTGGGTTTTTTTTTCATTATTCTAGAAAGTCCCATATTCAGTTTTTATAATTTATTGAGTTCTTCTCCCAAAACCCGGGGTCTTTGAGTTTATCAAACTCTGGATGACTATGGTCATTTACTCCTGTGTCTTGTGTACCTAATCTATTCCACTGATTCACCACTCTATTTCTTAGCCAGGACCAGATTGCTTTGATGATTACTGAGTTATATTATTACAGTTTTAGATGTGGTACAGCTAGACTACCTTCCTTCATTTTTGTTTTCATGAGCTCCTTTGTTATTCTTCACCTTTTGTTTTTCCAGAAGAATTTTGTTGATTTGTTTTAGCTCTATAAAATAAGTTTTTGGTAGTTCAATGGGTATGGCACTGAATTTAGGTGGAATTGTCATTTTTAGTATGTTGGCTCAGCCTACCCATGAGTAACTGATATTTTTCCATTTCTTTAGTTCTGACTTTATTTGTGTGAAAAATGTTTTGTGATTATATTCATATAGTTCCTGGGTTTCTCTTGGCAGGTAAACTCCCAAGTATTTTATATTGTTTACAGTTATTTTAAATGGAATTTTTCTTTCTATCTCTTACTGCTGGACTTTACTGGTAATATATGAAAATACTGATGATTTATGTGGGTTTGTTTATCTTATATCCTGCAACTTTGCTAAATTATTCATTGTTTCAACTAGGTTTTTAGTTGATCCTTTAAGATTCTCTAAGTATACCATCATATCTTCTGCAAAGAGTAATAGTTTTGTTTCCTCATTGCCTATTGTAATTCCTTCCATTTTTCTCCTTTTATTGCTATAGCTAACATTTCTAATACAATATTGACTAATAGTGTTGATAATGGGCAACAACCTTCCTTCATCCCTAGTCTTATTAAGAAGACTTTTAGCTTATCCCCATTACGTAAAATGCTTCGTTTTAGATAGATATGACTTATCATTTTAAGGAAAGATTCATTTATTCCTATGCTCTCTAAGGTTTTTTAATAGGAATTGGGTGCTGCAATTTGTCAAAGGTTTTTTTTCTGCATCTACTAAGATAATTATATGATTTCTGTCAGCTTGCATTCCTGTTATAAATCCCATCTACTTACAGTATATGACCCTTGTAAGATATTGCTATAATCTCCTCAGTTTCCTCCAAAGGTCTATTATATCTAACATTTTTAACATGTTATTTCTTTCTTGATTACTTTGTGGTTAGATTTATCTAGTTCTGAGAGTGGAAAGTTGAGGTCCCCCATTTTACTCTTATTTCCTCCTGTACCTCCTGTAACTCATTTAACTTTTATTTTAAAATTTTGGATGCTATACTATTTGGTATAGATAGATTGATAGATAAAGAAAGAGAGAGAAATAGTACTGGTATTACTTCATTGTCTATGGTAATTTTTAGCAAGATGCAGTTTCCTTATCACTTTTAATTAGATCTATTTTTGCTTTTACTTTGTCTAAGATTTAAAAAATTTTGCTACTGCTGCTTTTTTCCTCCTTTTTAAAAACTGTAACTAAAGCATAACAGATTCCACTCCAGCTTTTTACCTTTATTTTGTGTATATATTAATCTCTGCTTCAAATGTGTTTTTTTTAAACACCATATGGTTGTATTCTGGTTTTTAATGCATTCCTCCATCTACTTCCATTTTATGGGTGAGTTTATCCCATTCACATTCATAGTTATGATTACTATGTTTTCCCCTGTTCATCCTTCTCTCTCCCCTTTTACCCTGACCCTCCTCAGCAGTGTTTTCTTCCTGACCACCAACTCCCTCAATCTTCCCTTCCCTCCTACTTCCCTATAGGGTGAGTTGGATTTCTATACCCAACGGGATGGTATATTATTCCCTCTATGAGCCAGTTCCAATAAGAGTAAGGTTTATGAAATGTCCACTTCCTCACCTTTCCCTCTACTGCAATGTCTTTTGCACTTCTTCATGTGAGAAAATTTACCCCATTCTCCTCCTTCCCTCTTCTTCCAATGCAATCTTCTTTCTCATCCCTTAATTTTGTTTTGTTTCTTTTAATATCATTTCATTTGCTATCATCCAATCAGTCAGCTTATACCTTCTGTCTGTATCTACTCCTAATTACTCTAATAGTGATGCCGTTCTTAAGAGTTATAAATATCACTTTCCTGTGTAGGGATATAAACAATTTAATTTTATTGAATCCTTTAGTAATAGTAATTTAGTATTTGATAAGCAAGAAGATCAGAGTTTTGGGGACAAAAACTGCTGGAAAACTGGAATGCAGGATGACAGAAACTAGGTATGGAGCAACATCTTACTCTGTATTCAAATACAAGGTCAAAATGGGTATGTGATCGAAACGTGAAGGGTAATACCATAAGCAAATGAGGAGAGCAGTTAATAGTTTACCTGTGAGATCTATGAAGAAGGGAAGAATTTATAAACAAATGTGAGAGAGAGTATTGTGAAACAAAAAATGGAAACTTTGATTATATTAAATTTAAAAGGTTTTGCACAAACAACAGCAATGTAATCAAGATTAGAAGGAAAGCAGAAAGCTGTGAAACAATTTTTATAGCAAGTGTCTCTGATAAAGGCCTCCTTTCTCCAATATATAGATAACTGAGTCAAATTTATGTAAGAATACAAGTTATGGGGTGGCTAGGTGGTGCAGTGAATAGAGCACAGGCCCTGGAGTCAGGATAACTTGAGTTCAAATCTGGCCTCAGATACCTGACATACTTACTAGCCATGTGACCTTGGGCAAGTCACTCAACCCCAAATGTCCTACCTTCCCCCCTCTAAAAAGAAAAAAAAAAGAATACAAGTCATTCCTCAATTGATAAATGGTCAAAAGGTATGAATAGGCAGTTTCCAAAAGAAGAAATCAAAACTTTCTATACTCATATGAGAAAATTCTCTATATCACTAATGATTAGAGAAATGCAAATTGAAACAACAGTGAGGTACCAGTAATGGAGTCTGAATGCAGAGAGAAACACACCATTTTCACTTTCTTGATTTTGGAGGGGGGGGAGGTTGGTCTTTTCATTTGTCTTTTTTCATGACATGACTAATATGGAAATATGTTTTCAGTGATTATACATACATAACCTATATCAAATTCTGTACTGTTTCAGGGAGAAGGGAGTTGAGGGAGAGAACCAGAAAAATTAAAAACTCAAAAAAATTTTTTAAAAAGAGTGTTAAAAATTGTGTTTACATGTAACTGATAAAAAATATTTTTAAAAAATTAATTTAAAATTTTTAAATTTGAAGTTGAATAAAATTTTATATTTTATAATTATATAGTGAAATAAAAGTATTAATTTGGAATTTTGGGTGCAAAAGTTTTCTAGATCATTCTAATTAACAAATGCACAAAATAAATATAAAATAAAAATAAAATATAAAAAATATTTTAAGTAGTAGGCTAAATTACTAGGGAGTTTCACAACACAATTTATATTTGTTCCTGAAAGGAGTTCTAAAAAAAAAAAAAAAAGATTTGGGGAACTACTGCTCTGGAGTTACAGCTGTTCATTGTTTTGATCAGTATTGCTATAAAAGAAACTCTCCTAGGTCTGCTGGCTTCTCTCTGCATCACTTCAGACAATTTGTTTTGCAGATTTCTCTACACCGTGCCTTTCATCATTTCTTATGGCTCAATAAATTTCCATTATATTCTTAGACCAGCATTTCTTCAGTCATTTTGCAGTATATGGTTATTGTCTTTGCAACAGGAAAAAGCAGCAGCTGTAATTTTGTGTTGAAATAGATCTGTTTCATCTTTCCATGATCTTTTTAGTCTACAGGGCCAATGGTTATTGTGGAGTCAAAGGCACAGAGTGGTGTGAGTTTAAGCACATAACTGCAATAGGTATTACAGAATGTTATCCTTTCATTTGAATATTTTGTGAATGTTTGTGTCAACAGTATTTCTTATACACAACCTGCAGCTTGCTAATGCATTCTGCTACTCTCATTTCTTTTAAACGTGGATTCATCTCATGCTCATTGCCGGATTATGAGAATTAATTCGGTTTTCTCCATGATGTCCTCTGATCTTTTCCCTTTGCCCCTGCCTCAATCCTGACAAAGAAAAACTACCTGAGAGACAGGAAAGGGATATTTGTAAACTGTTTGGAACAGAGGAGGGACTGTATGAATGTTGGCTCTTATTATGGTGATTTTCTTCACCAATTCTCCTCTCCTTAAACTACAGTTCTCTCCTTCTACTCAATGTATTTAAATAACAAAACACTCCCTTTTGCCTAGCTCTGCTAAGAGGCTCATGATCTGTGGCTTCTTCCCAAACCATCTCCATGTTTGTATACTAGATGGTGAACTCTGGACAGCAGGGACTATCTTTTACCTTCTTTTGTATCCACAGGCTTAGATAGCACCTAGAACATAGTAGGCACTTATCAATTATATTGACTGCCTGGCTAGACTCAGGGCTACACCAGGCTCCAGCCTCTACCTCAATCCCTAGATTTTAATCTCTCTCCAAGTTTTAAAAGGCAGGTTCTGGCCTTAGTCTGTTTCTGTCTCTTTTTTGTACTTTATTAGCTACAAGGAGTTACATTTGTCTCGTTCCAAACCTAATGAGATCTGACCAAGCTAAAGACTGGAGATCACAAAGGCTTCTAGACTTCCAAATGGTCTGGTTCTATGGGATGCCCAGGAGGCATTACCTTCCATTTCCCTAAGCTTAGAGTGGTCACCTACAGGAATACAGCCATTTATTTTCAGAGAATAGAGATTGAGTCAGAGAGATCAGGAGAAGATCCTTGGGTTGACCACTTGTGTAAGTCTCAGCCTTGGATCACTGCTTCCAAGTAAGGAGTAGCCTTCATTCCTACCCGCATGGTGCTGAATGGAGACAGAGAAAATCATGAAATTGGATTGTCTGGTCCACTACAAATTTAGATTATATGATCTCCTCTGGGCCCTCGTTGTAAGAACAAAATCCTTTGACATCTCTCTCATTGACTCCCTATTCCACCCACCACAACAGCTTTTCCTGACCTTTTCATTCCTCCTCCACTCCCACGTTTTACTTGCTTCATCCCAGTAACTCAACAGAACACTTGGACTCATATTTTTCTAGAAATAATTGGACAGAGGTAGCTAGGTGGCACAGTGAATAGAGCACCAGCTCTGGAGTCAGGAGCACCTGAGTTCAAATGTGGCCTCAGATACTTAACACAAAACTAGCCATGTGACCTTAGGCAAGTCACTTAACCCCAATTGCCCCTCCAAAAAAATAAAAATAAAAAACAGAAATAATTGGACACCACCCAAGAGTTCTCTCATCTCACATAAAGTAGAAGCCTTCTTTTCCTCCTTTGCCCTAAGCACACATGAAGAGGTGGCCTTTCTAATTGCCAAGGCAAGCCCCTTGACATGCAGAAATAACCCCAGTTCATCCCATCTTCTCCCCCAGATTTTTCCTCCTATGTCATTTCCATTTTTTCTCTGATTTCCAATCTCTCCTTGTTTACTGGCTCCTTCTCTACTGCCATTAAAAAAAAAATGATGTCTCCCTGATCCTGGATAAAGGCTTCATGTGCTCCATTCAAACCCACTAGATACAGTCTTCCATCTTTCCTTCCACTCATGGCTAAAGACCTAGGGAGGGCCATCTACAAGTGGCATGTCCAATTCCTCCCCTCGTACTCTCTTCCAAACTCTGTGTTCCAGCTTCCAGTTTCAGTGTTCAGCTCAATCTGCTCTCTGCAAAGTTACCAATAATCTCCCAATTGCGACATCTAGTGTTTTTTTCTCTGTCTTCATCTTTTTTTGCCTCTTTGTAACCCATGACACAATCACCCCCTTTTCCTTGATACTCTCTCTTGTTTAGGTTTTGGTGATAAAGCTTCCTCCTGATTCACCCACAATGGCCAAAACTAAATTCATTATCTTTCCCCCAAGCTTCCTTAGTTCTCACTTTCCTATTGCTGTCCAGGGCACCAGCCCCCCAATTGTCTGGCCTCATAACCTAGAGATCATCTACTCCTCCTCATCTCCACACACTCATCCTCCACACCCCTAATTAAACCTTACAGAAAGTCACATTGATTCTGCCTCTGTAACATCTCTCCCATACATCCCCTTGCCTCCCAACATTGCCACTTTCTTGGTTCAGTCCCCAGTCACTTCACGCCTGAGGTATTATTGCAACAGTCTTACTTGGCTTCACTGTATCCATTCTCTCCTCCATCCCCTCCATCTTCCACCCAGTCAAATTCATCTCCCTAAAAGGCACTTCTGATCATCTCACTGCCTACTCCCTAAACTCCCTTGGCTCCCTATCCCCAGGATCACATACAGAATCCTCTGCCTGGCTGTTAGAGCCCTCCATCATCTACCCTCTCCCACCTCCCCAGTCTCCTTTTACCTTACTGCCCCTCCACGTGTGCAATAAGCAGTGGCTCAGGCCTCCTCTTTGTTGCTTGACCAGGACACTCCATCTCCTGACTCCATGTTTTCTCTGGCTTCCCTGACATCCCTCCTAAAACCCCCTCACTCTACAGTAAGTCTCCAGTCTTCTCAGCCTCAGGGCCTTCCCTCTCCTGATTAGCTCCAGTCTGTCCTGCATGTAGTGGGGCTGTACACAGGAATTGGCATTTAGTCTTGCCACTAGACTGAGAAGTCTTTGAGCTCAGGGCTTGTGCCCTGCCTTCATCTGTATTGCTGGTGCTCAGCAGCAGATGCTTAAGAAATGCTTGTTGACTAGAACAAAAGCAAGGAGAGTGTCCACACTAGACAGTCTCAGCCCCTCTTAGATGCTTTCAGGAGGTTTCTGTGTCCCAAAGCTCCAAACAGTGACTTCTCATAGGATCATAGATTTATCACTGTAAGGGAACTGAAAGGCCATGGAATCCAACCATTTTACAGATGAGGAAACTGAGACTCAGAGCTTTAGTGACTTACCCAGGATTACATGGTGAAAAAGTATCTAGGGGCAGCTACATAGTACAGTGAATAGAGCACTGGCCCTGGAGTCAGGAGGACCTGAGTTCAAATCTGACCTCAGACGAGTTCAAATCTGACCTCAGACACTTGATACTTACCAGCTGTGTGACCTTGGGCAAGTCACCTAACCCCAACTGCCCTGCCTTCCCCCCTCATAAAAAAATAAGTATCTTAAAAAGAATTCCGAGTCAGGTCTTCCTGTCCCCAAGGCTAGCACTCCCTTCACTACAGCACATGATAACAGCCCTGACACACCTGCATTCATCTCACTCACCTGGACGAAAGCTCCTTGGGCCTTTTGGCTCCAGAATCCATGGTGCTTCCCCTCTCTGGAAATAGGAGACCAGATCTTCTCTGGTCACTGGAAGCCCTGGGCGTGGGGAGTACAGAAAGAATGAGGATGGAGAGAAGTTTATAATGCCGTCCTCTCTAGGTAAAGGCACACAAGGCCACAGGATGTTCCCCAGGACTCTTCAAGAATGGTTTCCGTGGTATTTAGTATGAGGATCTTTAGAGGGGGGGTCATGCAGCCAGTGAGGAATTAGAAAAGTCCATCTTTGTTCATCACTTCCCCAAAAGGATGGGCACACTCCATAGCTTGCGCTATTTAGAAATCCGAGGCAGCTGGTAGTGCAGTGGTGAGAGAGCCCTGGGACTGGAGCCAGGGAGGCTGGACTCCACACCCAGCCTCAGACACTTGGTGGCTGTGTGCCCCTGGGCCTTCCCTCATGTGTGCCTCCCTTTCCTCAGCTAGAAAATAGGGACAATGATAGCACTAAACTCACAGAGATGTTGGGAGGGTCCAGTGAGACAACATCTCTAAAGTACTTAGCACCGTGCCTCATGCACAGTAGGTGTGCACAGATGCTCATTGCCTTCCCTGAGCTGGAATTAGAGGGAGCAGCACAGGAGAATGAAGATAAACTCGCCATACTAGTGAGGGGATTACACTGACTCAGCATCGCTGCTTTATTCATCTTTTTTCAATTAATTGATTTGTCCTATAACTGATTTTGGCCTGTAATTGCTTAGGTCATGATTCTTTCTGGACTTAGCTCAGAATCCAGCTGGTCTGGAATGGCTTAGCTTCAAAAATCCAGCTCTCCTGCTAATCAAGGATCCCTCTTGCCTCCAGGCATTTACCTGCCCTTCAGGGATACATTTGAATATCTCACCTGTCCTCTTTCCCCTAACTCCCCCTCCAGGGGTGCAATAATCAGTGATACACAGGCCTAATTGTTTCTTTTCTTTGACCAGGAGGTTCCATTTCCTGACTTTAGGTTTTCTCTGGTTGCTTACTCTGGCATATCTTTAGGACATCATGCCATCCTTCAAGGATGTCTGGTTTTCCATCCAAAATGTCTGATCTGTTATGTCTAAGACCTTCCTGGTACAAGGAGTGGATTGGTGCTGGCCCTTCTTTACCAAACTTCCAATGCATCTCACTGTTCCCTGTGCCTCAGCTCTGGACCCAGTTATGGTGTCCTCAATCCCACAATGCCATCCCCCTGTTCTACTCTTTGTTCTGTATTCCCCAAACCAATAAAAGGGGGGCTGACTGTCTGCTTGGGATCTCTGGCCAGAAGCAGAGCCTTGGACCCTTTTATTGGCAGGCAGCATGCCCCTGTTAATAAAGGTCATCTTGCTCAGTTCACCTTATTGTTGACTTTCCTACACAGCCCCAGGCATGATTAGGAGCAAGGAGCTACCAACTGATGCTTTTTAACAAGACCTTCCTAAATTCTAGAACCATCCCAAAGAAGAAGGGGCTGCCTTGAAAGGCAAAGGGTTCCCTTCACTGCCCAGTGTCAAGGAAAAGCTGCATGAGGGATCTTCAGACCTGTTGTAGCAGAGGATCAACTAGGTAACCTCTGAGATTAGCTGTAAGTCTGAGATTCTGTAACTTTGGTTCAAATTCCTGAAGATGCATAAAAGAAAGAGACAATTTCAGGAGCAACAAGGGAAAGTACCAGATTCCCATCACATAATTCAAAGACCTTTCACAGGAAGACACAGGAGGCCTCTGTGGAGAGACCAGCACTTCTGCCTTTCAAATAGCTGATAAAGTTCAAACCCTGCCCACTACATAGAGAATGAAGACAGTGCTTTGATGGCAGAGGAAATGCTCCTTACCCAGGGACAGCAGGTTCTGGACATTCTCCAGCATGACCTTCTTGTACAGCTCCTTCTGAGAATGGTCCAAGAGCCCCCACTCCTCCAGGGTGAAATCCACAGCCACATCCTGGAATGTCACCAACTCCTAAACCATCAAAAGTCACAATATTTAGAGGTGAAGTAGACTCCAGAATTCAACTAGTGCCACCTTTACCAACTTGCAGGAAGAAACTAAAGCAAAGAAGGGATGTACCCAACCCTTCAAACCATACTCATTGAGAGCCCAATGAAATGTTGAGAAAAGCAGTTTCTATTTGAAGGGAGAATCATGTTGGATTAACACAAGCTGGAGAAATGTCTTAATATGGAAAGCTTCTCCTATGGAATTGGGGAGAAGGTATATGCTCTACCAGTGAGGTATGAGAATCTATGGAGGAGAAAGAAAATGTGTGCTGAAATTCCTCCTCATCAGACATGTCATAAGTGACATGCTAAGAAAATTCCGTGAGGAGTTTGAGAAAAACTGGCAAGTTCGATATATTACAGGGAGAAAATCTTATCTGTGATCACTGAAGAGAGAGCAAAGAAAAAGCAGTTATCTACTTGATATCCTAAAAGGCAGAAATAAAGGCTCAATGAGATGAAAGCGTGAAGAAGGTTCTTCAAAGACGGTGCTCACAATCTGGGCTGAACGGAGGGGCACGGGGCTGTTTGTAGCCAAAGTGAAGAAGAGCCAGCTGTTGTTTCACTGAGGGCTTGAGCGGACACCAGGAGTGATGTACCGTGGCCAAAATGACTTCCAGCTTTGCTCTGTGATTGCTTTCACTCATTAACGGCACCTACTCCTTAGTTTGCATTATTAGTTACATAGAAATGAATGACTACAATGGGTTAATTTCCAACAAAGACACTGACAAAATATTTACGAGAAACAAATTATTTAAATCAGCTCCTAGAACTATAGAGGGTTGGGGATCAAGGGTCAAGATAATGAGTTAAGAAGCAGATCTGATGGCCACCAGAGGGAGGCCACATCTGCAAATCCTTGGATACTTGGGGAGGAGTCATCTAATTTCCCAACCTGCTACATGTAGATCATGTGTTTGGCCTCTGACGCTCTTCCATTTTATTTTCTTCCATTTCTAGTAGAATGACACGGTTCACTTTTTCAGAGATTTGACTATTTTAGAGCCTCAAGCTCACAAGGTCAGTGTCAGCCTTGGCTCCTGTGTCTTCCCTTCCTCCCATCCAACGATTCTGTTATTTGGTTCCATTAGTAATATTCTCTATCATGTGGATAAAATTGTTTTTTCATTTTTCCATCGTTTGGATTTCTTCTTCAAGATATCTGATTTATACTCTTATTGTAATCCTTATTTTGCCTTTAACTTCCTTTATCACTATTATTCAATTCTGAAAAATCAGAGTTTACTGGATTTTTCCTCCACTTCTTGAGATTCCCAAGAATCGACAAACCTTTCCTTTTCTTTAGTTTTTTGTGAATCACAATTCTTCATTGCATAGCATTTACTCTTGGTGTGGGCAGTCACTATAAGAGGGCAGTCCTTTTAAATTATTTTTATTTTAATTTTTTAATAAACATATATTTTTTTTCTTTTTTTGGAGGGGGGAAGGCAGGGCAGTTGGGGTGGTGACTTGCCAAAGGTCACATGGCTAGTAAGTGTTAAGTATCTGAGGCTGGATTTGAACTCAGGCCCTCTTGACTCCAGGCCTGGTGCTCTACTCACTGCACCACCTAACCGCCCTCAGTCCTTTTTTATTGATAAACTGACAAATGATCTCTAACTGATTCTCTAGCTTCCTTCTGACAGAAGCTATTCCAGCCCTCTTTTCTTCTCCATCCATCCTTCATCCCCATGGGGTGATGCCATGAACTCCTAACCTCCATTTCAGCAAAGAACTCAGCTCAAACATCTCATTTCTCACCTGGCTCCACTACCCTGAAATTTCTCTATCAGACTTCTCCATCATGCCCCAAGAAGCTTATGACCAGGATAACCTTGTCACCTTGTAACATCTCCTCAACCTTGGTTATCTACATGTGCCATGCAGGGTCATTGGAGATGGACAGGTCATATTGGAGACTTGTGACCAAAGGTGGCCCACTAGGGAAGGAGATGGTGACCACTCCTGTATCTTTGCACAGAAAACCGCAAGGCCAGGGTTAAAATGGTGGAAGAGATGACACTGGAAGACGAGCCTCTCAGACCTGAGGTACCCAGCATGATGCTGGGGAAGAGCAGAGGACAAGAACAAGCAGCTCCAGAAAGAAGGAAGCAGCTGGGCCAAGCCAAAGGGAAGCTCAGCTGTGGGTGCAAAGTCCTGTACTGGACCGATCGGTGCTGCACAGGAGCCTGGGATGGGAGACCTGGGAACTGAGGCAGGCTATATGTGCTCAGACAGGAGATGGGGAGGTGAAAGGTCAACAGCTGGGGTGTCCGTGACTTAAATGGGTGGATTTAATTCTGATCATCATCTACTGCTGTGGGCAGGTATCCCTTAGAAGAAACGGAGTAGCCCTCATAGTCAATACAAGGGTGAGGAAAGCAACACTGGGGGAGAATCTCCAAAACGACAGAACGTTCAGTTCTAACCCAAGGCAAACTGTTTGATATCACAGCGATACAAGACTATGCTCCAAGCGCTGAAGCTGAAGAAGTCACCTGCAACACCTAGAAACAACACCAGGAAGTGCCCAGACAGGGTGTGAGCTCACAGCCCAGGCATTCTGGGAAACATCTGTCTCCCTTCCCAGGCTCCTCTTGGTCTGAGCACTAAGTGGGGATG
This sequence comes from Pseudocheirus occidentalis, assembly GCA_028646575.1. Taxonomy (NCBI): domain Eukaryota; kingdom Metazoa; phylum Chordata; class Mammalia; order Diprotodontia; family Pseudocheiridae; genus Pseudocheirus; species Pseudocheirus occidentalis. The sequence goes on along the minus strand of CM053596.1, from coordinate 4,012,645 downwards.
TATGATGGAATGCTCCACCAGGCCTTGAGTTCTAGGGTGTTCTCGCCCTTTTTTCATCTTTCTTTTCTATGCTGTATCTGTCACTTACAGTGTAAGCTACTGGAGGGCAGGGACTGTCTCTCTTCTGCATTTGGCTCCCCAGTGTTTGTGACAATGCTTGGTACAGAGTAGGTGTTGAATAAGTGTTGATTGACCTAAACACCCTCCTCTAAATGTCTTCCCTCTTATTTTACTTTGGAAATTGAGGCCATTCCTGCTAACCTACCTCTCCTCTCAACTGCCTTTCAGATATTTTGAACAGATATCCAACAGCTATCTTAAACTCAGGATATCCAAAATGGAACCTATTATCTCTCCCCACTAAAGCCCCCCACGCCTCCACTCTCCTTATTATTGTCAAGGGCAACACCACCCTCCCAGTCCCTCAAACTCATAACTGAGGTGTCGTGCTTGACTCCTCTCTCTCATCCCCCTTTATCCGACCTCTCGCCAATATTGTCGATGTCACTTTTACAATGTCTCTCCGATGCACCCCCTTCTCTGCTGATACTGCAGGCCTTCCTCTCCTCACCCCTGGACTTTTACAACAGCCTACTGGTGGGTCAGTCTGCTGCAAGACACTTCCTGCTCCAAGGGATTTTCCACTCAGCCAACAGAGCCTGCCATGTTGCTACCCTACTTCATAACTCCAGCGGCTCCCTCTCACTTCCAGGATCAAATACCACCCATCATGACCTGGACATGGGCTTTTTCAGACTTCATACCTTACTTCCCACCACTGGGTCTCGTTGATCCAATGACATGGCTCCCTGGTTATGCCAGCAAAGGCACTACCTATGACATCTTCTCTGGAAAAGACCTACCTGTTAAAGCCTCTTGAACAGGGGAAACACCCTCTTTCTTTCTTTTCTTTTTTTTAAATGTCTCTTTTCTGTTTCTTTCCTTGACTAAGGAGCTAAGCAAGAAAGAACAGATAGGCATACCAATGCACACACATACACGTATATACAGATACATACATACATGTTTATATACATACACATATGTACAGATACACACATGCGTGTGTTCATATGCATACACTGAAGAGGTACAGTGGGAGAAGTCCCATCGTGGTCGCCAGAAATGAAGAGGTATAGTGAGGGAATGGATTTCTATGAAATCTTTTGAGGGTTCTTAGTCTGAAAGAATTACCAGGTCCAAGCTGTCTTGGCAAAAGTTTGTAAAAGTTTATTATGCTTTTCGGCGGGCAGAGGGGTGTCAGAAAAAGCCTGCTACCTGAAGGAATTATGGATACTGATTATATAGTAATAAAACCATAAATCTGATAGCCATTATGCTAACTAGGTGAGTAAAAGTGGAATTAAGGAGGAGTTTGGGAGGAATTTAGGAGTGGTCAGTGCTTAAAGGGACATGCACTTTTTATATCAACTGCTCAGACGTATTGCCCATAATTCACTGGGAGAAAGCCTGAGGGGGGGGACTATCATGAGGTATGGTTTTTGCCTTGAAAGGTCACTGAGTCAGCCAGCAGTCAATTCTGACTGGGAGGTGCCCAGTCTGTTAGCCATCAAAGTCCCTTTTGACATGATGGATGTTAGGAAACTGAGCTAATTGGGGATTCAGTATGTGTCTACTATGTCCTCATCAGGAGTTACCTTACTGATAATGCATTGAAAGATTCATAGTTTGCAAGTGGCCACTAGAACAAAGGAGGTATACATTCCTCTAACTAAGGATTTGCTTATAGAATGCTTTCGAAGGATTCAAAGGTATGGCCTGTTATTATACCAGGCAAGGATAGTTATAGCTGGCAGAGTTAATGGTTTCAGGGAAAATGCTTTAAGGCTGGGGAAAGGGGAGAGGTAGAGTTAATGCTTTATGGCTGGGGGGAAGTGTGACTTTTACAACTTAACTGCACAGGCTGATGTCACAGACACAGGTAACTGAACACAAGTGAGATTTTTACAGAATGAAGTTACAACAATGTTACAAAATTATAAAGGCACCTCAGCACCCCATCATACACAGAGACACTTATACACATACATATATGTATATATGCACATACATACATATATGTATACACATATGTGTGTATGTATATGTGTGTACATGTGTATGTGTGTATGTATACATGTATGTGTATATATATATATATACCCATAGATAGATACATAATATTTGATCTCTGGGATTGAAGGAATTAAGTGTCTATCACTCCTGAGTGGATAAAAAAATGCCAAGGACCCACCTGGCTGCACACTGTGCTCCCTCATCCTGGCCATCCCTAGCAAGGACCATGACAATTCTCCCAACAGAATCAAATTATTTAATATTTCTAAGGCTCATCACACATAGTAGAAGCCATGTGAGCAGCCCTTTTCCAGTCTTACACCTTCCTCTCCTACAACTCCCCTCTGCTCCAGGGACACTGGCCTCCTGGCTGATCCTTGCCCAAGACCCGTGAGCTCCTGACCCCACACCTTCCCAAGGTCTGTCTCTCCTGCTTGGCATATCTTCCCTCCTCACCCGAGCCTCCCAGCTTCCTCCACATTTCAGCTAAAATCTCACCTTCTGAAAACAAGCTTTTCCTGGGCTCTGAAAATATTAGAGCCTTCCCTCTTAGCGTGTCTCTCATTCCTTCTGCAGAAAGCTTGGTTGGACACAGACGCTTACATGTTTTCTTCCCATTAGACTTGAGCTCCTTGAGGGCAGAACTGATTTTTCTTTACCTTCCTTTGCATTCCCAGTAGGTTAGCACAGTGCTTAGCTCAGAGGAGCCACATTTAATAAGTTTATTAACTTGACCTAAGAAATGACAAATGGGAGGAATTCTGAGAGATCTTGAGAAGATGTGTGTGGTCCGAGGCAGGAGGACATGAGCAGAACCAGGAGAACAATCAGGATAACCCATGTCTAACAGGAAAAAGCTTCCTTGGCTCTCTGGGATTCCAGCTTTGCTGATGCTGCTCAGGTCTGTGGATGGACTGCACTCACCTGGGAGGAGGGTCTCTGGGTGCCAGGGGCCATTCCCTCTGGTTCAAGGCTCCCTCCTAGGAATAGGTTTTGGTCTCTGCAAGTTGACCTGGGGAGGGAGAAAAATCTCAGAGTGGGGGAGATGCTGACTTTGCCTTTTCTTCCCAGGGTGGATGCAGACATGCCTGAAATTAGAGACTGAGGTCTCAGAGGAGTTACCTGACCCTGCCCTCAGGGAAGAGTTCACCACTTGAGGAGGGCAGAAGGGAAAGTCAGACTTAGAAGTGAGCTTGGTCTGAGCAGGAAGAGGACTGGCCATGCCTCATGCCCCTCCCCCATCCTCCTCCTGAGACCCAAATAACAGAATGGGCTTGGGACCCCAGATGGGACGAGACTAGGAAGAACTTCAGTGACCCCTGACCCAGAGCTCTCCCTCCCACTGAAAACTATGGGTGCCATATGAAGGTGGGGCAGCTGCCTAATGGTAAAGCTGGGGAGGGCACCCCAGGACCTTTGGCATGTGAGAGGAGCCTCAACATGAAGCAGGGGCAGGGAGCAGCCCGGGAGCACGGCCTGGGAGGGAGGTCTGCTCTTGCCAGAGCTACCGGATACTCTCCAAGAGGTCAGATGGGGATAATGAGGCCCAGTGGAACAGGCAGCCAGTAAAAGCAGAGTGTGGGGAGAGGTCCTCCCTCAGACCTACCTGGGACCTGCACGCACAAAGCTGGTTTTCAGAAGGCAGAGAGCTCTCAGCTCTGAAGGAAGAAGGCTGACAGATCGCAGCTCTGAAGGAAGAAGGCTGAGAGATCTTAGCTCCGAAGGAAGGCAGAGAGATCTCTGCTCCAAGACGGGAAAAACAGAGAGATGTCAGTTCAAAGGGGAAGAAGGCAGAGAGATCTCTGCTCCGAGGGGGTAAACACAGAGGGATTTCAGCTCCAGGGAAGGAGGCAGAGAGATCTCAGCTCCGAAGGGAGGTCTCTTCTCCGAGGCGAGGAAAGCAGAGAAATCTCAGCTCCAGGGAAGAAAACAGAAAGATGTCAGCTGAAAGGGGAAGAAGGCAGAAGGATCTGTTTCAAGTTCCTGTTTTCAGGCGGCCCACTCAGGGAGAGTCCTCCTAGTACCACCCTGCCCAGCCCCCAGGATGGGCCCTTTCCTCCAATCACACCCAGGCCCAGGAGCTCAGGCCCCTGCCTGCCTCTCCTCCCCAAGCCCTGCCCTCCATCACGTGGGATGCTTTGGCCACTGGGATGGCCCCTTTTCCCCTTCATCCCCTCCTCCCAGGCCTCCAGACTCCACCCCAGGGCTCCTATTCCACCTGGGCCCCCCCCACTGGCCTGGTCATCTCCTCCCAATGCCTCCAGCACTTCTCTGCCTCCTTCCATTACCCTGCTCTGTGGCTCAGATCCTCCTTCTCAGCAGACTCGCCTGGCCTTCCAGCTCTGCCCCTGCTACACCCATTTTCTTCCTCACAAAAATATTTCCACCCTCCAGCCCTCCTGGTATTCCCAGCCAATACCCTCATCCCCTCAGGCCTCCCTGCAGCTTGGAGCCCGGACTTGCACACCACAACTTAGCTCTCCTCCAGGCTGGATACATTGACCACCTTGGCCTGTCTCCATTCCTGACCTGTCACAGCCCAGATCCACACTAAGGAGTACTTTCCCTCTATCTCATTCTTCCCTTAGGGACATTCTCTCACTGGAAGCCAGCTGGATCCTACAGGGGTACAAAACAGTTCCAGAACTCCTGAAAACATCAGCTTCTGTAAACATACAAGAAAATCCTCCTTCAGGGCTTCTGAACCAACAGCAAGGTTCCAGGACCTCTACAACAAAAGCACTGTCCTTCACCAGCAGGTGAATCTGGCAAAACATCAAAACAGACAGACAAAATACCAGCATCACAGCCAAGCCTTCTCAGTCCTTGACAGCTCCAGGTGGCAGTTCTCAAAAGTCCTGGGCCTCAACTGGCCCTCAGCAGTCCACAACACTACTCTCCAAAAATCCCTCTGGCCTTCTCTGCTTGGGCCTTCCCTCCAAATCCACGGCTCCTCCCAGTTCAGCCCTCTCTCTTCACATCAACAAATCCGTCCCACAAGTGGGATTCACAAGTTCTGGGTTTCAACACCCAACCCAAAAACCAAGCCAACACAGGGGGATCTACAAATTCCATTACCATAACACCAGCCCAATCCAGTCCCCTAGTTCTCAAGAAAAACAGGGGCGGGGGAATCATGAGTTGGAGTTTAGGGAGTTTAAACTATTGGGGGAGATGATACTCATACTATTCATTCGGGATTTTGCCCGAATTTAATTAATACAATATTAGACCTGGAAGAGCTGTCCATTATCTGTAACACACTGCAGTTATGATGCTAAGTTCTCCTTCCCAAGAAGCAGGGACTTCCTTCCACTGACACTTTGATCAAACTTAGTGGAGAGGCTGACATGGTGACTTAACATGACTTTTGTCCTGTCCCTCTTAAGAGCCTCCTTTTCACTGAACTCCCTGGGATGGGACCATTACCCCAAGAACTATCAGAAAATTAACTTCCTGGTGTCTGTCTTCACCTTCCTAATACCCAGCACAGGTGCCAGTGTTCTACACAATCCTGAATGAGTCAATGAGATGGAATTCATTGTCCTAGATGCCCTCCCCCAACTATGGAGTGATGCAGATGCCCAAGCTCTGAGTACCTCCTAGGCTTCATTCCCAGAGGTTCGTCCCTACAGGACTGGATAGTGCCACGGTTTGTCAACCACAGTCTGTAATGGTAATGGAATTTAAAGATCCCCCTGTATTGGTTTGGCTTTTGAGTTGAGCGTTGAAATCCAGAGCTTGTGAATCCCACTTGTGGGATGGAATTGCTAAATGAATGTGTTATACTGTATTTTGATTTTCTCTGTTCTGTGAATGTTTTGCCTTAATCTGTCACTGAATAAATGGAGTTTGCTATGCTGGCAATCCGAACCTTGGAAGTTGCCTTTGCTTGGCATTACACAACCTAAATATTTGTCTGAGAGACCCGAGTGATAGGACTTGTGATGGTGGCAGAGGGCCACCAGCAACAAAGGCACAGACTCTTGCAGCATCATTTCCTCACAGCTGCTTCAGCTTGGAATGAGCATGGCCAGCCCTGGGATGGATGTGAACCTCCCTTGGGACATTTAAGCCTCCTAACAGGGTTTCTCTTCAAAGTCCCTTCAGCAGCCACAAGTTGAACTTGGCCTGACAGGTGTTCCAAGAAGGAAGCCTGAGCAAAGCAGCAGCATCAGGCCTACAGAGGCTCTCTTTCAGAACTGCATCGTTCCAGTCGAGGCTTCCCAAGCCAGAAGTCATCCTCAGCTCTTCCCTCTCCTTCACTCCTCTCCAGGCTCTCCTAACTCCACAGACTTCTCTCTGCACCATACTTCTTGATCCACTGTCTCCATCAGGCTTCTCAGTCTGGAAGGTCTCTCTCCCGTGTGCTCCAATCCATCAATTTCTCCCAGAACATTCCATTTTACGGAGAGGGCTCAGGCCAGCCATGTTCAATCTTCCTCCTGAAGAGGACTGCTTTCTCTACCATGTTGCAGCATGGATGCTTTCTCTCTACTCCATCCTCCCCCCTCATCGAAAGTGCAAGCTTGAGGGAATAGGACAAAGGGGGTATAGAAGGGTGTTTAGATTGACAGGAATGGGAGGATGAGGAAGGGATGGGAGGGCTAGGCTGAGTAATAGTAGTGGGTAGAAGGTAGTGAGTAGAAGTAAAGTAGAGGAATCAGGAGGGATAGGTAATAAGGCATATGCACAAATATAAAATCAAGATATATAATAAATAAGAAAATAAAATGTAAAAATAAAATAAAGTAGAATTTGTTAGTGGAAAGGGAGCATGGTTGTAATCATGATCTTGGACAAAGTTAAGGCTAAAATAAATTTAATCAAAAGAGAAAAATAGGGAAAGTACCCTATGTATCAGCCATAATCATCAATGTTGTTTTGGACTATTTAAAATAACTAGATGGTATGTGGTTGGCATACTGCTGTGGCATAGGAAATGACCAGCTAGTGGACTTGGGAAATATGAAAAGCCTTGGACTTATGAAGGAAGACATCATCCACCCTCAGAGAAACAGAGGATGAATAAATATGGTATGGTCTTACATAGGTACATAGGAATGTATGTGTCCATATGTGAGTATGTGTATGGATGGATGGGCATATATACATGTATATATATCTTTGTGCGTATGTGTTTATATATGCATGTACGTAGGTGTGCATATGTACATGTGTGCATGCGTATCTTCACTTAATTGTACCTTCTGCAGAGAGATGGTTAGGAGAATGTGGAAAATAGAACAGAGTAAAAAGTGCACAGCATAGAACAAAAGAAAACTTACAAGGAAATAAAGTTGGACAGCTAGGAACCTAATATGTAGTATTTATTAGCTTTTCTTTTTTTTTTTCTTTTTGGAGCAAAGGGAGGGCAACTGGGGTTAAGTGACTTGCCCAGGGTCACACGGCCAGATTTGAACTCAGGTCCTCCTAGCTCCGGGGGTTTTCTTGAAATGAAAATTTATTCATGTAGATTTCATCTCCCCTCACATTCTACTGTGCAAATGGCAATGCTTTTTTCTTTTCTTATTTTGTATTTATGTTTCAATATGTAAGTTTATAACATTTCTTTTCTTCTTGTGTTTTTAAATTTTTAAATTTAAAAAATCTTTAAAAATTAAAAAACTCACTGTAATGTTAATGAAATCAGAAGATCTTCCATGCCCCTTTCTATTGGCACCTAGTAAAGGCACTTAGCACTTAGTAAAGTCACTTAGCTCCTTACTTCAAGTTAACACCTTGGGAGTAGTTAACACCTTAACAGGAAGGGGCTGAAAGGAGTTATACTGTATATAAGGAAGAGAACCAGAAGGACCATCAGATTTTCTCAGTCACCACCTGGAGACTGCACATTTCGCTGAGATCCTCCTTCTGCAGCTTCTACTGAGAACTTCCAAGGACCAGGCTGAGAAACTGTGGTGAGTCTGAGAGAGATCCCTGCTTGAGGGAGCCTGTTGTATTTGTGAAGGCTTGGGAATGTGGGTGTCCACTGCATTAACTATGTGTATCAACTTTGTGACCACTATAATGACTTTGGCTTTCTGGTTT
>CM053596.1:3973203-4004418 GCA_028646575.1 Pseudocheirus occidentalis | reverse complement strand
ACTTAACACAAAAAACTAGCTGTGTGACCTTGGGTAAGTCACTTAACCCCAACTGCCCTCCAAAACACCCCCCCCCAAAAACTATACCAGCGTATTCATAACCATCATGGGTGTTGTGAATATCTCATTATTGATACACTCACCAGCTCCTTTCTGTCTTTTGTCTATTAGACTCCAGCCCAGCCTTCCAGAGTGGTCACACATTATGTCCCCTCCTACACTCTACCTTCTAGCCAAACCGGTCTATTCCCTCTACACAGGGTAGGACATCCATCCTGTGCCCTGCCTTTGTATGAGCTGTCAGTCCCGACTAAATGCACCCCCCCCTTTAAAACCCCAAGGTCCATCAAAGCCCAGATTTGCTGTTATTTCCTGATTTTTTCTCAAATATTGGTGTTACCATCAGGACAGTCATTACAGTGGTAACTTGACATATAAGTGAACCAACTTGTGAGATTTCTAAGATAGACAACTCGGTGGATTTTTTGCTTTGAACTGTGAGCCAGAATTTGAGGTAGGAGTCATGGCTAGTTGGCACAGTGAATTCCACAACCCAACGCCCACCCAGCATCCTGCGCCTCACCCGTTCAGTCACCTCGCCAGCGATCAAAATTGAGTCAAGTGAAAGTAAAAAAGATATTGTAGCAATTGAGCTCAGGGATAAAGTGCAGCATTACGAGTGGAGCCAGTAAGTGAATGAAAGTGAGCACAAAACTCCTCTGCTTCCTCCATCCATCTGCTCCACCCTCCACCTCCTCCAGCGTCCTGTTAGCTCAAGTCTTCTGATGTCCAAGGTAAACGTACAGTTTATTTCTTTACATTCTATTTTATTATGTTTTTATACAATATTTGTTATTTATAAATACTTTTTTTATTTAAAATATGTAACAAAAAATACTGGGATGGCATTTTGGGGGCTGGGACGGATTGATGGCATTTCAATTAATTTCAATGGGGAAAATTGGTTAGATAGAGGAGCAAATTGAGTTACCGAGCTCAATAACAGAAGGAATTAAACTCAGTGAGTCACGGAGCCGCTGTCCTGACCTTGCCTAGATTATATATTTAGTTGTATAGGGGGCAGATAATTGAACTCCCCTTTCCGTCCCCAGCTAGGTTAATACAGTGGCACCCCGCCCCCTAGCCCGCAGCCCCGCCCCCTAGCCCCCAGCCCCACCCTCCGCAATCCCACTCTCGGACGTTCACACACACTCCCGTCCACCCAGCACCCTCCCACATCCCATGCATTTGTGCACATGCACGCCCTCCCCAGCTGCCAGGGCCCCCTCTTTCATGCACTTGCAGGAGCAATCACCTTCACCAACAAACACCGTGCAGGCACACACCACTCGGGCCTTCCCCCAGAACACACCCTCGCACATTCCCGCCCTCTTTTGACATCACACGCATACATCCGTGTAGTCTCTCCATCCCAAGTTGGCCCCTTGCACAAGCGCCTGGCACTCCTAGCACCTTCTCTCCTACATCCCCAGGGCTCTGCGGAAGGGGGAGAGGAGGGGGGCGTGACATCAGGGCGCAGGCATTCTGGGACATGGATGAAAGCCTGCCCGAGACCCTCAAGTCTTCCATCAGAAGGGGTTGGGGGGGGTTGCACGATGTCACTCTACTCTAGGCCCCGGCTTTCTCTCCTCACCCCCTTTTCTGCTTCCTCCTCTAGGGTGTAAGCCCCTGGGGAATGGGGCGAATTTCTGCACACAGTAGGCGCCTCATGGGTGCTTACTGCCTCAGTGATCCCCAGAGCACCCCAGAGGTTCTGCTGCTGTCATCCCATTCTTACACAGAGGGAATCTGAGGCAGAGGCCAATCCTGTGGTGAGAGCCACAGGATCCATTCTGGGCCTTTGGGAAAAGACTCCAAGGACTCTTTTGGGGGAGCAGGGCCCCTCCCTCAAGAAGGGAAAACTGTCCCTAGTCAGAGGAGTCTGGTGGCTCAGGGCCCAGAATTGGGTTCTGGGAAGATCCAAGATCAGATCCAGCCTCAGACACTCAGGCCATGGGAGACCTTGGGCAAGTCAGTTCACCTCTCTTGGCCTCAGTTTCCCCAACTGAAGAATGAGGCTGGAGAAGGAAACTGGGCTTTACTGCAGCATCTCTGCTAAGAAAACCGGATCAGTGTACCTACCACAGGCCTGGGAGCAGCAGACGCATCCTCAGTTCTTAAAACAACCGTCACTTTGCTGTTTCTTTTCTGGCCCAAGGACCCTCCTTCTTCTTACCCAGAAATCTTCCATCCTCCCTCTGGGCCAAGAAGCTCAGGAGGAATGAATTAGATACACACAGGGGATGTATGACCTCTGAAGCTGAGATGGGATCACAATCACAGCCCAGCAGCGAGAACTTTTCCCTCAGGATTCTGTTCTGAGCTGCCTTGCCCAAGGTCACACAACTAGTTAGTGTTAAGTGTCTGAATTTGGATTTGAACTCAGGTCCTTCTGACTCTGGACTGGTGCTCTATTCACTGCACCACCTAGCCACACCAACCAAGTGATCTTTTGACCTTATTCCAAACTCCCCTCCAGGCACTGACCTTCAGATGATGCTCATTGCCTGTGTCCCCAGTCCAGGCTCCAGAATTTGGTTCCTCCATGTCTTTACAGCTCCAACCTGCCCAACATCTACTAATCTCTGATGCTCAACACAAATGCTTTTGCTCCCAGAAGGCTTCATCAATGATCTGATGGTAATAACCTTCCATCCTCAGACCAGAAAAAGCACCCTGCACCTCTCCAAGGCACCCCTATTGTGTAATATCTCATGAGCGGTCTGTGAATTCCAATCAAAGAATATCATCATCTTAGAAAAAGATTGGGGTGGATTGTTCCCCCAGCTTTACCGTGAGTCCAAAGGCAGCACTCACCCTGGCCTAAACGCGGGCTCTCCCTGCACCCAGAACTGACTGGAAGCCTCATCCTCAGGCACCTGCACTGAGATGCTGGGGTGGTGTGAATGATGTGGGGGAAGAGAGGAAGAGGAATGTAAAGCCTTGGGGATGGCCCATGAGGGCCAAGCTGGGACAAGCACTAGTTGTCCAATGTCACGACCTTTCATCTGGAAACAGTGGACAAGAATGGCCTGTCTCTTACTGGTGAAGCATCGCCAGTATCTGGTCCTTGTTTGCCACCCCACAGGCAGGCCATGCACTCTGCACACCTCACAGGAAGCAATACAATCCTAAGGGGGCAGATTCTAAAGCAGAAAATGAAGCTGTTGTGGGGATGGCCAAACCAGCTGTGAACATAACAGAAAGTCACCATGCCTTAAGAAACAGCAGTTATGATAGTACAAAGAAGCATGGGAAGATTTCCACAAACTGATTCAGAACCAATCTACACAATGATGACAATGTAACTGAAAGGAAAAACCAAGACAAAGCAAATGATACAAAATGTTGCAAAAATGTAACAAACAAACTTGGCCTCAAAGAAGAGGCAGGAGAAGACGTCTCCTCTTTCTAGGCCTTTGCAGAAGTTTGGATCCATAGGTGTGGGAAACTACATATAAAATCCTATTTTTTTGAAGATGTCAATCAACTTTGCCAATTTTTTTTCCTATTTAAAAAATTTCTTTATTATAAGAGATGGCTCTGTGGAAAGGTGGAAAGAGAGGGATACAGGGGGAAATCTAGATAATGAATCTAGGGGTGGTCCAGAGGAAGAGACTGGGGAGGGTCCTCAGGAGGAGTCAGATGAGGTCAGACTCCGGTAATGAGTGGTTCAGGGTGGGAAGTTGCTGGAGGCTACCTGAGGACCACAGACAACGGTGGGCCAGGGCAGTTCGAGGGTGGGAAACTATTGGAACAAAGGGGGCTAAAGACTAGGGCAGAGCCACAACTTAAGGCTCATGACCTCAGGCAAATGTCTTCGCTGGGAAGGTTTGTTTTCCCAGAGCCTGTACCTCAAAGAATCAAGGAGAGTTCAAAAAGGGGGGTGGGTCCCAGAGCCTACACCTCATCAGTAGCCACCTCCAGAAACTAAATTTGTAAGCCCACAGCCTCTATGATGCATAATTCAAACAACCTTTTAAAATGATTCCTCCCTACAATAGCATATATTTATTATTCAGTCAAAAGTTAGTGGGAGCTTTTTCCTTTTTTCTTGGAGACAATCAGGGTCAAGTGCGGTGCCCGGGGTCACACAGCTAGTAAGTGCCTGAGGCTCCTATGTTTATTATACTAAAGAAATGGGGCATTGTTATACACTTGTCCTTGTCAAAGGAATTAGCTAGGTGAGGGAGAACAGGACACAGCAGCACCAATACAGTTCTTTAGTTCTGTTTGATTTCAGGTGTGAGTTAGACTAATCGTACAGAAAGGTTCACCACACGCCCCAGGGTCTCCCAGCCAGGCTCAGATACTCCCGTGTGGAGAAACGTCTTACCAAAATGGGGAAATTAAGGAAGAGTCTCCAGCCTTCAGTTCGGCGAGGTCATTTCTTCAGCTTTCCCAGAGGTCCACATGTAACAGTCCTCAAACTGCAAGAGCGCATATTTCCCTTGAATGACTGAACTAGTGACCTTGTGAGAGGTATCAGGTAAATACATGAAATCAAAACTTAGAATAGAGGTGGACCAAAGTCCCAAGAAACTTTGCCTCCAACGGCGACACTCATGGCAGCTCAGGGTTAGGAGGTTATTCTTACTAAGTATCAAAAATGCAGCTTCACCACATGCTAATCACGAACAGATGCAATTTCAGGATTTTCCAAATGATTGTAAATGAAAGTGGCTCTTTCTTTAAAGTGAGTTTGTCAGTTTCTTCACTTTCTCGGGGAGGGCTCCTAGTACCATGGTCAGAAGGGCTGGTGAGAGCTCATGCCTCAGCCTGTGTAGAAAGTAATCAAACAGCATTTCGTCTAAAAAGGAAGGACAGGGACACCTACCTGAGGGGGTGAGGGAATCAGGGGAGGAGAATGCCTGGGAGAACCAGGAGCGATGGAGGCTGAGGAAGAAGTTGTGTAGCAGAGGGAGAGCTAGAAGCAGGCCAGGAAATTTTGGAGAGAAGGAGGAGGATCTGAGTCCCGGAGCAAGATTAAAGGAGGGGGACAATTGGCGATGAATAATGGGGGAGGGGAAACTCTTCTAGACCACCCGCCAGGGAGGTCCAAAAGGAATTCCACCCCTGGGGTGGAGTTTTGAGGCCTGGGAGGAGTCGAGAGGGGAAGAAGGGAGTCATTTCAGTGACCAAGACATTCCACGTGATGGAGGGCTGGGCTTGGGAAGGAGAGGAAAGGAGGGGCCTCAGGTGTGATTGGCGGAAAAGGCCCTTCCTGGGGGCCTCAGAGCTTGGGCCGGGTGAGGTTCTTGGGAAAAGGAGGACCCTTCCAGAGCGTGTGGCTGAAAAGAGCAACTCGGGCTTTTTTGCTTTGCATTCCTCCTTTGAATCCGAGATCGTTCTGCTTTCCCTTGGCCCTGAGATTTCTCTGCCTTCTTCCCCTGGAGCTGAGATCTCTGCCTTTTCGAAACCAGCCTTGCACGTGCAGGTCTGAGGTAGGTCTGAGCAAGGACCCCTGGCTGCATTGGACTTGTGCTGGATTCCTTCTTCTTTGGACCTCATCTTCTCCATCTGTTCTCTTCCAGAGTGCCCTCCAGGTACGTCAGGGACCGGCCTGGATTCTGGGGCTGCTTCCTGCCCCTGTTACTTGGCCAGTTTCCCTGAAACATCCCATAGGTCCCAGGGTGCCATCCCCATCTTTACCTTTGGGTTATAGGTGCCCAAGCTTCATATGACATCCATAGTATCACTGGGAGGGAGAGCTCTGCGTCAGGGGTCATTGAGGCTCTGTCTGTTCTCATCCCATCTGGGATCCTAAGCCCTTTCTACCACCTAGGTCTCTGTATGAGGATGGGGAGGGGCATGAGGCCAAAGGGAAGGAGTTAGAGAGGGTGGCAAATCTTTTTCCTGTTTAGACCAAGTTCATTTCCAAACCTGACCTCCCTGCTGCCCTTCTGTGGTGGGTTGCTCTTCTGACTGCAGAGCCAAGTAACTCCTTTGAGACCTCACTTGAATTCTGGACAGGTCAGCACTCAGACTAGGAAGAGAAGACAAAGACTCCCCTTTCTGCTTATCCTTGTCCCTCCCCAGCCCAGTCTGCAGAGGACCAAAGCCTGGAGCCAGAGGGAATGGCCCCTGGGACCCAGAAATCCTCCTCCCAGGTGAGTGCAGTCCATCCACAGACCTGACCACCAGCCTCTGCAGACCCGGCCAAGGAGGAGTCAAGGAAACCTCCTCCTGCCAGAATCAGGTTGTCTTTGGCAGGGCTGTCTGCAGAGCAGAAATTGTCCCCCTGGTTCTGCTCATGTCCTCCTGCCTCAGGGCAACAAGCCTTCCCAGGTCTCTCTGAGTCCCTCTCATTTCCCATTTCTCAGGTCAAAGTTAATAACCATTTAGAGAGTGGCTACTCTGTGTCAGGCCATCTTCTTCTGTGGATACAAAATGTTCATCAGAGAAATAAAATAAATTCAACTCTTTGACAAAAGGAAAGAAAAAACCAGTCCCACCTTTGAGGGGCTCAGTCTGATGGAGACAACGTGTCTCCAGCTGTCTCCAAACAAACTCTCTCATTATAAATGGGAGGCACCCTGAGGGGGAAGGCTCTGGCCATGTCAGGGACCAGGAAAAGCTTGTTTTCAGAAAGTGAGATTTTAGCAGAATTTTGAAGGAGATGGGAGGCCCAGATGAAGAGGGAAAACATTTCATGCATCAGAGAAAGCCAGTGGGAAGGCACAGGTCGGAGGATAGAGGGTCTTGGCTGAAGGTCAGCCAAAGGCCAGTGTCCCTGGGTCAGAGAGGGGGAGGGGGAGGAAGATGTAAGAAGGCTGGAAAGGGGTTGGGGCTGGTCATATGGTGTCTGCTGTGTGCCACGAGCCTTGGAAATATCCCATTTGATCCTGTTATGAAAACGGTCAGGCTCCTGGCGAGGAACAGCAGAATGAGGGAGCGCAGGTTACAGCCAGCGTGGCCACGTCACTGGTTGGTGATGGACGCAGAGATTTCCTGTTATGTATGGATATAGTTATGTGTGGGTATTGATTTATGTATGTATACACACATATTCACATGTGTTTATTTATACCGATGTGTGTTTATGTGTTTGAATGTTTGTGCTTTAGTCTTTTTTAAGCCACTTCCATTCTCTGTATCCCCATTTGGGTACTCTTGGCAATGACGCCGGAGTGCAGTGGCCTCCTCCTTCCCCAGCCCATTTTACAGATGAGGAAACTGAGGCAAACAGGGCTTTAGTGATTTGCCCAGGGGCACACAGCCGGTAAGGCCAGATTTTAGCTCATGTAGGTGATTCCAAGCCCAGTGCCCTCTCCAGGGTTCCACCTTAGCTGTCCACGTGTGTATATGTTTGCATGCGTGTGTGTAAGTATGTGTACAAATATGCGCATATGTGTCTGTCTGGTTTTTCCTTAATCTAGACAGAGTACAGAGTAGTTCTGGTGACTGCAGGCATGGTCCTTGGGCAAGAAGAGGTGTAAGAAGGGGGCATTTTTAGAAAAGAAAAAGGATGCTTCCTCTGGGCAAAGGCCATCAGCAGGTAGGGTAGTGTGCTGGGCAGAGCCAGGTCCAGCTGTGTGACCTTGGGCAAGTCACTGCACTGGATTTGCCTCAGTTTGCTCAGCTGTGAAAGGAGCTGGAGAAGGGAACAGCAAACCATTCCAGTACCTTTTTGCTAAAAACAAATAGGGTGAGAAAGTAGAAGTCAATCAGGCAGGAAAAGACGAACCCCACAGAAAGCTATACCTTTAAACATCTGTGGGTCATCTGCCTTCCTGCAGCCTTTGCCCCCACCCCAGGGGGGGAATAGGGGTAAGAGGGGGCACTTCTGAGGCCTCCTCTGTAACACGGGGCTGGGGGAGGCATTCAGGGCCCTTCAAGAGGCCGCAGGTTCAGAGTTTGAGTTTCTGCCAGACAAAGTAGGCGCTCAGCCTGGTTTTCTGCACAGCCTGCTATGGACAGCCTTCACCCATATAAGGGGGCAGACTTATTATCCTTCTTCTACAGCTGGGGAAACTGAGGCCAAGAGAGGTGAAATGACTTTTGCAGGCTCTCCATGAATGTCTGAGGCCAGATTTAACTTGGATCTTCCTGGTTCCAAGCCCTGATTCTGCGGTTTTCCCTCCTTGGGAGGGCCCCCCTGTACCCCCAAAGGAAAAGAGTCATTGGAGTCTTCCCAAGGGCCCAGAAGGGATCTTATGCCTCCTACCAGGCAGCTGTTGGCCTCTGCCTCAGTTTCCCTCTGTGTAAGAATGGGATGACAACAGCAGCAGCCCTGGGGATTACTGTGGCAGGAAGCACCTATGAAGCACCTACTGTGTGCAGAAGGAATGCCCTGCCCTCCAGGGGCTTACACTTTGAAGGGGGTGGGGGTAGATGGAGGGCCTAGAGGAGAATGATGTCACAGGCCCCACAACCAATGCTCTGATCCTGGAAGAGAGGGAGGAAAGGGGGCGGCCATGTCCCAGAAGGCCTGCCCAGTGAAGTTATGACCGTCTCAGCCCCTCCTTCATATCCTGGGGAGGTGGGAGCCTAGGAGGGAGTCAGTTCCCAGGAGGGGCCCCACCTTCCAGCTCCCCTGGGGCCCCCTCCTTCCAAACATGCTGGGACCCAGATCCAGTTCTATGGTGTGGCAGTGTGGGGGGTGAAGGGGTCATGTGCAAGGGGGGAGGGCTGGTGAGTGGCCAAATTTAAGTAATTGTGGGCACATGCTCTATGGGTGAGGGGGGCCGCTGGGGGCCCCGGTTTTAGGGGGGCTCTTCCTTGGGCCCCAGGCCACCCCGGGGCTTCGGGGAAGGGCAGGGCTGGCCTTTGGGGTGATTCTGCCCCATGGGGAGCTCCTGGGGGTGGCCCCATGAGGATGCAGAGGTCAGTGGGGGAGAGGCTTGGGTGACATCATCCTCACTGGTGGGGGAGGGGCTTTCCCCTTGTTCCACCTTCCAGCCTGAGCATTTATGAAGTGCTTGCTGTGTGCAGGGCTCTGCCAGCAGAGAGAACTCCTGCCTCCCGCACCTTTGCTTTCAGCCCTTTCTCAGGCCTGCTCAAACATCCATGACCCCGCTGGGGTTTCTGGGCAGAGACACTGGAGGGGTGGGCATGTCCTTCTCCAGATGGTTTTACATATGAGGAAACTGAGGCACGCTGGGCGCAGTGACTCACCCAAGGTCACCCAGCTTGGAAGGGTGTGAGGCCAGACCTGAACTCAGATTGAGGAGTCTTCCTCTGGACCTGGTTGTTTATCTGCTGTGTCCCCAGTTGCCCCCTCTGTCTTGGGGCGGGAGGGGAAGAAAACCTCTGGGGAGCAGGGGAGATGAGACCAGGAAGAACCTTGTAAAGCCTGGGGGCTCTGTCAGGAGTGAGAGACAGCTGGGCTGGACCCTTCCCCAGGAGAGAGAGCAGCCCGCAGGACGAGGCTAGGGAGGCAGCCCTTCCCCTAGGGAGGATGCTCAGGCCAGAAGCCCCTGTTCGAGAAGCTGCCCGGCAGTCCCAGATGGCAGCTGTGGGCCCACAGGAGCCACACCTCTCACCAGCCCTGATCTCGCCCCAAAGAGCCAACCCCACGTGTCCCCAGCACTCCCCTGGGGCCGCCTCCCCTCCAGCCCTTGCCCCGGCTTCATTCAGTCCCAGCTGTTTCCCTGCAGCTCCATGTGCATGGGCATGCTTTCTCCTCCCTCTTTTCCCCCTCCCTTTTCCCCCTTCACCAGAGCTGCTCAGAGGCACCTTTATGTCCTTGGTCTTACCACCATCCACTCATTCTTCTCAAAAACAATGAAAGCCTTGCCCAAGGCCTGCCTTTTCTCTCTTCATGCCCATCTCCTCTCACTCAGAGCCTGTGCACGTTATTCCTCCTGTAGCCCTGGCCCACAGCAGGAAATTGCTCTCCCTCTTGCCGAGGCAAAGTTCTCTCTGTTTCATCTCCCCTTCTCCAGCAGATGCCCCTGTTTTGGCCCCTTTTTGGCGCTATTCTCTGGGCTCTCCCTCTTGTGGCACCTGCCTAGGAGATAGTTTTGTTGTTCAGTTGGGCGCGATTCTTTATGACCTCACTGGAGGTTTTCTTCACAAAGATACTGGAGCAGTTATCCAGCTCCTCTACCTCATTTTACAGATGAGGAAACTGAGGCAAATAGGGTGAAGTGACTTGCCCAGGGTCACACAGCCAGTGTGTCTGGTTTGAACTCAGGCCTTCCTGACTCCAGGCCTAGTGCTGGGTCCACTGCCACCCTGCTTCCCCAGTCACTTTGTACTACATGCAAAGGTTTCCTTGCATCGTTTCCTCCAGAATGCTCAGGTGATCTGTTTGTGGCCTGGCTCTCCTCCCTTTGGGGGCTAAAGCCTTTGAGAAGGGCATTGACAGCAGCCTGTGACTCCAGTCCTCTTCCTCTCGGTGTCTCCTTAGCCGCCACCTGGCTTCGGCCCTCTTCGGGCAGCTGCTTTCAGCTGCTTTCAGCCAACAGAGAGCTGTGATTGCCGAGTCTCATGGTGTTGGCTCAGCCCTCTTCATCCGGGACTGCTCCGTGGCCTCCGATGGCGCCGCTCACCCGCTCTTCCGTACCCCCCACCCTCTAGCTCGCCTTTGGGTCCCCCCCTTTCTGTCTCCCCCCATCTCAGGCTCCTTTAGAGGATCTTCATGTAAGTGTGATGTGAGAGACACAGGTTCTGGGTAATTAATATTTTTGCTAAATGTAGCTAGCAGATAATTAGCAGCGTGGTTATTGGCTTTCTTTGGTAAAACAAGAAGAATCCAGGAAGCCCTGCACGGGTTTAAATACAGTTGCAGAGTGGGTGTTCCCAGAAAGTGGAAATCAGCTCTGATTGGTTAACAAGTAATGAAAGAATCAATGTTATGATGGGAGGCCGGCTTATTCTAACCAGGAGCTGTGAGACATGATTTCATGTCATTGTGTCTGAGACAAAGAGACTTTACTCAGACCTGCCCTGTCACTCAACTTCCATTTGAATTGTCGTGGGAAGAGTCTGAAGATCACCTGGCAAGGTAAGGTACCAGACACTAAGGTCCTTTCTTGAACTAAACTGCCAACCATTCAAACTCTGCTGCAGAGAGTACAATTCAGGTGGTTGGAATACAAAACGTACACTTGTCATAAAGGCTATTTATGGAGAACTCACAAAGTACAAGCATTCACAGGCAGGTCAGAAAAAGTGATATGGAACACTCTCGAGGTTTCTCTTAACTTTGGAATTGACAGGGTAACATGGGAGAGACACTGGCACAGGACCGCTCAGCATGGTGTGCCCACATCAGAGAAGGTGTTGTGCTCTGTGAGCAAAGCAGAATTGAAGCAGCTGAAGAGAAACACAACATGTGTAAACTTAGACCATCCATCCCAAATATTCACAGGGACTCTCTGTGCCCGACCTGTGGTAGAACATTCTGAGCTCACATAGGCCTAATCAGCCACAGTGGGACACAATGAAACTTGACTCTAGCATAGTGATGTCATTCTGGTCCTCTGCAAGAACCAAGGACAGCTACATTTGGAAATTCCTGACAAAAGTCTACTTCCACTCCCAACCTGTGAGGAGAATACAATAGGCCTGATTCACCTTGATTAGATTCTCTTTACCTTTTAATCCTAACTAAGCTTTTTCAGTTTGGGGTCATCCCACCCAAGAAGCAGGAGACTTCTCCTACCAAGACTACATCTGCCTCAGACTATCTGATCTATTTGACTTGGCCTCAAGAGACTGAGCTTAGAACCAGGAAATAGGAAAAACAAACAAACCTGGATCTTCTCTGTAATTGAGTATTTAATAATTTCTCTTACAGGTTACACTAATCACCGTAGCTTAGCCATGCATGGCTCTGCCCTGGTCTCACTTCTAAAATCATAGAGGGACAAAAGCAGAGGGCCCAGGACGGAGCCCTGTAAGAGGCTTATAGTAGCATTGACCCTGATGAAGAGCCAGCAAAGGAAGCTGAGAAGTCTCCAGATGTAGAGGACGGAGAGGGAATTGTGCCCCAGAGGAACTAGAGTGTCTAGGAAAACAAAATTGATAGTGTCAAAGCCCGCTTAGCATTCAAGAAGGAAGACAATTGAGAAAAGTTCATTTTATTAATTTAATTTAACTTGTTAAATTTTTAGTTCAGAATTATATCCCTTCTTCCTAGCCCTCACTCGAGGAGGCCAACATTTGACACAGATTTATAAATATATAACCATACTATGCCTACTTCTAGTTAGCATTTCTTTCTCTGGAGATAGATAGCATCTTCCTTCATAGGTTCTTTGTAGTTGATTTGAATTTTTATAATTCTCAGAACAACTTGCTCTTTCACAACTGTTCCTTTTATATTATGTTCTCTTGGTTCTGCTCATTTCACTCGTCATTATTTGCAACAAATCTTTCCATGTTTTTCCAGACTCGGTCAGCTCATCATTTCCTACAGCACAGTAGTAGTCCATTCCAATTATATAATGCAATTTTTTAGCCATTCCCCGACTGATGAACGTCCCCTCGATTTCTGTTTCTTCGCCATCACAAAGATTACTGCTGTAAATATTTTAGAACAGACGCGTTCTTTTCCTTCTCCCCAGTCACCTTGGGAAAGAGACCTAGCTGGTGGTGTCGCCGGGTCAGGAGGTGCGTCCAGTTCTAGAGCTTGTGGGGCGTGATTCCGGATTGCTCCAGAATGGTTGGATCGGTTAATTTAGTGCCCGTTTTTTCCAGATGCTGTTCAACGTTTATCGTTTTCCCTTCTGTCTTTTAACCGGTCTGATAAGCGTCAGGTGACACTTCAGGGTTGTTTTAATCTGCATTTCTCCAATCACCAATGACTTTGAGCATTTTTTCATGTGACTATAATGTTTATTTCTTCATCAAAAACTGCCTGTTCGTATCCCTTGACCATTTATTAATTGGTGAGCGACTCATTCTTACAAATTTAACAGTTTAATACATATTTAAAATTTCCATGATTCTCTGTTTTCTTTGTAATCTTGGCAACATTTGCTTTATTTGTAAAGAAACCCTTTTAATTTAATCAAAATGATCCATTTTACAACTCACAATGTCCTCTATTTCTTATTCATAAATTCTATCCATACGTCTGATAGGTGATATGTTCTGTGTTCTCCTAATTTTCTTAATATATTTTCCTTTATGTCGAAATTATGCATCCATTTTGACCTTATCTTAGGAAATAGTGTAAGATACTGGTCTGTACCCAGTTTCTGCCAGATTGCATTCGTTTTCCCAACAACTTTTACTGAATCTATTCTTATCTCTGAAACTTAAATCTTTATGTTTGTCAAACACAAAGTCACTATAATAATTTACTACTGTGTATTGTAGATCTACTCTGTTCCACCGATCTACCTTTCTATTTAGGCAGTACCTGAGTCTTTCTGATAGTTACTGCCTTATAATGTAGTTTAAGATCTGGCCTTTACATTTTTTTTTTCATTAATTCCTTTGATATTGATCTTTTGTTCTTCCAAATGAATGTTATTACTTTTTTTCTAGCCCAATAAAATATTTTTTGGAAATTTAATTGGGATGACATTGAATAAGTAGTTTAGTTTAGGTAAAATGATTATTTGTATTATATTGACTCTACTCATCCATGAACAATTGATATTTCTCCAATTATTTAAATCAGATTTTATTTGTATAAAAAGTGCTTTATAAATACATTCATGTAGTTCCTGGGTTTGTCTTGGCCAGTGGTCAGGAACCTGCAGTGTCAAGGCCATATGTGGCCCTCTAGGTCCTCAACTGCCTCCCTTTGAGTGATTCCTAACTTCACAGAACAAATCCCCTTAAAAAGATTTGTTCTCTAAAATATGGGCTCAGTCAAAAGGCTGTACCCAAGGACCTACAAGGCCACAGGTTCCCTACCCCTGGTCTTGGCAGTTATGCTCCCAGATATACTATATACAGTTATTTAAAGTGGGATGTATCTGTCTCCTTGCATGGTTTTGTGGGTGATATATAAAAATGCTAATAATTTATGTGGGTTCATTTTATATCCTTTTACTTTGTTAAAAAGTATTCATTGTCTCAACTAGCTTTTTAGTTGAATCTCTGGGATTTTCCAAGTATATTATCATATCATATCTGCGAGAAGAGATAGTTCTGTGACCTCATTGCCCATTCTGATTCCTTCAATTTCTTTCTTTTCATTGCTATTGCTAGCATTTTTAATACACTATTGAATGATATTGGTGATAATGGTCATCCTTGTTTCACTCTTGATCTTCTTGGGGAGACTTCTAGTTTATCCCCATTACAAATAATGTTTGCAGTGGTTTTAAGTAGATTCTTCTTTTCATTTCTACCTATGCTTTCAAGTGTCTTTATTAAAAATAAGTGCTGTATTTTGTCAAAAAGCCTTTTCTGCATCTATTGATTTAATATAATTTTTGTAACATTTGTTATTGATATAATTAATTATGTTAATAGTTTAGATGTTAAAAGCCATCCCTGCTTTCCTGGCATAAATCCCACTTGGCCACCATATATAATGTTTGTGACATATTGTTGTAGTCTCCTGGCTGCTATTTTATTTAGGATTTTTGCATTCACATTCATTAATGAAATTGGTCTATAATTTTCTCTATTTTTACTCTTCCTGGTTTAAGTATTAGTAACCATATTTGTTTCATAAAAGGAATTTGGTAGGACTCCTTTGTCTGTTATTCCAAATAATTTATTCAGTATTGGAATGAGTTGATCTTTAAATGTTTGGTAGAATTCACTTGTAAATTCATCTGGTCCTGATGCTTTTTTCTTAAGAAGCTCATTTACAACCTCTTCAATTTCTTTTTCTAAAACAGACTTATTTAGATACTTTATTTCCTCTTCTGTTATCCTAGGCAGTTTATATTTTTGTAAGTATTCTTCCATTTTGTTTACATTGTTAAATGTATTCCTATATAATTGGGCAAAATAACTCTTGATGATGGTTCTGAATTCATCTTCATTGGAGTCACTTCGCATTTTTGATACTAATAATTTGGCTTCCTTTTCTCTTTTTCAAAACATGGTTTGTTTTATTTTTCATGAAACCAGCTTCTAATTTTATTTATTAGCTCTATGACTTTCTTACATTTAATTTTTATTAATCTCACCTTTAATTTTCAGGATTTTAAAATTGTTCTTTAATTGGGGATTTAATTTAGTTTGTTCTTTTTCTCGTTATTTAAAAGTGCATTCATTGGTCTCTTTCTTTATTGATGTAAGCATTTCGAGATACATTTTTCTCTGATTGCTACTGTTGCTACATTCCATAGATGTGCATGTGTTGTCTCCTTATGATCAGTCTCTTTAATAAAAGCATTCATTGTTTCTATGACTCGTTCTTCATCCCAGTCATTCTTTTAGATTAGGTTCTTTAGTCTCCAGCTAATTTTTAATCTGTTTTTCCATAGTCCCTTATTAAATATTAGGATCTGAAAATGATGCATTTAATATTTTTACTTTTGTTCATTTAACAATGAAGTTTTTATGCCTCGTATATGGACATTTTTTTCTAAAGATACCACGTACCAGTGAAGGAAAGGCATACTCCTTTCTATTTCCGTGCATTTCCAGGTATCTATGCTGTCTAGCTTATCTGAGCTTCTAGTCATCTCCTTGACATCTTTCTTTTTGATTTTGTGGTTAGACATCCAAAAAAATTTTACATTCATTTATCTTCGTTCATTCATTTTTACCTCTATTTAAATCTGTAGCTCAACGATACATTGGATAAGACTGAGTCAGGAAAACCTGAGTTCAGATAGATATGGCCTCAACCACTTTCTAGAGAGTTGGCCTGTTTTCTCTACTGTAAAATGATAGTAATACAAAATGTAGGTTAAAAAAATTATATATATATATATATATATTATATATATGTATGTAATATGTAAAAATAATAATCAGAGGAGATAATATTTGTAAAGCGCTTATGCCTGGCACATAGTAGGTATTTAATACGTGTTTATTTCCTTGTTTCCTACACACAAAATATGTCTAAGGCAAGTTTCAGGAAATCAAACAGAGAACGTGGACCAAGAAAGGACTGAGGAAAGACCATCAGATTTGGCAATTAAAGATTTCAATCACATCTTTGGAGAGAGCATAGCATGTTCAGGAGAGTTAGGAGGAAACCAATTTGTTTGAGTGAGAGAAGAAAATAGGTATAGTGCCAACGCAACATTCACAGCACCAACAGTGACTGTAAATATGCTGGCATAGTTTTCAATTGCAAAATATAACAGACTTTCCGTATAGAACACAGAAGCAAAACATTTACTCAGACACCAGAAAGCCAAGTCTGTTATAGCAGCATAGAAGTTAATATACTGCAACACAGCAGAAAGCCACACCATCCTTTATCCTTCCCACAAACCCCAACACTCACAAGCCTAGCTGTCACAGCAGGGGGCTGTCTCCCTGGGTGCATCCTCTCTCTCCCACCTTCTAGCTGCTCTGACTCCCAGCTTCCATTGGGCTCTGCTCCACCATTTAGCAAACTCCTCCCACTACAGGTTCCATGTGATTACATTCAACCTATTAGGGGGAAGGGAAAATCTTCAAATCAGGGAAGATCTTCAAATTACTATTGCATTCAGCCCCAGGGTCTTTCATGTCCCTTACATAACAAAAAATACATTAACAATACATTTTGTTACATAGCTTAATGGGAGTTTAGGGATTACTCGTGTTAACAGAACTCTACAACAATATAACAGGGATAACAGGAAATAAACACATGAAACAATATCTTAGGGTGGGGGCTTAATCACAAGCACCCCATTATTCCCCCCTCAAATGAGTACGCCTCAGAATCTTGGGGTAAGATACAAAGGTCTCTTCTCCATAGCTACTGCCTGCTGAAATTGGACAGAGAGCTGTCCCTGCCCCAAGAGGTCCCATTTGAGAGGTCAGTTCTTTAGCTGGCATCCTGAACTTGGTTGACACCAGGTCCAGGCATGGCACATCATAGTTATGGCCAGGGGTTTGGCTTATTTGGCTTAACTGATCAGGTGTCTGCAGATGGAGGATACTAAACCTGCAGGAAAGAAATCTTGCAAACAAATTTAACCAACATAAAGCCAAAAAGAAACGAATATAGGGTCAGCCGAGCTTCTGGAGCCCATGGATTCACTATATAGCAATGGTTTAGGAAGATCCATTGGGGGTAGTTCTCACTTCTCTATTCTGTCTAATATCAATCCCTTTTCTTGATATATTTTGTATAGTTCATTAGTTGGAATACCCTCAATTCTTCCAAAATCAACCGTTGCTCTCAATAGAGCAATAAACAGTTCTTTTTTTGTCAGTCTGTTCTGACTTTGAATCTGCTGGCTATTTACTCTTCTCTCTCAAGGAAATTTATCTTTTCCCTATTCTCCCGAGTCACTTAGCTATGAAATCTTATCCAGCACCTCTTAAAGAGAGTACCCTGTCTCACCAATTAGTAGTCAGAATTAGGTGCTTATAAGCAGGGGGAGCCATCTTCATTATGATATTCCTATGAGAAACTGCTAAGGGGATATCATGATATGCATTTGCATCTCCAACCATGATAGCAGTTTTTATTACCTTTTCCTTTAACTTTCTCATACATTCCCTAAGCAAGTGCCAGTGTCTATTTCCATTAGACCTCATAGAATTAGTGGGATATGTTTTATTGCATCCAACGGTAGCAAAAGCTAATAGATTGGTCATATTGTTACCTCCTTGAATATGGTAATCACTAAAAGCTTGTTGGACAAAAAGATTCCGAGAAATACCTATAAATTTCAAGCAATCCACACTATCTATTCATAGTCCTCTGGCCCCTTCATCACTGATTCTCACCATCCAAGACACTAATGATTCTCCCATCCTTCCAGTGAATCTACTTAATATATCAGTAACCTTCTGCTGAATGAAATCCTCAGTTATCTTCCTGAACTGTGTTTGGCCACCCTGATTCTCCTGCTTTCTTCTTAGTGTGGGGCAAACTTCTGCCGCGGTGAAAGACTCATCATTTAACATTGTATCATTTCCCACCCATGTCCTAGCAGCCGTACTCAAGGCAACGAGGTTCAGTCTCTGCTAAAACTATTTGCATAACATTCCTTTTGTTAGTTTTTTCTTCCTTTTCTGAACCAAACACACTTCTGCCACCTGAGACCCTCTGGCTTGCTCTTCTAAAGGAGAGCCCAAACGTAACAGAAAATTTCACATTCACAACGGCTAATTTCTTCTCCATCTGAGTTCTTTCTTTGTAGCAGCTTGTCTCTGCTTTTAAATATAATACAGTAACCTGTTAGTAAAACTCAGCTTCTTCTACATACCCCTTCTAGTTCTCTTCTGGGTTTTATTGGTATTCCTAGCAAGCATGTTTCTAAGTCTCTATGTTCTCCCTTCTGTAACCTCAGTTCCCAGTTTTCACAGAGCCCTGTACTTTTAGCCCACTCCCTTGCTAAGAAGGAATAAGACAAATTCTCCCATTCTGAGATATCCATTTCTTTTTCTCTTCTACTTCAAAATAGCGGTCATATTTTGCAATCCTATCCTTGTCACCAAATGTAGTGCCAATGCAATATTCACAGTGCCAACAGCAACTGTAAATATGCTGGCATAGTTCTCAATCATAAAATATAACAGACTCTCCACATAGAAGACAGAAGCAAATCATTTATTCAGACACCAGAAAATCAAATCCCAACACCAGGGAACAAAATCCATCATAGCACCATGGAAGTTAATACACCAGAAGACAGTAAAGAGCCATACTATCATTTAGCCTTCTCACAAACCAACACTCAAGCCTAGCTGTCAAAGCAGGGGGATGTCTCCCTGGGTGCATTCTCTCTCACTGTCTAGCTACTCTGACCTCCCAAATTCTTGTGGCTCTGTTCCATCCTTCAGCAAACTCCTCCCACCACAGGCTCCATGAGATTATATTTGGCCTTTTAGGAGGCAAGGAAGATCTTTAAATTTCCATTCCCATTACAAGAGGTCAGACAGATTTTTCAAGGAGTTTGGCTAAGACATGATGAGATTGAAGGAGCTCAAGAGGTGGGAAGGGTTTAGTGAAGGTTTCCTTAAGAATGGGGAGACTGATATATTTAAAGTCAGTAGGAAAGGAACCAGCTGATAGAAAAAGGTTAAAAATTTGAGAGAACTTTGGGAGATGGTCTAGGGTGCAAACTGTTGGAGAGGACAGTAGAGGATGGGACCAAATGCTCTTGTAGATGGTCAGCCTTTGCAAAGACACGTCTCCCACTTTCTTAGAGAATGGAGAAAAGAAGGCACTGTAAGATCACATGAAGAGGTTCTGAGAAGGAGAGAATGCAAACAGTTATTTACTCTCTACCTATTAAATGCCTTCTTCCTGCCAGTGATGGCCATGCAAAAGGAGGCAAACAGCAGTGTCTGTCTTCAAGCTCACAGTCCAATGGTGGAGACGGCAAGTACACAATTATGTACAAACAAGCTACAGACAGGTTAATGCTGTTTGTCCTTCATTCTTGAAGAGGAAGAGGACCATGGCATCAGGGAAGTGAATTGTTTTAAATGAGGGAGGGCTGTGCACAATGGGATATAATTAAAAGAAAAAAGTGCTAGAATAAAGAGGACATGGGAAAAGGTTCTTGTAGAAGTTGGACTTTTATTGAGACTTTTCAGGGTCCAGGAAGCCAAAATGAGGCAGAGAATTTCAACTGTTCTGGAGAGTCAGAGAAAATGCCCAGAGCCTAGAGATGGTGTGTCTTCTTCCTGGCATAACAAGGAGGCCAGTGTCATTAGATCCAAGAGTTGGTAGGGGGAAGTAATGTGTAAGAAGACTGAAAAAGTTGATGTCTACATCACGGTGAGCTGTTAAAGCAAAACAAAAAGACCCTCAGATGAGACTGTCTCATCTCAATACTCAGTAAGCACTTCCTAAGTCCCTAATATATACCTGCCCGGGGCTTGCCTTCAGTTACAAAAAGAAGAAGAGAGACTGTCCTGTCCCCAAGTAGTTTACATTTTCAAGGGGAAGACAACACACCAAAGGATGAGTACTGGGTCAGAAGACACCAGACACTGTAAGATGGTGGAGAAGTCAGTCAGAAATTCTAAAGTAGGGCATCCAGGTGAGAAATGGGAGAGATATGTGAGCTGACCTTCTTCATAATTATGCGGAGCTTTGCAGTATAAGTTCACCCCATTGGCAGGGGAGAGAGAATGTGGGAGGGTGGGGAAGGAAAGAGGTTTGGAAGAGTTTGGGGAGCAAGTTAGGGATTCTGTTATAGATGAATTCTCAAGAAAAGATCAGCCCACACTGAGTAAATATAATTCTATAATGAATCATGATTGGGGAGACTCCAGTGAAAAGGGAAATTTTATAAGTTCTTGGGAATCTCAAAAAGTAGGATACTGTGACCAGCACACAGTTGTGTGGCCTAGCAACCAACTGAGTAAAGAGGGAGAGATGGAGATGTATTGGATAGTCTGTTTAATACAGAACCATTTCATACAGAGGCAAAATACAAGAAAATCATAAGGCCTATATTCCCTATAGCAGAAATTCTTACGTAACCAGAATGCAAGGACCCTACTTTGATGACAACCACTCCCTACCCCAGCCTAAGGTCGATTATTCATTAAGACTCCATCCTAGGACCATGTCCAGAGGCACAAACAGGAAGTCACAAACAAGACTTGCTAATTAAATGCCCTGAATTTTCTTTAGCTATTCATAGGACTAATGGATGCATCAACAAACAAGGTTATACTCCTCCTGCATATCTGCCTAGTGACCTCACAGAAGAGAGGAGCTTTTCCTTAATGGGGCCAGGGGACCCCTGAAAGTCTCGTCTACTACAGTAGGAAACACATAATAAATCCTTTCATTATTCAGAATTTCAGTAATAGGAGTAAAGGAACCTAGAAGTGAAATTTGAAATCTAAGTAGAACATAAATAAAATGTTTTAAGGAAGAAATTAAAATGATGACAAGGTGAAGATTTTTATCCACATGAGATGGGATTGCTCCAAAATAATAGGATATCTGAAAAAGGGAGTTATAAGGTTCTACTAGAAATAAAAGAAAATGAAATGGAAGAATCTAACATACTGTATGCTTCGGTCAAACACGAGTTCTACACGTAGCGAGTTGGAAACTAACCCTTCCACATATCAAGATATTTCCTGATCTGGTCACTCTTATATATGTTATCCATCAGTCTGTCCCTTAACTCAGAGTTCTCGGGGTATTTTTTGATATTTTATTTTTCTTAAATCACCTATCTCTAACCCCAGTTAATAAAATATCATATTTTTAATAAATGAAGGAGCCCTCTTTTCCCCATTATATTTATTATACAGCTAAATATATTTTTTTTGCTTTTTTTTTTTGGAGGGCAGTTGGGGTTAAGTGACTTGCCCGAGGTCACACGGCTACTTTTTTTTTTTTTGTGTTAAGTGTCTGAGGCCGGATTTGAACTCAGGTACTCCTGACTCCAGGGCCGGTGCTCTATTCACTGCGCCACCTAGCCACCCCCTATACAGCCAAATATTAAAATGAATGACTATATTCCATTAGCAAGTGAAAGGAATCATAAAGCAAAGACAAAAGATGGGGTTTTTTTCACTATGACACATTATACTATAATAACCCGTGGGTTATGTTCAATTTGTAACAATGAAAATACATCCTGCATATCAGATAGATTCATAACAGCAGCAAAATTACAGTTAGGAAGTAGCACCAAAAATAATGTTATGGTTGGGGGTCACCACAACGTGAGGAAGTGTACTGAAGGGTTGTGGCATTAGGAAGGTTGAGAACCACTGCTTATAGTCTGTTATTTCAAGCACTCAGTATTATACTAGTTAACTCTTCGCTTGACTAGAAACAAAGTCTCATACCACCTAGGCCAGGCCATATTGTGAGTAACATCTCTTTAAGAATTATTTTCTGGCTTTCATCTAGATAAGAATTTATTTTGACTTTTTAAGAAATTAAGTAGATAATTTCTTTTTCTTTACCCTCTCTCTGGTGATCACTGGTGATATTTCTTCCCTCCCCCCCCCCCCCCCGAATGCACAGTGCTTGCCCTTCTCACAAACTACTCATAGAACTTTCTTAACATCTCACTTAAGACACATCTGGTGAAGAGGAATTGCACACTACTTTCTCTCCACAGATTCTCACTGATAGAGCCACATACCTTCTCCCTGGTTCCATAGGGAGAACCATTTCATAGTAAGACATTTCTCCAGCTTTTTATTAGCCCAACATGATTCTCTCTTCAAATAGAAAATGCTTTTCTCAACATTCCGTTGAGCTGTTATTGACTGTGGTTTCACGTGTTGGCTCTGACACTCATGAAGACAATAGGAGTTTTGGGCCAATCCCTTCCCTGGGCTCCAGTTTCCTCTCTAGGGTTGGACTAGATGAATTCTGGAGTCTCTGAGCTCTAAACCTTGTGACCTTTGATGGTTTAGGAGCCGGTGACATTCCAGGACGTGGCTGTGGACTTCACCCAGGAGGAGTGGGGCCTCTTGGACCCTTCTCAGAGAGAGCTGTACAAGGGGGTCATGCTGGAGAATGCCCAGAACCTGCTGTATGTAGGTAAGGACCATGTCCTCTGGTAACTCTGAAGTATAAAATAGGTACCTCATTTCTCTTAATCCTGCCTACTAGAGCAAGTTTATCCTTATTCCTTCATCCTTCCCTTAGATTCCAAACCAGATGGTGGGAATGGAAGGGAATTAGCATTTTTATATGCCTGCTCTGAGTTTGAAGCTCAGCAAAGTCCTTTGTAATCATTCTCATTTGATCCTTACAACAGCCCAGTGAATTTTTTTACTCATCTCCATTTCATAGTTGAGATTACTCAGGCAAAAATGTTCCTTGCCCAGGAGCACATAGCTACCAAGTGTCCGAGGCTGATTTGTCTAGTCTCTGACTTCACCTTCAGATCTCTTACCACGACACTACCAACTGTCTCTAATTTCTGTATAACAGAAACAATGGCATGTGTCTATCCTTTTATGAAAGAGGTGAATAAAGGCAGAATTTTCTGATTTTAAATGAGTTGCATGATCTCTGTCCCCCTTCAAAGATCTCCAAAACCAGTACAGTAGGGAGCATCTTTGAGTAGACCTGGGATGTAGCTTCCAGGAACTTTGCATGCATATTCTTCTTCCCTGAAGAAGAGGAAATTATGTCTTTTTCTCTGTCCTCATCCTTTCCTTATTCCATATGCACAGGACTACTAGTTCCTAGGGAAGACTGGATCTCTCTTTTGCAGCAAGGAGATGTACCAAGGATGCTAGAGCAAAAAGACCTAAGGAGCTCCTGTCCAGGCGAGTGACATGAAGGCAGGTGTATGAGGGCTGTTATCACAAGGGGTAGCTACATGTCACAGTGGAGGGAGTGCTAGTCTCAGAGGCAGGAACAACTGACTTGGAATTTGTTTTTATACTCATTTCAGCAGTGGGATCCTTCTCAAGTTATTGAACCTCTGAGCCTCCATTTCCTCATCTATGATAAGGAAGAGGGGATTGGACTCCATGACCTTCCAGTTCCCTTCCAGGGATAAAGCTATGATCCTATAATTATCATAATGAATGTGTGCAATATGAATCTATTCATAAAAACAGGAAAGTAACACATTAGAAAGAGAACCTAACAACATGTACATAGCTAAAGAAGCACAGAAAGAGGGAAAAGACATTTATTATAAAACACAAAATTTTAGCTGCTGTTTTTTGTTCTTGCAAAGATTTGGAAACAAGATGGTGCCTGTGTATTGAGAAATGACTGAAGAAATGAGAGTCTAAGAATATAATGGAAGATTATGGTGCCATAAGAAATGATGAAAGGCATAGTATCAGAGAAGCCTGGGAAGAATTATCTGAACTAATGGAGGGAGGGAAAAAGTGAGCAGAATCAGGAGAAGACTTTATACTGTAGCAACATTTATCGATGCAATGAACAACCATGACTCTGAAACAGTAGTTTCCCAAATCTTTTGTTCTGAGGACTCCTTTCTAGAACAAAAAGGTGTGTTGTAAAGTCCCCTTCCCTCCCCCCACCCTGTCATTCTCATAATGTTTTAAATTTATGTATCAAGTGCTTACTATAATGATCCAAATAACTTACCCCACAGAGATTTAAATTAATACTATCATTCACCATTCACTCTGTGATTATAAAACATTAAAGTTTTATTGTACTTTAAGTTATAAAAATTTACTGTGGGGCTTTCTGTAAGAACTATTTTTGTAAATCCAGTAAGACTTCTTGCTTACTGTTACCTACAAGACTTCAATTCAGATTTATTTTACAGATTTTGATGATAAGTATAGTAGGTTTAATCAAGGAAGTTACAACTTTGAAAATGTTGAACAGAACATAATATATGAAGTAATTTCAAAGTTGGCCTTTTTTCTGTGACCAGAAGTTTGCAGTGTTTGTTTCAAAACCTGACAAACTCAATCTCCAGTTTGGTTTTGCATTAATTTGGTATAATAATAATAATAATAATAATAATCAAAATGACAATTATAACTAGTATTTCTATAATGCCTTCTACGTAAGCCTTACTGGGCTGAGGGCTTTAAAGAGATGATCTCATTTGATATTCACAATAACACTGAGAGGTACTACTCCAATTTACTATTTTATTTATTTATTTGTTTGTTTTGCTATTTGGAGGGCAATTGGTGTTAAGTGACTCGCCCAAGGTCACACAGCTAGTTTTTGTGTTAAGTGTCTGAGGCTGGATTTGAACTCAGGTCCTCCTGACTCCAGGGCCAGTGGTCCTCTGTTCATTGCACCACTTAACAGCCCCTCTAATTTACTATCAAGGAAAACAAGACAATGTTTAAGTGACTTGTCCAAACTTATAGTGCTAGTAAGTTTCTATTGAGGGATTTGAACTCTTATCTTTCTGACTACTACACCCAACTCTATCCACTTTACAATTCTCTCTTTGAAGTTCTCTCTTTACATAAATTTGCATTATGTAAATTAAACCCCCAGGGCCTACGGTACATCAGGGTGACAGCATTAGGGGCCTCTGCTGCTGACCCTAAAGCTTCTCTGGCTACAGGGCCACAGAAAAGGGGAGTCCAGCAAGCAGGGAAAAGCCAAACCGTATGTCACACTTAGAAGTGCTCCGTGGTTGATGTTATGACTTCATGAACACCAAGATCATTTTATGCCTGATCATGACGCGTTGGAATTGGTGTACAAATCTATTACACCTCAAACATGCACAGGCTTGTTGTCCAGCAGAAAAATATATTGGTCAAAAAACTAGTCAACTCTTTACTGTACAGGATGCCCTTAAAGAGCTTTTAGCTAAAGCCCCTTGAACATCACCATGAACCACTAAATGAGCCATAGTGCTAGAGGAGCAACAGTGAATCCTGCTGTTCACTTTCTGATGGAAAGATCACGGACCCAAAATATAGTCTGAGAAATAATATATGATAATGAACTAATATGAATATTTAGTGTATGCGCAGCAAGTGACATGACATCTTTGGGTCTGAATAGAGCATGAGGAAAGTTGGATATAACCTGAACATTACATGGGAGTTAGAAAGAGCCAACCTGTTTCTCAGCTGAGCATATGGAACTAATCAGGAAGAATCAAGTGATAGTACATCCAGACTGATGACTACAGAATAACAGATGTTGACCCGAGACTAAAAGAATTCTAAGTATAATCAACAAGAGGCATTTGAAGAAAGAAAAGACATCTAGTTTTGTGGACAGACCACACTCAGTCACAGAGTTTGAGTTCTAGCCTTGGCTGTAGCTCAGCCGTTTGGAGCTCATTACCTGAGTTGTAAAACTAAATGAGAATGCTGGGCCTTCTTGAGTTACACATTTGTTGTGAGGAGGCAGTGTTATTGTATGTGAAGCTCTTCCTAAAATAAATTTTTTTAGGACTGTGACCAAATGGCATTTACAAAGATTGATTCTTGCTGTTTGAGGTTCAAAAGTTTTTTTTAATTGGTGTAGTGCCAATGCAATATTCACAACACCAATATGCCAGCATAATTAAGAATCACAAAATATAACAGACCCTCCATATAGAAGACAGAAGCAAAACATTTATTTAGACTCCAGAATACTGAATCCCAAAACCAGAAAGTTGAATTCATCATAGCAAGAAAGAAGTTAATATACCATAGCACAGCAGGGAGCCATACCATCCTTTATCCTTCCCACAAACAAACACTCACAAGCCTAGCTGTGTCCTTGTCTGCTGTCCTCCTCTCACCTTGCTAGCTGCTCTGACTTCCAGCATCCTGTGGACTCTGCTCCACCCTTCAGCAAACTCCTCCTACCACAGGCTCCACGTGATTACATTCAGCCTAATAGGGGGCAGGGAAGATCTTCAAATT
Organism: Pseudocheirus occidentalis; assembly: GCA_028646575.1. Taxonomy (NCBI): domain Eukaryota; kingdom Metazoa; phylum Chordata; class Mammalia; order Diprotodontia; family Pseudocheiridae; genus Pseudocheirus; species Pseudocheirus occidentalis. The sequence goes on along the minus strand of CM053596.1, from coordinate 3,978,045 downwards.
ACCATTACCATTACAACTGGTGAAACAGAGCATACTTTTTGCCATCTGAAAAAAGAACACATTTAGGTGTGTGTCTTCTGTGTGTGTATGATTGTTTGTTTTCTTCATTTGCAGAGACCCTGTGTGAGGCAAATGGGATGACTACAGAGCTGAGAATTTTTGTGGAAGAATCTGACCAGCAAAGATTCATGAGTGATGGTGCCTCTAACTTGGATTTCAGAGAAATCTGTGACTCAAATATGAAGGTGGATAAAAATCCAAAGAATCACTTTGAATCTGAAAAAACTGGAAAGAGATTCAGACAGTCTTTAGTTCTAAATCGCTGCAAGAAAATGACCTCAGGAAATGATTGTTTTCAGAATAGTGAGTTTAGCAAATGCTTTCCTGAACAGGTAGAACTTTTTCAGTCCCATGAGAAGCTTACTGAAATGCAAATGTATCCAGGTAATCCATGGGAAATGGCCATTAGCTGGAGTTCAGACTTCATTAGACATCAGAAAAGTAATACTGGAGAAATGCTTTATGTAAGTAAAGGTGGGAAGGCCTTCAATCAGAACTCTAAACTTAATGCTCATCAAAAATTTCACATTAGAAAGGAGCCTAATGAATATGAACCAACTGTATCCCACCATTCACCTCTTCCTTACCATCCTAGATTTCATACTGTACTGAAGCTATATTCATTTAATCAGTGTGAGAAGACCTTTGGTTGGAACTCAGATCTTATTAGACATCAAAAGAATGATACTGGAGTGACCTTTTATAAATGTAATGAATGTGGGGAGACTTTCTGCTACAGATCACTCCTTATTGGCCATCAGAGAATCCACATGGGAGAGAAATCTTTTGACTGTAATCAATGTGGAAAGGCTTTCAGACAGGTGCTACAGCTTTCTTTACACCGGAGAACCCACAGTGGAGAAAAAACATATGAATGTAGTCAGTGTGGAAAGGCTTTCCAATTTAACTCCCATCTTGCTGTACATCAGAGAATTCACACTGGAGAGAAACCTTATGAATGCAGTCTATGTGTAAAAACCTTCACATATGGCTCCAGTCTTGTTAAACATCAGAGAATCCACACTGGAGAGAAACCTTATGTATGTAAACAATGTGGGAAGGCTTTTAGGTTCCGCTCCAGCCTTACTGATCACGAGAAAATCCACACTGGAGAGAAACCTCATGAATGTAATAAATGTGGAAAGGCTTTCAGACAGAGTTCCAATCTTGTTGCACATCAGAGAATCCACACTGGAGAGAAACTTTATGAATGTAATCAATGTGGAAAGGCTTTCACACAGAGTTCCAGTCTTGCTGCACATCAGAGAATTCACACTGGAGAAAAACCTTTTGAATGTAAACTATGTGGAAGGGCTTTCACAAAGAGCTGCAGTCTTGCTGATCATGAGAAAATACACAGTGGAGAGAAACCTTATAAATGTAATCATTGTGGAAAGGCATTTACTGTGAGAGGCAATCTTGCTAGACATCAGAGAATCCACACTGGAGAGAAACCTTATGAATGTAATCAGTGTGGAAAGGCTTTCACACAGAGTTCCAGTCTTGCTGCACATCAGAGAATTCACACTGGAGAAAAACCTTTTGAATGTAAACAATGTGGAAAGGCTTTCATAAAGAGCTACAGTCTTGCTGATCATGAGAAAATCCACAGTGGAGCAAAACCTTATGAATGCAATCACTGTGGAAAGGCTTTCACAGTAAAAGGCAATCTTGCTAGGCATAAAAAAATCCACACTGGGTGAAACCTTTTGAATGTAATCAGTGTGGAATGGCTTTCAAAGAGAGCTCCAGTCTTGCTAAACATCAGATAATCCATATTGTTTTGAGAAAACATGTGAATGTAAACAATGTGGAAAGACTTTTACAAGGAGTTCCAGTCTTGTTGCACAGCAGAGAATCCACATTGGAGAGAAACTTCATGAGTGTCATGAATGCGGCCAGACTTTTAGTTACCACTTTTAACTTATTTAACAAGAGAATCTGCACTACAGAGAAACCTTAGGAATATAACCAATGTGGTAAAGCTTGCAGGCAGCAATCATCTCTTATTTCCCCTTTGAGAATTCTTATTTCATAGAAGTTTTATCACTGTCATTAATAAAGGAAAGCATTTAAGTGGAGTTCAGAGCTTGTTCAATATTGTAAAATTAATTCTGATGACCAGCTCCATATTGACTCAGTGTGGGAAGACTTTCAACCAGAACATCTCTTACTTTATATCAGAGGGGTTTTAGTGAAAAGAAGCCTTAGAAATGTACTAAAGGGAAGTGGGCTTTTCTTTGGAGGTGGGTGATCAGTAGACAATACTCTTATTATAATGAAGGAATATAAAAGCTATGGTTGTAGGAAGGACTTCCCCTAGATCTCATAGTTGACTCCATTGGAGAATCATGCTAGAGATAAAACTTACATATCTAATTAACAAAGGAAGGCTTCTTGCTGAAGCACAGATTCCACCGGACCTCTCAATGGAAGGGACATCTAGAATTCCACACTGTCCATAAAACCCTATAAATATAATGAATTTTTCTCTGAAATCTTAATGTTTGTCATTACTCCTAAATATTTCATGGCACTTATATGCTATAATTTCTTCAGTCATTCCCCACTTGATTAGTGCTCACTTTGTTGAATGCTGTTTGTCCTCATGTAGTCCATGAAAAGTCCTCATATAAATGTTCTGGTAACTATTGAACTTTTATTTCTGTAATGCCTTCTTTAAGCAGCTAGGTGGTGCAGTGGATGAGGTGATGTGCTTAGAGCTGCAAGACCTGAATTCCAATTCCATCTCTGGCACTAACTGTATGACCCTAGACAAGTCATGTAACCTATACCTGCCTCAGTTTCCCCATTTGTAGAATGGGGATAATAAGAGCACCTGACTCCCAGTGTTGATGTGAGCAACTAATGAGACATTCTTTGTAAAATGCTTTTCAAGACTTCAATCACTATGGAAATGCTAGCTTTTTCAAGGATTATTATTCCTTGGATGGTAAGTCTCATAGTAAAATCAGCAGGTTGAAACATACTGACAGTTTAGTTGCTTCTCTTTTCATTCAAATTGATATTCAGAACAGAGTAGAGGAAGGCATTAATGGTAACGGGTAGGGCTTTGGAACTTGAGTTCCAATCCTGACTCAGATACTCCTTCACTTTCTAACTCTGGGCAAGGAATCATGCTTCACTTTGTTCATCCCTAAAATGAGGAGGTTGGACTCAGTGGCTTCTATCTTCCCAACTCTATGTGTTCTTATCAAAAGCATCTTCATATGTGTCTCCCAGGCTCTTCCAACATTCCAGGAAGGAGGTCTAGCAAGACCAAATCTGAAGGTATACAGAAGTTACACAAAAAGTAATAGTCTTGGCATACTTAAAAATAAAGAAATCAGTATGTAATATGCAAAAAAAATTTAGTAACCTTGTGTTTAATCCATCTGAAGGCCTCCACAAGCCCATACTTGCTAATCCTTGCAAGATGCTGGAAACACCAGAAAACAGTCTTGCTGAAAATAGATATGGACCACCAAACATCTCACACAGTTGACTAAGATTAGGTCCTAATGAATGTGTGACTTAGACATAAAAGGTCATCTCAAAGATCCTAGAGCAGCGCCTCTCAACCTGTGGGTCATGACCCCTTTTGGGGGTCAAACGACCCTTTTTCAGGGGTCACAGGGATCACCTAAAACCATCAGAAAACATTTCCAATGGTCTTAGGAACTGAGACACGGCTCCTCTATCCGTCTCCATGGGGGTCTGTCCCCATGGAGATACGCCCACATTAAAGGGTCGGGGCATTAGGAAGGTTGAGAACCACGGGTCTAGAGGAACCAGGAAGAAGATTCAGTTATGGATAGTAGAAGAATTAGTCTCCAGACAAGAAAATAAAAGAGGCAGTTTTCATCACATAAAAAGAACAGTATGTCTAAAATATTAAAAGAAACAATTAATGGGCAAAACAGGTTGCAGCGAGTTTCCTTCTTAAAGACCTCATGTCGAAGGTAAAGAACCAGTAACTGCTCATATGCTGGTAAATACAGAATGGAGACAATAAACAGGATCAACAGCTAGGAACAGGCAGATTTTCAAGGAAGACATGCAAAGTACCAACCCCTGTCTGGGGAAAAAACTATTCGACATCTATAATCAGCAATCCGTAGATGCAGAATCGCTTCTTTTAATATTTTGATTTTTAAAATTGATATTCACAAATGTGAAATGAAATGGACAATTCACACAGGCCAAGAAACAGAAGAAGAGAATTAAAGATAAAACAAGCTCTAATACACGTAGCTTTGCTTTCTTCTTGAGCAATGAAGCGTTCGGCGTGGCCCTTTCAAAGCTGCTCTCGCTCCTTCTGTTGTTTTTGTGTCTGACTCACTTGGGGTTTTCTGGAGTGGGTTGCCATTCCCTTCTCCAGCTCACTTTACAGATGAGCAAACACACAGTGGGCAAGTGTCTCAAGTCAGATTTGAACTCATGAAAATGAGTCTTCCCGAATCCAGGCCTCTCATGCCAAACACTGTGGCACCCGGGTGCTCTGATATTACAATCCATCAATTTCCCTCTTATTTGTTTGTGATTTGGAGGGTGGTGCAGGAGGGAGAGAGACCTCATTCCTAGTTTTCCTTCACGTCGCTGTATCAATAATGAGATATTCACAACACCCATGATGGTTATGAATATGTTGGTGTAGTTTTGGATCACAAAATATAGCAAACTCTCCACATGGAAGGCAGAACCAAGGTCTTTATTCAGAAACCAATAACACTGAGTCCCAAAACCAGAAGGACAAGTCCCAAAACCAGAAAGCCAGAGTCA
>CM053596.1:3947678-3972703 GCA_028646575.1 Pseudocheirus occidentalis | reverse complement strand
AGGGGCTTTACAGTGGGATTGCTGTTATGGGGTTGGGGCAGGAGCAAGACGGGGAGAAAATGTGTAATTCAAAAAATGTAATGAAAATGAATAATGTAAACAAGAAAACAAATAAAAACTAAATTAAAAAAAATAAAAATTAAAAAAACATTCAAGTTAACCATTTGTTTCATTCATGCTCTTTTTCTATTTTATGGTATATATAAAATGTTCATTTTATTTCACCTTTGTGAATTTCAAAATTTTTTAAAAAATCAAATTTCAATGGTTTCCTGTTTGTCATTTCTCCAATTTTGGAGGCATGACAAGAAATGATAAAATTATTTTCACATGACTTTCTTTTTTAATCAGTGCTTTGGAGCATGTTTTCACGTGTCATTTATGGTTTTTAGGACTTTGGAAAACTTCCTGTTCTTTCAGCACTTGTCTATTGGCACTGGTCCCTTGGTACACAATTCTCTCCCTATCATGGATATAAATGACTTTTGAGCATTATTTATTATGTAGTATTTGATATATTCTGCATGCTACATTTTCTCTTTTCATTTGGTCTTCATTTATTTTATTGAAACATTTGAGTTTATGTAGTTAGAATTTTCTAATTTTTTTTAACCTAGATCTTATATCAAGAATTCTCCTAGCCTCCATTGTGAAATTACTGGAGTGTTTATTTGTATTTCTAAAAAAAAATTTTTTCATCATGAAAAATTCCATGTACCTCTATCACCCACCTCAAATTGAAAAGAAAGCAAAATCCTCCTTGCAAATATGTATAAGCAAGGGAAACATTATTCTACTGCCTGTCCCAAAAATATATTTGTAGAAGTTCTATATAGTGTTGAGAAATATGTATCTTCTTGAGCAATTTCCATTCAGAAGACCCCATAAGTCTTTTTGGTTTAGTCTCTGGGGAATCCTGGTCAAGTCTCCTTTGTTTTTCTTATCTTTATGTAAGAGTTATCCAGAATAGACAGGACTATTAAAGTGTTGTTACTTTCATGGTCCTGGCTCTGCTTATATACTTCAGTTACTGTTTTCTTTATAAATGGAAATGATAAGGCATTTGGAGACTAGTATTTTAGTACTGATACTTGTTGGCTCTTTGTGAACCCTTCAGAATGATATTGGTTTAAATCTCACCAGCCATATTGGTTAAGATGACAAAATAGGAAAATGACAAATGCTGGAGAGAATGTAGAAAAATTGGAACACTAATTCATTGTTCGTGGAGCTGCGAACTAATACAACCATTCTGAAGAGCAATCTGGAAGTATGCCCAAAGGGCTATAAATAATTGCATACCCTTTGATCCAGTAATACCACTTTTGGGGTTGTATCCCAAAGAAATTATAGGAGCAGGAGGAAGACCCATACGTACAAAAATATTTATTGCAGCTCTCTTTGTGGTGGCAAAAAAACTGAAAATTAAGGGGATGCCCATCCATTGGGGAATGGCTAAACAAGTTGTGGTATATGAATGTAATGGAATACTATTGTGCTATAAGAAATGGGGAGGAGATGGACTTCAGATTTACTTGGAGAGGCTTCTACAACCTGATGCTAAGTGAGAAGAGCAGAAGCAAATGCAATTTGTACACAATCACAGACACATCATATGTGTGACGACCAACCTTGATAAACTGGACTCTTCTCAGCAACACACAGTTATAAGACAACTCTACAAGTCTCAGGATGGAAGGAGATACCTACATTCAGAGAAAGGTCTAGAAAGAACAGAGTTTAAATGAGACTGAAGCAACCTACAAGCCTGAAGTGGTACTGAGCCCTGCTTACTGGGACAACTGCTTCAAGCAGGAAACTTCATCCCTCTGTCTCAGCCTTCTAACCTTTTTGGATGCAGCTTTGTAGCAGTTTTTTTTTTTTCTGGCTGGCTGCATTTTCCCTTTAGAAATCTTTCAAGGTCATAGAATCTACAAACAACCCTAAACATGACATGAGACAAAGATGTTCCAACATTTTATAAGAAACAAAAGCAGACAAAACAATACAACAAACACATAATCACTAACCTTGTTGGTTTTTATCAATTTGCAATAATAGGAACTAAATTAGCTACTTACCACTTAAATCTCTTGCAGGTTTCTGTCACATGTAACATAACTCAGTGTTTTGATATACGAGTATTACAGAGCAATAATACACCATAAAACAAGCAATTTCAGTGAAAACCAGGGAAAGTGGTGTGGACTAATGCAGACTACAGGGAGTAATTGAACACCACAAAAATATTATGAAGACCAACAGCTTGGCAAGATGTCTCACCTCTTAGTACTGTGATTATCAACCACCATATCAGGAACTTATCAGGTTCTCTGCAACCTGCCTCCTAACTGAGAGGCGATGGGTAGAAGACGTGGAATGAAAAGTACATTTTGGGAAATGAACAGTGAGGCAATTTCTTTCCTTTGACTATGTGTTTTCACTAGAAATATTTTGTTTGTTAATTTTTTTCAATTTGGGATGGGAGAAGATAGCAGTGGGACATGAACTATGCATAGGATTTCCCTCCCTTCTCCCTCCAAATCCCAAAATAATAAAGAAGGAAATTCATGGATTATAGTAATTTATAACAGTGTCATAGTAATAATTGTAATATGCAGCAGAACAGAAGGAAGGCCAGGAGGGATGAGAACAGATTTGAAAGTGCCATGTTGAATTTTTTATTACTAAAAAAAAGTCAAGCTATGCATATTGGAACTTGTTTCACATATAATTCTCTTTTTATTTTATGGCATACATACATATATACATATATGTTCATTTTATTTCACATTTGTGAATTTCAAAATTAAAAAAAATCAGATATAGATGGTTTTCTTTTTGTCATTTTCACCAAATTGTGAAGGCATGACAAGAAATGCCAAAATTATTTTCATATCACTTTCTTTTATTATCAGTGCTTAGGAGCTTATTTCCATGGGGCATTTGTTGTTGTCAGGACTTTGGAACACTTCCTATCCTTTCATACCTCTTCTACTGGCAATAGCTCCAGGTACAATTGGGTTTAAATTCTCTCAATATCTTGGATACTTGTTCCCTGCCTTGGTCACAGTCATCCTAGTTGTACCTGTTGCTTTCAAAATGAGGGTTTTTATCTATCACTGGTACCATGTTCAGAATCATACTGGGATTGAGTTGTTCTGGGCCTTGGAACCAACCATAAATTCTGTAAATATTCAATTTAATACTGTGAACATGTTTTTCTATATCAATATATATGTCACTTTCCTTTTGTCATATTAGCCAATCTGATAGGTCTGGAGTGGTACCTCAGAGTCATTATAATTTGTATTTACATAATCAATAGTGATTTAGAGAATTTTTTCATATGACTATAAATAGCTTTGATTTCTTTGTCTGAAAACTGCATGTTCATATCAATTGAGGAATGGATTTGGATAAATGTGACTCAGTTCTCATTAGCTAAGAAATAGGCCATTATTAGAGAAACATGCTATAATAATTTTTTCAGTTATGATTATTTCCCTCCTTAACATTTCCCCCGTTTATCCTACTCTCTCCTTTCAAACTGTTCCTCCTCAAGTGTTTTGCTTCTGACTACTGACTCCCACAATCCACCCATCCTTCTGTCAACTCCCCACCTCGTTGTTATCTCCTTCCCCTCTTACTTTTCTGTAGGGTAAGACAGATTTTTTACATGAGACTGTAAGCGTGTATGTTGCTCCTTCTTTGGGCCAATTCTGATGAGCCTAAGGTTCATGCACTCCTCCCACGCCCCAATCCTCCCCCTTACTCTACAAAAGCTTTTTCACATCTCTTTTTTCTGAGATAATTTAGCCAGTTCTTCCTCTCTCCCTTTCCTCTTCTCTCAGTGCATTTCTTTCTCACCCCTTAGTTTTATTTTTTTTTCAGATAACCATCTCATCATATTCAACTCATGCTTGTGTCCTCTTTCTATGTAGACTCCTTCTAACTGCCCTAATAACAAGCAAGTTCTTAAAAACTTACAACTGTTGTCTTCCCAGGTAGATGTAAATAGCTTCACCTTATTGAATTCCTTATCATTGCTCTATCCAGGTTACCTTTTCTTGCTTCTTTCAAGTCTTGTATTCGAAAATCAAATTTCCTATTGAGCTCTTGTCCTTTCATCAAAAATGCTTGAAAATTCTCTATTTCATTGAAAATCCTTTTTTTTTTTGGTCCCATGAAGGATTATACTCAGTTTTGCTGGGTAGATTATTCTTGATTATAATGCTAACTCCTTTACCCTTTGGAATATCATATTCCAATTCCTCTGATATTTCAATGTAGAAGCAGATAAATCTCGTGTTATCCTATGATTCCACATGATTTAAATTGTTTCTTTCTGGCTGCTTACAATATTTTCTCCTTGACCTGGGAGCTCTAGAATTTGACTGTAATATTCCTGGAGAGTTTTTGTTTTGGGATCCTTTTCAAGAGATGATCGGTGAACTCCTTCAATTTCTACTTTACTGTACCAAGCTGTTGACTCTTTTTATTATTTTCTTGCATCACTATCATTTCTCTTCCCATTTTTTCCTCTACCTCTTATGCAATTTTAAAAAATCCTTTTTAAGCTCTTTCAGGAATTTTTTTCTTGGCTTGAGATAAATTCACATTATTCTTTGATGTAGCACTGTGACTTTGACTTATTCCCCATTTGTTTTCATCTACCCTGTCATCAAAGTAACATTTTATGTCAGGACCTTTTTGTTGTTGTTGTTTCCTCATTTCCCTTCTTGGCTTTTAACTTTGTTACAGTTGGGTTTTGCTCTTGGGGTGGAGGGTGCTCTGTCTCAAGCGTCAGGCTTTTTGTGCAGCTGTTTGCAATTAGTTTGAAGGATTTTAAGTTTTCAATTCTTCCAATGTGGTATGATTTAAGGAGAGATTTGTTTACTACTCTCATGGCTTGTGTTGTGGTCTGTGAGCCACCACAACACCTCTTTTCTGTCCTGGGGGTCCCCACTCCCCTGCGACTGTAAGCTTTCATGTGCTAGGTTCCTCCATATGCTGTAACCCATGACTGCAACCCAGATCCACATATGATCAGAGTTCAGCACCCAGTGTCAGCAAAGGGACCCATCCCTGTAACCTCCTGATCAGTGTCCAATTCTCTTACCATCTGTGGACTTATATTGCCAATGTAATACCCACAGCAGCTACTACAAATATGTAGGTATATTTCTAGGTTTGAATCACAAGATATAACAGAATCTCTTCTTTGAAGACAAAACCAAGATATTTATTTGTATACCAGAAAGCCAAATTCATCATGATAATAAAGAAGTTGGCACACATTACCTATTCAGGGAACACCCCCATCCCCCAAGACTTCCTTCTGTCAGGCTTCCCCACAAACAAGCTCCCTTGGGCAAAATGCCCGTCTCGCCCACTCTAGTTGCTCTACTTCTCTCTGCCTCCTCTCTCTCAGCTCTGCCTCACCCACACTTCCTGCTCTGCCCTTTCAGCAAGCTCCTCATACCACAGGCTCCATGTGACTCAGGCTCAAAGCAAGTCACATAGGCCTATTAATGGGCAAGAAAGATCTCCTATTCCATTAACAATACAGAAGCTCCAGAAGCTGCCGCTGCTGATTCAGTTACCTCTCAAGGCCCATTCTGTGGTGTGGTGTGTACTAGCACACCCTAAGCTCGAGTGTGCAACACATCTTTCCTACAAACCTAAGTTGTCTTGGACTGGGAAAAAAAGTTCCCCTCTGTCCTTCTGTTCCTCCTGCCACTCCAGAATTTGTTCTGAGGTGTTAAAATTGCTTGGAGGAGAATCTGGGAGAGCTCAGGGGAGTTAAGGAATTTTTATGGTAAATCAAATAAATAAACAATATTTTAAAAAGAGAAAAGGAGCTCCAGATGAATCCCAGAATGAACTATTCTACAAACATGAGCTGAAATATAAATGAAAAAAATAAATAAGAAAGGGGCATTCAAAACATACCTAGAAAGAAAACCAGACTGGGATACATTATTTGCTTTTGAAACTACTAAGGCAATAGAAGTATGCCACACAGAACCAAAGACAATAAAAACAACAAAAGACTAATGATTAAGAGAACTGTTTCTTAAGTACATGTGGAAAGATAAAAGTAAAAGTAAAAAAAAAAAAAGATAGTGAAAAAAATAGGCTTGAAAGACCATGGAAGAATCTTCACACCATCCTGCAGATGAACTGATACTTTCTGTGGGGGCTAAACTGCAGAATGGGAGGTTAAAAAAAGATAAGACAAATTCATAGAACAGAGTATGTGATGTACCTCAATCAAGGAAAAGGCTAACGATGAAATTTACTCCTGGAGTCTTCCAGGAATGAGAAACTGCAGGAGAATGGGTAAAGAGGAAAAGGGAAGGACTGAAAATGGGAGAAAGAAAAGGAGAAAGTTTTGTTTCAATATTTGGAGGGGATACCACAGATTAACTGCAACGATGGAATACAGTAATATTTTGTAATGGGAGATTTGGAACTCAAAATGGCTATTCTCTTCAGGGATTTGCTGCTTACAACAGAGACTAATACTGTCTGAAGGGAAGGGAAATCAGAGCTTAGCAACTGACACCCAGAAAAGTAGAAGGGTATGGCCACAGGGAAGAGATGTCAGAGCAAGGAATAATTGTTACAATGGAGGGGAAGAACAAGAAGGCAAAAGGGAATGGATCAACATTACTCACATTGAATTTGGCTTAGGGGAGGAATGATGTACACTCTAAACTGGGTATCTTGGCCTACAGGAGAGAAGGGGGGAAGAGGATGAGAGGGGGTGTTAGGTCTCTGATACCTCACATGGGGAGGAGACTCCTAAAGAGGGTCGTTGATACTCCACACGGGTTGAACCCATCCTCAGCTAACAGGAGTGCACGTGATCGATCACCTGGAGGCAGAATGCAAAGGCTGCACCTGCTTACAATAAGAAGATAATCTCTCTGCCTTCAGAGTGAGACACATTGGCTCACTGTGGGGAGGGCATGGCCAGGGGTGGGGCCCTAAGGGGCCCTGGAGAAAGGACTTAAAGAGAGGCTACTCGGAGGCAGGGGAGTAGAGTGAAGTCCAGTCCAGCCAGGCCAGTCCAGTCCAGCCACACTCAGATAGAGGATGAACTCTCAATAAAAGCTAGAAGCAAGTCCTGTGTCCTGAGTTTCTCTGTGCAGCTGTTTCTCCCAGAGTGGACGGGAGGTGGGGACGCCCGAGGCCTGTTGAGGTGGGTATAGGTAAGCCCTATACATCCTGATCCAAAAAGATAACCCTCATCTGAATAAAAAACCAGTAACACGGGGGCATGATGGAGGGGAGAGCAGGTTGGGGGGAGGGTTGTTAGAAGCACACACTTTTGTAAAGGGACAGGGACAAATTAGAGAATAGAACGAAAGTGGGGAACAAGAGAATAGAAGGAGGGGGAAAGATGACCACAAGAAGGAAATAGTCAATAATGAACAGAATAATCAGGGCATAGAAAGATCCCTACAATGGAATGATATCCTATTACCTGCAAGAATTCATATTTCTGAGAACAAAGAATAACAGAAAAGGGGAGGGGATGAAGGAAAATATCCTGAAGGCAGTAACAGAAATCTCTTTAAAAGAGGAAAGCCAAAATAAATGCTTCAAAATGATTAATGCCACAAGGAATACAGAGAACAAAGAAGGATCAATACAGTGTATATGTCATGAATCAAAAACTAAAAGAATAGCCAAAAACAAAAGTGAAAGAGAAACAGAGGGAGATCCTTTCAAGGAAAAGGCACAGAAAATGAAAGAAGTGAAAACTAAAATAATTTGAAGAGGAAGAAAGGAGAATTCAACAACTGGTGAAAATGACAAAAAGGAAACCATCAATATTTGATTGTTTTATCTTGAAATTCACAAACATGAAATAAATATTTTATATACACCATAAAACAGAAAAAGATGATTTTACATGAAACAAGTTCTAATGTGCAGTTTGATTTACTTTTTGGGTAATAAAAATATTCAAGATGGCACTTTCAAAACATTGCTTCTGTTCTATTGCATGTATTATTACAATTCATCAAGTTCCTTATTATTTTGGGGTTAAGAGGGTGACAGGATATTCCTAATCCTAAATTCACCTCCTGCCATACTCTCCTACCCCAAATTGAAAAAAAAAAAGCAACAAAATATTTGTAGTGAAATCATATAGTAAAGGCAAAGAAATTGTCATACTGTCCATTTCCCAAAAATATACTTTTTATTGTATGCATTTTATATCCATTTTTATATCCATCTCTTAGTTAGGAGGCAAGTTGCAGAGATCCAGATAATTTCCTGGTCTAGTGGCTGATTATTGCAATAAGAGGTGGGATGCCTTACCAAGCCGCTGGCTTTCATAATGTTATCAATCATTCCTTGTAGTTTGCATTTAATCCAAGTTAATCTTCCTCGTTTTCACTGAAATTGCCTGTTTTATGGAATATTATTACTCCATAACATTCATATACCACAATTTGTTCAGCTGTTGTCCTACTATGAGATATCACATCTTACTTTCCAGTTCTTTGACATAACAAAATGAGCTAGTATCAGTCTTTTTGTGTACTTGGTTCCTTTTTCCTTTAAGGAAATATACCCTCTAGTAGCATCACTGAGTCAGAGTAATCTAATTATCCAATTATAGCTAAAATCTAATTATTTGTGATTTGCATTAGAAATTATATAATTTTTTTCACAGAAAGTGATAACTTGCAATTCTCCCTTTCAAAATTACCTACACATAGCTTTTGTACATTACATATCTGATCAGTTTCTCCAGTTCCTTATTTTTAAGCAGAACAAAATAGTTGACTACCATTTTTTGGTTTCCTGGAATATTGAATGAGCCTATGAGAGTCATATTAATGAACTTCTGATGAGAATATATATTCAAGAGCTGGAATGGGACCATAGAAGCCAGTAAAACTGATAATCTTCTTTTAAACATGAGTAAGATGAGGGACAGAAAGCTTGTTCCTTGGCCAGAGTTATACACCTAGGGAGCATCCAAATCAGGATTTCAGCTTGTTTTCCCCGATTCCAAACCCAGTGCCCTATTCATTACATTAGGGCCTTCCTCTACTTTGTTCTGAATATCAATTTGAATTTAAAGAAAAGTAAGTAAACTGGCAATATGTTAGCTTCCTGGGTTTACTATGAGCCTAATGGTCCAAGGAATTATCACACACATACACACAATTAGCACTTCCATAGTGATTTAATACTTGCAAAGTATTTTACAAGTAGTCTCATTTAATTCTCATTTCAAACCTAAAAGACAGAAGCTCTTATTGGTCTGATTCTACACATGGAAAAACTCAGGCAGGAATATGTTGCAGCCCAGGAACATCTATCCAGCTATAGTTATCACCAGAGACTGAAACTGTATGACAGCATTTCATCCAATAAGCCACCTACTTAAAGCATTGCAGAAATAGATGTCCAACAGTTACCAAAATATTTATATGAATACTTTTTATGGCCAGGAAACAAACTACCAATTAAATGGGGAATGGCTGAAGAAATTATAGCATATAAATGCCATGAATTGAGGAGTAATGACAAATGGTAAGACTTCAGAGAAAAATTCATTATAGTGTTTTAGGCACACTGTAAAATCTGGGATATTTAACGAGGTCCCTTGTTGAGTAGTCTAATGAAATCTGCGCTACAGCTAGAGACCTTCCCTTGTTAAATAGATCCAAAGTTTTATCTCCAGAATGATCTACCCAATGGACAGTCAAGTATGAACTCTAAAGTCCTTCCCACAACTATTGCTTTTATATGCTTTCAATCCTATATGAATATTGTTGTCTACTGATATCCTTCCTCCAGAGGAAACCACACCCCCCTTGTGCACATTGTCAAGGCTTCTGTCCACTGAATCCTGATATAAAGAGATGACCTCTGGCTGAAAGCTTTCCACAATGAGTTCTTACGGAGATGCTCACAAGGATTAATTTTTCCAATACTGAACAAGTTCTGAACTCTATTTGAATACCTTTCCTCATTCATAAGTGATAATATTTCTATTTGACAGGAATTTTTCAATGAGAAATAAGAAGTGAAGGCTTTCAGCAGATTATTTTCCTAAGATTTCTTTCCACTATGAATTCTCCTAAATTAAATAAACTAAGAGTGGTAACTAAAAGTTCTGTCATCTGTATGACATCCATTCACTCCAGTGCAATTTCTGATATGCAGGAAGGCTGGAGCTCTTTGTGAAACCACTTCCATATTGATTACACTCATAAGACTTCTCTCCAGTGTGGATTCTCTGATGCCTACCAAGACTGGAGCTATATCTGAACATCTTTCCACACTGATTACATTCAAAAGGATTATCCCCAGTGTGGATTCTCCAATGTGTGACAAAATGGGCCCTCTGTGTAAAAGCTTTCCCACATGGGTTACATTCAAAAGGTTTCTCTCCAGTATGGATTCGTTAATGCATAGCAAGATAGTTCTTTGCAAAAGCTTTTCCACATTGTTTGCATTCACAAAATTTTTCTTCATTATGGGCTCTATGGTGTCTGGTATGATTGGAGCTCTTTGTGAAAACGTTTCCCACACTGACCATGTTCAAAAAGTCTCTCCCCCTCATGCATTCTCTGATGCACAGCAAGACTGGAGCTTTTTCTAAATGTCTTTTCACACTGACTACTTTCATAAGGTTTCTCTCCAGTGTGTATTCTCTGATGTATAGCAAAATGGGACCTCTGTGTAAAAGCCTTTCCACACTGATCACATTCAAATGGTTTCTCTCCAGTGTGGATTCTCTGATGTATGGCAAGATAGCTCTTTGTGAATGCTTTTCCACATTGTTCACACTCATGAAATTTCTCTCCAGTGTGGATTCTTTGGTGTCTGGCAAGACTGGAGCTCTCTGCGAAAACCTTTCCACACTGATCACATTCATAAATTTTCTCTCCAGTGTGGATTCTCTGATGCCTACCAAGATTGGAGCTATATCTGAAAGTCTTTCCACACTGATTACATTCAAAAGGGTTCTCTCCAGTGTGGATTCTCTGATGAGTGACAAAATGAGCCCTCTGTGTAAAAGCCTTTCCACATTGATTACATTCAAAAGGTTTCTCTCCAGTATGGATTCGCTGATGTATAGAAAGATAACTCTTCGTGAAAGCCTTTCCACATTGTTCACATTCATAAAATTTCTCTTCATTATGGATTCTTTGGTGTCTGGTAAGACTGGAACTCTTTGTGAAAATCTTTCCACACTGATCACATTCAAAAAGTCTTTCTCCAGTGTGGATTCTCTGATGCAGAGCAAGACTGGAGCTTTTTCTAAAAGTCTTTTCACATTGATTACATTCATAAGGTTTCTCTCCAGTGTGGATTCTCTGATGTATAGCAAAATGGGACCTCTGTGTAAAAGCCTTTCCACACTGATTACATTCAAATGGTTTCTCTCCAGTGTGGATTCTCTGATGTATGGCAAGATAGCTCTTTGTGAAAGCCTTTCCACATTGTTCACACTCATAAAATTTCTCTCCAGTGTGAATTCTTTGGTGTCTGGCAAGACTGGAGCTCTTTGTGAAAACCTTTCCACACTGATCACATTCATAAATTTTCTCTCCAGTATGGATTCTCTGATGTCTACCAAGATTGGAGCTATATCTGAAAGTCTTTCCACACTGATTACATTCAAAAGGTTTCTCTCCATTGTGGATTCTCTGATGGCGAATAAAGAGTGATTTATAGCAGAAACCTTTCCCACATTCATTACATTCATAAAACTTCTCTCCAGAATGAATCTTCTGATGTTTAATAAGATCTGAGTTCTGATCAAAGGCCCTCCCACAGTGATTGCATGCATATGTTTTCATTCCAGTATGAATTCTAGGATGGTAAGGAAGAGATGAGGGATGGGATAAGGTTGTTTCACACTCATAATATTCATCAGGTTCTTTTATAATGTCAAGTTTCTGATGAATCATAAGGTTAGAGTTTTGCTTGAAGACTGTTCCACCCTTATTATTTACACAAAGCATTTCTCCAGTATTTTTCTGATGTCTAATGACATTTGAACTCCAGTTAATGGCCATTTCCTCTTTATTACCTTGATACATTTGCATTTCTGGAGGCTTCTCATGGGGCTGAAAAAGCTCTACTTGTTTAGGAAAGCTATATTCACTATCCTGAAGACAGTCATTCGCTGAGGTCACTTTGTTCGAGTGATTTAGGACTGAAGACTGTCTGACTCTCTTCCCAACTTTATCAACTTTACCGTGATTCTTTGGATTTTTATCCACCTTCATACTAAAGTTGAGGATTTCTCTCAAACTTAAGTCACATGGACCATCATTCATGAATCTTTGCTGACCAGGTTCTTCCATAAAAATTCTCAGTTTTATAGTTGTCTCATTGACTTCAAACTTGCTCTCTGCATCTGAAGAAAACAATCACATACAATAAAAAACATACATAAATGTTTGTTCTTTCCTCTGGTGGCAGAAAATAAACTGATCTATATTCTATTTCCCCAATGAAAAAAAAGTTTTCAAACCCAGACGGTTTATTTTAGAAAGAGCTTCACATACAATAACAAAGCATCCTCACAACAAACCTGTGACATAGGCAGGTCCAGCATTCTCATTTCCCTTCACAGTAAGAACTCATAATGACTGAGTTACCTGACCACTGTCCTCCAAGCTGGGATTAAAATTCAAATTTTGTGAAAGATTGTGATTTTTCCTCAGTATCTGATAGCCTTTTCTGCATTTTGCTTTCTACCTTTTCTTCTAGTCCCTGCTGTTTATACTTATATGTTTGTCAATCTCAGGTCATCTCCCTGCTATTTGGTACTGACCAGTTTGAATGCACTGTCACGTGGTCATTCTTGGTAAATTTCTTATGCTAAGTTGAGGAACAGGTTTACTCTTCTTAACTATTATGCAATAATTTTCAGTGTTACATCCAACTTTTCTATTCAGGTCTAGAGATATTATGCCATTTGCTCCACATATACTAAATATTAATATAAATTTGTTATCATATATAATGTTTCAGACAGTACTGTGAACACATTATCTTTCTATTAGGAAATGAACAACATGATTCACCACTGGTCCTGTAGCACCATGGCCCAGTTAGTGGTTCATGCAACCTCTGGAGACTCATGACAATGTCCAAGGAGCTTTAGGTAAAAATTCTTTAATGGCACTTTACGTAGTAAAGAACTGCTCCATTTTGTTACCAATATATTTTGCCCCTGAACAGGAAGTATGTGCATGGTTTAAGTTGTAACAGGTTTCTTTGTGCAGTAATTCCAAACCATCATGATGAGGCAGAAAATTATTTTGGTGTGCATGCAGTGATTTCATCATACTCTGGCCACAGCTAATTGCAACCTATTGTTCTGGTTTCCCATCCTGCCCTCAAATTGTGTCAGCATTGCCATAAACGTCTGACATAGAAGTACAAATCAATTCCCAGAGGATGATCACAGGTATGTACATATCCTCAATTGCTTTCTTTACCCTGCACCAGAACAGATGCTTCAGTCCAAGATTGTCATAATCTTATCTAATCAGTGTTGTAATCACCAAGAAGTTACAAATGTCTGCCTTCTTCCAATACAGATGGTAGCATTTCTGAACATCATGATCATCAGGCATACACATTACAAGGCATCTTGAACCACAGTGTGGACCATCACACACATTCTACAGAAACTTTCTTTGCACTGGCTCTCATCTCTCAGTGTGATGGCTACTATCTGATTTGAACTTCTTTTCTGCTCCTAGGGCTGTTCTAACAAATTTTCAAAGGAACTGGTTGGCAACCAAGGTCAGTCTTTCCACAGAGCTTCTGTAAGAGTGTGACCAGTGTGTGGGTGGTAGAAAGAGGAAAGTTAGGTCTGAAGAGTTCTTTCCTTACAAAGGCTGTTTGACATATAAAAATGGCTTATTAAAAAAAACAAAACCTGCAATTGAACTTCAAGTACATTTATCATTTAATACGCTGCTTATCATTAGCCAATAGAAAAATTAGTCTTTCATATAATAGCTAACTATACTTTTTGTTGACTGGTCTAAAGGCTAAAAAAATTAATTTCCATCTCTCAACAAGAGAGCTTGTAAAATTTTCCAGACATTTTCTATCATATCCATGTCTGAGGAAACATTTTCACTATAGTTTGCATATAAATAAAATAGTTCTTCTTAAGATAAGTGGACAGTTCCACAAAGCTTCCCCTCCCAGCCTGCCACTTCCATAGCTTTGTGATCTCTTGGCTGGAGTTGCTTCCAATGCTTGGGTACCCACAGCCAGAGCAATTTCATTGCCTCTAGCAGAGAACTCCTGGGTACAGCTGCCTTTGGGTCCTGCTGCCCGTAGGGTGTTGAATTTGCATAGTGCAATTTATGTAAAGTGAGAACTGTTTGTACAGCTGTTAGCACAGTGGATAGAGACATGAGCCCAGCAATCTGCAAGAGTCAAGTTAAAATACTGCCTCAGAAACTTGCCAACATTATGCCCCTGGGAATTCACTGAACTTCAGACTGCCTGTTTCCTCACTGTAATGTAAGTAATATAAATGTAAAATACCTCCATTGTAAAATGGGGATAATAACAGTATCTACCTCCCAGCACTGCTGTAAAGGACTTAGCCCAGTAACAGGGACACAGCAAACAGAAATGCTAGTTACGGTTGAAGACATTACTATTCAAGCAACTTGATACAGAAACCAAACTGAAGACTGGTTCTGTCAGTGATTGAACCAAAAGCTGCAAACTTTTGTTCAGAAAAAAAGACCCAACTGTGAAATCAATTTCATATATTACGTTATGTTCAACATTCCCAAGGTGTAACTTATTTGATTAAAAATAGTCTTCCTAATTCAACAACATTTATAAGATAAATTTGAAGGGATTTTAAAAAATTGGTCACAGAAAGCCCCAGAGTAAATGTTCATAATTTAAAGTAGAATATAATATTTTATAATTACACAGGGAAATGAAAGTAACAATCTGGATCTTTGTGGGGTAAAAGTTACCCAAGTTATTACTGTGAGCTCTTGATGTATAAATTAAAAATATTATATGGAAAAGGAATGACTGGTGTGGGGGAGGGGAACTTCACCAAAAACTATTGCTGATCTAGAAACAAATTTTAAGAATAAAAGATTTGGGAATGAATGCTCTAAAGTCATGATCTTTCATTACATTAATAAGGGTTATTACAGTATTCATCCATCTTGTTCTGCTCACTTCTCTCTCTATATCAGTCAAGATAACTCATTATAAGCTTCTCTGACGCTGTGCTTTCATCACCTGTCATGGCTCCATAATCTTCCATTATATTCTTAGACCATCATTTGTTCAGTCATGTCCCAATACATGGGCGCCATCTTTGTTCCCAGATCTTTGCAACAATTAAAAAAAAAAAGTACCCATCACTTTGTGTTGTGTAAGTGGGTCTTTTTGCTCTTTCTATGATCTTTCTCTATAGGTCTAGCCCTGAGGTGAGGAAGCTGTGGCCTAGAGGCTGGCAGGTTCCCCATCACTGGGGTAGTGGTTATCACTGGGTCAAAGGGCATCTAATGGAGTGAGTTGGGGACACAAGGTATTAAGAGAATGTCATCCTTTCATTTTAATGCTTTGTCAATCTTTTTGTCAAGGGCGTTTCTTTTACACAAAATGGTGTGTGTTCTTTCTAATGCATTCTGTTGCTACCCTCCTCTCTTAAAGGTGAAGTTATTCTACACACACTTTATTATTAAAATTAATTAGGTTTTTCTCCATAATGTCCTCTGATCTTTCTTCCTTGTTCCTGTCACAATTTTTAGAAATGAAAAGCAGGCTGGGGAAGGGAATGGGATCAACAGCAGTAATTGATCACAGAAATGGCACGATCCCCACTCTTCATCCCACCCTGTCCTCCATCCATCCCCATCCCAGACGACCAGTCAGAACAGTATCTAAAAAGTTTCTTATCCACTGATGTCTCCTATTTGAAGCTTCCTCTATGGTACAGTTATTTTCCACCATGAGGGGGCCTGGTGGCACAACGACCAGAGCACCATGCCTGCAGTCAGGAAGACCTGAGCTCAAATCCAGACTCACAATTTCTGTCTTAAATTTCATGAGTCACAATAATTCTATTTGTCTTTGTTTCCTTATCTGTAAAAGGCTAAAAACAGCCTCTGCTTTCCATGGTTTGTGTGAAGCTCAAACATGGGTAAATCACTGGGCACTTACTGGGCCCAATACAAACGGTGGCCGTGAACACTGTTATTGTGACTCTATTTCCTCAGCAACTCTACTTTCCTTATTAAACTGCTGTTCTCCTCTCTTTCTGGTCACTTATTGCCCCCTGAACTTGAGGCATTTCCATGGAAAACACTCTCTTTTGACTCAACCAAGAGTGAGGCTCATGATCTGTAGCTTCTCAAACCATCTTCACGTCTGGACTATCTTTTACCTTCCTTTGCACCCCAGGGACATGGAGGATCTGGAACATGGTAGGTATTTATTAGTGTATATTGACTGACCAGGCGGGTCCACGGCTGATACCAGGCCACAAACACCACCTCATTCCCTGGATGCTGCTCTTGTTCCTAGTCTTCAAATGGAAGTTTTGGCTTCACCTCTCTTTCTTAACCCTTATCACCTACAAGGAATTGCCTTTGGTTCTAAACCCAATGGGTCCTGAACAGACCAAATGTTGGAGATCGAAAGGCTTCTAAGGTCTCAGAGGGTCTGGTTCTGTGAGATGCCTGGGAGTCTCGACCTCCCAAATACCTAACTTTGGGGTGGGTACCCCAATATATTGCTGTTTATTTTCTGAGAAGAGACAACTGGGCCATAGAGAACAGGAAAGGAACCTTGGGTTGATAACTTCTGCAAACCTCAGCCTTGGATTCTTACTTCCAGTAAGGCAGTGGTTTCCATTGCTACCTCATGGTGCTGCATAGAGAAAGAGAAAATTGTGAAACTGGACTGTCTGTATTCACTCTGAATTCAGGTTTCATGATCACAGTCGGGCCCTCACTGTGCCAAGGCAGGCCTTTGACATCTCCCTCACTGGTTCCCTTTCCTACTATCAGCAGCACCTTTTCCTGATCTTTCCAATTTTCCCCTATTCTCGCATTTGGAGTACTTCCTCCAAGACTCTCAGCTGAACACATAGCTCATTATTTTATTTTAAAATTTGGAAATTTAGCAAAAGCTCTCTTAACTCCCTCATCTCACATAACTCAAATGTCAGGGGCAGTTAGGTGGCACAGTAAATAGAGCACCGGCCCTGGAATAAGGAGGACCCAAGTTCAAATCCAGACTCAGACGCTTAACACAAAACTAGCCGTGTGACCTTGGGCAAGTCACTTAACCCCAATTATCCAGCCTTCCCCCTCCAAAAAGCAAATAAATGAATGAATGAATGAAAATTAAGAAAAAAAATAAATCAGATCTCTTCTTTTTCTTCCATTGCCCTGGTCTCCCATGAAGAGAAAGCTATCATGATTACCAAGGTAATCCCATTACATGCATAAATGATCCTAAGCTATCCCATCTTCTAGTCAATATATTCCCTCCTGTACCATCCCAAATGTTTCAGCAAGTTTTAACCTCTCTTTTTACTGGCTCCTTCCCTATTTTCTTAAATTAAACAATGTCTTCTTGAGCCCCAAAAAAGCCTCACATGGTCCATTCATTCCCATTAGATACTGACCTGCATCCTTTCTTCCTTCCATGGCTAAATACCTAGAGAAGGCCATCTCCATTCAGTGTTTCACACTCCTGTGGTCTTCCTCTCTTCAAAACTCTCCACATTTCAGGTTTCAGCATCATTACTCAACTGAAACTCTTCTCTGAGAAGTTATTAATAATCTCCTAATTGCTAAACCCAGAGAGCTTTTTTCCCCCTCAATCCTCATCCCTCTTGACATCACTGCAGCCTTTGACACAGTTAATGATTCCCTTTTCCTCTCTAGGTTTTGGTGACAATACTTTCTCCTGTTTCCCCTCCTAAAAGGTCCCAAACTAAACTCATCTCCTTTCCCCAAACACTCTTGCCTTCTTACTGCTACAAAGATGCACCATCCTCTAATTGTCCAGGCTCATAACCCAGGCGTCACCCACTCACCATCTCTCGCACTCACATCTACCCATATTCAACATGGGGGAAAGTCATGTTACTTCTGACTCTGCAGTATCTCTCCCACACATCCCCTTGCTTCCCAAAATTGCCACTTTCTTAGTTCAGTCCCCAATCACCTCACACCTGAGGTATTATTGGAAGTCTTTTGCTTGGCTTCACTGCATCAATTCTCTCCTCTATACACTCAATCCTCCACTCAGCTGTCAAACTCATCTTCCTAAAAGGCACTTCTGATCATGTCACTGTCTACTCCATAAACTTCCCTGGCTCCCTATCCCCAGGATCACATACAGAATCCTCTGCTTGGCTGTTAAGGTCCTCCATCATCTGCCCCCTCCTACCGCCCCAGTCTTCTTTCACCTTACTGCCCCCTCCACATGTGCAATACTCAGCAGTTCTGGCCTCTGTTTTTGTTCCTTGACCAGGCCACTCCACCTCCTGACTCCATGTTTTCTCTGGCTACCCTTCATGCCAGCTCTGGCTTCCCTGTCGTCCCACCTAAAACGACTCGTTCTACAGTAAGTTTTCTCCAGTCCTCCTCAGCCTCAGGGCCTTCCCTCTCCTGATTGGCTCCCATTTGTCCTGGTTATAGTGGGGCTATACATAGGAGTTCACATTTTGTTTTGCCACTAGACTGTGAAGTCCTTGACATCAAGGTTTGTCCCCTGCCTTCAACTGTATCCCTGGTAATTGGTACAGAGTTTAGCACATAGTAGGTGTTTATTACTTATTCATGTGAATAAAGCCTAGGAAAGAGTTCATGTTGATTGGATACCATCAGCCCTTTTTTAGATGCTTTCAGGAGTTTTAAGACCCAAAGTTCCACCCAATGACTTCTTAAAGAATCATAAACTTATCAGTCGAAGGGAACTGATAGACAAGGAATCTAAGCCCCTTCTCCTTTATTATAAAAGAGGAAACTGGAGCTCAGAGATTCAGTTACTTTCCCAGGAACCCACTGCTGAAATGTGTCTAAAAACAAATTCCACCTCAGTTCTGTCTGCCCCCAAGGCCAGCACTCCCTTTGTCACAACACAATGATACCTCTTGTGATAACAGCCCTCAGACACCTGCTTTCATCTCACTCACCTGGCCAGGAGTTCCTTGGGCCTTTTGGCTCTAGCGTCCCTGGTGCTTCCTCTTGATGAAAAGTGGAAATCAGATCATCTCTAAGAACTGGAAGCCCTGGAATACAGAATAGTAGACAAGGATAGAAAGAGATAAACAATTAGTCCTCTTTAGGAAAAGGAAAAGGAAATGTGCAAGCGAGGACCTCAAGATGATTCTCAGCACACCTCAAGGATGGTTCTCATGGTTCTGATCACTGGGATCTTGGGTGAGGGCAAAGATCACAGAGCCCATTTGGAATCAGAAAATTGCACTTTTCTTCACCTCTTCATAGAATAAAGGTATAACGGTAATGGGAATTTGAAGATCTTCCCTGTCCCTTAATAGACAAAATGTAATCACACGGAGTTTGCGGTGAGAGGGGTTGCTGAATAGGTGGAGCAGAGCTGAGAAGAAGGTGGTCACAGAGTAGTTAAAGCAGAAGGAGAGAGGATGCAGGTAAGGAGAAAGCTAGGCCTGTGAGTGTTTGTGGGACAACCTGAGCAGGGGGGTAATAACATTGCTATCCGCAGTGTGATTATAAATCGACTTCTTTGTTCCTATCATGAATTCGGTTTTCTGGTGTTGGGACTTGGCTTTCTGTTGTCAGAATAAATGTTTTGCTGCTGTCCTCTATATGGAGAGTCTTTTATATTTTGCAATTCAGAATTATGCCGGCATATTCATAGTGGCTGTCAGTGCTGTGAATATTGCCTTGACGATACATTTCACATCAGAAACAGGACTGCAAAGTATCAGATCTCTATTTGCAGGCAGGACTTTAAAGGAAGAAATGGATAAGGATTCACTTTGTTCCTCCCTAGCAAGGGAATGGGCTAAAAGCACCAGGGCCTGTGAAAATTGGGAACCAAGGCTACAGAAGGGAGAACCTATAAAACCAAGGAAAGAACTGGCACAAGAGCAGAGAAGAGGCTATTGTTTCCTAACAGGTTAGGGAATTATATGTCAAAGCTGAGACAAATTGCTACAGGAGAAAGCTCAGAAGGAAAGAAAGCTGATTTGCATAAGAAACTTTCAGTTTCTTATACAGTATTCTTACAGTGTGAGCTTTCCTTTAGAAGACCAAGCTGGAGCATCTCAAGTGGTACAATAAGTTACTGTAAAGGAGCTGAACGATTTCAATGAGAATCTTTCTGTTCAATTTAGCCAGAAAGATGCAAAAAACCAGCAAAAGGAAGACGTGTGCAACTCTGGCACAATCTGAGCCTAGGTGCCCCAATGACCACGACCGCCAGAAAAATGTGTGGGAGAAAAATTTAACAATGTTAAATGAGGTTTCTCAGGCAGAAGTTCCTTCCATACTAAGAAAGAAGCAGGAGAACAAGTTGGGAAAAACAGTTGTCAGGGAGATAACTGAGGATTTTACTCAGCAGGAGGTCACTGCTTATATTAAGTCCATTCACCCAAAGGATGGAAGAATCATTATTGTCTTGGATGGTGAGAATGAGTGATAAGGGGCCAGAGGAGTATTGGTAGATAGTGTGAATAACTTGAAGTATACAGGTATTAGAATGCTTTTGTATAAGGGATCACCATATGGTAGGAGTTAACAATACAACCAGTCTGGTAGTTTTAGCTGCTGATGGATGCAATAAAATGCATCCCACTGATTCTATGTGGTCCAGTGGAGAGAGACCCTGGTATTTACTTAGGGACTGTATGAGAAAGTAAAAGGAGGAGGTAGTGACGTGATGGGAGACGCCAAAGCTTATCATGATACCCTCTTCGCAGTTTCTCATAGAAATATCATAGTAGGTGCGGCTAGGTGGCACAGTGAATACAGCACCAGCCCTGGAGTAAGAAGGCCCAGAGTTCAAATCTGGACTCAGACACTTAACACCTACTAGCCATGTGACCTTGGGCAAGTCACTTAACCCCAATCGCCCGTCCTTACCCCCTCCAAAAAGCAAAAAAAAGAAAGAAATATCATAGTAAAGATGGCTCTTCCTGCTTTTAAGCACATAATTCTGACACTACTAATTCAAGAGATAGGTCACCCTCTTTCAGAGGTGCTGGATAAGATTTCATAGTTAACTGACTTGGGGGAATATGGAAAAGATAAGCTTCATTGAGAGAAAAGAGTAAATAGCCAGCAGGTTCAAAGTTAGAATAGACTGACAATGATTGTTTACTGTTCTACTGAGAGCAGGGGTAGATTTTGGAAGAATAGATGGTATTCCAACTAATGAACTATATAAAATGCACCAAGAAAAGTGGCTTAATCTTAAACAGAATATGGAAGTAAGAACTACCCCTACAGATTCTCCTGAAGTCTTTAATCCAAGTTCATCACATTTTCAGGGAGAATAGGGAATTGAACAAACCCCAGCTCAGATTAAAGAAACAGAAAGACAGGACTACAGATCCCATATCACTTTGACCACGTATTAGAAAAACAGATCGAGTGCTGTAATTAGGACATTAATAAATACTGGGACGGAGGCTTCCCTTATATATGGAGACCCTAACAAATTTGAACATGGAACTCCCATTATCATCATGGAACTGGGAGAGGCTGAAATATCAATCAGATGGTTTGGGTCTAGGAAACTCCCCTCATCTGCAGTTCAAGATATTACTTTTGAAAAGCAGATGTTAGCTGCACATTGCATTTTGGTAGAGACTGAGCGACTGACTCTGGGCCATGAAGTGATATTAAGACCTGGAATCCCAAATATAACCTGGGTAATCAGTAACCCAGCTTCTCACAGAACTGGACATGCCCAAGAGGCTAGCACAATCAAATGGAAGTGATATATCCAGAATAGAGCTAAAACAGGCAAAAGTGGACATGAATCTACAGCAAACATAGATACTGATGGAAATGGTATGCCGCCTGAACCAAAGCAACAGTTGGTACTATACTTGGTCAAATGGAAAGAGGAAGTACCTGAAGAACAAAAGAAATGTAATCATGTGGAGCCTGTGGTGAGAGGAGCAGAGTCCAGATGGGGAGTCAGAGCAGTTAGATCAGAGGGAGAGAGAAGACGAGGGAAGGAGACAGTTAGGCTTGTAAGTGTTTGTTTGTGGGAAGGCCTAAGCAGGGGCATGACTTTGGGATGGTGTTGCTTCCTGCAGAGACAAGGTATTTAAAATTAAATTAAAACATAAATGTTTTGCTTCTATCTTCTATAAGAATATGTTGTATTTTGCAATTCAGAATTATGCTGGCATCTTGGTAGTCGCCATCGATGCTGTAAATATTGCCTTGGTGATAAAGATGGGATATCCCATTGTGTCTATTATCTAGAAATTAGAGGCAGCTCTTACTGCAGTGGTAAGACGTCTGAACCTGGAATCAAAACGGAGAATCCAAACCAGCCTCAGCTGCATGACAGTTTTGTGCCCCTGGAAAGTTATGCAACCTCTTGTAGAGCCAATGAAATATTTACAGCACCCAAGATGAGACAAAGACCATGACTACAAATATTGCATGACGCTGTATCACAAAATACACCAGATTCTCCAGATAGAGGACAGAACTGAAGCATTTATTTAAACACCAGAAAACCAAATCCCAAAACCAGTAAGCTGATTCCATCATAGAATCAAAGATATTCAGAAGCCTTAATAATGCTGAGAGCCATAGCATCCTTCAGCCTTCCCACAAACCAATACAAAATCAATATTTACTCACACACCTCTCTATCTCCTTGCCTAAGCTCCGCTGAACCCCACCATCATAAGATAAAACTCTTCCCCCTAGAGCTCATAGGAAGTTGGTAGAGAACAAGACAGACAGTTGGAGACAAAGGAGCTCAGGCAAAGAGATAGAGAGTTTTGTGAGTAAATATTGATCTTGTACTGGTTTGTGGGTAGGCTGAAGGATGGCATGGCTCGCAGCATTACTGCAGCTTCTGAATATCTTTAGTACTACGATGGAATCGACTTAATGGTTTTGGGATTCTGTTTTATGGTGTCTAAACGGATCCTTCAACTTTACCCTCTATCTGGAGAGTCTGACATATTTTGTAATTGAATGCCACGCGATAGCTATAGTCAAGGTCTCCATCATGATCACGGGCACTGTCAATATTGCACTGGTGCTACATCTTCACAGCAGGGGAGGTCTTCAAACTCCCCCCAGATCTATTAAGGGACAGGGAAGATCTTCAAATTCCCATTCCCATTACACCTCTGTCTGCCTCAGGACTATTAACTATTCCTATAAAATAGGAATAATAATAGTAGTAAAGTCACTGAGCTCTTGTGAGGATCATATAATAGCCAGGCAGGACTGGGAGCAAGGAGCTACAGATTGATGCCTCTAACAAGAAGACGGGTCTAAAGTCTAGGCCCTTTCCAAAGAGGAAGGGGCTGCCCTGAGAGCCAGAGGGTTCCCTTCACTGCTCAGCATCAAGGAAAAGCTGCATGAGCAATCTTCAGAGACAAAATCCATATCCAATTGGAAGAGAGCCAAGACAATCTCTGAGAATCGCTCCAAGTCTGAGATTCTGAAACACTGGTTTGAGTTTTGGCCTCAAGCTCCCAACAACAGGAAAGAGACAATTTCAGGAGCAACACAGGAAAAGTCCCAGCTTCCAATAATGTGACTCAAAACCCTTTCATAGGAAAACCAGGCACCAGGAGAACCCTGTGGAAAGACCAGCACTTTTGCCTTCTGAATAACTGAAAAATCCTAAAACCCTGCACATGAGGGAGGGAATGAAGACAATGCTTTGACGGCAGAGGAAATGCTCCTTACCCAGGGACAGCAGGTTCTGGACATTCTCCAACATGACCCTCTTGTACAGCTCTTTCTGAGAATGGTCCAAGAGGCTCCACTCCTCCTGAGTGAAGTCCACAGCCACATCCTGGAATGTCACCAACTCCTAAATCATCAAAAGTCACAGAAATTAGAGCAGAAAGAGACTTCAGAATTCTTGTAGTCCAGCTCTCATCAACAAACAGAAGGAAACTGAAGCACAGAAGGGATCTGCCCAAAACTCCTATCACCTTTATGAGTGTCAGAGGCAACACCTGAAACCATAGTCAATAACAGCCCAGTTCAGAAAGCATTTTCTATTTGAAGTAAGAATCATATTGGATTAATAAAAGCTGGAAAAATTAATATCTTACTATGAAATGCTTCTCCCTATGGAGAAGGTATGTGCTCTATTAGCAAGGTATGAGAATCTGTGGAGAAAGAAAAAAGGTGGCATGAAATTCTTCCTCATCAGAAGATTCATAAGTGATATGTTAAGAAAATTCTATGAAGGATCTGTGAGAATCTGGCAAGTATTATTTATTCAGGGAAAAAAAAACACTACCAGTTAGTGGTAAAGAGCAAAGGAAAAGGAATTGTCTACTTAATTTCTTTTCTTTTTTAATTAAATATTTTATTTATTTTCTTGTTTACAGTATTCATTTCCACGAGATTTTGAGTTACAAATTTTCTCCCTGTCCTTTCCCTACCTACAACCCCCAAACAGCAATCCCACTGTAAAGCCCCTCCCTGAATCTACTCTCTTTTATGTCCTCCTCCAATGCCCCTCTAACTTTCTGGTAGGGCAGGATGGGTCTCCCTACCCCTGTGCCTGTATATCTTAATTCCCAGTTACATGTAGTTAACAATAATAATAGTTATATATATATATATATATATATATAGATATATATATATGTATATATAAATATACATATATATGTATATATATTTTAACATTTCATTGTAGAACTTTAAATTCTAGATTCTTTTTGTTCCTCATCACCCACCACCACTGAAAGGACAAGCAATTCAGTACAGGCTATACATGTGTAATTATGCAGGACATCT
>CM053596.1:3928086-3947178 GCA_028646575.1 Pseudocheirus occidentalis | reverse complement strand
TTCAATGGCAGCAGCACACAGGTTAGCACAGGGTGATTTAG
Source organism: Pseudocheirus occidentalis (assembly GCA_028646575.1). Lineage (NCBI taxonomy): Eukaryota > Metazoa > Chordata > Mammalia > Diprotodontia > Pseudocheiridae > Pseudocheirus > Pseudocheirus occidentalis. The sequence goes on along the minus strand of CM053596.1, from coordinate 3,947,137 downwards.
CAAGGTCGTAGGAGTGGAGAGAACATAAACTGCCTGTCCCTGCACATCCCTCAGTGTTATTTTTGTTGGGCAATGCCAATTGCAGGTCTGAGCAGGGTCACACAAGGAGATTTTTACAGACTGAAGTTACAACAATGTTACAAACAAAGTTACAAATATAGACTGAAGTTACAACAATGTTACAAAGTTACAAACACATACTAAAGTTACAACAATGTTTCAAGCAAAGTTTAAAAAGGCTCCCCAGCACCTGATCCAGTTTGGGTCCCCTCTCTAATCTGTCTGTTGGGGACGGATTTTGGAGGTGCAGGGAGGTTTTGCTGCTCATAGGATGGTTTCCCCTGCCCACACTTCCCAGAGCTAGCTTGGTGATGATGCCAGAGACACCCATCAGGCCTGTGCGTGAAAAAGCTGGTGAAGGGCTGGGCTTCTGGGCAGCATCTGTTGCCGGATTCTTCCTCTGCCTCCTCACCCTGGGGCTGGCTAGGCTAGGCCAAATTCCCAAGGGAAGCCGTTGGAGATGTTCAGAGAAATGGGGGCATCTCTTGTTTGGGGGGCGGAGGAAGTATGGAGAGGATGTGGACTCTGGGCAAGACTTTGTCTTCTTCCTAAGAGCTAACAATTCGAAGTCAGGACTGGATCTAAGGGCTCTTATTAAATGGGAACCCATGCTCTTTGCCAAAGGCACCCCAGCTCCCCATCGTTCCCCCTTTAAATAGATGGGACCTAAAATCATTTGGGGACAAGGGAAAAGGTCGCAGTTCCAGGCTGCTTCCCTCTGAAAAAGGACACAGAGCTGGCCCTGACTCACAGGGGTCCGTCATTCAAGAGGCGGGGGGCTGCGGCCAATGTCCAGAACTTGGCAGATGCCAGATTCAAGGGGTATTTGGTAGTGAATTCAGGCAGTGGTTGGTAATCAGCCTGAGCCAGCATCTGCAAGCGAGCCTAGAAGATACAAGTCTGGCAGAGAGATTAAACAAACAGGAGCCCAAAAGGTAGGAGAAAAATGACCAGAAGTAGAGTGAGTATGGGCTAGTATAATCCATTACTCAGACTAATTAACTTCCCTTCACTAATGTAACTGTATTGCCTTAAACAAAGGAGGTTCCTGACTTGAAACTCACAACTGAATGGCAGATATAGATTCTTGTTCCACAAAGCTTGTCTATTCTCGTTTTTTTTTTTTTTTTTGCTTTTTGGAGGGCAGTTGGGGTTAAGTGACTTGCCCAAGGTCACACGGCTAGTTTTTGTGTTAAGTGTCTGAGGCCGGATTTGAACTCAGGTACTCCTGATTCCAGGGCCCCTGCTCTACTCACTGCGCCACCTAGCCGCCCCTGTCTATTCTCTTTATTATATTTACTTTGGAAGAAATACTTCAGAAATGGAATCTTTCACATACACACTCATTTACAAATGTTAATTTTTGCTTAGTTCACGGAAACAGCAAGATCTGTTCAAAACATCCAGCCCATTTTGGCTGGATATGCAGGCTACATTCTATTCTCATGAGAATCATTAACTTGGTCACACACTGTGGTCACTGAAACCTGTTTGTTCTTTTCTACAGTAAAGGCGGGGAGGAGGGGAGGGTCAAGGTAGCACACTGAGAATACAAAGCAATAAGCTAAAGCTGCAGCAGTTCTTGTGCAGGCCTGGTCCGGACTCTTGGCAAAGCCGTCTGCATCTGATGTCATCTTTTTCAGGTCCCCTGGCTCAGATGTTCACTCAGCAGCAGGGGTATCTGGAGTGGACAGAGGCTCACAGAAACGTGACTGAATACCAAAGGTACATAGAAATGATTCAGCTTTCCTAGCCACACAGGGCTAGGCACAAACATTACAATACAGTTACCCAAAGGGTTACAAAATTGCATCAAAAATCCAAACTTTTGATCTTATTACTAAACATGCTCAAGGTTTGAGTTTCCATAATAGAGAAATTATTGAAAGCCAATCTTATGTACATACATACATATATATGTATATATATGTGTGTGTGTATGTATACATATATACATATACACACACACATATATACACACACACACATAAAATTCTTTAGAAGAATCAATCTGATCCTGTTGCTGTCCTCCAAATTCTAGGATCAACTTCCAGATCCCTCTGCTTTCCTAACATACTTAAACCCTTTTTAAAAACAGATATCAATTATCTTGAGACAGGAGGGGCTTGGACAAACCCCCATTTGTCCCCAAACCTTCTTATCCACCTTTCATATTTCCAACCTTTGTCTGTCTTTCCAAATCCCTCAAACCTATTATTCAGCCTTCCTTTACATTTGTTAACCACAAAACAGGATGGTTCATATCTTTTACTGGCTACTTGCTCTGATGATAGGAATCTGCTGTAGAAGGAAAAGAAACAGGGGACATATAACATTTCAAATATGACAGGATAAAACATCCGTGGCTGTTTAAATTCAGGTAAAGTCATAGATATCCAACCATACAGTATCGGTACCACCTCATAGCTAGACTCAGGAATAGGTGGGAAACATTGCTTGTCCCAAATGCCTTTTACCTTAAACAACAAGATTCACTAATCACAGCTTAGAACCAGTTTTTATCTTTAGTCTCATGGAGCTGCAATAAGCAATGAAAAATTTATCAGGCTTCACAAATGTAAGGAATTCCATTCACTATCATTCCTTTCCCTTGAGGAATGACCTTGCCTAGTAGAAATAGTTTCTAGGGGCTTTGGCAGTTTTACAACATAAGGAATAACTGAGAAGGACTTTAGGGAGGGGATGGTGGTGATGCCTCTGCTTTTTCAATTCTCATACATGCAGGAGGTCTGTTCAGAATAACATTTTATCGGTCTCCTCCTTTCTACATACAATACCAATTAACAGCTTTAGGTTTTAGCATTTAAAGCAGTTGTTGACCAAATAACTTTGTTAACAATCTTGCAAGTTAAGCATATGATTTTTCAAAGTACAGTACTCTCAAACATTACAAAATAAAATGCTTCTCTTACAACACAGATGATACAAGGTTCAAACTTTGAAATAAAAACCAATTAATTACCAATCTGATGACCTTAAAATTCCACATGAAGTTACACAGAAAAAAAGTTTACTTGTTGTCACACAACCTATCAACTTATTACTAAAAATCAATTATATTCTGGAATCTCACATAGACGGTGAATGTGGTGATCCATAAATTTTAGATGAGTATAAAAGAAAATTGGGGGGTGGCTAGGTGGCGCAGTGAATAGAGCACCGGCCCTGGAGTCAGGAGGACCTGAGTTCAAATCCAGCCTCAGACACTTAACACACACAAAAAAACTAGCCGTGTGACCTTGGTCAAGTCATTTAACCCCAACTGCCCTCCAAAAAGCAAAAAAAAAAAAAATTGGGCTTACTAGGTACAGAGACTTTTCTCCTCTCCCCATATTGCAGAGCCGGGCTGTGGATCCAGGGGTTTGAAAGGAGAGGTTTGTGTCCCTAGAGGTGTTGATTTCAGGGTGCCCAGGGGGGCCCAGGGCTGTTGCAAAGGGGGCCCTCAATATAGCTGTTACGCCTCCTCCCTTTTTTCAAACAGATAGAATCCAAAATCATTTGGGGTAAAGGTATTTTTCAAAACTGACTGGAATGAATTTAATTGCTCTACAGTTGCATTCTGACACACAAAACTTTTCTTTTTTGGTGAGGCAGGAAAAAGGTTAATTGCTGATCTGCCTGCCTCTTCATGTCTCTCAGCATTCAAAACCCTGGCCAGACATTTGGAATGCAGAGGGAAGTTTTTAACCAATCAAGAAATGCAGTTCAAAACACAAAGTACAGAGACCTAGAAACCAGGGTGCAGGGAGACCTAGAAAATGAATCTGCTACTTCTAGCAGGTGAGGTGGGGTCCCCTGGCTCTTGCCCTGCCTCAAGAGGTAGGGGATAGTGGACCTGGACCTCTGGTTGCAGGAGGTCCCACATGTGGAAGGGAACCACGGGATCCTCCCTCACAGAGAGGAACCTTTGCTCCCCCTAGGGTTGTTTCTGTTTAGGAGTTTCCTTGGTGACCAAAACCTTAACTCATCCCCACTTGGGCATGTAGAAAGACCAAGACAGGATAGGAGAAGGGCACATGTGATTTCACCTCTTTCCACCTTGTATATCCACAATTCATTTAAACAAAAACTTTACCTTTTGGGTGAGGCAAACTCTGAGAAGGGAAAATTTCCTTCTTTTCTTTGTCTGCTTTCTCTTTCTAGGAGAACAGGAGAGATTTTACACTGTTAATTTTTAACTTCCTTTTTTTCCCCAGTCTCTTGATAAAAAAGGATGGGGGTAAGGAACTTCCACTTCTAAACCATAGACTGTTACAGGGATGCTTAAGAAACACAAGACAAAGACACAAGCCACTTACAAGGGAGACAAGAAGCAGATGGACAAACAAAACAGATGACCCACCGACTGTCACAGAGACATTTAAGTGAACAAAACAGATCAGAGGCCCCCTAGAGGCCTAAAACAGGGGTTACATGCGGCGTCCTGGGTGATTGACCCAGTAGGTGCATTCGACTACATCCAGCCTGCCACCTACCCTATTAGCAGAAAGAGTACTCACCAGATCAGCTGCCAGCGCAAGGCCTTGGCAGGAAGGGGTCTGCCAGCACAAGGCCTTGGCAGGAATGCTCCGTTCACAATTTACTTATGCAGGTTTCCAACCGTCCTGAGAGAATTTAGAGTTTTCACAGCTGAGGCCACTCCAAGTCAGTGAATGATCAGGGGCAGAGAAAAAAATCTTCTCAGTGGCCGCCCCCTCTTTCATTCTGCCAACCTGGCCTCCCCAGTCTGGTGAAAAACACTGCTGGTCACTTGAGATGGTCAAAGGCCATCTCTCTGGGGCCTCCAAATGAAATGGCAAGTTTTAACAGTGACCACAGAGTCCAAATAAATGGTTTTAAGGAGCTTTAATTTACTAGCTGGGGCTACTCCATGCCGATTAAAAGGAGAGCACCCCAGAGCTCAGGATTACAGAAGCTTATATACAGTACAACTTTTTTGTTTTGCTAACTAACATGATTTATTACTAAGCTAATTATTGTGCAGGTGGGGGCAATATGTTACTAAGGCATGGGGGTAGCTTGTGAGGTGGGAGTTGGTGGATAGAAAGAGGGGTGCGGGGCACAATGACCTGAGAAGAAAAAGACAAATTACTTAGATTGGTTCCCACCCCCCAGGCCAGTTCACTGACTTCTAGCTTGAGTTCATCTCCAGTTCATAAGGCTTTCACTTGGATTTCTAATTTCACAAATCTTGAGGCCATGAAATTTCTACTTAACTAGTTCCTGGCTGCTTCAAGAACAAAAGAAAACTTACAAGGAAGCAAAGAAAAATGGATGGACAGCTCTCAGAACAACCTGGGATGCTTATCTGTAATGGGAATGGGAATTTGAAGATCTTCCCTGCCCCTTAATAGACCTAGGGGAGTTTGAAGAGCTGTCATTCTTCCTGTCTGTGACCATTAAGGACAGGACACCTGGGATGAGATGCTGTGTTGAATAGTGGGACTTTTCTTATCGTGGTATCCTATGGACGTGTGCTATGTAGGAAAAACACAGATATTTTGGGACTATAATTTCAATGGACACTCTGTCACTTCTCTTCTTGTGTCGACAACTAATTCAGCTAAGAACCTTCCTCTCTCATGTTGTGGTTAAAAACATACGCAGGCTGTCATTTTCGAGTGACACAGCCATCCTGAGGTAGAATTGCTCTAAGAATATCTAGGTCTTCTTCAATTTGCCTAAATCAGTCAGAAATGAAGCGATGACTCTATATGTGTCCCTAGATGCTGTCTTAAGGGAACAAACCATTATGAATTTATACATCACCTCCCCTTTTGGCGTCTCTTAACCAAACTTACAGGTTGACACATGTAATGATTTTTTTCTGAAATCCTAATGTTTGCCATCCCTCCTCAATATTTCCAGGTATTCATAGACCATTTCTTCAGCCATTCCCTAATTAATTCATACAGACTTTGCTTCCCGTTTGCTCACACAAAAAGTCCTTGTTTAAGTGTTTTGGACATTAATTTCTGTAATGCTTTCGTTAAGCTTCTAGGCGACACAACAAATGAAGTGCTCTGCTTGAAACCACCAGGCCTGACATTTAATAGCTGTACATCCCCAGGAAAGTCATGTAACACTCCTACCCAAGTTTTCCCATCTGACGAATGGGTATAATAAGGGCATTCATCTTCCAGGGTTGAGGTGAAGGTTAAATTGGATAATATTTGTAAATGCTTTGCAAACATTAAATCACTCTGGAAATTATGAGGTACAGGCTCTGGGAACCCTCTTGAACTCTGATTGAATCTTCCCACTTGATGAGGCATTTGCAGAGGCCATAAGCTTTCATTGTGGCTGGGCCCAGACCTCTGTTACTAGCTTAGCCTTCCATTGTCCATCTACTTCCTACCCTTGAGCCTATCAAAATATGTATATCCAAATCAACTGTTACACCCTTGAACTGGCCTAGCCCACCATAACATTGTATGTTACGTCCAGGTAGCCTCCAGCTGGAGTCTGACCTCAGTGAATCCTCCTGAAGCCCTCCCCAAACTCCTCCTCTAGACCACCCCTAAGACTCCATCTTATCTCCATGTGTATGAGAGCACCATAGAATGACCTACCACAGACTTGCTCTGACCCACTTGTCCAATACAAGCCTTACAGATACCAAGGCTCCTTAAGAGTCTACCCAATGTGACAAACTTTTAATAAACTTTACCTTTTTTTGGCTGGGAGAAGATGTGAGTTGAATTCATTTGGCAGGACCTGGCGTGTTGGTATTTTGGGGTCTTGAGCACCCCTAAACCCTTACCTCAATATTTATGAAGAGGTATAGGGTTAGGGTTAGGTGCAGTAATTTTCCCAGAGTCTTAGCCAAGATATGTCAGAGGGAGGCTTCGCTCCAGTCTGTCTGACTCAAGGCTCCCTCCACTTAACCTTGCCTGGTAAGTCACTGAGCCTCAGTGTTCTCCGCTGTAAAATGAGGGGGCTGCACTTGGCATTCTCTAACTAACCCTGGCTCTATCCCAGGGTCCTTTCAGATCTGGCCCCTTGAAAAGTGGACTCCAGCCTGTGAAACCATCTCCATCCCAGGTCAGTTCCCTGTTTCCTCTGGCATTTGATAGCTGTTGGGGTGCTTGGGTGCCTGTTCTTCAGCCACAGTTTGTAAAATCACATTTCTCACTAGCCTCAAGTCTCCCTAGCCCCAAAACACTGTGTAAGGCAGTTTCTCCCTAGCTCAAGGGCAGTCTGTCCTAACAAAATACTCATCTCTCTTCTTGATGCATTGGTCAGCTGCATCTGTGGAATTTAGTGGTTTGACCCAGCTGTGTACTGGCTGAAGCAGCTGTATCTGGATATCTATCTATCACACATATCGTAGACTCAGTCATGTGTGCGCTCCTTAGCACATTACACACACCCTGGATCCCTTATTAGCTTGGGACATATGTGTACTCCCAACATCCATCTTGTCAAACAGGACATTGATGGGTAACAGACTGGGCACTTCTCAGTCAGCCCTGACACTAGTTGACTTAGTGATGTTGGAAGCCTAAAAATGCACCTCTAGAGATCAAGGGAGCTAGGATTAAAACCAAGAATCACCTACCCAGCAAAACCAAGTATAATGTTTCAGGGGAAGATATGGTCATTCAGTGAGGTGGAGGACTTCCAAGCATTTTTGAGGAAAAAAACCAGAAAATTTGACAATCAAACACAAGAAGCATGAGAAGATAAACATGGGAAAGAAATCATAAGGAACTTATCAAAGTTGAACTATTTACATGGAAAAATTATCATTGTAACTTATGAAACTTTTCTCAGTATGAGGCTAGGTGAAGGGAATACAAATGTATATATATATATGTATACATACACATATGTCTTTATAGGAGGGTCTGTGTGTATACACACACAGACACACACATATATATGTATATATATGCATATGTATATATATATATATATATGAATACATATGTGAATGTGGGTATTTATGTGTATGTAGACAGAGGGCACAGGATCAATTGAATAGGAAGGGATGATATTTTAAAAGGTGTAAATAAGAGGTGGGAGAGGAATAGAATGAGAGGAGACAGGGAGAGACAGAATGGGGTTAATCATCTCATATAGGAGAGGCAAGAGATAATTGTTACAATGGAGGGGAAGAACAGGAAGGCAAAAGGGAAAGAGTCAATCTTACTCTCATTGAATTTGACTTAGGGAAGGAATGGCAAAAACTCTAAATTGGGTATCTTGCCCTGTGGGAGAGTTGGGGGGATAGGGATGAGAGGGGGAAGGATGCAAGGGAGGGCAGGGTGGTGGAGGAGGGTTGTTAGAAGCACACGCTTCTATAAAGGGACAGGGACAAAGTAGAGAATAGAACAAGGGAGGGTGGGATAGGACGGAGGGAAATATCGTCAGTGTTACACAATCTGTTCATTGTAGAGATGGTCTGTGTAACTACACAGGTACGGCCTGTATTGAAGTACCTGACTTTCCAGTGGGGGTGGGTGACAAAGGAGGAATAGAAAGACTCTAGAATTTAAAGTTGTAAAATCAAATGATAATTAAATGAATAAATAAATAAATACACACACACATATAATTATTATTATTTACATGCAACTGGGAAATAAGATACACAGGCACTGAGATAGGGAGATCTGTTTTACCATACCAGAAAGTCAGAGGGGTTATAGGAAAGAGCAGATTGGGGGAGGGGGTATACAGTGGGATCCCTGTTTTGGGGTGGTGGGTAGGGGAAAGATGGGGAGAAAATTTGCAACTCAAAATCTTGTGGAAATTAATGATGTAAACCAAAAAATAAAAAAAGAAACACAAGTTTAAAAAAAATACACCTCCATGCAGCCCTCCCTTGGGCTTTTTCCCAGTGAATTATGGGCAATAGGCCTGTGCAGTTGATGTTAAAAATGCATGTCCCTTTAAGCACTGACCACTCCTCAACTCCTCCCTAATCCCACCCTGACTCACCTAATTAGCATAATTGGCACAGGTTATTTTACGGATTATTCTATAAAAATATACATATGACTCCTTTAAGGGCACAGGTTCCCTAAGACCTCCTGTCTGCTGTATAGCATAACAATAAACTTTAACCAACTTGACTCAGAATGCTTGAGCCTAAGAATTCATTCCAGACGGCCCACCAAGGGACTCTGGTCATTGGGGTCCCTGAAACACCTCCATTTTCTCTTCTAGTCTTTTTTGGGGACCTGCCTGGTGTAGAGCTAAAGGTTTGGTTAAAAGAGGTGAACAGGCTCACTGATACATATCGATATAATTTATTACCTTAAAGTGAGTCAAATACATACAGGTATGGAGCCAGATAAAATCTGACTGCCTGAACAAAAGAATGAGAAGGCTTAAATACATTTTAGAACCATCACAATTCAGGGTGCTGTGTCACTCAAATTTCTAATCTCCACAAACGTTTAATCATGGCATGAGAAAGGAATTTTCTTGAATAGGTGGCAAATACAGTAAAATAAGAGAGTTGACAAAGTGTCCATTGAATTTATGACCCAGGATATCTGTGTTTTCTCTGTCATTAACATGTCATAACATAGTACATGTTCAAAAAATATTAACATAAGAAAAAGTTCCATTATCAAGGTAGTGCCTCGGATTAAGGGTCTCATCCGTAATGGCCATAAACAGAGGAAAAATGCTATTAAGCCAGCCCCATCTGGCCTTGCGGACATCCTCACTGACACAGGAAGAGGGATTCTCTGAGTTTATTCAGAGAACAAAGAAGCTGTCAGGTCCAGGCTCTTCTTCTGGTTGATTAGTTCAGGCTCTCTCCCTGACTGAGGTTACTAAACTGATATTAAGTAATGATCATGGGACACTGAAAAGACAAAATGGTTCTCCCCAGAATTTGTCCTGCCCAAGTTCTAGACTCTCCCCTAGTCCCCACCCACCCTTCCCCAGCTCTGAGTTTTAGCTTTTCTCCCTGGTCCTTAGCCCCATAGATCTCATCCTCATTCCCAGGCTCTTACAAAGTTCCTGCCTCTGCCAATTAATTCCTGGAGAGAGAAAAACACAAAATAGGCCTTGCCCTTGGGGAGTTTACCCCCTAATGGAGTAATGTCGGGGTTGCCACTTAATTGATGAATATTGGGAGATCTCTGGGGGTGGAGTGCCCTATCTGCTGGAAGATGGTCTCAGGTCTCTGAACATCAGGGCCAGCCTGGATCCTGGAAATATCCCAGGCCATTAATCCCTTCTCAGTCACTGTGCCAGCGTGGTCTGAGGCAGGGCTGGGACGCAGGCCTTGCTGACTTTGACTGTGGCCCTCCACTCATAACGAGAGAATTCCTTAGATGAAGCCTGTGGAGGAGGAGACCCATGGAAGGTAATCTCTGAAAGGAAGGTAGTAGCAGCTGGGGATGGAGGGAGAAACCAGGGCAGGCCTGCAGAAGGGAGGGTTTGAGCACTTTCCTGAAGGATGCCCGGGCTGAGGGGAGGAGGGCAGAGCCTTCCAGGGTGGAGGGAGCACAGCCTGGAGAGTTTGTCTGAGGCGGGGAAGGTGAGTGGAGTCTGTGCCTGCAGGGGGCACAATAAAAGAAGGGGAGAGAGGTCTGCAGCTCGGGGGATTCAATCCTATGGCCTCACTTTCCAACCTGTGGAGTTAGGGGGTTGGATGAGATGACTGAGCATCCCCTTTATACTGGGCACAGGGTTTTCAAAAGCCCTGGTTCTGAGACAGAGGCCATACTGTTATAGAGGGCTCAAGTCACTGGCTCAGAGGGAACATAAGGGTGTCTTGGTGGAATCTGAACTCAGGTCTTCTTTTCAGCTGGGCAAGTGGATGGAGAAATGGATGGAGCCCTGGTGTGGAAGACTCACCTTCCTGAGTTCAAATCTAGTGGCAGAGCACTGAGTAGTGGTGTGACCCTGGACAAGTCACTTAACCCCATTTACCCCAGTTTCCTCATCCACAGAACAAGTTGGAGAAAGAAATGGCAAACCAGCCCAGTGTCTTTGCCCAGAAAATTAAAAATGGTGGTTTTTAGCACTCAATCCCCTGAAGTGCTAACTTAAAATAAGAAATGCTGACATCTCCCTGTAAGTAAGGTGAATTTAAGTGTAAGGTAGATTTTAGTGGGTATAAAGTGCTTTTTGTTATTATTTCTTAGAGTTCAGTTCCCCAGGATCCACAGCCATAACAATGTCGTGTTCTCAGGTATTAGATGTGAGTTCCCCCAGTTATTGTTCAGAACAGCACCATGCTTGTGCAGCATTATATCATGATAAATAATATAACCATCCACTGGGACCATGCAGGGAGATACAGGGATGGAGTGATGTAAACCTGTGAGGCTATCGCTGGCAATGTGCCTTCTTTGTTGACCCTATAAAACAGGTGGTCAGTGGTCAGTGAATGGGGAGCCTTGGGGCTGAATGCACAAATGTTGTGTGTGCCTCAACTGGCCCCCATCAAGACTTGGGGGGAATCTGTGTGTGTGCCATTATTCTCCCCACTTTATCATTGAAAATGAGAAAAACAGGTCTAGTGACTTGTTCAGAGTCTCACAGCTAAGATTCATAAGCGCTTGCTTTACAGTCTTCCCCAGACCACCGCAGGGGCCCAGGCACAGACTAACTCTGTCTGTCTTCTCTGTCTGACTCTGTCTATCTGTCTGTCTCTCTCTCACACACACAAAAAGCCCCAAAGTCCCTGCCCTCAAAAAGCAATGTGTGAGCAGCAGAAGGGCCTCACTCTGGCTGGCTGGCTGGCAGCCAGTTTTGGGGTAAGGAGGAAGCAGACTGAGAAGGCAGGAAGGGGGCAGTTTGTGGGAGCTTCTGCAGAGCAAGGGAACGAAACCAGTTCAGTGAAATTTCTTTAGCAACCACCCTTCCTTTCCCACCCCCATTCCCATAACACAAACATTCCTGGGAATTCTGTGCATTAGCGTGCCTGGTTTAAATGAGGCTGAAGGGGTCTGAAGCAATGAGTCTGATGAATCAGTGCCCATGTTCCCATTTCCAGGATGGTCCAAGAAAGACATCCTTCTGTCTTCAAGGCCTCATTGCTGTCCCGTTCCTTGTTTTAGCCCCTGGGGGTGGGGGAAAGGACTGGACAAGGCAGGGTTATCTCCAAAAAAGAAGAGCCATCTCCCCTGCCTCCCTGAAGCCAGATGGAAACAGTCGGGCTCTACAGGTTGTGGGGGACAGAACGTCACCTGGCTTGTCCTTGTTGGGTGTCCTCTCTATGCTGATAGAGATGAGAAAGTCTTTCCACTGGGCACAGGATAATTTGAGAAACTTCCACCAGAAAACACGGAGGGCAATTGTGGTCTAGTCTGAATTACTTGGGGAATGCTCAGAGTTCTGAGGATCACTGTCTTATTGGGGTAGCTTTTCTCTCTGATGAATGTCCAATTATCCTTAAAATGCTTGGCTATCAGGGGCATCTAGTGGGTGCAGTGGATAGAGTGCTGGCCCTGGAGTCAGGAAGCCCTGAGTTTAAATCCAGCCTCAGACACTACCTAGCTGTGTGACCCTGGCCAAGTCACTTTACCCTGTTTGCCTCAGTTCCTCATCTATAAAATGGGACCATTCTGAAGGAGATGGCAAAGCACTCCAGTATCTCTGCTGAGAAAATCTTATGAACTGTGCCCGTGGGGTCATGTAGAGTAGTATCCATGGGTCACATGGATCACGGAATGACCTAACCAGAACAAGCATTATTACAGCCGTAGATTCAGAAGAGTGATTGAAGCTGGAGAGGACCTCAGAGTCCGGGCAATTCTGTCGCTATCCTGAATTCAATATATTTAAAGGGGAAAATATCAACTTTCCTCCTTCAATGTCTCCTCTTTATTTATTTTGTATTTAATTTTTCCCCAGTTAAGCCTAAAAACAATTTTTAATATTTGGTTTTGGTTTTAAAACAGATTTCCGGGGGTGGGGGGCCAAGATGGTCGAGACTTGCTTGAGCTCTCCCCCAAACCCCTCCAAATACTTGTAAAAAAAGACAAGAAACAAATTCTAGAGCTATAGAATCCACAAAATGACAGAGTGAAGCAAATCTCCAGTCCAAGACAACCTGGAAGGTGGTTATGGGAATCTGAAGATCTTCCTGCCTCCAGACCCTTTGCTTACGGGGCTCTGAGAACCTCCCCAGATTTGAAAATAGACTCTGCCCCTTAATAGGCTGAATGTGGTCACATGGAGCCTGTGGTGAGAGGCTTGTTCTTCAGCATTGCCTGCACCTTATTACTTTGTGATTCGGCAGTGGGTCAAGAGGGCTGTGACATTCTCTGATCCAGGAGAAGGCTATATGTACCCTGATGTGAGGCTTTGCTTTGGGGCTCACTTTGAGAAAAGTTGTGTGATTTGGCCAGATGAGACTCTGGGAAGCCAGTGAACCCCCCCAGCTTTGAAAAACCCAGGTGTTGATGCTTCGCTCTCTGGTAACTGAATAGGTATGGATGTGATAGTCAGACGGCTGGAAGCCCTGCCTGCTGATCTGTTTCTCTGCCTGCATGTAACTTGTGCTTGTATTCTGTTTGCATTCTCTGAAGTTCAGGTGCTGACTTTTCACCCCAAACTAGGTAAATGATATATGTTTGATTGATTAAAGTAAGACTGTTAGCCCATTTTGAGTTGCTTTTCTTTAGAAAAGCAGATCTATGAAAGTGTGCGAGCAGCCACCCTGGGCATGCTAGGGTGCTTGCTGATACAAAGGTCAACAGGAAAGGTTTATTGCTCTGGGCTGGGACAGGAGGGCAGTCTGGCGTGGGCCATGCCGACACAGACAGGGCCAGAGCAGGCCTCAGGGGACTGAATCACTGACCACTGTGGCAGTTTTCAGACTTCTCAACCCACAAACAGCAAAGACAGCATAGCAGGTGAGTGGAAAAGCCCTGTGGGACCTGGGTGAAAGAGGAGTGTGGTCCGGCCCCAGCTCCTGGGTGGTAGGGGTGGCCATGGCAGCAGCAACAGCAGCTGCTTCCAGAGCTTCTGGCCCCCAAACTGTGGGGGATCAAGTGGCTGATACAAAGTCCCTGAAGCCTAGGAAAGTACACTCGCCCTCAGCCCCAGCCCCAGACATACTGGGAGCCGAGTCCTACCTTGACAAAGAGTTAGAAAGTCAAGTGTTTGGCTTGGGAAATGAGCAAAAAGCCAAAAAAAACTCAGACTACAGAATCTTACTTTAGTGACGAGATCAAAACACGGAACCAGAAGAAGACAACAAAGTCAAAACTGCTACATCAAAAGTCTCCAAGAAAAACATGGATTGGCTGCAGGCCATGGAAGAGCTCAAAAAGGATTCTGAAAATCAAGAAAGAGAAGTAGAGGAAAAATTGCGAAAAGAAATGAGAATGATGCAAGAAAGTCATGAAAAATGAAACAACAGTTTGCTAAAGGAGGCCCCAGAAAATAACATCTTAAAAAATAGACTTAACTGAAAGGCGCAAGAAGCCCAAAAAGCTGGTGGGGAGAAGAATGCCTTAAAAAGCAGAATGGGGGGTGGCTAGGTGGCCCAGTGAACAGAGCACTGGCCCTGAAGTCAGGAGGACCTGAGTTCAAATCCAGCCTCAGACACTTACCACAAAAACTAGCCACGTGACTAGCTGTGATCCCTGGCAAGTCATTTAACCCCAATTGCCCTGCCTTTCCCTCTCCAAAAAGCAAAAAAAAAGCAGAATTGGCCAGCCACTGCAGCATTAGCTTTACCCAATCTAGAAAAACCTCTCACTCTGTATGTGGATGAAAGAGAGAACAGGTTGTGGGAGTCCTAGTGCCTATTTTCAAAACAATTAGACTCTGTGGCTGCTACAGCTTTCCATGTTCTACAAGTCCATGGAGTGGTTTGGAAAGGGGGGGACAGCAAATAAGTCCCCTGTCAAAGTGCTCTTCTCCCCATGTGTGAGAGAACCACAGAATGACCAGACTTGCTCTGTGCCCAGTTCAGGCAAATTTTTAATAAACTTTGCTTTTCTTTGGCTGAGAAAAGACTTGGTGGAATTCATTTGGCAGGACCCGGCGTATTGGTATTTTGGGGTCCATACCTCAACATTTTATGCTTAATTAACCTCTTCAGCAAGGACAGCTCTGTGCCTTTTGCCATCAGGAAGCACTTTCAGAAGCCGAGTCCTTTACACTTTACCCCAAAGGAGTTTGGGTCCCATTTGTTTGAGGGAGGGATGATGGGGTATGGGCTCTGGGAAACCTCTGGAACTCTGATTGAATCTTCCCACTTGACCAGGCATTTGTCTGAGGCTATAAGCCTTTCATTGTCACTAGGCCCAATCTGTTACCCTTAAACTAGCCCAGCCCTCCACCTTCTGTCATCCCCAGATCTCATTCCTGGAGTCTGACCTCAGTTCCTCCAGACCCAAAGCCCTCCCCTAGACCACCCCAGGACCCTCGCACAGTCTTTCTGCATAGAAGATCCCACTTGCCTCCAGGAAGGGACAGAAATTCAGACTAGTGGGTGGTCAGTCTGTGTCACATTGTTCTGACCACACGTAGGCTCCTTAAGAGTCTGCCCACCATGGAGAATCTTTAATAGACTTTGTTTTGCTCTGGCTGAGAGAAGACTTCAGTTGAAGTAGGTTGGAATTTTGGGGTCTCAATTGCCCCAAAACCCCAAACCTCAACAAGGGGATGAAGGATCTGGGTCAGCCTGGAGGCCCAGGTGTGGGAGTAGGATGTCCAGGGGTCAGGGATGGGGGGGTTTGGGTCAGGGGTCAGCTGGGACGGAGAGGGGAGAAGGTGGGAGAGGCCAGTAAGGGGCACCTGCTGTGCGAAGGGAGCCCTATGGACAGTGTCTGACAATCCTCAGGGTCCTTGCTGGGCACAGCCTGGAGAAGGGGGCGCAGGATGTGTCTGGAGTCACGTGGGGACTCAGCTCTTGCGGGTTCCAGCCTCGGATTCCTTCCCCCAGTGACCAGACTCCTCCAAGGCCGGATAGTTTTTCCTCCTTGGGGGCTCCCCTTGGTCCCCCCAAGAGTCGTCGGAGCCTTTTCCAAGGGCCGGGAAGTAGAGAACTGATCCTCCCCCTCCCATGGGTCAGCTGCTAGCCTCTGCCTCAGTTTCCCTCTCTGGTCCGGTGGAATAAGAAGCACTTATTAGGCACCTACTGAGTACCAGGCAAAGGCCTGGGGAGTCCAAGCCGGGAGGACTGGCCCTGATCTTGGGGGGCTTCCACTCTATACCAGCACCCCTACACCGCCCCTGTCTGGGCCCCCGCCCCCCGTAGAACCCCAGAGCATGCTGGGAATCTCGGGGTACGCGGACGCAGTTTCTCCAGACCTTCCCTTAGGTCGGCTCCGGGTTTGGTTCTGCTCTTTGTTCTGCCGCCGCCTCTGGGCGAGTGGGGGAAGGGACGGAGGTGCGGCGGGAGCGAGTGCGCAGGCGCGGCCCCGGCTCCCAGTGGGACCGAGGAGGTGCGGCGGGAGCGAGTGCGCAGGCGCGGCCTCGGCTGCCAACGGAGTGGGGGCGGTGCAGCGGGAGGGAGTGCGCAGGCGCGGCCCCGGCACTCGGCGCCACATCGGTCTTTTCTTCTGTCCTGTGCTGGCCTTAAGACCCCCTCAGACGCGGCCCTGGTTAGTGAGCGTGGGAGCGGCGGGGGTGTGGGAATGCGTGTGCAGGAGGGGGAGGGGCCAGGGGCTGGTGAGCGCGTGCCTGTACGGGGGGGAGGAGGGGGAGAAAGGGAATTGCGCGTGCGTGGGCGCGTGCTGCGGTGGGGGCGGGTCCGGGCCCCGTAGGTGAGGGGGGCTGCTGGGGCTTCTCCCTGGGCCATAGGGGGGAGGGGCAAGGCTGGCCTTTGGGGCGGTTCCGCCCCCTGGGTAGCCCCTCCCCCGGGGTGTGGCCCGTGTGGATGCGAGGCCAATGGGGGAGGCGCTCAGGGTGGCATCATCAGAACTGAGGGAGGGGCTTTCCCCTCGCTCCGCCTTCCAGTCTGAGCATTTATGAAGTGTTTGCTGTGTGCAGGGCTCTGTGCCAGCAGAGAGAACTCCCGCCCCCGCACCTTTGCATTCAGCCCTTTCTTAGGCTTGTCCAGCCGACAGTGACCCCTTGGGGTTTCTGGGCCAGACCTGGAGGGGTGGGCGTGTCCTTCTGCAGCTGGTTTTACAGATGAGGAAACTGAGACACCCTGGGTACAGTGACTTGCCCAGGGTCACCTGGCTGTGAAGGGTCAGAGGTCAAACTCGAACTCAGGATGCAGAGTGTTCCTCATGGCCTATGTCCTCAAGCTGCCCCTGCTGACTTGGGGGGGAGGGGAAGAGACACCCCCCACCACCCGCTGGGAGTGGGGTGGGAATTCCTGAGGGGTTGGGCTTGGGGGCCAGAGCCCAAGTGGGAGTTAGAGAGCCTGGGACAGTCTAGGACAGAAGAGGGGTCACTCCAGGGGCACTGGCCTCGCGGATAATGGGGGCCATGGTTTGGGGGAGAGGCAGGGAGAGTCCTGGAGGAAAAGAGAGTTTGTGGGGCCGGGCAGGATTCTTGGGGGTGGGAGGCCCCACCCATAGCAGCCTGGATCGGAAGGGGAACCCTAGGAACTGAGAAGCCCCGGCCCCTCACTGGGGGGGCCTGTGTCTCCCCTTGGGGGGGGGTGCCAGACACCACAACCTCCCCCCCTTGGAGCTGACATCTCCTGGTCTTCCTCCCACCCCCTGGGCCTGACGTCTCCCCCTCCCCTAGGGACCAGATGTCCAGGCTTCCTCCCCTGGGGGCTGACGTCCCCCCCTTCCCCTCCCGCCCCATAGGGTTCCCCCAACTCCCCTCCCTGGGAGCCATCTCTCCCTCCTCCGGGGTACAGATGCCCAGGCTCCCACCCCTGGGGGCTGATATCTCTCCCCCTCCCCCTGGCTTTCTTTCCTTCCCCCTTCCTCCCCGATGGCCGGAAGTCTTTCCCCTCCCCTGGGGGCCAGATACCTCAGCTCCCTTCCCTGGGGGCTGACATCTCTCCCCCTCCTCTGTCCCAGATCTGTGCCTTCAGGCCGCCAGCTCTGCCCCTGCAGGACCCAGGAGCCCTCCCTGCCCCCAGCCGCTGCTGGCTCTCCTTTGCCTGGGCCCCCTTGGTCAGTGTCCTCTGGGGCAGGCTTCCTGGTCACCTCCCAAAGGCCTGGGCTGCCATGCCCTCCTTTACGTTGGGGGTGGCCAGTGAGTGACTTTCCTGTCTGCCCCATTGTGTCCCATGCAGGAAGAGCTCTGCTTGAAGGGTCACTGAGGCTCTGCCTGGGCTCACCCCTCCCGGGTTCCCAAGCCCCTTCTGCCTCCTGGGTCTCTGTAGGAGGAGGGTGAGGGAAGTGGGTGAAAAGGAGCCCTGGTTGTGAGACCTTCTCCTGGCCCAGACCTGCATGACTGGGCAGGAGGCAGGGGCCAGAATGGAAGTAGGCTGGACTTCTTTCCTGGGCAAATGGGTCAGACCAGAGACAGGCTGGCCATGGTTGGTTGCCTGGGTTCCTGTGACAGAGAACATGGGGTGCAGTGTGGCAACCCTACAGTTTCCCAGGGCAGCCTGGAATCCTTTGACAAACTACAGGCGCCCCTGGGCTGCATGGTGTGCAGGCCTGTCCTAGCCTGACCCTTCCTGTTGCCTCCTTTTTTCTTCTTTTGGAGTCTGTCCCTGAGGGCAAGGCCAGGAGCTTGGTCATTCCTCTGAGACCTCACTTGTACATCTGTATCAATAATGAGATATTCACAACACCCATGATGGTTATGAATATGTTGGTGTAGTTTTGGATCACAAAATGTAGCAAACTCTCCACATGGAAGGCAGAACCAAGGTCTTTATTCAGAAACCATAACACTAAGTCCCAAAACCAGAAGGACAAGTCCCAAAACCAGAAAGCCAAAGTCATTATAATGGTCACAAAGTTGATACACATAGTTAATGCAGTGGACACCCACATTCCCAAGCCTTCACAAATAGAACAGGATCCCTCAAGCAGGGATCCCTCTCAGACTCACAACAGTTTCTCAGCCTGGTCTTTGGAAGGTCTCAGTAGAAGCTGCAGAAGGAGGATCTCAGGAA
>CM053596.1:3909190-3927586 GCA_028646575.1 Pseudocheirus occidentalis | reverse complement strand
AAGGAGTTAACTGGAAGTAAGGAGCTAAGCCTTTGAGGTGCTAAGTGCCTTTAGTAGGTGCCAATAGAAAGGGGCATGGAAGATCTTCTGATTTCATTAACATTACAACATCCTTGTAGGCCAGCCTCCTGCCCAGGAAGACCAAGGCAAGACCATCTCCCCCTCTGAGATCCTCATCCTTCCAGCCTGTCCTCCTGTCCTGCCTTTCCTGTCCTCCCGTCCTGCTCTCCCGTCCTGCCAAGGACCAAGGCCTGGCCCACGCAGAGAGCCTGGAAGCAGAGGAGATGGCCCCTGGCACCCGGAGCCCCCCAGCCCAGGTGAGTGCAGCCCTTCCCCAGACCTGAGGCTATTTCCATCCACAGGGAGGATGGTCTGTGAGGCTGGCCTTTCTTTACAAAAACTGGGTCAGTTTTCACAAGGTGTATTGTTTCATAAAGAATAATAATCATTTCACCTGTTCTATCATTTTTACAAAACTGGGGGTTGTTCACCCAAATTTTGCAGTGTCACAATAATTTCTCCATGATCATTAGAATCTGTTACTCCAGCCTATATGTGTATTCCTTGAACTGCTAATCTTGATTCTAAAGCCAATCGCCAACAACTTTCCTGAGGACAGCTGCTGTGAATAACTTTAAGGTTCTGACCCTACGGTCATAGTGAACTCTATTCAGCAGTAAACTAAAGCAAAACGTTGCAGAAACCAAAGTACAGCATTCACAACAATATAACATACATAATAACTTATTACTAAGGTGGCCACAGAGTTTGAAGCAAAACATCATTCAGTAAGGCACCATCTCCTCAATCAGTTTGGGATACCCTAATAAAATATTTTTTTCATCTTGACTCAGGTTGGCTTCTAATCATCCTTAAGGGGTAGTGGAAAGTACAAAGGCCACCCACCCCAGGTCACAATTATGTTACCATATCATCCATCACTACTAAGTTCCCCCTTAAGGGGGACGGTACAAAGGTCTCGTACCCCTAGATCACAAGTAAGTCACAGATCTCATCAGTAAGCACTGAGTACCCAAGTAAAGGTCCTTTTATCTTGACTCAGAGGCTGCCTTCCAGACTCCAGGGCTCCTCTTCCCTGGGGCTGGCTTTTCCCAGCTCTTCCCTGGATTCACAGATGGATAACACCTGCTTACTCCTTAATATATCACTAACCTGCTGAGTGAAATCCTCATATATCTCGATGAAATCTCCGTGGCCTCCCTGATTCTCCTCCTTTCTTTTCAGTATGGGGTGAAAGTTTGCCATCGTAAAAGCTTCCTCATCAAACTTTGTTTCACTTTTCTTCCACATGTTCTTCTGGCAGTGGTCACTGCAGCTCCTAGGCTCAGCCTGTGACAGTGTTGCATGTACCTTCCTTTTGCTAGTTTTTTGCTTCTTTTGAAAGCTAGGCACACAGCATCCTTCTCTTCGACCACCTGAGACTTTCCAGCTTGTCCTTCTGAAGGAGAGCCTGAATACTATAACACAGCTAAGTGCCTTTCCGTCTGAGCTTTGTCTTCCAGCAGTTGTCTCTACTTTTATATGTAGTACGATAGCCTGTTAGTAAAACCCAGCTTCTACATACTCTTTCTAGTTCTTTTCCTGGTTTTATTCCTTGCAAACTTCTAACTTGCTGGGTTCTCCCTTCTGTAGCCTTGGTTCTCAATTTTCACAGAGCCCTGTACTTTTAGCTCATTCCTTTGCTAGGGGGAATAAGTTAAATCCTCCCGTCCTGGGATACCCATTCCTTCTAAATCCCTTCAGCCTCCAAATAGAAGTCTGATATTTCACAATCCCATCCTTGTTGCCAAATGGAGTGCCAACACAAATATTCACAGTGCCAGTGGCAGCTGTAAATATGCCGGCATAGGTCTGAATTGCAAAATATAACAGACTCTCCATATATAAGAGAGAAGCAAAACATTTATTCAGGCACCAGAAAGCCAAATCCCCAAACCAAAAGACTAAATCTCAACACCAGAGAACTGAATCCATTATAGCAACAAAGAAGTTAATACACCATAACATAGTAGGTTGCCACACCATAATTAGCTGTCTTCTTGTCTGTGACGTCTCCCTCCACCTCTACTTGCTCTGGCTCCCACCTTCCTGAGGGCTGTATTCCACCCTTCAGCGAACTCCTCCCACCACAGGCTCCATGTGGTTACATTTGGCATATGAAGGGGCAGGGAAGATCTTCAGATTCCCATTCCCATTACAGTGATCCCTAATGTTCTGGAGTTCTGGAGATATGTTTAGGGAATTGACTTTTCATGAATGTACTCAGTGTCTTATAAATTAGCTTAATCTCTAACCCCAGTTAATGAAATTATGCACTTTTAATAAATGAGCAAACTGTGTCTTTTCCTTATCATACTTATTCTTTTTCCCCATGTTTGAATATTAAAAATAAATTAATATATTCCCTTAATAAGTGAAATAAATCATAAATCAAAGATATAAGATATAAGATGTTTTGTCGATGACACGTCACATCCAGTGTCATTGTAAGCCCTCAATATAACTTCTTCACTTGACTGGAAACAGTCCCAATATTACTCAGTTCAGCCCAGACTGTTAGTAATATCTCTCAAGAATCTTCTTCATGCTTTTGTCTAGATACTTTATTTCTGACTTTTAAGAAATTAAGTAGATAATTCCTGTTCTTTTTCTCTCAAGGGATAACTGGTAATGTTTTTTTCCCCTGAACAAATAGTACTCCAGCTTCTCATAAACCTTTTATTGAATTTTCTTAACATATCACTTATGATGCTTCTGATAAGGAGGAATTTCATGCCCCCTTCTCACTTTCTCCTCCACAAAGTCTCATACCTCACTGATAGAGCACATACCTTCTCCTTGATTCCATAGGGAGCAATTTTTAGTAAAACATTCATTTTTCCAGCTTTTGTTAATCCAACATGATTCTCACTTCAAATACAAAATGCTTTCTGAACGTTTGATTGGGCTGTTATTAACTATGGTTTCATGTGTTGGCTTTGACACTTATAAACATGATGGGAGTTTTGGGTAAATCCCTTCTGTGCTTCAGTTTCCTCCTGTTTGTTGATGAGAGCTGGACTACAAGAATTCTGAAGTCTCTTTCTGCTCTAATTTCTGTGACTTTTGATGGTTTAGGAGTTGGTGACGTTCCAGGATGTGGCTGTGGACTTCACCCAGGAGGAGTGGGGCCTCTTGGACCATTCTCAGAAAGAGCTGTACAAGAGGGTCATGTTGGAGAATGTCCAGAACCTGCTGTACCTGGGTAAGGAGCATTTCCTCTGCCGTCAAAACATTGTCTTCATTCTCTCCCTTGTGTGCAGGGTTTTAGGATTTTTCAGTTATTCAGAAGGCAAAGGTGCCGGGTTTTCCTACGAAAGGGCTTTGAGTCACATTATTGGAAGCTGGGACTTTTCCTATGTTGCTCCTGAAATTGTCTTTCCTATTGTTGGGAGCTTGAGGCCAAAACCCAAACCAGTGTTTTAGAATCTCAGACTTGGAGCGAATCTCAGAGATTGTCTTGGCTCTCTTCTAATTGGATATGAATTTTGTCTCTGAAGATTTCTCATGCAGCTTTTCCTTGGCACTGGGCAGTGAAGGGAACCCTCTGCCTCTCAAGGCAGCCCCTTTCTCTTTGGGATGGGGCTAGACTTTAGACCCGTCTTCTTGTTAGAGGCATCAGTCTGTAGCTCCTTGCTCCCAGTCCTGCCTGGTTATTATATGATCCTCACAAGAACCCTGTGCCTTTGCTATGGTTACTGTCCCCATTTCATGGTTCAGAGACCTGAGGCAGAGAGAGGTTGCATAACCTTCCAGGAGCACACAACTGCCATGTGGCTGAGGCTGGTTTGGACTCTTCATTCTGACTCCATCTTCAGACCTCTTACCACTGTGGTAAGAGCTGCCTCTAATTTCTAGATAATGGAAGCTGTGGAATGTGCCCGTGCTTCTATGAAAGAGGTGAATAAAGGTGGAACTTTCTGATTCCAAATGGGCTGCAATGATCTCTGCCCCCTCCCAAGATCCCGATGATCAGTACTATGGGAACCATCCTTGAGGTGTGCTGAAAGTTATCTTGTGGTCCTTGCTTGCATGTCTCCTTTTCCTAAACAGGATAAATTCTATATTTCTCTCTATCCTTATCTCTTACTTATTTCATATTCCCAGGGTTTCCAGTTCTTAGAGAAGATCTGACCTCCCCTTTTCATCAAGGAGAAGCACTAGAGACGCAGAAGCCAAAAGGCCCAAGGAACTCCTGGCCAGGTGAGTGAGATGAAAGCAGGTGTCTGAGAGCTGTTATCCCAAGAGGCATCATTGTATTGTGACAAAGGGAGTGCTGGCCTTGGGGGCAGGCAAAACTGAGATGGAATTTCTTTTAAGATACATTTCAGCAGTGGGGTCCTGGGCTAGTAACTGAACTTCTGAGCCCCTGTTTTCCTCTTCTGTAATGGAGCAGAGGGGCTCAGACTCCCTGCCTTTCTGTTCCCTTCCAGTGACAAGTCTATGATCCTCTATGTCTATGCATTGTTTAGAGCTTTGGGGCATAGAACTCTTCTGAAAGTATCTGAGAGGGTCTGAGGGTATGCAATCAAAATGAACTCTTTCTTAGGTTTTATTTGAGTGAATAAGTAGTATCTCCTTTATGCCACATCCTGTGCTAAGTACCAGGGATATAAAGAAAGGCAGGAGACAAGCCCTGACATCAAAGACTTCCCAGTCTAGTGGCAAGACAAAATGCAAACAACTTTGTAGAGCCCCACTACTTACTTCCAAGATAAACTGGAGCTGATTAGGAGAGGGAAAACTTATTCTAGAGTGAGGGGTTTTAGGTGTGACATCAAGGAAAGCCACAGTGGGCATGAGGGAGGGCCAGAGAAAACATGGATTTGCAAGAGAAAACATGGAGTAGGGAGATGGAATGTCCTGGTCAAGCAACAAAGAGGAGGCCTGAGTCACTGATTACTGCACATGTGGAGGGGCAGTAAGGTGAAAGGAGACTAGGGAGGTGGGAGAGGGGCAGATGATAGAGGGCTCTAATAGCCAGGCAGAGGATTCTGTGTGTGATCCTGGGCATAGGGAGCCAGGGAAGTTTAGGGAGTAGGCAGTGACATGATCAGAAGTGCCTTTTAGGAAGGTGAGTTTGACAGCTGGGTGTTTAATTGAGTGTATAGTGGAGAGAATTGATGCAGTGAAGCCAAGCAAAAGACTACTGCAATAATACCTCAAGTGTGAAGTGACTGGTAACTGAACCAAGAAAGTGGCAATGTTGGGAGGCAAGGGGATGGGTGGGAGAGATGTTACTGAGGCAGAATCAACATGACTTTCCCCCATGTTGAATATGGATGGATGTTAGTGTGAGAAATGATGATGAGTGGGTGACACCTTGGTTATGAGCCTGGCTGATTGGAGGGTGGTGCATCTGTGTCGTAGTAAGAAGACAGGAATGTTTGGGGAAAGGAACGAGTTTCTCCTCTGCTTTTAGGAGGGGAAACAGGAGAAAGTATTGTCATTAAAACCTAGTGAAGAAAAGGGAGTAATTAACTGTGTCAAAACCTGTAGGGATGTCAAGAGGGATGAAGATTGAGGAAGAAAAACCCGTTGGATTTAGTAATTAGGAAAGTACTGATAACTTTTCACAGAGGAGTTTCAGTTGATCAATGATGCTGAAACCTGGAATACAGAGTTTTGAAGACAGGGAGAGGAAGAGGCAAGGAGTGTAAAACACTAAATGTAGATGGCCCTATCTGTGTATTTAGCCATGAAAGGAAGAAAGGATGCAGGTCAGTATCTAATGGGAATGAATGGACCACGTGAGGCTTTTTTCAGGCTCAAGAACACATTGTTCTACTATGAAAGTAGAGAAGGAGCCAGTAAAAAGAGAGGTTGAAACTTTCTGAAACGATTGGGATGGTATAGGAGGGAATATACTGACTGGAAGATGGAATAGACTGGGATCTTTTTTGCATGTGATGGGGTTTCCTAGGTAACCATAATGGCCATCTCTTCATGGAAGACCAGGGCAATGGAAGAAGAGAAGGCATTTGATTTATGTGATATGAGAGCTTTCAGTTTCTAAATTTTAAAGTAAAAAAAATGAGACCAAGTGTTCAGCTAAGAGTACTGGGGGAAGTAAACCAAATGAGAGAACAGGGGAGAATTGGAAAAATCTGGAAAAGGTGTGACTGATAGTAGGAAAGGGAACCAGTCAGGGAGATGTCAAAGGCCTGCCTTGGCACAGTGAGGGGCTGCCTGAGATCATAGAACTTGAATTTGAAATGGGTACAGACAGTCTAGTTTCACTATTTTCTCTGTCTCTATGCAGCACCATGTAGGTAGCAATGGAAACCACTGCCTTACTGGAAGTTATAATCCAAGACCGAGATTTGCACAAGGTATCAACCCAAGGTTCCTTTTTTGTTCTCTATAGCCTGATCTTTGTCTCTGTTCTCAGAAAATAAAAAGCAATGTATTGGGGTGCCCATCCCAAAGTTAGGTATTTGAGAGGTCGAGACTCCCAGGCTTCTCACAGAACCAGACCCTCTGAGACCTTAGAAGCCTTTTGATCTCCAACATTTGGTCTGTTCAGGACCCATTGGGTTTAGAACCAAAGGCAATTCCTTGTAGGTGATAAGGGTTAAGAAAGAGAGGTGAAGCCAAAACTTGCATTTGAAGACTAGGAACAAGAGCAGCATCCAGGGAACAAGGTGGTGTTTGTGGCCTAGTATCAGCCGTGGACCCGCCTGGTCAGTCAATATACACTGATAAATACCTACCATGTTCCAGATCCTCCATGTCCCTGGGGTGCAAAGGAAGGTAAAAGATCGTCCAGATGTGAAGATGGTTTGAGAAGCTACAGATCATGAGCCTCACTCTTAGTTGAGTCAAAAGAGAGTGTTTTCCATGGAAATACCTCAAGTTCAGGGGGCAATAAGTGACTAGAAAGAGAAGAGAATAGCAGATTAATAAGGAAAGTAGAGTTGCTGAGGAAATAGAGTCACAATAACAGTGATCATGGCCACCATTTGTATTGGGCCCAGCAAGTGCCCAGTGATTTACACATGTTTGAACTTCACAGCAGGGGCTGCTTTTTTTTTTATCCGTTTACAGATAAGGAAACAGAGACAAATAGAATTATTGTGACTCATGAAATTTAAGACAGAAATTGTGAGTCTGGATTTGAGCTCAGGTCTTCCTGACTGCAGGCATGGTGCTCTGTCCATTGTGCCACCTGGCCCCCTCATGGTGGGAAATAACTTTGCACCATAGAGGAAGCTTCAAATAGGAGACATCAGTGGATAAGAAACTTTTAAGATACTGTTCTGACTGGTCGTCTGGGATGGGGATGGATGGAGGACAAGGTGGGATGAAGAGTGGGGATCGTGCCATTTCTGTGACCAATTACTGCTGTTGATCCCATTCCCTAACCTGCTTTTAATTTCTAAAGATTGTGACAGGAACAAGGAAGAAAGATCAGAGGACATCAGGGAGAAAATCTAATTAATTCTCATAATAAAATGTGTATAGCATACTTTCACCTGTAAGAGAGGAGGGTAGCAGCAGAATGCATTAGAAAGAACACACACCATCTTGTGTAAAAGAAACGCCCTTGACAAAAAGCTTCATAAAGGATGACATTCTGTAATCCCTTGTGTAACTGTGTCTCCAACTCACTCCACTATATGCTCTTTGACTCTGTGGTAACCACTAGACCAGGGATGGGGAACCTTTAAACAAAGGAGGTCATAGAGCCAAAAGACCCACTTTCACAACACAAAGTGATTGATGCTATTTTTATTGTTGCAAACATCTGGAAACAAAGACGGTGCCCATGTATTAGGACATGACTGAACAAATGATGGTCTAAGAAAATAATGGAAGATTATGGAGCCATGACAGGTGATGAAAGCACAGCGTCAGAGAAGCTTATAATGAGTTATCTCAACTGATACAAAGAGAAGTGAGCAGAACAAGAAGGATGTATATTTTAGTAACACTTATCAATGTAATGAACAACCGTGACTCTAGAATATTCATTTCCAAACCTTTTATTTTAAAAACTTTTTTCAAGAGCAACAATAATTTGTGGTGAAGCTCCCCTTCCCCACTCCAGTCGTTTCTTCTACACATAGTATTTTTAATTTATACATCAAGAGCTCACTGTAATAACTTAGGTAACTTTTACCTCACAAAGATCCAAATTATTACTTTCATTCCCCTATGTGATTATGAAACATAACATTTTATTCTACTTTAAATTATGGAAATGCGGTGCTTTCTATAACCAATTTTTAAAAATCCAGTAAGACTTCATGCTTACTATTATCTGCAAGACTTCCCTTCAGGGAGCAGAGTCAAGATGGTGGCATAGAAGCAGGAAAACTGTGGGCTCCCCAATTACCATCTCAATTACCTCTAAAATATGACTCTAAACAAACTCTAGAGCTACAAAACCCACAGAGTGACAAGAGAGAAACAAATCTCCCGCTGAAGGCAGCCCGGCAAGCCAGCAAGAAGAGTCTATAGCAACGCACTGGGAGCCGAGCCCAGTCCCAGGTTGAATATTGTGGAAACATAATCAGGAGAACACAAGATCTAGCAGCTTCTATATTAAGGGACCTAAGGGCTTGGAATATGATATTCCAGAGATCAAAGGAGTTAGGATTAAAACCAAGAATCACATACCCAGAAAAACTCAGTATAATGTTTCAGGGGATATAATATGGTCATTCAAGGAGGTGGAGGACTTCCAAGCATTCTTGATGAAAAAACCAGAGCTGAATAGAAAATTTGACATTCAAATACAAAAACAAGAGAAGCATGAGAAGGTAAACAGGGACAATAAATCCTAAGAAACTTATCAAAGTTGAACTCTTTACATGCCTACATGGAAAAACATTCATTGTAACTTATGCAGCTTTTCTCAGCATGAGGATAGTTGAAGGGAATATAAATGCATATATATGTATACATACATATTTGTCTATATAGGAGGATATATATGTCTGAATACATATTTGAGTGTGTGTATATATGTGTGCAGGTCTACATAGATAAAGGTCACAGGGTCAGTTTAATAGGAAGGGATGCTCTTTAAAAGGTGAAATTGAGAGGTGAAATATGGGAGAAGATGGGGAAAGACAGAATGGGGTAAATTATCTCATGTAGAAGAGGCAAGAGATAACTGTTACAATGGAGGAGAAGAATGGGAAGGCAAAAGGAATGGGTTAACCCTACTCTCATTGAATTTGGCTTAGGGAGGGAATGACAGAGGGAAGGGCAAGTTGGGAGGAGAGTAGTTAGAAGCACACACTTGTGTAAAGGGACAGGGACAAAGTAGAGAATAGAACAAGTGGGGTGGTGGTGGGATAGAATAGAGGGAAATATAGTCAGTTTTTCACAATATATCCATTGTGGAAATGTCTTGCATAACTATACATGTACAACCTATATTGAATTGCTTATCTTCCCAGTAAGGGTGGGTGATGAGGGAGGAAGGGAAAGAATCTGGGATTTAAAGTATTAAAATGAAATGTTTAAAAAATATTATTATTATTATTATTATTATTATTATTAGTTACATGCACCTGGGAAATAAGATATGTAGGCACTGGGTTAGGGAGATCCATCATGCCCTACTGGAAAGTCAGATGGGGGATGGGGGAGGATATAGGATATAGGGGAGAGGGTATACAGTGGGATCACTGTTTTGGGGTGGTGGGTGGGAGAAAGATGGGGAGAATATTTGAAATTCAAAATCTTGTGGAAATGATAAAAATAAGCAAAAGTTAATTTTTTTTAAAAAGCTGCCATAAAAAGAAGACTTCCTTTCAGATTTATCTTTCAGATGTTGAATGGGAAGAGCATTTTTAATCAAATAAGTTACAACTTGGAAAATGTCAAATATAATGTAATCCATGAAATCGATTTCACAGTTGGGCCTTTTTCTCTGAACAAAAGTTTGCAGCATTTGGTTGGATCCCTGACTGAACCAGTCTTTGGTTTGGTTTCTGTATCAAGTTGCTTTAATAGTAATATCTTCAACCATAACTAGCATTTCTGTTTGCTTGCTGTGAGCCTGTTACTGGACTCAGTGCTTTACAGCAGTGCTGGGAGGTAGATACTGTTATCCCCATTTTATGAGGAAATTTACATTCACTTTCTTATTTTACAGTGAAGAAACAGGCAGAGGTTCAGTGAATTTCCAGGGGCATAATGTTGATAAGTTTCTGAGATAGGATTTTAACTTGGCTCTTGCAGGCTGCTGGGCCCATCTCTCCATCCACTGTCCTAACAGATAGATGTCCAAGGGGAAAAACATTGGTAACAAAACTGAGCAGTTCTTTACTACATAAAGTGCCATTAAAGAGTTTTTACCTCTAGCCCCTTGGATGTCATCATGAGTCTCCAGAGCTTGCATGAACCACTAAATAGGCTATGGTGCTACAGAAAAAGTGGTGAGTCCTGCTGTTCACTTCCTGACAGAAAGATAAATGGTTTCACAATATTATATGAAACATTGTAAATGATAACAAATTTATATTAATATTTAGTTTATGTGCAGCAAATAGCAAAATATCTCTAGATCTGAATAGAAAAAAAGAAAAGTTGAATGTAACTGAAAATTATTGTGTAATAGTCAAGAAGAATAAACCTGTTTCTCATCTTAGCATATGAAATTTACAAAGAATGACCATGTAATAGTACATTCAAACTGGTCAATTCAGCATAGCAGGGAGATTACCCGAGACTGACAAAATTATAAATATGAACAACAGGCACTGGAAGAAAAGATAGAAATTGAAATGGAGAAAGGCCATCAGATAGTGTGGAAAGAGTCATAGAACTTGAATTTTAGTCTCAGCTACGAGGACAGTGGCTGGACGACTCAGGCATTATGAGCTCTTATCCTCAATTGTGAAGGGAAATGAGAATGCTGGACCTGCCTATGTTACAGGTTTGTTGTGAGGATGCACTGATATTGTATGTGAAACTCTTTATAAAATAAACCATCTAGGGATATGACCAAAAGGTATTTCCAAACATTGATTCTGCCTATTTAAGTTTGAAAACTCTTCTTTTTGACTGGGGAAATAGAATGTAGATCATTTTATTTTCTGCCCCCAGAGGAAAGAACATACATTTATATATGTCTTTCGTTTTATGTGATTGCTTGTTTTCTTCAGAGGCAGAGGCCAAGTTTGAAGTGAGTGTGACAACTACAGAACTGAGACGTTTTATGGAAGAACCTGGCCAGCAGAGATGCATGAGTGGTGTTCCATGTGACTTCAGTCTGAGAGAAATCCACAACTCTAATATGAAAGTGGATACAGTTCTAAAGAGTCGCTGGGAAGTTGATGAAATTGGAAAGAAAGTCAGACAGACTTCGGCCCTAAATCGCTGTGAGAAGACGACCTCAGGGAACGACTGTCTTCAGGATAGTGAATATCGCAAATGCTTTCCTAAACAAGTAGTGCTTTTTCAGCCCCGGGAGAAATCTCCTGAAATGCAAATGTATGAAGGTAATCAACAGGAGATGGCCATTAGCTGGAGTTCAGATGTCATTAGACATCAGAAAAATGCTGGAGAAATGCTTTATGTAAGTGATAAATGTGGAAAAGTCTTCAGGCAAAACTCTAAACTTATGATTCATCAGAAACTTAGCAATATAAAGGAACCTAATGCATGTGAAACAATCATATCCCATCATTCATCTCTTCCTTACTATCCTGGAATGAAAACGTATGCATGTAATCAGTGTGGGAGGGTCTTTGTTTGGAACTCGGATCTTATTAAACATCAAAAGAGTCATACTAGAGAGAAGTTTTATAAGTGTAATGAATGTGGGAAGGATTTCAGCTACAGATCACTCCTTATTGGTCATCAGAGAATTCACACTGGAGAAAAGCCTTTTGAATGTAATCAGTGCAAAAAGGCTTTCAGAAAAAGCTCCAGTCTTACTGCCCATCAGAGAATCCATACTGGAGAGAAGCCTTTTGAATGTAATCAATGTGGAAAGGCTTTTACCCAGAAGTCCCATTTTGCTACACATCAGAGAATCCATACTGGAGAGAAACCTTTTAAATGTAATCAGTGTGGAAAGACTTTCAGATACAGCTCAAATCTTTGTAGGCACCATAGGATCCATGCTGGAGAGAAACTTTATGAATGTGATCAGTGTGGAAAGATTTTCACAAAGAGCTTGAGTCTTGCCAGACACCAAAGAATCCACACTGGAGAGAAACTTTATGAATGTGATCCATGTGGAAAGGTTTTCACAAAGAGCTGCAGTCTTGCCAGACACCAAAGAATTCATGCAGGACAGAAACATTTTGAATGTAATCAATGTGGAAAGACTTTCCAAAAGAACTCCCAACTTGTTGCCCATCAGAAAATTCACTCTGGAGAGAAATCTTATGAATGTGAACAATGTGGAAAGGCTTTCACAAAGCGCTATCTTGCTGTACATCAGCGAATCCACACCAGAGAGAAACCTTTTAAATGTAATCAATGTGGAAAGGCTTTCAGAGTGAGGGGCAATCTTGCTAAGCATCAGAGAATCCACACTGGAGAGAAGTCTTATAAATGTGAACAATGTGGAAAGGCTTTTACAAAGAGCTATCTTGCTATACATCAGCGAATCCACACTGGAGAGAAACCTTTTGAATGTAATCAGTGTGGAAAGGCTTTTACACAGAGGGCCAATTTTGTCACACATCAGAGAATCCACACTGGAGAGAAACCTTTTGAATGTGATCAATGTGGAAAGACTTTCACACAGAGCTCAAATCTTGCTGCACATCAAAGAGTTCACACTTGCGAGAAACCTGAGTGTCATATACATGACAGCCTTTAGTTAGCACTCTTATTTGATTTAGGAGAATTCACCGTGGAGAGAAATCTTAGGAAAACAGTCAGTCTGCTGAAGCCTTCACTTCTTATTTCACATTGGAAAATTCATATATGGAAATATCACTAATGAGGAAAGGTATTCAAATGGAGTTCAGAGTTTGTTCAGTATTAGAAAATTAATTCTCATAAGTAGCTCCATAAGGACTCAGTGTGGAAGGCTTTCAGCCAGAGTTCCTCTCTTTGTATCAGATGTTTCCATAGAAAGAGGCCTTAACAGTGTGCAGAACAGGGGGAGATAGGTGGTGCAGTGAATAGAGCACTGGCCCTGGAGTCAGGAGCACCTGAGTTAAAATCTAGCCTCAGACACAACAGAAAAACTAGCCATGTGACCTTGGGCAAGTCACTTAACCCCAGTTGCCCTGCCTTCCATCTCCAGAAAGCAAAAATAAGTAAGTAAAAATAAAACCGTGTGCAGAAGGGGGATGTATTTTCTCATGGAGGAGTGATATCAGTAGACAACAGTATACTGGAATGAAGGCATATAAAAGCAGTAGTTGTGGGAAGGGCTTTAACTAGAACTCGTACTTGACTGTCCATTGGATAAGTCATTCTGGAGATAAAACTTACAAATCTTTTTAACAAGGGAAGGTCTCTAGCTGTAGCACAGGCTTCATTAGACCTCTAAACAAAAGAGATCTTGTTAAATTTCCTAGATTTCACACTGTGCCTAAAAGTATAATGAAATTTTCTCTGAAATCCTAATGTTTGTCATTACTCCTCAAAATTCATGATATTTATATTCTATAATTTCTTCAGCCTTTCCTCATTTAATTGGTACTTTGTTTCCTGGCCACAAAAACACCTCATAAATATTTTGGTAGCTATTGGACGTTTGTTTCTGTAATGCTTTACATAGCTAGGTGGTTCAGTAAATGAATTGCTGTGGTTGGAGCCACAAGACCTGAATACAGTTTCAGTGTCTGGCACTGGATGGATGGATGTCCCTGGGCAAGTTATGTAATCTCTTCCTGCCAGAGTTTTTCCATGTGTTGAATGGGGCCAGTAAGAGCACCTACCTCCAGGAATGAAATGAGAATTAAATGAGACTTTGTGAAATACTTTGCAAATGTTAAATCACCATGGAAATACTTTTTTTTCTTTTTTATGATGATGATGATCATTCCTTGGATCATAAGGCTCATAGTAAAATCAGGAAACTAAAAAATATGGGTGATTTGTACATTTTTCTTTAAATTCGAATGGATAATTTGGAGCAAAGTAGAGAAAGGCACTAATTTTAATGGATAGGGCACTGAATATAGAATCAGGGAAAATAAGCTCATTTCCTGACTTTGATGATTCCCAGCTGTATACCTCTAGTCAAGGAACAAACTTTTCTGTGCTCCACTTTACTCATCCCTAAAATGAGGGCTTTGGATTCAGTAGCTTCTCTGGTCCTGTTTCAACTCAAAATATATGTTCTCTTCAAAAGTACATTCACATGTCTCTTATAGCCTCTTTCAGTATTCCAGGGAAGCAGGTGTAGCAGGACCAAGTCTGAAGCTATACCAGAAAGTGGTAGTCATCTAAACTATTTTGTTCTGCATAAAAATAAGGCTCTTGAGAAACTGGTCAGATGTGTAATATACAAAAGAAAATGGGTTGAGTAACTTTGTTTTTAATCAATCCAAAGACCTCAACTATAGGGTCAGTACTTAGTAACCATCACAGAATGTTAGAAGCACTAGAAATTAGTCTGGCAGAAAATAGATAAGGACTAATCTCTTACGCTGCTAACCAAAATTAGGTCCCAATTGAGTACGTGACTTAGATTAAAAACAAACATTTCAAACAAATGAGAGCAACTGAGAAGAGATACTGTTATGGGTAGTGGAATTTTTATCATATTGAAAAATCTAGAATTGAAAGGGAACCAATTAACTGGGAAACATTTATAGCGGGTTTCCCTCACAAAGCCCTCTTATATATGGTATTTAGAGAACAGGTTATATATAAAAGAAAGAAAGCATCTAGTAGACATGGTCAGAATACATGCAGGCAATTTTGAAAGGGAGAATTATACATTCTCAATCATTTTGGGAAAAAAAGATTCTAATTTCTAATGCAGATGACAATTAGATTTTCAGACTGATAAAAGATAAAATGAGAATCAGATATATGGAATTTTTTTTCTGGATTGTGTATTGTAAGAGTTTTGTATTTTTTTTCACTTGAGAGAGGGCAGATAAGTGGGGAATAAAATGAATACAATTAAATAAGTGCTCCAAATCAATAATTGGGTAAATGCAATTAAATGATGTCCCAGGCTCCACTTCACCCCTGTGCATTTGATGAAGACAAGAAAAAAATTTGAAGAGTGAAAGAAATGTGTGGGGAAATAATCATTTTCCTGTTACTAAAGTTGTGAAGCCCACACCATCAAATCCCCCCCCCCCCACACACACATAAAGTTACAATATTGGGTATACTCTGACTTAGTGATACCACTAGAGCCGTGGTTCTCAACCTTTAATACTCATATGTGGGAGGACCTGCCTGGAGATGGATAGAGCAGTGGTGTCTCGGTTCCTAAGACCATCGGAAATGTGTTTTCCGATGGTCTTAGGTGAACCTCAAAGGGGTCACAAGCCACAGGTTGAGAACCACTGTGCTAGAAGGTATACTTTTTTGTTTTTGGAGGGGGAAAGGCAGAGCAATTGGAGTTAAGTGACTGCTCAAGGCCACAGGGTTTGTGAGTGTTAATTGTCTTAGGTTGTATTTGAACTCAGGTCCTCGTGATTCCGGGGCTGGTGCTCTATTCACTACACCACCCTAGGGTATATTTCCTTAAAGGAAAAGAAATCAAGTACACAAAAAGACTGATACCAGCTCCTTTTGTTATGTCAAAGAACTGGAAAGTAAGATGTGATATCCCATAACAGGACAACAGCTGAACAAATTTTAGTATATGAATGTATTATATATGTGTGTGTGTATATATGTATATACACACACATATATATAAAATACTATGCCATAAAACTGGCAATTTCAATGGAAACCAGGAAGATTAGCATGGACTAAGGCAGACTACAGGGAATAATTGATAACAGTAGCAACATTATGAAGACCAAATGCTTGGCAAGGCGTCCCACCTCTTATTGCAATGATCAACCACTAGATCAGGAAATTATCAGCATCTTTGCAGTCTGGTCTCCTAACCAAGAGATGATGAACACAAGACATACCAAAACAAGGTGTATTCTGGGAAATGGGCAGAGTGGCAGTTTCTTTTCCTTGACTATAATTTCACTACAAATATTTTGTTGCTTTTTTTTTTTTCCAGTTTGGGGTTGGAGAGGATAGCAGTGGGAGGTGGACTAGGGATTAGGATTGCCCTCTTGTCACCTCCTGACCCCAAAATAATGATGAAGGAAATTGATTGACTGTAATAATACATGCACTAGGCAATGAAAACCATTTTTCATTATTACCCCAAAAGAAAATCAAGCTATGCATATTAGAACTTGTTTCATATACAATCCTCTTTTCTGTTTCCTGATGTATATAAAATGCTCATTTTATTTCATATTTGTGAACTGAAATAAAACAATCAAATATTGATGGTTTATGTAATTTTATCAATTATTAAAGCAATTCCCCTTTCTTCCCCTTCAAATTATTTGTTTTTCATTAATTTCTTTTTATATGCCTTTTCCTTGAAAGGATCTCCTATTTCTATTTATCTTTTGTTTTTAACTATGCTTTTATTTTTAGTTTTGTGACACATTGGATTGGTCCTTTATTCTCTGTATTCCTTGTGGCATTAATAATTTTGAAGCATTTATTTTGACTTTACTGTTTTAAAGAGATTCTGTTACTGCCTTCAAGATATTTTCCTTGCCCCTCCCCTCCTGTTTTTCTGTTATTTGTTCTTAGAAATGCAAATTCTTGCAGGTGGTAGGATACCATCCCATATTCATATCTTTCTATGCCCTGATTGATTATTCACTTCATTATTAACTACCCATCTTGGTCATCTTTCCTATTTGCTTTGACATCTCTTTCATAGCTCCATAACCTACTTTTCTAGGTGTCAGTTGCTACCTTTACCTCAGACAATATAAATGACCTCAGTATGCAGCAAATCCCTGAAGAGAATAGCCATTTTGAGTTCCAGATCTCCCATTAGAAGATGTTGCTTTATTCCATAGTTGCAGTTAACAGTGGTACCCCCTCCAAACACTGAAACAAGTCACACCATCCTCCAGATGAATTGATATTTTTTGGTAGGACTAAACTGAAGAATGGGAGGTTTTAAAAAAAGATTTTAAAAATTATAAAAGGGAAGGTGTGAACATTATTCCATAATATTTCAATCCTATTTTTTTATTATCAC
The DNA here is from genome assembly GCA_028646575.1 of Pseudocheirus occidentalis. Taxonomy (NCBI): domain Eukaryota; kingdom Metazoa; phylum Chordata; class Mammalia; order Diprotodontia; family Pseudocheiridae; genus Pseudocheirus; species Pseudocheirus occidentalis. The sequence goes on along the minus strand of CM053596.1, from coordinate 3,910,338 downwards.
TTCTTTTTTACTTTTGCTTTTATCTTTCTCTCCACATGTAATTAAGAAGCAATTCTCTTACTTGTTGTGTGTAGTATACGTCTATTGCCGTAGTGGTATGAAAAGCAAATAATTTATCCAAGCCTGGTTTTCTTTCTAGGTATGTTTTGAATGCCCCTTTCTTATTGCATGTCCATCTTTTTTTCACTTACATTTAGACTCATATTTGTAGAGTAGATCGCTTTGGGATTCCTTTGGAACAGAGTTCCGGTACTGTTTTTTAATATTTATTGTTTATTCATTTGATGTGCCACTGAAATGACAAATCTTAACAGAGTGACCATAGAGTCCAAATAAAAGGTTTTAAGGAGCTTTAATTTTCCAGCTGGTGCTACTCCATGCCAATTAAAGGGAGAGCAGCAAATAGCTGCTTATATGCTTATATACAGTTCACCTTCATTGTCCAACTCACATAATTTGTTATTAGGCAGGTGTAAACAGAAGCTGTTACTAAGACAAGGGGGGGGGAGGTGAGACAGGAGAAGGAGGGGTACGGGGCACGATGACCTGGGCACAAGGAGAAGAAAAAGACAGATTACCCAGTTTGGTTCCCAGGCCAGTTCAGTGGCTTCTATCTTGAGTTCATCTAGAGTTCATAAGGCTTTCACTTGGCTGATTTTCTAATTTCACAAAGTATCACTGAACAGTTTCCTGGCCAGTTTTTTGACTCCTATCTTGAGTCCACTTCTTAACTATTTCCTGGCCACTTCATTCCTTCCTTTGCTTTAGGAAAGAACCCAATCGTGGATTCCTGGCCACTTAGGGGTGTTCAGTGCATATGTGGGACCATGAGTTTGGCAGACTGGACTAGCTTCTGCACATAGCCTGGGAGGGCGGGGCTGGCTAAAGATGGTACAAGAGAGGTCAGCCAGGGTGGCCAGTTAAACAGATTCAAACCAATTGAACCAAAATACACATTTCAGGGGAGTTAGAGTCTGCTAAGATGCGGGTGGGAATGCAGGAGGTAAGGCCAGGGGTACATGCCATCCAGGCATTGTCAGGAGCTCGGAGGATGCGGTTAGACGACCCTTGGTCCTTATCAGTTTCAATGGCAGCAGCACACAGGTTAGCACAGGGTGATTTAGCAAGGTCGTAGGAGTGGAGAGAAC
>CM053596.1:3893191-3908690 GCA_028646575.1 Pseudocheirus occidentalis | reverse complement strand
TTCAATGGCAGCAGCACACAGGTTAGCACAGGGTGATTTAGCAAGGTCGTAGGAGTGGAGAGAACATAAACTGCCTGTCCCTGCACATCCCTCAGTGTTATTTTTGTTGGGCAATGCCAATTGCAGGTCTGAGCAGGGTCACACAAGGAGATTTTTACAGACTGAAGTTACAACAATGTTACAAACAAAGTTACAAATACAGACTGAAGTTACAACAATGTTACAAAGTTACAAACACACACTAAAGTTAAAACAATGCTACAAGCAAAGTTTAAAAAGGCTCCCCAACACCTGGGAACCTGATCCAGTCTGGGTTCCCTCTCTTATCTGTTGGGGACGGATTTTGAAGGTGCAGGGAGGTTTTGCTTCTCATGGGATGGTTTTATTTAGTCCCTTAAAACTAATCTTTCCTGTTTACATTATTGTTTCTCCTGGATCTTCTATGTCCAATTTTCTGTTGAGTTCTGCTTTTTTTTTTTCTCATAAATACCTGAATGTCTTTCACTTCATTAATGTCCCTTGGTCCTTGTCAGTTTCAATGGCAGCAGCATACAGGTTAGCACAGGGTCGTTTAGCAAGGTCATAGGAGGGGAGAGAACACAAACTGCCTGTCCCTGCACGTCTCCCACTGTTCTTTTTGTTGGGGAATGCCAATTACAGGTCTGAGCAGGGGCACACAAGGAGATTTTTACAGACTGAAGTTACAACAATGTTACAAAGTTACAAAGACACCCAAACACCTGGAGACCTGACCCAGTTTGGGTCCCATCTCTTATCTGTCTGTTGGGGATGGGACAGTGGCTCAGGGTTGGATTTTGGAGGTGCAGGGAGATTTTGCTGCTTGTGAGCAAACAAAGCTGGTTGCTTGAATGGCCTGGGATAGTTCCCCCTGCCCACACTTCCCAGAGCTAGCTTGGTGATGATGCCAAAGACACCCATCAGGTCTGTAGGTGAAAAAGCTGGTGAAGAGCTGGGCTTCTGGGCAGCATTTGTTGCCAGATTCTTCCTCTGCCTCCTCACCCTAGGGCTGGCTAGGCTAGGCCAAATCCCCAAGGGAAGCCACTGGAGATGTTCAGAGAAATGGGGGCATCTCTTATTTGGGGGGTGGGGGAAGTATGGAGAGGATGTGGACTCTGGGCAAGACTTTGGCTTCTTTCAAACAATTAACAATTCAAAGTCAGGCGGCTAGGTGGCGCAGTGAATAGAGCACCAGCCCTGGAGTCAGGAGGACCTGAGTTCAAATCTGGCCTCAGACAGCACACACACACACACACACACACACACACACACACACACACACAAACTAGCCATGTGACCTTGGGCAAGTCACTTAATCCCAACTGCCCTCCAAAAAGCAAAACAAACAAACAAAAAAAAATAATTCAAAGTCAGGCCTGGGTCTGAGGGCTCTTATTAAGTGGGAACCCAGGCCCTTTGCCAAAGGCACCCCAGCTCCTCATCATTCCCTCCTTAAACAGACGGGACCCAAAATCATTTGGGGACAAGGGACGAAGGTCTCAGTCCCAGGCTGCTTCGTGCTGTGAAAGGACGTAGAGCTGGCCCTGCCTCACAGGGATACTTCATTTGAGAGGTGGGGGCTGCAGCCAATGTCCAGAACTTGGCAGATGCCAGATCCAAGGGGTATTGGGAAGCAACTTTAGGCAGTGGTTGGTAATCAGCCTGAGACAGCATCTGCAAGTGGAATGCACTGAACCTGGAAGATACAAGTCTGGCAGAGAGATTAAACAAACAAGAGCCAAAAAGTAGAAGAAAAATGACCAGAAATAGAGTGAGCATGGACTAGTATAATCCATTACTCAGACTTATGAACTTTCCTTCACTAACATAACTGTATTGGTTAAACAAGGGAGGTTCCTGACTTGAAACTCACAACTGAATAGCAGATATACATCCTTGTTCCACAAGGCTTGTCTCTCCTCTGATTATATTCACTTTGGGAGAAAGAAATACTTCAGAAATGGAATCTTTCACATACACACTCAACAAATGTTAACTTTTGCTTAGCTCATGGAAACAGCAAGACCTTTCAAAACATCCAGCCCATTTTGGCTGGGGATGCAGGCCGTATTCTGTTCTGATGAGAATCATTAACTCGGTCACACACTGTGGTCACTGAAACCTGCTTGCTCTTTTCTACAGTAAAAGGGGGGTTGGTCAAGGTAGCACAATGAGGATTCAGAGCAATAAGCTAAAGCTGCAGCAGTTCTTGTGCAGGCCTGATTTAGATTCTTGGAAAAGCTGTCTGCATCTGATGTCATCTTTTTCAGGTCCCCTGGCTCAGATGTTCACTCAGGAGCTGGAGTGGACAGGGGCTCACAGAAACATGATTGAATACCAAAGGTACATAGAAATGGTTCAGTTTTCTAGCTATACAGGGCTAGGCACAAACATTACAATACAGTTACACAAAGGGTTACAAAATTGCATCAAAAATCCAAATTTTTGATCTTATTACTAAACATGCTCAAGGTTTGAGTGTCCATAATAGAGAAATTATTGAAAGCCAATCTTATATACATATACATACACACACTCACACACACACACGCACACACACACACACACACATATATATATAAAATTCTTTAGAAGAATCAATCTGATTCTGTGGCTTTCCTCCAGATTCTAGGATCAAGTTACAGATCCTTCTGCTTTCCTAACATACTTAAACCCTTCTAAAAAACAGATAGCAATTATCTTGAGACAGGAGGGGCTTGGACAAACCCCCATTTGTCCCCAAACCTTCTTATCCACCTTTCATATTTCCAACCTTTGTCTGTCTTTCCAAATCCCTCAAACCTATTATCCAGATTATTCAGCCTTCCTTTACATTTGTTAACCACAAAACAAGATGATTCATATTTTTTTACTGACTACTTGCTCAGATAATAGGAACCTGCTGTAGAAGGAAAAGAAACAGGGGACATATGACATTCCAAATATGACAGGATAAAACATCCTTGGTTCTGTTTAAATTCAGGTAAAGTCACAGATATCCAACCATACAGTATTGGTACCACCACATAGCTGGACTCAGGAATAGGTGGGAAACATTCCTTTCCAAAGGAACTTCATGGGTAAAGCTGGCCAGAGGGATCCCATCCCAAACAGAGGCTGAGATTGTCCCTTCGGCTTTTTACCAAATGTAGCTGGCTCACAGCACATCTCCTCTGAGTAGTTTGTGGCATTTACTGATTTATGTAGGCAACCATACCCAAATTCAAACTCCAAACAAAATTTAGTTACTGTCCCAAATGCCTTTTACTTTAAACAACAAATTTCACTAATCACAGCTTAGAGCCAGTTTTTATCTTTAGTCTCATGGAGCTGCAATAAGCAATGAAAAATTTATCCAGGTCTCACAAATGTAAGGAATTCCATTCACTATCATTCTTTTCCCTTATGGAATGACCTTGCCTAATAGAGATAATTTCTAAGGGCTTTGGCAGTTTTGCAATGTAAGGAATAACTGAGAAGGACTTTAGGGAGGTGCTGGTGGCATCAGTCCCTGCTTTTTCACAGTCTTATACATGCAGGAGGACTGTTCAGAATAACATTTTTATCAGCCTCCTCCTTTCTACATACAGTACCAATGAACAACTTTAGGTTTTTAGCATTAAAACAGTTGCTCAAATAACTTTGTTAACAATCTTACAAGTTAAGCATATGATTTTTCAAAGTACAATACTCTAAAATATTACAAAAGAAACTGCTTCTTTTACGACATAGGTAATACAAGGTTCAAACTTTGAAATAAAAGCCAATTAATTACCAGTATGATGACCTTAAAATTTCACATGAAGTTAGAAATAAATTTTACTTGTTGTCACAAAACCTATCAACTTATCACTAGAAATCAATTACGTTTTGGAATTTCACATAGAGGGTGAATGTGGTGATTCATAAACTTTTAGATTAACATAAAAAAGAAAATTGGGCTTACCAACGTAGAGTACTTTCTCCTCTCCCCATATTGCAGAGCTGGGCTGTGGATCCAGGAATTTGAAAGGAGAGGTATGTGTCCCTAGAGATGTTGATTTCAGGGTGCCCCGGGGGGCCCAGGGCTGTTGCAAAGGGGGCCCTCGATATAGCTGTTATGCCTCTTTCCCCCTTTCTTCAAACAGATGGAACCCAAAATCATTTGGGGTGAGGGTATTTTTCAAAATTAACTGGAATGAATTCAATTGGTTACAGTTACATTTTGACACAGAAAACTTTTCTCTTTTTTGGTGAGGCAGGAAAAAGGTTAATTGCTGATCTGCCTGCCTCTTCACGTCTCTCAGCATTCAAAACCCTGGCCAGACATTTGGAATGCAGAGGGAGGTTTTTAACCAATCAGAAAATGCAGTTCAAAACGCAACGTACAGAGACCTAGAAACCAAAGTGCAGGGAGACCTAGAAAATGAATCTGCTACTTCTAGCAGGTGAGGTGGGGTCCCCTGGCTCTTCCCCCCCCTCAAGGTGTAGGGGGTAGTGGACCTGGACCTCTGGTTGCAGGAGGTCCCACATGTGGAGGGGAACCATGGGATCCTCCCTCACAGAGGGGAACCTTTGCTCCCCCTAGGGTTGTTTCTGTTTAGGAGTTTCCTTGGTGACCAAAACCTTAACTCATCCCCACTCAGGTATGTAGAAAGACCAAAACAGAATAGGAGAAGGGCACATATGATTTCACCTCTTTCCACCTTGTATATCCACAACTCATTAAACAAAAACTTCACCTTTTGGGTGAGGCGAGCCCTGAGAAGAGAGAATTCCCCTCTTTTGCTTGTCTGCTTTCTCTTTCTAGGAGAACAGGAAAGATTTTACACTGTTAATTTTTAACTTCCTCTTTTTCCCAATCTCTTGATGAAAGGAGGGGCAGGGGGAGGAACTTCCACTTCTAAACCTCAGACTATTACAGGGCTACTTAAGACTGAGACATGACACAGACAGACAAAACAGAAACCAGAGGTTTCCAGGGAGAGACAAAGGTCTTGAGGGAGAGACTTAAACAGAGCCCCCCCCAAGGGGCCTAAACAGGGGCTACACTCTGCATCACAAGTGATTGACCCAGTAGAGGAAGTCAGCTGCATCCAGCCTGCCCCCTCCCCTATTATCAGAAAAGAGCACTCATCAGAGATCTCAAGAGAGAGATCTGAACAGAGATCCCAAGGGATCTAAACAGGGGTTACGGGGCATCCTGAATGATTGACCCAGGAGGAGCAGTCGATGCTGAGGAGGAGGAGGAACAGTCGATGCTGAGCCCAACCTGCCACCTACCCTATTATCAGTAGAGTACTCACCAAAGCAGAGGCCTCAAGAGAAAAGAGATAGAAAGTTGAACAGAAACTGGAGCTCCTTGCTTGCCAATTGTTAATGTAATCTGGGAATCTTTCCAGTCTGCAGTCCAACTTGGGACAAGGAAGTGGAACCGGGGCTGAGGAATGTTTCTCAGCGGCCGCCTCCTGGATCAACTGATCAACTTTCCAGTCAAGTCCCCCTTGCAGATGGAAAGGTGGTCACTGGAAGTGGCCAAGGCCATCTCGCTGGAGCCTCCAAATGAAATGACAAGTCTTAACAGAGTGACCATAGAATCTGAATAAAAGGTTTTAAGGAGCTTTAATTTTTCCAGCTGGAGATACTCCATGCCAATTAAAGGGAGAGCAGCAAATAGCACAGAAACGCAGGAGCTTATACACAGTACACCTTCATTGTCCAACTAACATAATTTGTTATTAAGCATGTGTAAACAAAAGCTGTCACTAAGGCAAGGGGGCAGATGGTCAGGCAGGAAAAGGAGGGGCACAGGACATGATGACCTGGGCACATAGGAGAAGAAAAATTAAGAAACAGACAGATTACCCAGTTTGGTTCCCAGGCCGGTTCACTGATGTCTAGCTTGCTGATTTCTAATTTCACAAAGTATCACTTAACTGTTTCCTGGCCAGTTTCTTGACTCCTATCTTGAGTGCATATCTTAACTAGTTCCTGGTCACTTTACCACCAAAATTCCTAACTCCCCTGAGTCCTCCCAAATCTGCCTCCAAGCAACTTTAACACTTCAAAACAAATTCTAGAGTGGCAGAATGGACAAAAGGACAGAGTGAAATATTTTTTCCCAGTCCAAGACATCTTAGGTTTTAGGAGAGATCTCTTGCACTGTGGTGAAAAGTGAAGTGCACTCCAGTTTAGGATGTGCACACACCACAGGAAACCAGGAATGGACTGCTGGGTTGACTGAGTCTGCAGTGGTGGTTTCTGGAACTCTTAGCCCACAGATGGTAAGAGAACTGGACTCTGATCAAAAGGAGATTACAGGGGGTCCCTTTCCTGGCACTGGGTTGTAAGGCCACACACAAGCAGCTTTCCAGAAGACTGCTACTGTGAACAGCTTGTAAGGTTCTGATTACACAGTATATAGTGAACACTCTATTCATTAACAAACTAAGAGCAAGTCATTCGTAGAAAATTAAAATACAGCATTCAGAATATTACAACTTATCTCAGAAAATCAAAATACAGCATTCACAACTTATCACTAAAATAGCCACATACTTTTAAACAAAGTACATTCATTTAGTCAATCACAAAATCCAAATGGAAAAGGAAATACAAACGCACACAGAAAATTCTTTAAAAATTAGACTCGAGAAGAAACAATTTTAATACTGTAGAAACACAATAAGGATAACCCAGGATCTAGCAGCATCTACATTAAGGGATCAAAAGGCCTCGAATATGATATTCTGGAGATCAAGGGAGTTAGGACTAAAACCAAGAATCACCTACCCAGCAAAATCGAGTATAATGATTCAGGGGAAAATATGGTCATTCAATGAGGGGAAGGACTTTCAAACATTCTTGCTGAAAAAACCAGAACTGAAAAGAAAATTTTGACACTCAAATACAAGAAGCATGAGAAGGTAAATATGGAAAAGAATTCATAAGGAACTTATCAAAGCTGAACTATTTACATGCCAACATGGAAAAACTATAATTGTAACTTATGAAATTTTCCTCAGTATGAGGATAGGTGAAGGGAATACACACACATATGTATGTATGTATACATATGTATACATACACATATATCTATATAGGAGGGTATATATTTGCATATGAATACATATCTGAGTATGTGTATATATGTGTATATGGAGGGCACAAGAGCAATTGAATAGAAAGGGATGATATTCTAAAAGGTGAAATTCTGAGGAGGGAGGGGAATAGAATAAAAGGAGACAGGGAGGGACAGAATGGGGTTAATTATCCCATATAGAAGAGGCAATGGATAATTGTCGCAATGGAGGGGAAGAACAGGAAAGCAAAAGGGAATGGGTCAACCTTACTCTCATTAAATTTGGCTTAGGGAAGGAATGATATATACTTTAAACTGGGCATCTTGCCACACAGGAGAGTAGGGGGGATCGGGATGAGAGAGGAGATGATGGAGGGTAGGTAGGGTGCGGAGGAGGTTTGCTGGAAGCATACACCTCTGTAAAGGGACAAGGACAGGGTAGAGAATAGAATGGGGATGGGGGTGGGATAGGAAGGAGGGAAATATAATCAGTCTCTCACAATATGTACATTGTGGAGATATTCTGTGTAACTAAACATGTACAGCCTGTATTGAATTGCTTGTCTATCCAGTGAGTGTGGGTGACAAGGGAGGAAGGGAAAGAATCTAGAATTTAAAGTTCTATAATCAAATGTTAAAAATATAAATGTATATATAAAAAATTAGACTTGGAAAAGTGGAAGTGAATGACTCCATGAAACAACAAGAAGCAATAAGAAAAAAATCAAATTAATGGAAAAATGTGAAATATCTTTTTGGAAAAACAACTGACTTGGAAAATAGATTGAGGAGCGATGAGTTACTGGACTACCTGAAAGCCATGAGGAAAGGAAAAAATCCTAGACATCATCTTTCAAGAACTAATCAAGGACAACTGCCCTGATGTTCTGGAACCAGAGGGTAAAATAGAAATTGCACAAATCCTCTGATTAATTCTGGAAAGAGATTCTAAAACAAAACTTTCCAGGAATATTATACTCAAATTCCAGAGTTCCCAGGTCAAGGAGAAAGTATTGCAAACAGCCAGAAAGAAATAATTTAAATTTTTTGGAGTCATAGTTAGGATAACACAAGATTTATCTGTTTCTATATTAAAGTATCAGAGGGCTTGGAATACAATATTCCAGAGGGCAAAGGAGTTAGTATTGTAATCAAGAATAATCTACCTAGCAAAACAGTACAATCTTTCATGGTGAATAAATGGATTTTTAGTGAAATAGAGGACTTTGAATCATTTTTGATGAAAAGACCAGAGCTGAGCAAGACATTTGATTTTCAAATACAAGACTCAAGAGAAGCATAAAGAGGTAAACAGGAAAGAGAAATCATAAGACATTAAATAACGTTAAGCTGTTTACATTCCTGCATGGGAAGATGATACTTATAATCCCTAAGAACTTTCTCATTAGTAGAGCAGTTAGGAGGAGTGTACATAGAAAGAGAGCACAAGTGCAAGTTGAATATGATGAGATGGTTATCTGAAAAAAATAAAGTTAAGGGGTGAGAAAGGAGAGCAGTTAAAGGAAGGGAAAGGGAGAGAGGTAGAATTGGCTAAATTATCTCAAAAAGAGTTGTGAAAAAGCCTTTATAGTGTAAGGGGGAGTATTGGGATGTGGCGGGGGAAGTGAATGAATCTTAGTTTCATCAGAATTGGCTCAAAGAAGGAGCAATATACACATTCATTTTGGTATATAAATCTACCTTACCCTAAGACTTAATGGAGGGTGGTGGGGGTGGGGCTGACTGAAGGGTGGGTGGATGGTGGAAGTAAGTAGTCAGAAGTAAAATGATTTTGGGCAGGAATAGTTTGAAAGGGGAGACAGAGAGTAGGATAAAGTGGGGGAAACATTATGGAAGTTAATAGCAATCATAACTGAAAGAAATTATTATAGCAAGTTTCTCTGATAGTGGTCTCATTTCTCAGATATATGGAGAACTGGGTCAAATTTATCCAAATAAGAGCCATTCCCCAATTGATCAATGGACAAAGGATATGAACAGGCAGTTTTCAGAAAAAAGAAATCAAAGCTATTTTTAGTCATATAGAAAATTCCCTAAATTCCTATTGATTAGGGAAATGCAAATGATGACTCTGAGGTACCACTTCACACCTATCAGAATCCCTATTATGACAGGAAAGGAAAATGACAAATGTTGGAGGGGATGTGGGGAATTTGAACACTGGAGTTATGAGCTGGTCCAACCATTCTGTAGAGCAATTTGGAACAATGCCCAAGGAGCTATGAAACTGCACAGCCTTTGACCCAGCAATAGCACTGTTAGGTCTATATCCCAAAGAGATTGAAAAGCAAAAAAGGAAAGGACCTATATTTTCAAAAAGGCTTATAGCTATTCCTTTAGTGGTGGCAAAGAATGGGAAATATCAATAAATTGGGGAATGGCTGACCAAGTAATGGTGTATGATTTGATGGCATAGTATTATGTTATAAGAAATGATGACCAGGCAGATTTTAGAAAAACCTGGAAAGATTCATATGAATTTATGCAAAGTGAAATGTGCCAAACCAGGAGAACAGTTTACATAATAACAGTACTTTTGTATGATGATCAGCTGCAAATGACTTAGCTATTCTCACCAATACAATTATCCAAGACATTTCTGAAGGACTTATGATGAAAAAAATTTAATCCATCTCCAGAGAAAGAACTATTGAAATTTGAATACAGGTTGAAACAATTTTTTACTTTATTTTTCTTGGTTATTATTATTATTTTTTGGTTTGTGTTTTCTTTTACAACATGACTAATCAGAAATCTGTTTTGCATGTCTGCATGTGTATAACCGATGCAAAATTGCTTGTCTTCTCCAGGAGGGAGAGAATTTGGAACTTAAAAACTTTAAGAAACCTATATTTAAAATGATCTTTATAGGTAATTGGGAAAAACCATTAAATTTAAAACAAAAGAAAGGAAAACACATGGAAGGACCCAATTCCACACTCTCCCAAAGTGCATCAGTGCTCCTGTCCAACTATGGCAATTGGATCTCTGTTAAGAATTCTTTTTTGGGGGGGCCATCATTGCCAATTTAATTGAACGAATGAATGGATTATTGAAAGAACAGTTAAGGAAGTTAAGTTCTAATAATTTGCACCAACATTAGAAAGATAATTTGTTCACTGCTTTACATAATTTGAAAAATAGACCATTGGGATGAAGTACCCCTCTAACCAGAATAATGACCCCAAATCTGCAAATTAGAAAACAGCAAACACGTAAGATCCCAAATATTGAGTGCTGAACTGTGAGGCAAGATGTCCCAGCACCATATCCAGGAATACCTGGTTTGGCAGGATATGATTTATATTGTTTAGAGGACTTTTGGTTGGATTGAAAGAAATGAGAAACATCTCTACTAGGATATATATGAGAATCCCTAAATATAATTTTGAATGGATATTACCTAATTCAGGTTTAGTAGCTTGAGGAATACATGTATTGGCTGGAGTAATTATCAAAGAGAAATTATTGTGACATTGCAAAATTTGGGTGAAGAATCATACAGTTTTGTAAAAATGATAGAAGAATTCAAATGATTATTATGCCTTATGAAACAATACCACTTGTGAAAACTGACCCTCCTTCTCAAATAACTATCAGAGAAACTGAATATTTGGTTCTACTAATAGAACAAAATTGGGAGCTAAAGTATGAGTAAAGCTGAAGACAGATGGTGTTCTAAAGGCTGTGGAAATTATAGCACATGAAAAAGGCAGTACCATAGCTGTTGTTTACTCAGGAAAAGATGATTGCCAAATTGTACCCTTAACTCATATATTCTACCATGAATGAGGCTATGATAGTGAGTTCATGGACCCCAGAGACTGGGCTGATCCTGTATTTGTTTCTTTTTGGCTATTAAATTTGTTTGCTAGATTTGTTTTCTGCAGGTTTGGTACCCTCCACCTACAGATGCCTGATGGCTTAAGCCGGATGCCACCCCCTATCCATGACTGTGATGTGCTGCTTCTGGACCTGGTGTCAGCCAAGTTTCAGATGACACTTAAAGAACTGACCTTTCAAATGGGGCCTCCTGAACCTGGTGGTGATCGAGCTCTGGATGACAGCTAAAGAACTAAACTCTCAAATGGGACCTTTTGGGGCAGAGAAAGCTCTATGTTCAATTTCAGCTTGAAGCAGCTCTGGAGAAGAGACTTTCATCCCTTACCCCAAGAGTTTGAGCCCCATTTGTTCGAGTGAGGAAGGATGAGATGCTTGTGTCCAAGCTCTAAGCTATTGTTTTATGTACCAAGTTTTTCTATTATCCCTGTTATGTTGCTGCAAAGTTCCGATGACACCAGTTTTTCCACCAGTTATCCCTAAACTCTCATTTATTGTTAATGTATTTTTGCTGTGTAAGGGACATAAAAGATCTTGGGGCTGAATGTAATGGGAATGGGAATTTGAAGATCTTTCCTGCCCCTTAATAGACTTAGGGGGGAATCTGAAGTCCTTCCCTGCTTTGAAAGTAAACTGTGCCCCCTAATAGGCTGAATATAGTCACATGGAGCCTGTGGTGGGATGAGTTTGCTGAAGGGAAGCAGAGCTCACAGGAAGCTGGGAGTCAGAGCCAGAGAGATGATGGGAGAGAGAGGAGATTGAGGCAAGGAGAGAGAGAAAGGTTTGTGAGTAAATATTGATCTTGTTTTGGTTTGTGGGAAGACTAAAGGATGCTGTGGCTCTCAGTGTTATTATGGCTTCTGAATATCCTTGGTAATATGATGGAATCAGCTTACTGGTTTTGGGATTCAGTTTTCTGGTGTCTAAATAAATGTTTCAGTTTTGTCCTCTACTTGGAGAGTTTGGTATATTTTACTATCTAACATCATGCAATATTTATAGTCATGGTCTTTATTGTGATCGTGGGAGCTGCAAATATTACGTTGGTGCTAAAGTGGGGTGGGAGTGTCTTCTCATATCTTTTGAGCCATGTATGTTCTGTACAATATACAACATTCACCTGTTAAAGATACATTTTATGTTATTTCCATTTTAGAATTCTCTTCTTTCTATGTACCCCTCCCAAATCCATTGAAGACAAGATGGGGAAACACCTTAAGATGTACATTTTCAAGCAAAACAAATTCCTGGATTAGCCATGTCCACAAAAAACAGAATGCGCTTCACTCTTCACTCTTGAGTACAACAACTCTGTATATGGATTTGGCAGCATGTGAGCTTTTCATGAAAATTCTATAATTGTTATTAGTCACTGTGTTGATCAGAATCTTTGTCTTCCAAAATTGTCTTTGCAATATTGTTTTTATTATATAAATTGGGGCTTTTCACATGACTGTATTCCTAATGAAGGAGGAATACAGATAAAGCACTAAGTATAGGAAATGACAGTTTTTTTTAAAAAAAGTCTTCCAAAGAGTTAAAAGTAAATGGATAATGAAGAGAAATGAAGAACTTAGTCAAAGGACAGATTGTGGTGTGGGACTGGATCTTGTTCTGTTTCTGAATCCAACTTCAATATGCCTGAATTACAAGATGCCAAGGGCTGACTGGAAGCCATGGAAATTACCATGCAAATAGATTGTGTATAAAGGAGGGGAGATCACATTCCCTTGAATTGTGCTTCAAGGCAATACAAGTATAAAGCTTATCCAGTATTTTTGAAGCCATTATTATGTTATAAGAGGAAGAATTTCAGATACAGAAAATGTTTGGAAAGCTCAATGGTGCTCAGTGACTGATGGTTCTAAAGGTAGCAAAAAAAGGAAGCCAAAGTTCTCAAACTGCTGAATATTCAAAAAGGAAATCTATCTTTGTCTTCCAGTCTACATTTATGACGTAAGTCAAGTAAATGAACCTGGTATTTTTTTTTTTTTTGCTTTTTTGGAGGGCAGTTGGGGTTAAGTGACTTGCCCAAGGTCACACGGCTAGTTTTTGTGTTAAGTGTCTGAGGCCGGATTTGAACTCAGGTACTCCTGACTCCAGGGCCGGTGCTCTACTCACTGCACCACCTAGCCGCCCCCTGGTATTTTTTTTTTAACAAATTTATGCAGCCTGTAACACACTGTGGTTTCGATGTGCAATAATTTGTACAGTGGTCTACCCCCAAAAATGCTTTAAGTAGAACAAATATTTACTCCCTATAGTTCTTTGCCAAAACAACATGTAATATAAATTTAAGCAAACTTCCCTTTTTTATATTTGTATACTACAAAGTAAAGTGAACATTCTGTTGGAGTTTGTATTTGCACACTCAAGTTGGAGAATTAAAATTTAAATAAACGTGTAATATTTTAAATAAAAGAAGAAAAAGATCCAAGGAGGGGTCAGTAGAGATTGGTTTCTTTGTAGGGCATGTGACATTAATGTGAAGAACTGAATCCAAAAGGCACAGGGGGAAGAGAAAGTACAAGGGTGTGGAGAGAGGGAAGAAAGCATTGGTCACCTTTTTAGAGAGGACAGTGCACAGGGGTGGGAGAGATGAGGTCAGACTCCAGTAATGAGTGATTAAGGGTGGGAAGTTGCTGGAGGCTACCTGGAGACCACAGACAATGGTGGGCCAGGCCAGTTCAAGGGTAGCAACGGGAGCATCAAGGGTAGGAAACTGTTGGAACAAAAGAGGGCTAAAGACTTGGACTGAGCCACAACTTAAGCCCATGACCTCAGGCAAATGACTTCCCACTGGAAGCTTCTAGGAGAGCTCAAGGGGGCTCCCAAAGCTGGTACCTCATCAGGAGCTCTTGAACGGGGAGAAACCAAGTGAAGACTCCCCAAGGATAGGGAACTATAACTTGGTTAGAATGGATGGGAAGGGGTCTCTGAATAAGTACTGAACTTATGGAATTCTCTCTCCTTTATATACACACTTGTTTTATTTCTATGTTCACATGACCTCACTTGTGTTTTATATAATCCCTGATTGCACACTTGTTTTATTTCTATGTTCACACTACCTCATATTTGCTTTATATAATCTCTGATTATTCATTATTGTTATCCCTTTTCCTTGGACCTTAAGACTGTGAGCCAAGCTCTGAGCTGAACAAAGAAACCAGGGCAAGGACAGCCACTTCCTCCCCTCACTCCCTCCCTGCTGTAAGATGTAAAGTGCCCAATCCCAGAGTAGGGGGTGGAGAAAGGACACTCCAACCCTGAGCCAAACTCCGACCAAGGCGGGGACAGCCGCTTCCTCTCCTCACTCCCTCCCTGCTTCCCCTCCTCTAAGATGTAAAGCGCCAGTCCCCGAAGTCGGGGGTGGAGGAAGGGCACTCTGACCCAGAGGAATTCTCATCACTTGGGCCACAAGGAGGATCTCTTTGTTGGAATTCGTGCCCAAACTGTACCCTACCCCTTCTCCAATGGGAATGGGGAGGTGGGGATGAGGCTTGCCTTGGTCCTTTGTCTCTTTCCCGGGCTGAGTGTGATGACCAGCAGAAATCGGGAACTCCAGGAGAACATGGTTTGACGAGACTCAGACTATAGGGCCTTGGTCCCAGCCTTGGGGGCTGGCTTTTTCCTGCATTACTTGGACGGGAGAAGCCCCAATTCCCGGGAATTGTGAATAAATATATTCCCGTTCACCAAAAGACTTCCTCTAAGCTTTTTAATTGGGCGAGTTCCCTTACCCCAAACACTCTGACAAAAAGAGAAGGAAAGGGTAAGAGAGCTTTGGAATGGAAAACCTTCCACTAACTGAGGTTCTAACACTGCTGCCCCACCTACCAACACATTTGTCTTTGGAAGGTGGAGAAAGGCTTCTGCTGCCCTGAACAACTCAATCACAGTATGATTCTGAACATGGTACCAGTGATAGATAAAAAAACCCTCATTTTGAAAGCAACAGGTAAAAAGAACTAGGATGACTGTGACCAAGGCAGGGAACAAGTATCTAAGATATTGAGAGAATTTAAACCCAATTGTACCTGGAATTATTGCCGGTAGAAGAGGTATGAATGAAGAGGAACCCAAAGAGGGTTTAGGGCTGCCTGAGACCCCCAAATATCAACATGCCGGGTCCTGTGGAAAGAATTCCACTCAAGTCTTCTCAGCCAAGGAAAAAAAGTAAAGTTTATTGAAAGTTCAAGTTTGCCACATGGGGTGCTAGACCATTTAAAGGTGCTCTCACAGAGCAAATCTCTGCTAAGCTATTCTACAGTGCTCTCACACCACGTGGAGGGAAGATGGGGTTCTATATATATACAATAAGGTTGTGGGAGGAATCTAGGGGTGGTCCAGAGGAGGAGATTGGGGAGGGTCTTCAGGAGGAGTCAGATGAGGTCAGACTCCAGTAATGAGTGGTCCAGGGAAGCTGCTGGAGGCTACCTGGAGACCATAGACAATGGTGGGCCAGGCCAGTTCAAGGGTGGGAAACTATTGTAACAAAGGGGGGCTAAAGACTTGGGCAGAGCCGCACCTCAAGGCCCATGACCTCAGGCAAATGTC
>CM053596.1:3858155-3886639 GCA_028646575.1 Pseudocheirus occidentalis | reverse complement strand
GGTGCTGCGGTTTGTCCGCGAATATGATTGGACGGGGTTGAAAGTGTGTGTGACAGGGGGAGGGACCGGGGCTAGCGCGTGCTGCCTGCTGTTGTGTCCAAATTGAGCGTGATTGCGTGTGCGTGGGCTGTGATGGGGGCGGGGCTGGCCTTTGAGGGCCTTCAGCCCCCTGAGGAGCCCCTCTCCCATGGGTGTCCCTGGGCTGGGGCCTCGGGCCCGTCCTGTGAGACCTGCTCCCCCCAGTGCCCCCCTTCCCCGGTGGGCTCAGGGTGACGTCACAGGAGGGGGGTGGAGGGGCTTTTCCCTCACTTAGCCTTCCAGCCTGAGTATTTATAAAGTGCTTGCTGTGTGCAGGGCTCTGTGCCAGCAGAAAGAACTCCCGCCCCCGCGCCTTTGCTTTCAGCCCTTTCTCAGGCATGTCCAGCCGTCAGTGATCCCCTGGGGTTTCTGGGTAGAGACGCTGGAGGAGTGGGCGTGTTCTTCCGCTGGTTTTACAGATGAGGGAACTCAGGCAGGTTGGGTGCAGTGACTCACCCAGGGTCACCCAGCTAAGAAGGGTAAGAGGCCAAACTCGGACACCGAAGTCATCTTCCTTCCACGGCTGGGTCCTCTGTCCTGGGGGGGAGGGGAAGGGAATCCCTGGAGGGGCCAGGACCAGGGGAAGACCAGGAAGAGCCTTGTAAGGCCTGGGGGCGCTGTCAGGAATGAGGGAGGATGCCCAGACCAGCAGCCTTCCTGGGAGTTGCAGCCCGGGAGCCTCAGGAGGCAGCTGTGGGCCGGGGAGCCCCACCTCTCAGCAGCCCTGATCTGGGCCCAAAGAGCCGCCTCCACGTGTTGTGTCCCCAGCACCGGCTGGGGCGCCTCCCCTCCCCCTCCCGATCCTCCTCCTCCTCTCCCTCTTCCTCCCCCTCCCCTTCCTCCTGCTTCTCCCCCTCCTCATCCTCTTCTCCCTCCTTCTGTTCCCCCTGCCCCCCCTCAGAAGCCCCATCATGCTCTCGGTCTTGCCCCCACTCATAGCTCCCCCTCCTGTCTTCATGGACCCCTTGGTTTCTCTGTGCAGTTAGAATCTTGTCATTTCTTCATCCCCTCTTCCTCCTGAGTTAACCATGTTCTTTGTCCTGGGCATGACCTCCATCCCTGGGCCTTTCCCTCCGGTCCCCGGCCGTCCTTCCCTTTCTTGATGTCCTGACCAGTCACTTCAGGTTGGCATGAGCATCTCTTGCCCACGCCCAGCCTTGGCTTGCTCTCACATCTGCCATCCCATGCGGTAGAACAGTGCTGGAGAATGGCTGGGCACCTGTGCCTTTAGTGACCAGTCTCTACTGGAGGATCACTGAAACAAGGTGAGTGATTATCCTTCCACTCTCCCCGTTCCACAGTGTCTCCTCCAGTGTTCATTCCCCCCAGAACTGCGGAGCAGTACTCCCCACAAATTCTTCTTTTTTCTTTTAACAGCACCAAAAATTGATTTTTAGTGATAAATTACAGCTCAGGGGCAGGGCAGGCAGTGGGACAGAGCTGGATTGCCTGTGGGCTTGCGTTGTGCTGTGGTCTGCTTAGGAGCTGGGGCTCAGGGCCCAATGCCAGGTCTTCCCCAGGAGCTCTCGGCCTTGGCCACTGGCCATCCAGGAGGGCAGCAGGAGGGTGACTCCTTTAAACATGGTGCTGCTGCTGTTTCTCATGGCTGCCTCGCTGGCCGGGTCCTCGGCCTTCTCAGTAGCCGCCAGAGCAGTTTCCTTCGCCTTTTCAGCCTCTTTCTTAGCTCTTTCACCAAGTGTCTTAGAAGGAACCTCACCTTGCAGTTTGGCCAGGATGGACCTTGATGGTCTTGGTCACATTACTTGGGCCAAACTCCTGTACAGCTCTGGAGACCACAAACAAATTGGAGGAGACGCAGGCCTCACCTCGGACTTCAGTCCAGCCACTGTTTTCAGGGTTCACACAGTAAATGCATCTTTCCTCCACCACCATCAGCCGGGTGTGGTTGATGTTCCTGGTGAGAGTGGTAGTAGTCTGGTTCTGTGGGTCCATGCTAGAGGTCTTGAGGATGTACACCAAGTGGGCTATGTTGGTGGGAAAGAAGCACTCCACCCAGCAGGGCATCCTGTTGGTCTTCATTAGAAGCTGGATGGCAGCTTCTGATCAGGTGTTACCTCCCGGTGCACAGTGGCCTCCATCAGCACATGCTTGCTGTAGGGGCTGGGGTAACGCTACCAAAAGGTCCCAGGAGCTCTGGAGCACGCTCTGCCCCAGGAAATACTTCACCATCATCCTGTCTGGGGTCGGGGTTGGGGCAGTGTCAAGGGGCACATGGCATCGGGGGTTAGGGGGAGAGATGGGTCGCCCGGCTCGCGCTCCCAGTTGCCATGCCAAAGCCGCCATCTCCGCCGCCGCCATGAGGGGGTGTCCGGCCACAGCCCGACCCTCCCACAACTTCTTAACTGGACAACTCTCATCCTTCTAAAACTGGACAACTTCTCTCATCCTTCTAAAAAGCTGAAATGGTTGCGAAGGCCTCCCGCTTCTCCCTCTCCCTCCTCATCTCAGAAGCCTTCTGCAAATACCTCCTCTGTTGGTAGCTTTCCCTCTCGCTAAGGCAGACACCAGGTGCACAAATAGTCCCCTGCGTCCCATCCTATCCCTTTCATCCCCTTTTGTCATGGTTCTTCAATCTCTCCTTGTCTACGGCTCCTTCCCAGTAGATAACTTTGTACCAGACACAACCATTGTGTGTCCTCAGAAAAGGCTCTGTGGATCTGTCTGCATCCTGGCTGGGAGCACCGTTTTCTCTCTCCTCTCTTTGGCGGCTAAAGCCTTTGAGAAGGGCGTGGATGGCGGTCTGTAACTCCAGTTCTCTTCCTCTCACTCTCTCCTTAGCTGCCGGCTGGCTTCAGCCCTCATCAGCCGGATCTTGTAACCACCAAACCTAATGGCGTTTGCTCAGTGCCTGTTTGGTAGCCTCCGATGATGCCACTCACCTCGTCCCTGTTCTCTTCTCCCCAATGTTATGTGGCACTGCCCACTTCTGGTCTTCCTCCTTCTCGTCTGACCACACTTTCATAGTGTCCTTTGCTGGAACTTCACGTGGGTCAGCCCATTGACCGTGGCTTAGCCAAGGCTCTGTCCTGGATGCTTCTGAAATCATGAAGAGGGATAAAAGCAGAGGGCCCAGGACAGAGCCCTGTAACAGGCTTATAGTCAGTAGCCTTGACCCAGACGAAGAGCCAGCTGAGAAGATGCAGAGGAGAAGCGAGAAGGAATAGTGCCCCAGAGAAACTAGAGACAGAGAGTCAAGGAGAAGAGAATGATGTATGGTGCCAAAGCCTACAGAAAGTTCAGGAAGGAAGGTGACTGAGAAAAGGCCATGGGATTTAGCAGATGGCAGATTGCTGGCCCATTTGGAGAAGGCAGTTGAAAGGCGAGTTCAGAAGTCAGATTGTGGAGAGGAGAGAAGAGGGTGAGGGAGGAGCACATGCAGGGCCTCACCTGAGTCTCCTCCCGGGCTTAGCCACAAAAGGCAGTAGAGGCAGGATGAGGGACATAATGTGGCTCAGTCTGAAGCTTAAACCCTGCGCTGAGCATTATCTGTCCACAGCACTAGATGGCCTTTCCCCCTGGCACTCTCAGCCCTTTTCTTCAGATTCCTCTGATTTTCTCTTTATTTTACAGGTCTCAGGCCAACTTTCTGCTGCCTTGTCTACACACACCATCTCCTGGTCATTCTCTGTAAATTTCATTTGCTCAGCTGAGAACTAGCTTTGTCCTGTCCAGCGGCATTTTCAATGCTGTGCCCAACCTTTCTTTTTATTCACATCCAAAGCTATTCTGCATTTGTAGTAGATATATTCATGTTATCATTGAACGATGGAGGAAAGGAGAAGCCTGGAAGTGTCCGTGGAAAGCAAGGAGTTGTCCAGCTTGTGAGCCAAGGACAGTGAGTGGAAGGTGCACCCAGCACTGGAGACAGTGGCCAGGAAGGCTGTGTCAGCAGGGGGAAGCCAGGTTCCAGGGAGAGCTTCTTGATGGATGGAGCGGGAAAGGGATGGAATGAAGGTGAAGGGAGGCTTGATGCCTGTAGAGCTGGCATTCCAGGAGGCACAGTGGAAGGACTGGGAGGTTAGGTTGGAATTCTGGGGGAGGAGGCATGAGAGGAAGGTGAGGAGCCGAGCAGTGGAAGGGAATGTGGAATGGGGTTTGGATCTCTTCTTTTTTAATGGAAATCTCTCAAGCCCTTCCTTGCTTCTAGCCCGGTCCTCAGGAGCGTACAAATACCCAGGGAGTACAGAACAAAATGAAAGCTGTTCCCCTGTGCTCCCGGAGCTCACCTTCCAAAGGAGAATATTGGTTCCGTGTTTGAAACTGAGGCACGCTTGGGTACAGGATCAAAGCAAAGTCAGTTTACTAATAGGAGTGTGTGTGGCCGTTAACCACGAAAATCAGCCTGGCCACCTCGGTGAAGCCCAAAGCCCCAGTGAGAAGGAGAGCACTCCTTTACTGACTTAGCCACTCCTTTTGTGGCTAAGCCCCTGAGGACATAGAAGGGGTCTTGGCAGTCCTAGAAAGTGACTGGAGATTTGGAGTGGCAGGGTTCGGGTAAAAGCCCTCCCATCCCTCTGTGGTAATTAAGGGGTGGTCTCCATTGTTTTGTGAGGCCCATCTGCACCCTGAGGCTACTGGTGGCAGACTCACTGGCACCTAGGAGGGAGAAGAGACCCTGCTTAACTGTGTAAGGACGGCCGGTATATCTTATGGAAATAAGCCAGGCCAGCTTGTGGGGCTTCAAAAAGGGTGTCCTGGAATGTTCCCAGGAACGAACACTATGACAGACAGTAATTTTTCCTCTTTAATTATAACTAACTCAGAGAGAAGGCTAAATTGCTCAGTTCAACTCAAGGATAGAGAAAAGTGGCTTAGTTGGATGCAGACTCAATTATAAAAGTAATAATGCAATCGGAACGTTAAGGGAAGTTTAATTTTGATCTTTTTAGCAGGCATGAAGGGGTCCTTTAGTTGGTCTGGGGATGGGGCCCCAGGGCATAGAATGACAGGCATCATCCAGGAAGAGGAGAGTCAATACATGCTTGATTGTTGTAAGCCAAATTGGAGAAGGAATGGAAACTTTGGGGGTGACAAATAAAGCCAAAATGATGAATGGTCAGGTCAGGTTGGGTGGAAGAAATCTGAGAGCAGAAATGGAAATGATGTTTGGGGGCTGAGCTTTCCTGAGCTAAAGGTCCATGAGAAGCCAGAACTAGGAGGACTATGGAGTCTCAGGGAGCCAAGGGCATAGGCAGGGCTTTCCCTCTACCGGCTGACCCCAGACTCCTTTTAGAACACCTCCCCATGAAATTCTTCCCACAGTGTTACCAGTGACCTCTCTTTTCACAAAATCTTTAAGGGCTACCTAAAAGCTATGTCAAGTGTTGAGTCAACACCGTTTGATACGTACACCACATTATGTGAATTTTCCAGGTCCTTGGTAGCCACAGCACTAATTAGCCAAGGTAGATGTGTTGGGGGCTGGGATTCCTGAGCTAAAATGTACTGGGAGGCCTTTTAAACAGAGGAGGGAATATTACAAATTAATATTCAAGTGATATAACATTAAAAGTTGTTTTGATCACATGGGTTACAGATAGGTACCCAATCATACAAGAGCGTGACGCTTGTCATTAGTAGGTGAGGGACGTATGTGTCTCCCAGTTCCACAGATGACAAGAGACAATCCCTTTTCTGAGCTGCATGACGGAGTTTGGGAAGGGATCTGTTGGGTCTTGTAGGCAGGTTTACAGAGAAGTTTTGGATAAAATCAGATTAGGGCACATAGCAAAGAAAAAGGGTGTGACTTTAGGCTTAGGGTTAGAAAGGTAGTTAATCAACATTTGCGAGGCTCTTTGTGTTTAATTAGACAGAATAACAGGACAGTGAGTCCTTTAGTTGCCTTAAAATGATTGGGGCAGGTTGACTAGGTGGCGCAGTAAATAAAGCACTGGCTCTGGAGTCAGGAGGTCCTGAGTTCAAATCCAGCCTCAGACACTTAACACTTGGGCAAGTCACTTAACCCCAATTGCCCTGCCTTCCCCCCTCCAAAAAGCAAAAAAATAAACTAAAAAAAAAAAATGATTGGGGCAGGGAGGGGGGTTGGAGAGGTTCTGAAGAGCAGGTTCAGTACATTGATGTGAGAGCAGCCAATAAAGCATCAAATGGAGTCGGCTGAATTGTGACAAATTCACTTTTAACAACCATCAGACACTTACTTCATGAAAGCCTCGGTGGTAACTGTTAGGATGAACACAAAAGCCGTCATTGTGCTTCCCAGAGGAGGAGAGAGATCAGGAGGCCGTGGCATCAAGGTGGGCAGAAAGCAGCGGGTAGGGCATGAGGGTTGGGCTGGTTGAGGAGAGCAGGGCTTCTGAATAAAGCAGGAAGCATATGTGTGTGGGGGGGGGGGTGCCGTCAAAGACCCCTTCTTGTTCTTGGAAGGCTAGTCATTTAGAGTACAGGGAGGCCATCTGACCTCTGACTTCCTGGCTCAAACCTACCTGAGATCTGCAAGCTGAGGGTTTCTGGGAGTAAAAGGGCTGCTGTGTCCAGCCTAGAGGTCAGCCAGGAAGAGGAGACCCAGGCAGAGCTTCCTAGAAAGTTGGGCCATGTGGGAAGCAGAAGAGGCTGTAAGAGCCTCAGTGGCCTGAGCCATTTCTGGGAGGGTCCAGGAGGCCCTCTACCTATGAGCTGAGGCTGCAGGATCATGCTTTTCCTCCATTCACACTCAGGCCCTTGCCTTCCTCTCTGCTCCTGTTCCTGGCTTCCATCAGCTGCAATGCCATGGCCATGGGAATGACCCCTCTTCTGCCTTGGCCTTGTCCTAGCCCACTGACTTCCATCACAGGTCTTGGATTCCACACCAGGCTGGTCATCCCTTAGAGCTGCTCCCTCACCTGTCCCTTGTCTCCCCCTCTCCCTCCTTCCTGCCCTGGGATTCAGACTTGCTCCTTCTGAGTAGAACGACTGCCACATAGAACTTTGGCATGAGACGCACCCTGAGGAGTGGGCCCTGGAACTTCAGCTCCTGCTGGCAAATGGCCCTTGGGGACGTTGAGATTCTGTGTCACACCCTTTGAACTAGAAATCCAGTTCTGAGGGGACGAGTTTGTTCTAAGCTGAATTACAGCTGGTCTGGTGTAAGATCTCATGTATTCTCCTCTTGGGATACTTGTCATGTTTGACCTTATATAGTGGCTCATACCTACATGGAAAATACACTCAAACTTTACATAAAATCTTGTCATTCTGGGACGGGATGAAGTAATTTATGAAAATCATAACATTTGACATAAAATATCATGCCTTGCAATTACACATCTGAGCCAGCCCATTCTCAAGAGCCCCAGTCAGTGCTTCAAAGTGAGGTTCATTGCTTGAATATGGTTAAAATGGTCAGATCTTGGAATGTAGAAAATAAGAATGGCTCCAGTGCCCATGGTCTGGGGATACACATTAATTCAGTGAAGATTCATTAAGGAATGATTATGGCCAGGCTCTGTGCTGAGTGCTGGGGTGCAAGGCAAGGGGAGCAGCCCCTGCCCTCAGGAGCTCACATTCCAGTCAGTTTAGTCAAGTAAAGAAATCAACAAGCTTTTATTAAGCATCTGGTATGGACCAGGTAACACATAGGTTCTTAGGATTCCAAGAAAGGCAAGAGAAAACAGGATCCAGGAAGTAACTACACACAGAGACAATCAGAAGCTCAGAGGTACAGGGGGGAGAGTTCTGGCCTATATTCGGGCAAACCTGAGCTCAGATCCGGCCTCAGACACTTCTGAGAGTTGGGCTCATTTTTCTGTTGCAGAATGATACCAGCAGGACCTGGGTGACCGATGAGATATTTGTAAAGCAGTTGTGTCCGGTCTCATCCCAGCAGGGATCCCAAGCCCCTTCTGCCTCTTGGAGCTCTCTAGAAGGGCGGCAGCAGGGAGGGGTGACAGAAGGGAAGGAATTGGTGAGGGTGGGAAAGAGTCTCCATCTTCAAACAAAGGTGCTTGCCTCTCTGTCTTTCTGCATGAGTTACTAGATCCACTGGTGGTGTGTTTGCTTTCAGTAAACTTTGTAGTTTAAGGGAATGAACTCCAGGCTTTGTGAAGTGGCCTGACTCATGTGTATTCCTTGGGATAAACCTTTATTCCTCCATCCTGAGTAACCCAGGGCATTTAGGATGCTTCAGCCTCCCCTGTTCCTTCTGTGCGGTCAAGAGAAGCATGGGCTCCTTGGAGTCTAGCCTTAAGAGGGCATCCTCTCTGAGAAGTGAGTCATGGGATGCCCGTTCAGTGAATTGGTGTTACCTCGCTCAAAGTGTGAAGCTGAAAAGGCCTTAGCCAGGTCAGGGCCTCCCACTGCATCGAGGGCCATCTTCAGTCTTCCTGGACCCAGATGGCTCTGGAGGAGAAAGGGAGGCTGGTGACCTTGCACAGCTCCACCTCACTCAAATCAAAGTCAACTGCAAGTCATGTCCTCATTCCCCTGATGCCATGGTCCTCTTTGAAAAGGAAGGAATAATAGAACCTAGTCTGACACTACCTGCTGACCTCTTCTGGCTGGAGTCTGTGCCCTGAGGGCAGGGCCAGGGGCTTGGCAACTCCTTTAGGACCTCACCCTCTAGAAGGCCCTGTGGGCCAGTCTTCTGCCTAGGAGGAGAAAGCCTAATACCCGTCATTGATCCTTCTTCCTTCCCTGCTCAGCTCGAAGACTATCTAGGCCCAGCCAAAGCAGGGAGCCTGGAGACAGAGAGAATGGCCCCAGGGACCCAGAGACCTCCACCCCAGGTGAGTGCAGCCCATGCCCAGACCTGACCAGCATCAGCCACTGCAGCCACTCAGTTCAGTCCAGTTGGGGCAGTTATTTTTTAAGAATCCTCTTCATGCTTTCATGTGGATAAGACTCCTTCAGTCTTCTAGGAAATCGGCTAGACGGCTGTTTTCTGCTCTTTACTCGGTGATGACTGGTTTTGCCCACCCCTAGAACACGCTTGCCAGCTTCTCACAAACTCTTTACAGAATTTTCAAAGCATTTCACTTAGGTTTCTTCTGTTCCCAGCGCTCAGTACCAGGAGGAGTTTCACATCCCCTTCTCTCCTCCTCCATAAACTCTCACAGCTCAACAAGAGAGCACGTTCCATAGAGAGAAGCAGGTTGTAATAAGACCCTTCTCCGGCTCCTCTCAACATGCATTGGGCTCTCAATGACTCTGCTTTCCAGGGTTGGCTCGGATACTCTTAAAGGTGACGGGGATTTGGGGCCAATTCCTTCTGGTCTTCACTTTCCCCTTAGTTCAGGAGGG
Source organism: Pseudocheirus occidentalis (assembly GCA_028646575.1). Taxonomy (NCBI): domain Eukaryota; kingdom Metazoa; phylum Chordata; class Mammalia; order Diprotodontia; family Pseudocheiridae; genus Pseudocheirus; species Pseudocheirus occidentalis. The sequence goes on along the minus strand of CM053596.1, from coordinate 3,877,306 downwards.
TTGGACTAGAATTCTGGAGTCTCTTTCAGCTCTAAACCGTGTGACTTTGGATGATTTAGGAGTCAATGACTTTCAAGGACGTGGCTGTGAACTTCACCCAGGAGGAGTGGGGCCTCTTGGCCCCTCCTCAGAAGGAGCTGTACAAGGAGGTCATGCTGGAGAACGTCCAGAACCTGCTCTCCCTGGGTAAGGACCATGTCCTCTGGTAACTGAATCTGCCATCAAAGGAATGTCTTTTTTTTCTCTCTGGTGTACAGGGTGTGAGCATTTCTCAACTATTCAGGAGGCAAAAGTGCCGGCCTCTCCAGGGGGTCCTTCTGTTCCCTGGTTTTTCTGTGAAAGGTTTTTGTCAAATTCTGAAGATAAATGACCAGAGTCACAGAGGTTATAAGTAAAAAGCCTTCTTTATTTATTCGGTTAGAAGAAGGAAACTAGACATGTGGGCCGGAGTCTCCTCCAGGAGACCCAAGGCAGTGAGGCTAAACCTTGATGTATGTGTAGTAGTTCCTAGACAAAAAAATGAAGTAGTGAGGCCTCATAGAAGTGGTGGGGCAAAGTTGCCCAGTGACAAAAAGTCCCTTCATAGCAGAGCTTCATGTCTGGCCTGCTGGTGCTTTCTCGAGCTCAGGGACCTTCAGTCCTGTGATTTAAGTTCATCTAGAGGGGGAGCACAAAGGATTGTTGTTAAGCTAAGCTCGGGGCATGACTTGCTTGCTGGCCCTTCATCCTGGAAAGCAAGGGGTCTCCTAATAATAAAAAGGGAGGAGTGAAAGGAGAGATGGTCTTGGGAGGGGATCCCAACAGCTCTGACTTACATGATGGGAAGCTGAGCCCTTTGTAACTCCTGAAATTGTCTGTTTCCCATTTACAAAGCATCAAGTCAAAACTCAAACTAGTGTCACAGAATCTCAGACTTGGAGCTAATCTCGGAGGTTCTGTCCAGTCCTCTGCCGGACACAGTTGTTGTCTGCACAATCTCTGAAAGCCTCTCATGCAGCTTTTCCTAGACACTGGGCAGTAAAGGGACCCTCTTCCTCTCAAGGCAGCCCCTTCCTCTTTGGGATGGGTCTAGACTTTAGGCATCAGTCTGTGGCTCCTTGCTCCCAATTCTGCCTGGGATGGCAAATGTCTCCTTATTCTCCCTTCATGGTTCCCTCAGATTCCAGCCCAGAAGGGGAGAAAGGAAGGGAAGGGAATCAGTATTTATGCACACCTCTTCTGTGGCCCAGACTGGGCAGAGTGCCTTCTAATTATTATTCTTGGATCCTCACAAGAGCCCTGTGAGTTTGGGACTGTTATTAGCCCGTTTCTTAGTTGGGAGAACTGAGGCAGACAGAGGTTACATGGCTTTCCAGGGGCTGATGACTGCCACGGGCCTGAGGCTGGTTTGGGCTCTTCCTTTTGCCTCCAGGTTCAGACCTCATGTGCTTGTGCTTGTGCTTATGCTTGTGGTTTGTCCTTCATTCACAAAGAGGACCATGGCATTAGGGAGATGAGACGTGACTTGTGTTGAGCTGGATTGGGGGGAGGGAGGCAGGGCTGTGCCAGGTCACCAACCTCACTTTCTCCTCCAGGGCCATCTGGGTCCAGTGACCAGATAGAGATCAGGATGACTGGAGATGGCCCTGGATTCAGTGGGAGACCTTGTAATAAGCTAAGGTCTTTCTGAGTCCTTATTTTGAGGCAATGCCCACTCAGTGATTAGGCCTGCTGAAGAAGGGTGTCAAGGCTTGGCCCATTAATTAAAAAGAATGAATATAAAGAGTGAATTGTTTCTCTTTGGCTAGCAAGCATGAGGGTCTTCCCCTCCCAGATTGATTTTTCCTTTTTTTTTTGTAATGAACTGAATGGACATTGCTTCACTCAAAGTTAGAACTCTGGAAAGACCTCAGCTTAAAAAGGCCAAGGTCTCCCACCACATCCTGGGCCACCTCCAGTCATCCTGATCGATAACTGGCCACTGGACCCTGGTGGCTCTGGAGGAGAAAGTGAGGCTGGTGACTTGGCACAGCCCTTACTCAAATCCAGTTCAGTGCAAGTCCCTGATGCCATGGTCCTCTTCAAGAGCAAAGGACAAGCCACAAGCTGTGAGTAGTCTGAGCTGCCTGAGTGGGAACCCAGCTGGCCAGGTCCAGTTAGGCAACTCAGCTCATCGTCTCCTCTCCTCTTTTTTCCTCTCCCAAAATGAGGTACCATCCCCTTCCTTCAGGGTTTTCTACCCAAAGGAAGATAAATTTGGGTGGTTGAAACCACCTCGTTGTCTTGGGGTTTGCTGGCTAGATTTCTTTCTCAAAGACCGAGTTTTAAACCCACTTCACTTTGGATCTCATTGACTGGACAATAGGTCCCTGCCCAAGCACCACTCAGGCCTCTTACCACTGCAATAAGAGCTGCCTCTAGTTTCTAGGTAATGGAAGCTGTGGAATGTGCCCGTGCTTCTGTGAAAGAGGTGAATAAAGGTAATTCCAAATGGGCTGCAATGATCTCTGCCCCTTCCCAAGATCCCACCACTCAATACCAGGGAAACCATTTTTGAGGCTTTCCGAGAGACATCCTGTGGTTGCATCTTAGTTTACATATCCCCTTTCCGCCAAGAATACCAAACTGTGTTTTTCTCCCTGTCCTTATCTCTTATTTATTCTATATTTCCAGGGCTTCCAGTTCCTAGAGAAGATCTGACCTCCCTTTTTTATCAAGGGGAAGCACCAGGGACACTAGAGCCAAAAGGTCCAAGGAACTCCTGGCCAGGTGAGTGAAATCAAAGCAGGTGTCTGAGGGCTGTTATCCCAAGAGGCATCATTGTGTTGTGACAAAGGGAGTCCTGGCCTTGGGGGCCGGCAGAATTGAGGTAGAATTTCTTTTAAGACACATTTCAGCAGTGGGATCCTGGGCAAGTAACTGAACCTCTGAGCCCCTGTTTCCTCATCTGTGATAAAGAAGAAGGGGTTCAGACTCCTTGGCCTTTCTGTGACCTTCCAGTGATAAAACTATGATCCTCTAAGAAGTCCTTTTTGGAGCTTTGGGGCATAGAACTGTCCTGCAAGCATCCAAGAAGGGCTGAGGATATCCAATCCAATATAAACTCTTTCCAAGGCTTTATTCAAGTCAGTAAGGATTAATTAAGCACCTACTGTATTAAGTGCCTGTGATAAGCACCAAAGAAAGGCAGGGAAAAAGCCCTACTCTCAAGCACTTCCCAGTCTAGTGGGTGAGACAAAATGCAAACAACTCTGTAGAAACCCACTACATCCAGGATAAACTGGAGCTAATCTGGAGAGGGAAGGCCCTGAGGCTGAGGAGACTGGAGAAGACACTGTCAAGTGAGGGGTTTTAGGAGGGATGTAAGGGAAGCTAGAGAATACATGGAGTTGGGAGATGGAGTGTCCTGGTCAATCAACAAAGAGGAGGCCTGAGCCACTGATTATTGTACATGTGGAGGGGCAGTAAGGTGAAAGGAGACTGGGGAGGTTGGAGAGGGGCAGATGATGGAGGGCTCTAATAGCCAGGCAGAGGATTCTGTATTTGATCCTGGGGATAGGGAACCAAGGGAGTTTATGGAGTAGGCAGTGACGCGAAGAGAAGAGCATTTTGGGAAGAATTTGGGCAGAGGATGGAGGGGTGGGGGAGAGATCTGATGCAGGGAAGCCAGCCAAAAGGCTGTTGCAGTAATACCTGAGGTGTGAGGGACTGGGGACTGAACCAAGAAAGTGGCAATGGTGGGAGGCAAGGGAATGTGCAGAAGAGATGTTACAGAGGCAGAATCAACATGACTTTCCACCATGTTGAATATACATGGATGTGAGTGTGAGAGGTGTGGTGAATGGGTGATATCTAGATTACCTGGATGATTGGAGGGTGGTGCCCAGGAAAGCAGTCAGAAAGTAAAAAGACAGGAGGGTTTGGACAAAAATAATGAGTTTAGTTTTGGACCTTGTAGGAGGGGAGCCAGGACTAAGTACAGTCACCCAAATCTAAAGAGTTGTATCAAGGAATAGGACACAAGTGACTATTCCAAAGACTGCAGGGAGGTCAAGAAAGATGGGGCCTGGGAAAGACCCATTGGAGTTAGCAATTAAGGAGATGATTGGTAACTTTTCAGAGGGCAGTTTCAGTTGAGCAATCATGTTAATACCTGGAATGCAGAGTTTTGAAGAGAGGACGACAAAAGGAGTGTGAAACACTAAATGTAAATGGTCCTCTCTAGGTATTTAGCTATGAAAGCAAGAGAGGATGAAGGTCAGTATTTAATGGAGAAGAATGGGCCACGTGAGGCTTTTTTTCAGGATTGGGAACACATCATTTTATTTCTTCCAGGAGGGCAAGAACCAGTAGGAGGAGAGATTGAACATTTGTGACAAAATTGGGATGGTACAAGAGGAAATAGGCTGGCTGGGAGATGGGATAGACTGAGATCATTTATGCAAGTAATAGGGTTTGCCTTGGCAACCATCATGGCCACCTCTGCACGGCAGACCAGGGCAATGGAAGAAAAAGAAAATGTGATTTGTTTGAGATGAGGAGGAGATAAGAAAGGTCTCGGTAAGCATCCAGTTGTTTTAGTAAAATATGAGTCCAAGTGTTCAGCTGAGAATATTGGGGGAAGTAAACCAAATGAGAGAATTGGGGAAGAATAGAAAGATTTGGAAAAGCTACTGCTGATAGTAGGAAAAGGAAAGAGTCAGGGAGGTGTCAAAGGATTGCCTTGGCACAGTGAGGGCCCAGCCAAGGTCATGGAACCTAAATTTGGAGCGGACGGCCCAGCGTCTCTATGTAGCACTTTGTGGGTAGTGGTGGACACCAATGCCTTACTAGAAGCAGTAACAAAAGGTCGAGGCTTGCACAATTCATCAGCCCAAGGTTCCTTTCCTGATCTCTATGGCTCCATCTTTGTCTCTGTTCTCAGAAAATAAGTAGCAAGATATGGAGGTAACCACTCTAAGGTTAGGGATTTGGGAGGTAGAGACTCCCAGGCATCCCACAGAACCAGACCCTCTGGAACCTCAGAAGCCTTCGTGATATTTGGTCTGGTCAGGACTCATCAGGTTTAGAGCCAGACAAAGGTAAACTCATTGTAGGTAATAAGGAATAAGAAAGAGACACATGGAATTGGGTCCAAAATCTACATTTGAAGATGAGAGACACTAGAATCCAGGGAATGAGGTAAGGCTTGTGGCCTGGTATCCAGCTGAGCCCACTCAGCCAGTGCGTGTAGATACACTATATAATGCACGCTATGTTCTAGGCTGTGGGAAGCCTGGGAACACAAAGGAAGGTGGAGGACAGACAGTCCCTGCTGTCCAGAGCTCACCGTTTGGTACAGATAATGGAGATGGTTTGAGAAGAAGCTGCAGATCACAAGCCTCACTCAGCCAAGCCTGGTAGAAGGGAGTGTCTGACTATGGAGATACATCAAGCCCACAAGAGAAGTGAGTGAGTAGGAGAAGGGAGAAGAATCGCAGTTTAAGGGGGTAGAATCGGTAAGGAAATAGTCAGAACCACAAGAATCATGATAATGAGAACTCTCATTTTTTATAAGGCCTGGTAAGTGTGGGCCAGGAGGCTCAGTGTGAAGCAGAAGCCACTTAGCATTCCAGGCAAGATGAGTCCATTCATTAGGGAGTCTCGGCGTCCTCCCTCATTAATTGGTCCAAGATCTTCCCCATGATAGGGGACCCCTGTTGCATGAGGGTTACCAGTGTTTATACATATTGAGAACACACTAGAAATGGAAGAAGGGAGTACAGTTTCATGCTTGGCAAACCCAAGAAGCAGGGAGGACTCCGATTGGTTTCGTGGCACATCCATCAATTATGACCACTCTGTCCGCAGGACTTTGACAGGTCGTGAGGCCTTCCACAGGCCATCAGCTCCAGGTCATTTCAGCTGGGGTTTTCCAGAGGTCACAACAATCTTTCCACAAGTCCTAAGACCCTAGTGTTTATGACCAACAGTATCCTAGAGTCCAAGGAAGTTGTGGTTTTGAAGCAAAGATCACTAGGGAGTGGATGGCATTGATTCAGAGTGGCAAGAGGGCACTGCACCAACCCATGAGCCTTAGAGCATGTTGTCGAGTTGGGCTGGACCACAGCAAGCTCGTGCAGCCATTTCACTGTTGTTTCGTTGTTAGCTAACGACATGAATCTGGCCGTTACGTCTCATCTTGGTGGGCTAACCATTTGTGTCTCTTACTCAGCACCATCACCATTCAGAACTAACTTAAACTTAACCCCGTTCTGTTCAATTCGCTAATGCAATCAGGGATACCCATCAGATCACAATAAATGAAATAAATACTGATTAATTTGAATGGGGGTATCAGCATGACTGTCACATAACCACCAACCAATTCACATGCAGTGTTCAGTCCTCACTGTGACCCCGAGTTATTTTCTCTCTTTTACATGTAAGGAAACTGAGTCAGAAAGCAGAACTGTGACTTGTCCAGTGACACATGGGTAGAAAGTGTTCGAGTCTGGCCTTGAAGTCATCTTCCTGGCTTCAATCATGGTGCCACCCGGCTGCCTCATGAGAGAGGCAGCTTCACATAAGGGAGACGAGACACTTTTAAGATAGGTCCCAGCCCACCATCGGTGATCAGGCCATTTCAGTGGTCAGTGACTATTGTTGATCCTTTTCCCTTTCCTGACCTACTTTTTTTCCCCCATTTTTGGAGCGGGAAGGCAGGGCAGTTGGGTTTAAGTGACTTGCACAGGGTCATGCATCTAGTAAGTGTTAAGCAGATGAGGCCGGATTTGAACTCAGGTCCTCCTGAGTTGAACTCGGGGTTGGTACTCTATTCACTGCGCCCCCTCCCTCCCCCCCATCTACAGTTTTTTTAAAAAGATTGAGACAGAAGTGAAGACAAATGATAGAGGGTATCAGGTAGAAAGCACAATTAGCCATCATAACAAAATGTGCTTGGGATGAATCCAACCAAAAAGCAGAGGACAGAAGAGTGCGTCAGAAAGGAGAAACAGATCTCTTTTTGTGTCTAAGAAAGAGCCCTGACACAAGGCTTCACAAAGCACTAAAATGGAAGGGAGGGTGTGCTGCATTACTGCTTGGAGCTGTGCCCCTGCACTTGCTTCCTTGCCTGCTCTTTGACCCAGTGATAACCACTAGACCTATAAACTAAAGAGATCACAGCAAGAGGGAGAAGACCCAGCACAAAGCGAGAGCTGCTGCTTTTTGTTGTGGCAAAGATCTGGAAACAGATGCTGCCTGTGTGTTCGGAAATGACAAAGCAAATGGTGGTCTACGGATACGGTGGAAGATTATTGAGCCATGAGAAATGATGACAGGCAGTGTGTCAGAGAAACCTGGGAAGAGTTGTCTGAAGCGTTTAGACTAAAGCCACACGGGTCAGTGTAATGAACAGCTGTGACCCCAGAGCACTAGTTCCCAAAATCTTGTGTTCTTAGAACTTGCTTCAAGAACACAAAGTGTGTTTTCAAGATCCCCCAAACACTGCACTGATTTATTCAGCTCATAATATTTTGAATTTATACATCAAGTACTTACTATAATGACTTGGGTGAGTTTTACTCCACAAAGATCCAATTTAATGCTTTCAGTTCCCTGTGTAATTATAAAATATAAAACGTTATTCTGTTTTAAATTACAGGAATTTACTTTGGGGATTTCTATAAGAGTTGGGTTTTTTTAATCCTGTAAGACCTCATGTGTACTATTACCTGCAAGATTTCAACGTCAATTTATTTTGCAGATTTTTTTAACTAGAAATTTTTTAATCAAATAACTTACAACTTGGAAAATGTTGAACGTAATATATTATATGAAAATAGTTCCAAAGTTGGACTTTTTTTCTCTGAGCAAAAGTTTGCAGTATTTGGTTCAGCCCCTGACAAACCCAGTCTCCACCTGGCTCTGCATCAAGTTGATTTAATGGCAATAACAACAAAAAGGACAATGAGAACTAGTGTGTCTGGTACTTGCTGAGTGCCAACAATGACTGTGCCAAGTGCTTTACAGGGATCTCCTCTCTTAATTCTCATAACAGTTCTACAAGGGAGATAGTGTTTTTATCTCCGTTTTTAATTGAGGAAACAGGCAGGGGTCCAAAGCAGAATTTGAACCTGGCTCTTCCAGATTGCTAGGCCCACCTCTGTGTCCACTGTGTCACCAGATGTGCAGAAAGGTCTTGCTTTTCATAAATGACTCCCTGGGGCAGCACCAGGGGTCCTGTGCTACAGGCGCTGGGGTTGCTCTGGCTGTTGGGGCCCATGCACTGAAGCCTCTCCAACTGCAGGAATCACAGAGCCTGTGGAAGGCGGTGAGGGGGAAAGCTGCCAACTAGTTTACTTACAGGACACAAGAACTGGCTGAATTTGTATTTCTAACCAGAATATAGTGAAAGTGTTCCCTCACAAATGGATGAAATAGAAAATGCTTGGAGAATTTTACAGGCTCTCATGTTGAGAAATGGAAATTCACTTTTTAGGCCCCCAAACTAGTCCAAAAAATGAATGGCAAGTTATGTAAAAATGTTATTTTTCTATTGGCTAATGTCAAGTAGTGTATTAATTGGTAGGTATAGTCAAAGTTGAGTTGCATAAATTCCTTTGGGTTTTTTTTATACATATATGTATACTCACTCATATGTATGTATATATATATATATATATATATATATATATTCACGCACACACACATATGTATGTATAGATACATATATAAATACAGATAACCTTTGTAAGGAGAGAACTCTTCAGACCTTACTTTCTTATTTCTACCACTGGCACACTGGCCACATTCTCACATGGAAAGCTTGATCTGTGTTGCCAACTAGTTCCTTTGAGAATTTGCTAGGTACAAGAGCACAAACAGAAGACAAGTTCAAATCAGAAAGTAGCCTTAACACTGAAGTGAGAGGCAGCGGAAGGTCTGTTTCTGTAGAAAGTGTGGGATGGTCTATGATGGTTCAAGATGGCCTGGAATGTGTGTGCCTGGTGATCACATGTCCCACAGAGCCTGCCTTCCACTCAGGAAGAACACAAACGTTTGTCATTTCTTTATGTGGCGATGACAGTGCTGATGAGACGAGATTACAAGGTAGCAGAGGAGCACGTGTGCACCTCTGTGACCAGAGACCTGCTCTGGGGTGTCAGACTTCTCTGGAGGAGAGGGTGAGAAAGCAAAACCATTAGAAGTGGTCGGTGACTGATATAATCCTTGCATGAACACCCAAGTCGTTTTATACCCAGTTGTGGTGCTTTGGAATCACTGCACAGTGCCTCAAACATACACATGCTTGTTGTCCCAGTCACAAAACTAGGCCATTCTTTACTGCATAAATTGCCATTAAAGAGGTTTTTGGCTAAAATCCTCTAGATGTTATTGTGAATCTCTAAAACAGCGGTTCTCAACCTGTGGGTCGCAACCCCTTTGGGGGTCGAATGACACTTTCACAGGGGTCACCTAAGACACTGCTCCTCTCTCTGTCTCCAGGCAGGTCCGCCTACATGCAGATATGTCCACATACGAGTATTAAAGGGTTGTGGCATTAGGGAGGTTGAGAACCACTGCTCTAAAGGTTTCAGGAACCACTAAATAGGATGTGGTGTGAGAGGACCAGTAGTCAGTTGTGCTGTTAGCTTTCTGACATGATGAACTCAAGATACAGGATGGGACGATATTTTTTTTTTTAATGGATAATGGCATCCCCAGAAGGTGATAAGCCAGAACCAAATCTGTTTTGCCTATAAGGAATAAAGAAATCAGGGCTGGCGGTCATCAATGGTCTCAGAGGCAGCAACAGAGAAAATACGATTCAAATGATAGTGAAATGATATGAATATTTAATGTTGTGCAGCAAATAACATAATGGCTTTAGATCTGAATAGAGAAGAGGAAAAGTTGTATGTAACGCTGAAAATTATGACAGGAAGAGCAGCCCTGTTTCTGAGCTTAGCATGTGGAGTATACCAAGAATGGCCATGTGATGGGGCATCCAAAGCGATGAGCACAGAAGAGCAGGAGGCAGACCTGAGACCCACAGAATGGTAGGCACAGCCCACAAGAGGCATTCGAAGAAAAGATGGAGAGTGCAGAGGGAAGTGGGCAAAGGCCGTCTAACGCTGTCCCACAGCACACACTCAGTCACAGGGTTTGAGTCCTAGTCTCATCTGCAAGGTTCTTGGTCAGGTCACTCAGCCACTATGAGCTCATGGCCTGAGAGGGGGAGGGTAATGAAAATGCTGGACCTGGGTATGAATAAGGTTTGTTGTGAGGATCCAGTGTTGAATTAAAGCTCTTTCTAAAACAAACCATCTGGTCAATGGGACCACGTAGGTTTTGCAGTGATTGATTCTGCCTGTTTAAGTTTGAAAATTTTCTTTTGAATAAGAAAATAAAATATAAATCAATTTACTTTCTGCCATCAGAGGAGGTAATATATTTATGAGCTTGTGTTTTTGTTGTTATGTGTGGTTGTTTTCTTCAGGTGCAGATATCAGATTTGGAGTGGATGAAATGACTACACAGCTGAGCATTTTTGTGAAAGAATGTGGCCAGCAAAGTTTTGTGCGGGGTGATCCTTGTGATTTCAATTGGAGAGAAGTTGAAGAGAAGTTTTATAAATGTAATGAATGTGGGAAGGCTTTCTGCTACAGATCACTCCTCATTTGCCATCAGAGTATCCACACTGGAGAGAAATCTTATGAATGTAAAATGTGTGAAAAGGTTTCAGATAGAGCTTTACATCAGAGAAGCCACACTAGGGAGAAACTTTATGAATGTGATCAGTGTGGAAAGGCTTTCAGATACAGCTCCAGTCTTGCTAAACATCAGAGATTCCACAATGGGGAGAAACTTCATGAATGTGATCAGTGTGGAAAGACTTTCCGAAAGAACTCCCATCTTGCTTCCCATCAGAGAATCCACACTGGAAAGAAACCTCTTGAATGTAATCAATGTGGAAAGACCTCAGATGCAGCTTCAAATAAAGCATTACATCAGAGAATCCACACTGGGGAGAAAACCTATGAATGTAATCAATGTGGAAAAGCTTTCACACAGAGAGCCAATCTTGTATTACATCAGAGAATCCACACTGGAGAGAAACCTTATGAATGTAATCAATGTGGAAAAGCTTTTACAAAGAGTTCAAATCTTGGTGTACATCAGAGAATGCACACTGGAGAGAAACCTTATGAATGTAATCAGTGTGGGAAAGCTTTCAGATATAGCTCCAGTCTTACTGAGCATGAGAAAATCCACACTGGAGAGAAACCTTATGAATGTAATCAGTGTGGAAAGGCTTTCACACGGAACTCCCGACTTGTTTTACATCGGAGAATCCACACTGGGGAAAAACTTTTTGAATGTAATCAGTGTGGAAAGGCTTTTACGCAGAGCTCCAGTCTTACAGTGCATCGAAGAATCCACACTGGAGAGAAACCTTTTGAATGTAATCAGTGTGGAAAGGCTTTCAGAGAGAGCTCTCATCTTGGTGCCCATCAGAGAATTCATACTGGAGAGAAACCTTATGAATGTAATCAGTGTGGAAAAGCTTTCACAGAGAGCTCTCATCTTAGTGCCCACCAGAGAATCCACACTGGAGCAAAACCTTATGAATGTAATCAATGTGGAAAGGCTTTCACAAAGAGCTCTAGTCTTACTGTACATCAGAGAATGCACACTGGGAAAAAACCTTTTGAATGCAATCAGTGTGGAAAGGCTTTCACACGGAAATCCCGTCTTGCTGCACATCAGAGAATTCACAGTGAGGAGAAACTTTTTGAATGTAATCAGTGTGGAAAGACTTTTACACAGAGTTCCAGTCTCAGTGTGCATCAGACAATCCACACTGGAGAGAAACCTTATCAGTGTAACCAGTGTGGAAAGGCTTTTACACGACGGGGCAATCTTGCTGCACATCAGAAAATCCACACTGGAGAGAAACCTTTTGAATGTATGCAGTGTGGAAAGACTTTCAGAATCCGCTCTAGTCTTGCTAAACATCAGAAGATCCACACTGGAGAAAAATCTCATGAAAGTAATTAATGTGAAGAGGCTTTTGAAAAGAGCTCCATGCTTGCTGCACATCAGAGGATCCACACATGAGTGTCATGAATGTGGCAGAACATGTAGTAGCTACTCTTAACTTATTTAACAGAAAATTACATTTAACATTTAATCCACAATGGCAAGAAATCTTATGAATGTAATCAGTGTGGAAGGGCTGTCACATGGAAGGGCAGTCTTCTCGCACATCAGAGAATCCACACCAGGAAGAAACCTTTTGAATATAATTAGTGTGGGAAGACTTTCAAAATTAGATCCAGTCTTGCTGGATCAGAGAATTCACTTTCAGGAGAAATTTTATTAGTATGTTCATTGTGAGAAGAGTTTAACAAAGAGCTCCAGTCTTGCTAAACGTCAAAGAATCTGTGCTGGAGAGAAACCTTTTGAATATAAACTGTAATGTGGTGTTTGAAAGATGAAATTACTGAGAAAACAGAGGTTTGAGCTGCTAAGCATTTTAATTTCTCAAGCAATGCATGCCAATTGCCTAACAAATGGGACTAGATGTCTTCACCATATCCCTGGACCCCAAATACTGTGGTAAATAGACTTTTAGATATTAAAAACAATCAAATGCAACCAACTAATTAAAAAGAAATTACAATATTAGATGGTTTGATTTCTAATTGGATGAAAGATTAAGAACTTTCCAAGTTGGGAGGGGGAAAATGAACAGGTGCAGTTCCCTGAAATCCGAAAAGGAAGCATCCATTCCCTCCACCCTCAATTGTCCATGAATAATCAAAGGAACATGGAAACAATAAATGTTTGACCAGTATAAGGCCAGTTTTCAGATAAGACATATGGGTTGCTTGAGACATATAATTGTGAGAAAACTTGCATCAGTCTTTGTATCTGGCCAGGTTTCTAGTCAGCAAGACCTAGCTCTTTAGTTAAGGGTTTCTAGTTAATAGATAGGGGTGTTCCAGCTTACCAGCCATGCAGGGCTAGCTTCAAAAAATACAGTAAAGTTTTCTCATAGAACAGAAGTTGAATTAAACCCATCATTGAAGAGAAGGGGAACTGAGCTAGCTCTAGAATTTAGTCACAAGATAGTGTGTTTCACTCAACTCTCACTGCCACTTAGTCTCTCAATCTCAGTTTTCTTGATTCCTCCTTTCAGTTTGTGAATCACTTAAATAAGCCAACTCTATAAGGTTTTTCTCATGTTGATAATCAGAAGTACATGATAAGTTATGAATCAAACTACTTAGAAGACTCACAGTTGGCATGTTTTAGGAGAATCACATATCACCAAGGGAACCAGAAAACTTAAAACATAAAGACTGAAACAAAGGACCAAAGCAATACAATAATTCTCACTATTACCTAACACAAAGCCTTCTTATATCTTAGTAACCTCCTTGCAATGTCCATTTAATCAGCACATTTTGAGTCCCAGATATCTCAAGGAGTCATCTGTTCTCTGGATTTCTTCTTATAAACATTCTTAGGCCTCGTTCTCTGGGCAGCTGAAGTGGGCTCTGCTTCTCTGCTTCCAAGTCACTTGTAGCGGTCCCTAGGTAATTCTACTAAAATCTGCCCATACTAAGACTCAGTACAATTTAATTCAATCTATTAAAATTTGGTTCTCCAATCTTTAAATTTCAGAGAACTTAGTTTATATATTATTTGCTGTTTCTACCTTTACCTAAATCCTGTGCCTGATAAAAAATTCTAAACAACATTCATAAAGGTGCAACTGTAAAATGAATTCTGTCTTAAAATTATCTGACATTTAAAAATGCAGAAATAATTTCACTTTCTTCATAATTATCAATACAATTTTTTATGTAAAATTATTTATTTTTGTTGTTTTGGGTGGGGCATTTTTGCTTTTTGAAAGGGGGAAGGCAGGGCAATTGGGGTTAAGTGACTTGCCCGAGGTCACATGGCTAGGAAGTAGTGTTTCTGAAGCCATATTTGAACTCAGATCCTCCTGATTTCAGGGCCGGTGTTCTACTCTCTGTGCCAACTATCTTCCCCTAAAATTCTTAATTCAGTTTTGAGAATTTATTACTAAAACATACTCAAACTCTAAATTTCAATGCTAGATACATGTTGCAGCCAATCGTGTGTATACATACGTGTGTGTATATGTATGTATATATGTATGTATGTATGTATCCCCTCAACTTTTTCCGGGGACAGACAGATGTCCACCATCTTCTCAGACTGCAGCACAGGCCATTTTCTGCTGCTGGCTTCATGACAATTCAGAGCAGCATCCCTGTCATCAAAACCCAAAACAATAGTAAATTATAGTCCCAAAAGTTTTTACCTTATTTAAGACAAAATTTCACTGGTCACAACTTAGGGCTCTTGAATATTAGTCAGTAGTGTTTCCTTGACAATTATTCATTCTGTATTATACTAAGCTATTATCATCATCATTATTAGTGTCTCTTAAAAGAAAATACAGGAACAGTGACATCTGATTAGAGAAATAACCATAGTCATCATTTCTGTGGTGCTCACCAGATATATGCCAGTCACTGTGGGAAGCAGTTTCCTGTCATATTCTCTGACCCTTACAGCAATCCTGGGAGGTGGCTACCATTATTTTCCTCTTTACAGATCAGGAAACTGAGGCAAACACATGAGATAACTTGCTTAAGATCACAGAGCCAATGAATTCTTGAAGCCAGATTAACTCAAGTTTCCCCGCATTTTTCCAGTGTTTTTTTCAGTCCCCCCTTTTTGGGAACCTGATTAGAGATGAGAGAGGTTATAGGGTCTCTGAGCTGAGTGGGGAATCAGAGAGGAATCTGAGTTGGGATGAGGGGCTCTGGAGGTTACTGATCTGGGAGAGAGGTCAGAAGGGGTATCTCCAAACAATTTTTTTTCATGGTCAAAGAAGGGTTAATATGAGGCAGCTATAAACTGCAAACTTTTCTCTTCAATGTGGTATTACTTTCAAACTATCAGCCTTCTTTCACTGCACTAAGACAATGGGGGAAATTTTTCATCTATGTTGTGTTTTAACCTCTGAAACTCACAGAATATGATTCTTACTTTTCCTTATATTTTTTAGAGTGGTACCCTAAAACTCACTAAGATATTTCTGAAGGGGATGAGTTCCTAGAATTAAAGTCCCAAAAGCTCTCCTTTGCCATCTTAAATGTTTACTCTGCAAGCCCCCCAAATCTATTAAGATGGTCTTAACACTATTTTTTTTTTTAAACTTAATCTCCCATTAAAAGCCTGAAGTGGTACTGAGCCCTCCTTACTGGGACAACTGCTTCAAGCAGGAAACTTCATCCATCTGTCCCAGCCTTCTAACCTCTTTGGATGCAGCTTTGTAGCAGTTTTTTTGTTTTTTCTTTTGTTTTTTTCTGGCTGGCTGCATTTTCCCTTTAGAAATCTTTCAAGGTCATAGAATCTACGAACAACCCTAAACATAAGACAAAGATGTTCCAACATTTTATAAGAAACAAAAACAGGCAAAACAATAAAACAAACATACTAACCTTGCTTTTTGTTTTCAATTTGCAATAATAGGAACCAAATTAGCTACTTAGCAGTTAAATCTCTTGCAGATTTCTGTCACATGTCACATAACTCAGCGTCATGCTATTTAGTCATTCTCTGAACTATCAGGAGCAGCCCCTGGTCACACACTATCAAAGGCCTATTCAAGGGGAAACCCATAGGTATCTTAACACTTCAGAAACCCATATTCCTTACCATTCCTGAGAGGAAACTTAAAAAGAAAATTAAAGCTTAGTCCTAATCCTAAACCACCCCAGTCTCTGGGGCAATTTTAAACTAAATCACCCCAAACTCTGAAGCCAACAACCCCAAACTAGAAGAAATAGGGATTGAGAACAGGAGACCAGCCTCCCATGAACAAGACCCCTGGTGGGAGGGGACTGGGAGGTTGGGGGAGGGGGGGGTTAAGATCTGAGTAGACCTGGCTGGCTTCAACAAAAAAAATATGTGGCAAGTACATAAAGAATGGATTCAATCAACACGGCCAAAAACTATGAACAAGCAATTTTAAAGGAAAGAAATGCAAATTATCTACCCCACTACATGGGGAAATATACTTTACATCTGTAGTCAGTAATCCAAATCACTAATAACTACAAAGATTTTCAGATTGATATACGTGATATGAAACTGAGCATTGCAAATGTTGTAGAGAATTTGTTTTCTTCAGTTGTGTATTTCTTGCAAAAGTTTTTTTTTTCTTTTTCATCTGGGACAGGGCAGATCAGTAGGGGAGAAAAATGTCATTAAAAAAAGTTTAAGGGGCGGCTAGGTGGCACAGTAAATAGAGCACCAACCCTGGAGTCAGGGGGACCTGAATTCAAATTCGGCCTCAAAGACATAACACTAGCCATGTGACCTTGGGCAAGTCAGTTAACCCCAATTGCCTTGCCCTCCCCCTACTAAAAAAAATATTGAAAAAAAAGTTTAAGCAAAAATGCTCCAAATCATTAATTAGATAAATGCAAATTATCTCTCAAACTCTCAGGCTCTAGCTCACCCCCAAGCATTTGACAAAGATAAAGGGGAAAAAATAAATGGAAGGGAAATGGGAAAATAGACACATTAGTTAATTTACTGTTGGTGAAGCCGTGAGATCCGCACAAATCAGAAACTGGGTACGTTCTTTGACCCAGCGCTACCACTAGAGGGCGTATTGCCTGAAGGAAAGGTAAAGGAGCCCAGTGTAAAGATATAGGTAGAAGCTCCTGTTGTTACCTCAGAGAACTGGAAAGATGCGATAGATGTAATAGCCGGCGGCCCCCCTCCCCTCCCCGCCCTGGGAGGCAACAGGTGAACAGATGTTGGTATGTGAATGTTACAGAGCAAGAATACACCATAAAACAGGCAATTTCAGTGAAAACCAGGGAGAGCAGTGTGGACTAATGCAGACTATAGGGAGTAATTGAAGACCAACAGCTTGGCAAGATGTCTCACCTCTTACTACTGTGATTATCAACCACCATATCAGGAACTTACCAGGTTCTCCGCAACCTGCCTCCTAACTGAGAGGTGATGGGTAGAAGACATGGAATGAAAAGTACATTTTGGGAAATGAACAGTGAGGCAATTTCTTTCCCTTTCAAGAGGGAGCCCAAAGGGGGTTAGGGCTGCCTGAGACCCCAAAATACCAACGTGCCCGGTCCTGCTGAAAGAATTCCACTCAAGTCTTCTCAGCCAAGGAAAAAGTAAAGTTTATTTAAAGTTCAAGTTCACCACGTGGGGTGCTAGGCCATTTCACAGTGCTCCCACAGAGCAAGTCTGTGTGCTAGGGCATTCTTCAGGTGCTCTCACAGAACAAGTCTGTGGGAAGCTATCCCATGGCGCTCTCACACCACATGGAGGGAAGATGGGGTTCTATATACAGAAAGGTTATGAGAGGAATCTAGGGGTGGTCCAGAGGAGGAGATTGGGGAGGATCTTCAGGAGGAGTCAGATGAGGTCAGACTCCAGTAATGAGTGGTTCAGGGTGGGAAGTTGCTGGAGGCTACCTGGAGACCATAGACAATGGTGGGCCAGGCCAGTTCAAGGGTGGGAAACTATTGGAACAAAGGGGGGCTAAAGACTTGGGCAGAGCCACAACTTAAGGCTCATGACTGCAGGCAAATGTCTTCCCAAGGAAGGTTTACTTTCCCAGAGCCAAAGAATCAAGGAGAGCTCAAAAAGGAGGGGGTGGGGGTGGGGGGCCCAGAGCCTACACCCTAGTCACCTTGACTATGTGTTTTCACTAGAAATATTTTGTTTGTTGATTTTTTTCAATTTGGGATGGGAGAAGATAGCAGTGGGACATGAACTATGCATAGGATTTCCCTCCCTTCTCCCTCCAAATCCCAAAATAATAAGGAAATTCATGGATTATAGTAATTTATAACAGTGTCATAGTAATAATTGTAATATGCAGTAGAACGGAAGGAAGGCCAGGAGGGATGAGAACAGATTTGAAAGTGCCATGTTGAATTTTTTATTACTAAAAAAAAGTTAAGCTGTGCATATTGGAACTTGTTTCATGTATAATTCCCTTTTTTTATTTTATGGCATATATATATATATATGTATATATATATATATATGAATTGTGAAATGTGAATTTCAAAATTAAAAAAAATCAAATATAGATGGTTTTCTTTCTGTCATTTTCACCATATTGTGAAGGCATGACAAGAAATGCCAAAATTATTTTCATATCACTTTCTTTTATTATCAGTGCTTAGGATTTTATTTCCATGGGGCATTTGTTGTTGTCTCCCGAATCCTGATGCAGTCTGGTACACAGATGGTTCAAGCTTCATTGAACAAGGGGTCAGGAAAAGTGGATATTCGGTGGTCAGTCTCTACCAAACCATAGAGACCAAATCCCTGCCCCCTGGGACCTCTGCCCAGAAGGCTGAATTGATAACACTAGCCAGAGGCCTAGAGCTAGGGGAAAATAAATGAGTAAACATTTTTACAGACTCCAAATATACTTTTCATGTTCTACATGCCCATGGAGCAATTTGGAAAGAAAGGGATATCTGACAGCAAAAAATTCCCCTATTAAACACGCACAGGAGATTTCACATCTCCTCCAAGCTGTTCAAAAGTCCTCTGAGGTAGCTGTTGTTTTTTGCAAAGGCCACCAGAAAGGGGAAACCAATGAGGCTGTGGGAAATCGCCTGGCAGACACCACTGCAAAGAATGCTGCCCGCCAGTTGGCTATACTGGCTCCTTTACTACCACAGTTCCCCATTCCTTCACACCTTCATATAGCCCTTGGAAACAGGCCCTTGCTAAGGAAAGGGTATGCTCTCTTTCATCATCTGGGTGGTTTCAAACACCCTCAGGACAACTTCTTATCCCAGAGGAAAGTCAGTGGAAGCTTCTTTTTGGCTTACATCAGGCCACACACCTGGGGAAGAATGCCCTCTGGTCTCTGATAAAACCCATTTTTACTGGCAGTAAGTTAAGGGAAACCATCAGGCAAGTATGTCAGGCCTGCCCAACTTGTGCTCAGGTGAATCCTGAAGGGGCAGTCAAACCTCCCCCCCTTTTAAAACCTGTTCAGAGGAGGGGTACCTACCCAGGTGAAGACTGGCAGATAGACTTTACACATATGCCCCCATGTAGGGAATTCAGAT
>CM053596.1:3821241-3857655 GCA_028646575.1 Pseudocheirus occidentalis | reverse complement strand
AGCACCTTGGGGGTAGCGATGGAAGTTACTGCCTCACTCAAAGTCGCAGTCCGAGGCTGAGGCTTGCACAAGTTACCAACCCAAGGTCTCTCTCGTGATATCTCTGGCCCAATCTTTGTCTCCATTCTCAGAAAGTGGTTGAGCCTGTTCCTGTGGCTGACCAGAGATAGACTTGCAGGCATGCCATAGAAGCAGACCTGGGATTGTAGAAGCATTTGTGGTCATTAGCATTTGGTTTCATCAGGACCCATCGGATTCAGAACCCAGACCAAAGCGACTCCTTGTAGGTGATGAGGGATAAGGGAGAGACACAAATAGAGTTGAGGCCCAAACCCGCATTTGAATAGGAGAGAGACTAGAATCTAGGGAATGGGGGGCAGTTTGAGGCCAGACGTCATCCCCGGGCCCACTGAGTCAGTCAACAAAACCTGATGAAGCACCTGCCACGTCCTATGAACTTTGCTAAGCCCTGGGCTAGAAAAGCAGGCCAAAGACAGCCCCTGCTGGCTTGGAGCGCTCTTGTCTAGTGTGCAGACCCGGAGATGGCGTGAGGAGCAGCCACCGGTCACTAAATTCACTCTTAGCTGACTGAGACCCAGGGGCTTATCTTTGAATGGAAATGAACTAAGTTCAAGAGGGAAAAATGAATGGGAAAGAGAAGAGTCGCAGTTTGAGAAGGAGAGTTGAATTGGTGAGGACGTTATCAAGAAGCCAGTGATCATGATGGCAGTAAGGACAGGCAGCCTTTCTGTAGGGCTCACTGAGTGCCACATGGCTTAGACACATCCTCTCATCTCGTTCTCGCCACCAGCCCGAGAGGGAGATGCTCCTATTACCCTCCTTCTGTATGTGAGGAATCTGAGACAGAGGCAGTGTGACGTGCTGAGCATCACGCAGGTAGCAAGTGCATCTGGATTTGAACTCAGGTCTCCCTGACTCCAGGCATAGTGCTCTGTCCACTGTGCCAGCTAGCTGTCTCACAATGGAAAGTAACTTTGCCCCAAAGAGGGGAGAGGAGAAGCTAAGAGGCTTTTAAGATAACGTGCCAGCTGGTCATCTGGGCCTGGGATGGATGGAAGACGCAGTAGACTGAGGAGTCGGCATCAGGCCAGTTCCATGACCCCCTGCTTGTATGGATCCCTTTCCCTTCCCACACCTGCTTTTTATTTTGAAAGTGTTGATGCAGAAGTAAAGAAGCAAAACAATTAGAGGGTATCTGGGTGAAAATACAGTTAATTGTCGTAACAGAATGTGTTTGGGATGAATCCACCTATAAAAACAGAAGGGTAGCAGAAAGCAGAACCAGGTAAGATTTTGTGTACAAGAGAGAGCCTCGTCACCAAGATTCAGAAAGCACCGTAGTGAAAGGATGGCATTCTGTATCAGCCTTTGGAACTGTGCCCTTACATTCACTCCCCTTTCTGCCTTTGACCCAGTGAGAACCACTAGACCTGTAAGGGGTCACAGCAAGAGGAAAAAGACCCGTTTATACAATGCAACATTTTAGCTGCTGTTCTTTGTTGTTGCAAAGATCTGGAAACAAAAGATGATGCTCTTGTATTGGGGAATGACTGAGCAAATAATAGTGTAAGAATATCATGGAAGACTCTGGCGCCATTAAAAGTGAGGAAAGACACAGTGTCAGAGAAGCCTGGGAAGAGTTATCTGAACTGATGCAGGCCATATTGTGATTTATAACCTAATTACAGGGAAAATGCTCCCTGTCATATAAATGAAGTGAAAATAAAATAGTGGGAGAATTTTATAAGCTCTCTTGCTGAGAGGTAGAAATCCATGATGTTTTGCTTTGTTTCTGGCTCTCAGACAACAGAAAGGATGTCTGGTTATTGCATAAGATCATTTCCTATTGGCCATTGACGAGTGCTGCGCTAAATAATAAATGTAGTTGAAGCTGATTTTCATTCATTGGTTTGGATTTTGTTGTTGTTCAGTCGTTTTAGTCACGTCCTCCTCTTCGTGACACCATGTGGGGTTTTCTTGGTACAGATGCTGCAGTACGTTGCCATGTCCTTCTCCAACTCATTTTACAGATGAGGACACTGAGGCCAACAGGGTTAAGTGACTTGCTCAGGGTCACACAGCTACTAAGTATCTGAGACCAGATTTGAACTCTTGGATGTGAGTCTTCCTGACTCCAGGCCTGGAGCTTTATCTACGAAGCCGCCTGGCCGCCTGTCGGGTTTTGTTCTTTTTCTTTCTTACTTTTTTTAATATACTAGGTTTTCCTATCTTTCTATATACACAACCTCTGTTTGGAAAGAGCTCTTCAGACATGCCTTTCTTCCTTCTACCACTGACACATTGGCCACACTCTCAAAGAAAGTCTGTGCAATGTCTCACCTGGGTTGCCAACCCATTCCCTTGACAATCTGCCAGATAGAAGAACACCATAAGCAGGAGATAATTTCAGATTCAGAAAGTAGCCTTGACCCTGCAATGAGAGGCAATGGAAGGAATGTTTCTGTAGAATGTGTGTGATGGCCCATGGTGGTTTCAAGATGGTTTGTCCTATGTAAAATGCACTGGAAGAACTTTTGTTACTCCTTGATGTGATTGCAGTGCTGAGGAGATGAGACTGCAAGGTAGCTCCTCTGGTGCAGTGTACAGAAAGCAGAGGAGGTTGTGTGTGCACCCTGGTGACCTTCCATTGGCAGCTGATTTGTGCTGGGATGTGAGACTTGGATGGCTGTGTAGAAACAGTTTGAGGACAGATTCAGAAACCAGAACAAGGTGCCACACGTAGTCAGAAGTGGTCAGTGATTGATGGAATCAGTGCTTGAATACCACATTCATTTTGTGCCCAGTCATGATGGTTTGGAATCATTGCACAAAGAAACCCATTGTGCCTCAAATATACACTTGCATATTGTCCCAGGGGTAAATATATATATTGGTAACAAAACTGGGCATTCTTTGCTGTATAAGATGCCACCAAAGAGTTTTTAGCTAAAACTCCTAGGACATCATTGTGAACCTCCAATGTTTTCAGGATGCACCAAATGGGCCCTGGTGTGAGAAGACCAGTAGTGAATCATGCTATTCACTTCTTGACAGAAGGATCATGGACTCAAGATACAGTATAAGATGTGTATGATAGATAATGAGCTAATATGAACATTTAGTCTATGTGCAACAAATAGGATACTATCTTTGGATCTGAATAGAAAAGAAGACAAATTGGACGTGACACTGAACTTTATTACATGACAGTTAAGAAAAGTAAACTCAACCTAGCTCGTGAAATTACCCAGAATGCCCCAGTGATGGGGCATCCCGACTGGTCAGTACAGAGTAGCAGGAAGATGATCTAGTATTGACCAAATGATCAATATAACCAACAACAGCATTAGAAGAAAAGGTGGAGGTAGGTCCTCTAGGACCATGGACGGAGCATGCTCAGTTGCAGGGTTTGAGTTCTGGTCTTAGCTGCAAGGATGTTGGTCAGGTCACTCAGCCATCATGAGCTCACAGCCCAAGTTGTGAAGGGCAATGAGAATGCTGGTCCTGCCTGTGTCACAGGTTTGCTATAAGGCTCTGTTGTTATTCTGTGTGAAGACTTTTGTGGCGAAATGGCATTTCCACCTATTAATTCTGTCTATTTAAGTTTTAAACCTTTTTTTTTAAACTAGGGAAATAGAATAAAAAACAGTTTATTTTCTACCATCAGAGAAAAGAATGTACAGTTGTATGTGAGAGAGAGAGAGAAAGAGAAAGAGAGAGAGAGAGAGAGTGTGTATGTCTTTCTGTATATATGATTATTTGTTTTCTTCAGATGTAGAGACCAGGTTTGAAGTAAATGAGAAGACTACAAAGCTGAGAATTTTTGTGGAAGAATCTGGCCCGCAAAGATTCATGACTAATGGTGCCTGTGACTTCAGTTTGAGAGAAATCTCTGACTCTAGTATCATAGAAGATAAAAATCCAAAGAGCGACTGTGAAGTTGATGAAATTGGAAAGAAACTCAGACAGTCTTCGGTCCTAAATCACTCGAACAAAGTGACCTCAGGAAATGACTGTTTTCAGGATAGTGAATATAGCAAATATTTTACTGAACAGGTAGAGCTTTTTCAGTCCCATGAGAAGCCTCCTGAAATGCAAATGGATCAAGGTAATAAAGAGGAAATGGCCAATCCTGGAGAAATACTTTATGTAAGTAATGAAGATGACAAGGCCTTCAAGCCAAACTTTAAACTCCTTAGTCATCAGAAAATTCACATTTCAGAGGTGCCTTGTGAAAATAATAAATGTGAAGCAACCTCATGCCATCATTCATCCCTTCCTTACCATCCTAGATTTCACCGTGGAATGCAAAGATATGTATGTCCTCATTGTGGGAAGACGTTTGATTGGAACTCAGATCTTATACACCAGAAGATCCATACTGCAGAGAAGTTTTATAAATGTAATGAGTGTGGGAAGGGTTCCTGCTATAGATCACTTCTTACTGGCCATCAAAAATTTTACACTGGAGGGAAACCTTTTGAATATAATGAATGTGAAAAGGATTCTAATTTGCCTTTCCATCAGAAAATCCACCCTGGAGAGAAAACCCATAAATGTAATCAGTGTGGAAGGGCTTTCAGATACAGCTCCAGTCTTGTTTTACATGAGGTAATCCATAATGGAGAGAAACCTTTTGAAAGTAATCAGCCTGGAAAGGCTTTCACAGAGAGGGCCAGTATTGCCAAACATCAGAGAATCCACACTGGAGAGAAACTTTATGAATGTAAACAATGTGTAAAGTCTTTCAGATGCCGCTCCCATCTTACAAATCATGAGAAAACCCACACTGGAGAGAAACCTTATGAATGTAATCAGTGTGGAAAGGCTTTTACACAGAGCTCCAATCTTGCTGTACATCAGAGAACCCACACTGGAGAGAAACCGTATGAATGTAATCAGTGTGGAAAGGCTTTCACACAGAGCTCGAATCTTGCTCTACATCAGAGAATCCACACTGGGGAGAAACCTCATGAATGTCATCAGTGTGGAAAGGCTTTCAGAATTAGCTCCACTCTTGCTACCCATCAGAAAATTCACACTGGAGAGAAACCTTATGAATGTAATCATTGTGGAAAGGCTTTCAGAAAGAACTGTACACTTGCTGAACATCAGAGAATCCACACTGGAGAGAAACCTTACAAATGTAATCAATGTGGAAAGGCTTTCAGACAGAGGGCCCATTTAGCCACGCATCAGAACATCCATACTGAAGAGAAACCTTATGAATGTAATCAGTGTGGAAAGGCTTTCAGAGTGAAGTATACATTTGTACAACATCAGAGAAGTCACACTGGAGAGAGACCTTATGAATGTAATCAATGTGGAAAGGCTTTCAGTCAGAACTCCTGTCTTACTGCACATCTGAGAATTCATACTGGAGAGAAACCTTATGAATGTAATCGTTGTGGAAAGGCTTTCAATCAGAACTCCAGTCTTGCTAAACATCTGAAAATCCACTCTAGAGAAAAACCTTATGAGTGTAATCAGTGTGCAAAGGGTTTCAAATACAAGTTCAATCTTGTGGAACATCAGAGATGTCACACGGGAGAAAAACCTTACGAATGTAATCAATGTGGAAAGGCTTTCCAAAGCAGCTCCTGTTGTGCTAAACATCAAAGAATCCACACTGGAGAGAAACCTTATGAATATAATCATTGTGGAAAGGCTTTCAGAATTGGTGCCTGCCTTGCTAAGTATCAGAGAATCCATACCAGAGAATCCATACCAGAGAGAAAGTTTATGAATGTAATCAATGTGGAAAGGCTTTTACACAGAATTCACATCTTGCTGCACATCAGAGAATTCACACTGGAGAGAAACCTTATGAATGTAAACTGTGTGGAAAGGCTTTTAGATCCAGTTCCAGTCTTTTTGATCATCAAAAAATCCTTAATAAGGACAAACTTTTTGAATATAATAAATGTGCAAAGCCTTTCACAAAGAGCTCCAGTCTTGCTGTACATCAGAGAATCCACACTGGAGAGAAACCTTAAGAATGTAATCAGTGTGGAAAGGCTTTCACACAAAGGAACCATCTTTCTGTACATAAGAAAATCCACACTGGAGAGAAACCTTATAAATGTCATCAGTGTGGAAAGGCTTTCAGAATCAGCTGCAGTCTTGCTAACATCAGAGAATCGACACTGGGGAGAAACGTTATCAATGTGATCAATGTGGAAAGGCTTTCACACAGAGGGCCGATTTTGCTAAACATCAGGCAATCCACACTAGAGAGAAACCTTATGAATGTAATCAATGTGGAAGGGCTTTCACAAAGAGCTCCAGTCTTGCTATACATCAAATAATCTGCACTGGAGAGAAACCCTATAAATGCAGTCTTTGTGGAAAGGCTTTCACAAAGAACTCCAGTCTTGCTGCACATCAAAGAATCCACTCTGGACAGAAACCTTAGGAACACAATTAATGTGGTCATGATTTTAGGCAACAATCATCTCATTTCCCACTTGAAAATTTATATTGGATAGAAATCTTAAGATTGTCATGAATGAGGAATGGCATTCAGGCGGTATTCAAAGCTTGTTCAGCATTAAATTAATTGTTATGAGCAGCTGCATGTGGCTTCCTTGTGGGGGAGGCTTTCAGTCAGAAAAGTCACTATTTATAACACAGGGTTGTGGAGAGAAGCCTATGAATGTGCTCAGGGGGATGTGTATTTTTTCTGGAAGATGGTGATCAATAGACATTAATATTCATAATGGAATGACAGTGTAAAAAAGCAGTGATTATGAGAAGGGCTTCACCCAGAGGTCATACTATTGTACTTTGGACAAATCATACCATACCTAAAACTTCTGGATCTAATTAACAAGAGAAGGCCTCTTGCTGTAGAATAGACTTACTTAAGACTTCTCAGTAGAAGAGACCTCATTTAATATAACGAATTTCATACTGTGCATAAAATCCTAAAAATGCAATGAATTTTTCTCTAAAATCCTAATATTTCTCATCCCTGTTCAATGTTTCCTGGATCTATATACTATAATTTATTTGTCAATTTCCCAATTAATTGGCACTCACTTTGTTTTCTGTTGTTTCCTGGCATGAAAAGTCTTTGTATAAATGTTTTGGTCACTGTTGGGCATTTCTTTCTCTCGTGCTTTCTTTAAAAGGCATCTAGGTGGCCCAGTGCATGAAATGCTGTGCTTTGAGCTATGCAACCTGAATTCCATGTTGTTTTCTGGCACTTCCTAGTAGTAAGCCAAGCTACCTTTTCCTGCCTGGGTTTCCCCATCTGTAGAATAGGAATAATAAGAGCATCCACCTCCCAGGGCTGAGGTCAGGATTTAATGAAACAATATTCCTAAATATTTTGCAAGCATTAAATCACTATGGAAGTACTGTTTTTATATTTGTCATTCTTTGGATCATATGTTTCATTGTAAAGTCAGTTGGATAGAACATGGACAGGTTAGTTGCTTTTAATTCAGGAGGAAATGCAAATCAGAACAGAGTGGAAGAAGGTATTAATTGTAATGGATAGAGCATTTGCTTTAGAACTTGGGCAAATGGCTTCAGATCCTGACTCAGACGCTCCTTAACTCTGACTCTGGGCAAGGACCGCCTTTCTGTGTCTCATTTTACTCGTTTCTGAGAAGAGGAAGTTGGAGTCAGTAGCTTCTCTGGGCCCTTCTAACTCTAAATATCTAATCTTATCAAAAGTACATTCTGTGTCTCTTTCCCACACACACCCTCCACCAGTATTCCAGGGAGTTCTAGCAGGACCAGATCTGAAACTATACCAGAAAGCAATAGCCATCAAAAATAGTTTGACCTACTTAAAGATCTGGAGAAACTGAAGAGATCAGGTGTGTCCTATAGAAAAGAAAACGAGTATAGTTACCTTGTGTTCAGTCAATCCAAAGATTTTCACTCTTGGACTAGTCCTTACTACCTACCATACAATGCTAGAAACACTGGAAAGGAATCTGGCAGAAGATAGATATGGACTAGCATCTCACACAAGGCCCAGATTAGCTCCGAATGGATCCCTGACCTAGATGTAAAAAGTCACCTTAAACAGCTGAGAGGAGCCATAAAGAAGATTCTTCATGGATAGTAGAAGAGTTCATCTCCAAACAAGGGACAGAGAGGATGAAAGAAAATAAAATGGGCAGTGTTCATCACATTTTAAAAATGTATAAAAATTTTAAAGGGAGGCAGTTAACCAAGAAACAGATCTGTAGCAAGTTTTTCTCACAAAGGCCTCATTTCTGAGGTATATAAAGAATGGGTATTGATTATGTACAGGTATATAAAGAATGGATATAATAAACGTTGGTCGATTGGCTGGTTGGTGGTTGTCCTTCATTCTTGGAGGGGGCCAGAATGATTTAGAGTTGTTTCAATGTGTCGGACTGGCTGATCAGATCAGTATGAGCCCAGAATGCTCTACCTCAGGTTGGGCACCAATAGTCCATGTGAACCTTTGGGCTGGATTCCCCAAATGGTTGTGGCTCATCTTTCCTTTGATGTCCTTCAGTCTTCCTTCGCTCACAGCACAGCTCCTCTTTTGTGGGCGCTCCATGCTGGGCAGTCCTGTGCCAGTGTCTTCTGTGCCACCGAATCAGTCCCAAAGTTCTTCAGAATAAACATGGGGTCACAAGCCATGGATGGACATTTTTCAAAGGAGGAAATGCAAATTGCCAACTGCTGCATGGAAAAAAATTATTTTCCATCTATAATAACGAAGTCAAATCACTCCTAAGTAGGAAGGTTTCAGAGTAGCTTGATAACTCAGTGGATAAGAGCACTGGCCTTAGAATCAGGAGAACCCCAGTTCAGTCTAGTCTCAGACAGTGGCGAGGGGTGGGGGACCTGCAGCCTCAAGGTCACTTGTGGCCCTCTAGGTCCTTGAGTGTGGTCTTTTGTCTAGGTCCAAGTTTTATAGAACAAATCCCTTTATTAAGGGGATTTTTTCTGTGAAGTTTGGATTCAGGCAAAGGGCAGCCTTTGAGGACCTAGAGGATCACATGTGGTCTTGAGGCTGCTCGTTCCTCACCCCTGCCCTCAGCAAGTCACTTAACCCCAATTGCCTCAAAAACAAAGAAACAAGCCAGTTTTCAGATTGTTCAGAGTGGTTAGGAAATGAGCATCAGAAATATTGTAGGAAATTTGTTTTCCTACAAGAGGTTTGTATTTTTTCTTTTTCACCTTGGAGAGTGTAGATCAGTAGGGAGAAAATACATGTAATAAAAAAAAAGGAAGTTTAAGTAGAAATGCTCCAAATCAGTAATTTGATAAATGCAAATTAAATCAAGGCTCAGGTTCCTTCTCACCTGTGTGGGGTCGACCATAATGACAAGGAGAAAAACAGAAGTGTTGGAAGGGCTGTGGGAAAATAAACACTTACTGTTAGTAAAGCTGTGGAGCTGTCCATGAATCATGACAATGGGTATGCTTTTAGCCTCACTGATACCACTAGAGGGCATATTCCCTAAAAGGAAGAGGACTCTAGTAAAAACATTGATACCAGCCTTCTGTTCTGGCAAAGAATTTGGAAGTAAAATGTGAGCTCCTTCATAGGGCAGCAGCTACTCAGACTGGGGTATGTGAACATCATGGAGCAGATGCCCCCAAACCCAGGCAGTCTGTGAGAGCTGGGGGGATTTGTGTGGATTAAGGCAGATGAACCAGAGTAGTTGATAGCAGTTCTGTAGGCCAACAACTTGCCAGAGGTCACTCCTGACTGTTGTACAGTTTATCAGGGGTTTATCTGGGTGTGTGCAGCCTGCCTTCTCACCAAGGAGGGATCAATGGAAAATGCAGAAGAACCAGTTTAAAGAATGAAATGTCCTGGGAAATGGCCAGTGTGGGGATTTGTTTTCCTTCTCTATGTGATTTCATTAGAAATATCTTAGGGTTTTGGTTTTATTTTTGGTTTTGGGTAGGAGAGATAGCATGTGAGGGGCACTAGGAATAGGATTGATGTTTCTGTTCCTTCCACACACCAAAATAATGAAGCAGGAGACTGATGGGTTGTGATGATACACACAGTAGAACAGAAGGAAGGCCAGAAGGAATGAGAACAGATTTAAAAATGTCCTGTTGAA
The DNA here is from genome assembly GCA_028646575.1 of Pseudocheirus occidentalis. Taxonomy (NCBI): domain Eukaryota; kingdom Metazoa; phylum Chordata; class Mammalia; order Diprotodontia; family Pseudocheiridae; genus Pseudocheirus; species Pseudocheirus occidentalis. The sequence continues at coordinate 3,847,561 of CM053596.1, read as the reverse complement.
CTTTTTAGTACTCAAAAATAAAGTGAAGCTATACATATTAGAACTCATTTCACATATTTTTCACAGATTCACAAGTTTTTAGTTACAAATTTTCTCATCTTTCCCCTATACATCCCCTGAAAACAGCGATCCCACTGATCCCTCCCCCAATCTGCTCTCTCCTATATCCTTTACCGTTCTCCCTCTGACTTTCTGGTAGGCAAGATGGATCTCCCTACCCCAGTGCCTGTGTATTTTATTTCCATGTTACATGTAAATAATATTAATGATTACGTATACACACACACACACACACACAGACAGGAAGGACAAGCAGTTTAATACAGGTTGTCTGTGTAGTTATGCAAAACATCTCCACAATGGGCATATTGTGAGAGACTGATTATATGTCCCTCCTTCCTATCCACCCCCCTTGTTCTATTCTCTACTTTGTCCCTGTCCCTTTACAGAAGTGTGTGCTTCCAGCAACCCTACCCCTCACCCTGCCCTCCCCTCCATCATCCCACCTCTCATCCCCATTCCTCCTACTCTCCTGTGTGGCAAGATACCCAGTTCAGAGTTTTATGTCATTCCTTCCCTAAGCCACATTCAATGAGAGTAAGGTTGACCTTTTTCCTTTTACCTTCCTGTTCTTTCCCTCCATTGTAACAATTGTCCCTTTCCTCTTCTATGAGATGATTAACCCCATTCTGTCCCTGTCTACTCTCATTCTGATCCTCACCCACCTCAGAATTTTACCTTTTAGAGTATTGTCCCATCCTATTCAATTGATCCTGTGCCCTCTATGTACTCATATATACACACACTCACATATGTATTCATACGCATATATATATATACACACACACACCCTCCTATATAGATATATGTGTAAGTATACGTATATATAAATTAGTATTCCCTTCATCTATCTTCATGCTGAGAAGTTGCATAAGTTACAATTATAGTTTTTTCCATGTTGGCATGTAAATAGTTCATCTTTGATAAGTTCCTTATGATTTCTTTTTCCTGTTTACTTCGTCATGCTTCTTGTATTTGAATGACAAATTTTCTTTTCAGTTCTGGTTTTTTCATCAAGAATGTTTGAAAGTCCTCCATCTCACTGAATGACTATATTTTCTCCTGGAACATTATACTCAATTTTCCTGGGTAGGTGATTCTTGGTTTTAATCTTAGCTCCCTTGATCTCCAGAATATCATATTCCAGGCTCTTTGATCCCTTAATGTAGAAGCTGCTAGATTCTGGGTTATACTGATTGTGTTTCCACAGTATTCAAATTGTTTCTTCTTGGCATCTTGTAATATTTTCTCCTTGATCTGGGAACTCTGGAACCTGGCTATAACATTCCTAGGAGTTTTCTTTTAGGGATCTTTTTCAAGAGGTGATTGGTGAATTCTTTCAAGCTCTATTTTGCCCTCTGGTTCTAAAACATCTGGGCAGTTTTCCTTGAGAAGTTCTTGAAGGATGCTTTCTAGGTTCTTTTTTTGATCATGGCTTTCAGGTAGTCCGATAATTTTTACATTGTCTCTCCTGCATCTGTTTTCCATGTTAGTGGTTTTTTTCAAGGAGATATTTCACATTGCCTTCTATTTTTTCATTTGTTTGTATCTGTTTAATAGTATCTTGATTTCTCATAAAGTCATTAGCTTCCATTTGCTCCAGTCTAATTCTGAAGGAATTATTCTCTTCAGTGAGCTTTTGAGATTCTAATTCCATTTGGAAAATTTGACTTTTTAAGGCATTCTTCTCATTAGCTTTTTGGGCCTCTTTTGCCATTTGAGTTAATCTATATTTTAAAGGGTTATTTTCTTCAGTCAGGCTGTTGATTCTCTTTTCATGATTTTCTTGCATCATTCTCATTTCTCTTCCCAATTTTTCCTCCACTTCTCTTATTTGGTTTTCAAAATCTGTCTTAAGCTGCTCTGTGGCTTGTTAACAGTCAACATTTTTCTTGGAAGCTTTTGGTGTGAGAGTTCTGACTTTGTTGTCTTCCTTCTTTCCATGCTTTGATCCTGTTTGTGCCCAAAAAAGGAATCTAAAGTTGGATTGCTGAGCTTTCTTTGCCTCCTCATGTTGCCAGTCAATTACTTGACTTTTGGGCTCAGTAGAACTCTGCTTTCAGAAGGGAAAGCTCTGTCCCAGTCACTGGGGTTTTTGCTGCTGCCTATAGTATTAGGAGGCTGACATCTCTGCAGCCCCTACCAGCTCTGGCTCACTGGTCACACACCCCTGGACCACCACCCAAGACTGCAATCCTGATCTAGGCAGGTTAAGGCAAGAGCACTTAGCCTTTGAATGAAGGCTTGGCCCCCTGTAATAATAATCAGTTTATTAGATACTTAGTAACTTAGGTCTAAGTAGCATCTAGTAACTTAGGTCTAAGTAGTATCTAGTAACTTAGGGCTAAGTATGGAAGGTGTGAACCCTGTCCATTGTTGAGAAGGCATGAACTCCCCTGTTAACGTGGAAGAAGGCTATTGGCTGAGACAAGAGGCCAGTGCTGTTTATAAAGAAGAATTCTAGAGACAGACAGAATTGGAATGTTCTCCTCATGAAGGAAGATTCATGGAGACTGAAACCAGCTGAGAGAGAGAGAGAGGGAGAGGGGGGGGGGAGAGAGAGAGAGAGAGAGAGAGAGAGAGAGAGAGAGAGAGAGAGAGAGAGAGAGAGAGAGAGAGATTCTCTCCAAGTATCTGGAAGCTGACTTGAGAACGGAATTGGAATTTTCCTGATACCAGAATCTGATGAAGGGCATCCAGAAGGCCGATATTCCTTCTGGGTCCTAGAGCCAGCTCAACTGCTGGAAGACTGAAGAAGCATGACCAGGATAAGACTTTGTTTATTCATGGCCTGGCTGATCCTTCAGTTCCAGGTAAGAGAAGTGGTGAAGGATTTGAGATGTTTTGGAGCGTGTGAACTTCAGTGTGTGCCGGGGATTGCCCTGAGGACTGGACAAGGACCTGGGAGCTGTCTGCTTCTGAATCCAGGTGATTGTTTGGCAGATTCAGGAGGGAGCTGGAACCATGGAAGGGAATCCAAGGAATCAGAGATACCTCCCAGAGTCAAGATGAAGAAAAGGCCTCCACTTGGATGAGACTTTTGCTGGACACCAAGGGGTGGAAAGTTTGTGTGGTTTTCTAATGACTATATTAGTGACTAATGATATTTAATAATTGGGAATCTAGCTTAGTGACTGACTGCTAGATGAGTGACTAATTAAGTTAATGGTTGCCCCATGAGTGGAAGATTGATATATCGTGAATTGATTGGTTGAATGATTCAGTGAGAAGGGTTTCCCCCTTAGGGAAACCAGGTGATTCTTCTTGTGTTCCTTGTTCTAAATATTGTGGCCACTGTAGTGAAAACTGTGTGGCCATTCTAATGTTAAGACTTTCTGTGATAAGATGTAATATTGTGAATATTATATTGTGAGTATTGTACTGAACCTTGACTTGTAATGGAATAAACAAAGTGTTCAATATTACTGTGTAATCTGAATCTTAAAAGCTGTTCACAGTAGCATTCTTTTAGGAATCTACTGGTGCTTGGCTTTACACCCTCCTGCAATCTGCAGGCCAGGGACTCTGAAACAGCCATGTGGAAGAGGCTGCAGGGCCTCCCCTGCTGCTTCTCGCCCTGGAGGAGACAGCTGGATCCTTTCCCCCAAATTTAGCCAACTTCCACTGACCTTTTCCTTTTGTCTTTGGCTCTTATGGGTTGGTAATTCTGGAAACTGCCAAGCTGTCGGTGATCAGTTCTTCTGAAAGCTCCAGCCAAGGCTTGTCCTGGCTGCCTTGGGGCTAACATCACATGGGGCTGGGCTCTACTCCCAGTGCACTGCGATGAACCCTCCCTGTCCATTTGCTGCCAGGCTGCCTTCAGAGGAGCTTTGTTTCCGTTTCATTTTGTAGGTTCTGGAGCTCTAAAATTTGTTTAGTATCATTTTACAGGTATTTGAGGTTGCTATGAGGGTTGCTCATGGAATTCTCCTACTTCTACCTTGCTAGTAGCTTTAAAAATTTTGTTTTATTCTGAATTTAAGAAATAAAACACTCATTTCCATAAATGTAGTAGAATAGAAATAAAAGATGATTGTATATGAAGCTGCAAATCCATTATGTACAATTTGCTATTCCTTTGAAATATGTAATAAAGTTATCATGTAACTTTCTTTTTTACCCCCTTTTTTCCTTCTCTACCCTTTGCCCTGCCCAAGAGATGGCTAACATTATAAACTATATATATATATATATATATATATATATATATATATATATATATATATGTAAAATTATTGTAGATGTGCTTCTGTTCGTCATTTCTTTTTCTAGGTGCAGATAGCATCTTCCTTCATAGGTCATTTTTAGTTATTTTGGGGATTTATAATAGTCAAAAAGTCATTTTGACTATCAGTCATTCAAAGTTCTTCTTAAAACAATATTGCTGTTACTGTATACAGTGTTTATTTCTGCTCATTTTTCTCTTGTTTAAATCTATCCATGTTTTTCTAAGATTGAGTTCATTATTTTTTACAGTAAAGTAATATTCCATCATGAACCTATGTCGCAACTTGTTCAGCCATTCCCCAAGTGATGGTCATCCCCACAATTTCCAGGATTTTATTTAAAATTTTTGCATCTGTATTCCTTAGGGAAATTGGTCTATAGTTTTCTTTTTCTTCTTTTGCTTTTCCTGGTTTAGGTATCAAAACCATATTTGTGCTGTAAAAGAAATTTGGTAGGATTCCTTCTTTGCCTGTTTTCTGAAGTAGTTTATGTAGTATTAGGATTAATTGTACTTTAATTGGTTGAATTCATTTGTGAATCCATTTGGTCCTGGGGATTTTTTTTTCCCCCCTAAGGGGAGCTCATTTATGGCATGTTCAAAATTTCTTTTTCTAAGACAAGATCGTTTAGGAATTTTTTTATTCTTCTGTTAATCTGGGCAATAAATGTTTTTTAAAATCTTCATCTATTTGACTTAGATTATTCAATTTATTGGCATGTAATTGGGCAGAGTAGCTCCTAATAATTCCTTCAATTTCAACTTCATTGGTGGTATATTTACCCTTTATTTTTGATATCGGTCATTTTGTTTTCTTCTTAAAAGAAAATTAATGAATGGTTTACATATTTTACTGTTTTTTAAAAATAACACCAGCTCCTAGTTTTATTTATTAGTTCAGTGATTCTTTTTTAAACTTTTAATTTTATTCATCTCTCATTTGATTTTCAGAATTTTCATTTTGGTGTTTAATTGAGGATTTAAAAATCATTCTTTCTTTAGCTTTTCAATTCAGTGCCCAGTTTATTGATCTACTTTTTATGTTTTATTGACATAGGCATTACAAACATGCATTTCCCTCTAAATACTGCTTTGACCACATCCCCCAGATTTTGGCATGTTGTCCCCTTGTCTTTTTAATGAAATTATTGACTGTGACATATTTTTTGGGTAGACTTGTAATTTTTAGTTTTCTCGTTCTCAAAGACTTCTGTCTGCAAGATCGCTATGTTAGATTTGTATGTAGATTGGACTTTCTTTTAGTGCTGGTATATTGGAATTATCTGCTCTTTTCCAGATGGGTCTTCATGTCTGTGTATTTGCATTCCCAGTTACTTATCCCCCCCTGGTTTTTGGTGAGACTTGCCACAATGGATTTTTTTTCCTATTTTTCCAGTTATTTCTGTTGTGTAATCCATAAGTTTTGCTTTCATGATTCTTATTCCCCTTTCAAACCATTCAGACCTTTCTTCAGAATCTGTCAGGCCCTGTGACTGATCAGGTGTTGGTTCCTTCCTGTAGTCTTGCTGTGCATGTTAAGAGATGCCTGAGCTGTTAGTCCTTTTTCATTTGTTATTAAACCTTTCCTGTTGCCTTATTTTGTTCTGCTCCAGATCTTTAATTTAGTAACACCTCCCAGCAGTCAATCAGGAATCAATCAATCGACATAGTAAGCACTTAATATGCACCAAACAGGGCTAAGTGCTGGGGCTTAGTAACAAAGAGGCAAGACAGTCTTTGTTCTTCATTGGACTGTGGTATTTAGTCAGTAAAGAAATTAAGAATCAAGAAACAGCCACAAAAAGGCAGAAAGGTTCTGGTCTCAGGTGAGTTACACTGAAGCAGCCCAGACAAGAAGTGTTCTAAGCTCATTGCCAGTGTTGCTTCCTAGAAAGAGGGAGAAATGTGCTCGTCAAGAGTCTGTTCTGAGAAGAAAACAGCCAGAATGTGGGGTCCTGGGCATGGGAGTCTGGGTCAGTTGTCCTGTGGGGTTTGTATGGACCGGAGGATAACCCAGGCTTAGTGAGGACAGGGAACACTCTCCTCTCTAATGCCTCCTAACATTTATGTAGCATATTAAGGTTTGCAAGTGCTTTCTCTCTGTTCTTTGAGGCAGCTGGGTACACATTGGACTTGGGAGTTAGGAAGTCTTGAGTTCAGATCTGGCCTCAGATACTTACTAGCTGCCTGACCCTGAGTAATTCATTTCACCCTTTAAGTGTAAAAATCTGTACAACGAAGAGGATGCTGTCCCCTCCCTTCCAGGATTCTTCTAAGGCATTTTGCTAACCCTTAAGTGTAATACAAATTCTACCTGTTATTATCAGTTACGTTATTCTCATGTCATTCTCACAAGAACCCTTCCAAGTGAAGTGAGGTCAAATGTGAATGGCCGGCATCCTTCTGTTAATGAGCACTTGTTAAGTTCCAGCTCCTTTGTGCCAGCATTTAGGGTGCTAAATACTGGGGGTACAAAGAAAGGCAAGGCAAGGGAAGGTGCTGCACAAAGGGCCTGGAGCTGAGACTGGAAGGGTGCCCGAACAGCCCCATGGAGGAGCTGAGGAGACGGAATGTGCCACATGTGTGGAGCTCAGGAAATAAACCAGTGTGGCTTGTGTGAAGGGAGCCAAGGAAAGATGGGCAGGGCCCGGCTCATGAAGAGCTTTCGGGAACAAAAAGAGGAGCTTATATTTGCCCCTGGGAGTAATGTTCTCATGACCCTAGGAATTATGTTGATGGTGCAAAGGGGCTGTATGGTCAGAACCATCTCCATGAGTGTCCTGCTTCCCCCCCTCTTTCTTCTCTTATCCCTCCCTGTCCTCCCTCTCCTTGCTCCTCCTCCTCCTCCTCCACCCCTCCCCTCTTCACCAGAGCTGCACAGAAACACTTTCCTGCCCTTGGTCTTGCCCCCACCTACCTGCGATCCATTTCTCTTTTTTAATTTATGGAATAAAACAAGCATTCCTGTGACATAGCGTAGTAAAAAGATGACCACACAAGGTATTGCCAATCTGCCTGCACAGCATGCTGTTCCTCTCAGACATGCGGACCGTGCCATCTTTTCTGGCTGTTTGGGGTATTTATGACATTCACAGGGGTGTGTCCTCTTGAAGTTGTTCCTAGATTGCTGCTGCCTCCACAGCACACCGTGTTCTCCTGGTGGTCCTGTGCAGTTTGCTCACCCTCACTCACACACGTCTTCATGTGTTTTCTAAGACTGTGGAGCTCATCATTTCCTGTGGCACACTTGTCATGCCACATGTCACAGTCATGCCCTGATGGCTCAGCCATTTCCCCACTGATAGGCAAACCCGTACTTTGCAGCTCTTTGCCACAAGGAGAGCTGCTCTAAGTATCTGAGAATGTTCAGGTTCTCTTCCTTTACCCCCAGTTATCTTAGGAAGTAGATCAAGGTGGGTCTGTTGCTGGGTCAAAAGGTGTGTACACTTTAATAACTCTTCAGGCATAATTCCAGATTGCTCTCCAGTATGGTTGGATTGGTTCACAGTTACACCAACAGTGAATTAAAGTCCCATTTTTTCCACATCCCCTCCAACATGTGTCACTATCTCCTTCTATCGTTTTTGCCAATCTGGTAGATGTTGAATGATATCTCAGGGTTGTTTTAATTTGTATTTCTCTAATCAATCATAATTTAGAGCATTTTTTTCCATATGATTATAAATTGTTTTGATTTCTTCTTCAGAAAAGTGCCTGTTTATATCCTTAGACAATTTATCAATTGGGGAATGACTCATTCTTATGGATTTGACTAAACTCTTATACTTAAACTACTGGAGACCTTTATCTGATAAATTGTCTATAAAATTCTACCTTTGTAATATCTCTCACCTCCATCCCCTTGTCTCCCAACCTCCACTCTCTTGAATCAGGCTCCAGTCACCTCACACCTCGGATGTTAATGCATGAGTGTCCTGGTTGGCCTCACTCTCCCCCATCCACTCAGGCTTCCTCTCAGCCCTTCTTAAATTCATCGTAAAATGCATTTGTCATCATGTCACTGCCTATGCGATAAACCCTGTAGGTAACCACTCCTAGGATCACACACAGAATCCTTTGCCTGGCGGTTAGATCCCTCCATCATCAGCCCCTCTCCCACCTCCCCAGTCTCCTTTCACCTTACTGCCCCTCCACATGTACAATAATCAGTGGCTCAGGCCTCCTCTTTTGTTGCTTGACCAGGACACTCTATCTCCTGACTCCATGTTTTCTCTGGCTGCTTCTCATGCCAGCTCTGGCTTCCCTGACATCCCACCTAAAATCCTTCACTCTACAGTAAGTCTTCTCCAGTCTCCTCGGCCTCAGTGCCTTCCCTCTCCTGATCAGCCCCAGTTTGTCCTGGATGTAGTGGGTTTCTACAGAGCTGTTTGCCTGTTGTCTTCCCCACCAGACTGGCAAGCCCTTGAGAGCAGGGCTTGTCCCCTGCCTTTCTATGTATCCTTGGTGCTCAGCACAGGGTCTGAAATGCAGTAGGTACTTAATAAATGTGTGTTGACTTGAATAAGATCTAGGAAAGTTCATACTGAATAGCCTCAGCCCTTCTTGGATGATCTCAGGAGGGTTCTGTGTCCCAGAGCTCCAAACAGTGATTTTTCATAGGATCACAAACTTATCACTGGAAGGGAACTGAAAGGTCATGGAGTCTAAACACCTCATTCTCCAGATGGGGAAACTGAGGCTCAGGAGTTCAGTGACTTGTTCAGGATCATGCTGCTTGAAAGTATCTTAAAAGGAATTCCTGCTCAGGTCTTTCTGTCCCCAAGACTAAGCACTCCCTTTACCAGAGCACATAAATGCATTATGACAACAGCTCCTCCTCTGCTTTTAGCTCCAGAACCTATTCCTGAAAATATGAGGTCAGATCTCAGGCCACTGGAAGCCCTGGGCATGGGGAGTACAGAAAGCATGAAGATGGAGAGAAATCTGTGATTTGGCCCTCTTTAGGGAAAGGGGACATGCATGCAAGGGCTACAGGATGGTTCCCAGGACTCGTCAAGGATGGTTTCCATGGTGCTGATTGTGGGGGTCTTTGCAGGGGGATTCATGGGATCATGGGATCATGCATTCAGTTGGGAATTAGAAAATCATCTTTGTTCACCCTTCCACAGAAGGATGGGCACACTCCATAGCTTGCGTTATTTACAAATCCAGGGCAGCTGGTAGTACAGTGATGAGAGCCCTGGGACTGGAGTCAGGGAGGCTGGACTCTACACCCAGCCTCAGACACTTAGTGGCTGTGTGCCCCTGGGCAAACGCCTTCCCTCGGGAAGGAGCTGGCCCTTCATTACCAGACTCTCAAGCCATCACATCCAAGCCCTGCCCCTCAGCTTGGTACTTGTGTTGTCCTTGATGTCACAGTGCCATCTCCCTGCCCCCTTTTGTGTTCTGTGTTCCCCAAAACCTGCAGAAAGGGAGCTGCTCAGGACCCTGATCAGTGGCAGAGCCACTGACTCTTTTGTTGGCAGCAGCATGCCCCTGCTTACCACAATTACCATGCTCAGAAAACTGCCTCAGTTTACCCTGTTGTTGAATTCTACACGCAGCACCACACAGGACGAGCTCGTTAACAAGAAGACCTTCCTAAATTCTAGGCCCATCCCAAAGAGGAAGGCACTGCCTTGGCGGGCAGAAGTTTCCCTTCACTGCCCATCTTCAGTTGCATGAGCGGGTTTCAGAGATTGTGGAGACAAAATCCACATGCAGTTAGCGGTTAGACTAGATGTAACATGTAAGATTAGCTCCAAGTCTGAGATTCTCTAATACTGGATTGAGTTTTGACCTGAAACTACATAAAATAACAAAGAGCCAATTTCAGGAGTGAGAGAGGAAAGTCCCAGCTTCCCATCACATAATTTAAAGACCTTTCATAGGAAAACGGGAGCCAGAAGACAACCGCCCCTCGCCCCCAGAGAGACCAGCACTTTTGCCTCCTGAATAACTCATAAATGCACAAACTCTGCACCCAAGGGAGGGAATGAAGGCAGTCCCTTTGATAGAAGTTTCAGAGTTAGCTTTCTGAGGAGGGTCCAAGAGGCCCCACTCCTCCTGGATGAAATCCACAGCCACATTCTGGAATGTCACCAACTTCTAAACCATCAACATCACAGGATTTAGAGCTGAAAGAGACCCCAGAATTCTTCTAGTCCAACCCTGGTCAACTCAGAGGAGGAATGGAAGCCCAGGAGGAATTTGCCCAGAACTCCCGCCACCTTTATGAGAGCCAGAGCCAGCACTTAAAGCCATAGCCATGAAGAACCCAGCACCATGTTCAGAAAAGCACATTTCTGTTTCAAGCGAGAATCCTGTTGGAACAATAAAAGCTGAGAAATGTCTTACTCCGGAAGGTTTCTCCCTGTGATATCATGGATCTGTCACTGAGGTGTGAGTCTGGAGGAGAAAGAAGGTGGTGTGAAAGTCCTCACCAGAAGTGTCATTAGAGGTACGTCAAGAGGGGAATGATGAGGCGACCCAGTGGAATGGGCATACAGCAGAGCGGGGTGTAGGGAGCATCACCACTCACACCTACCTAGGTTCAGCAGTGAAGAGCTGCCAGCCCTGAGGGAAAAATGGAGAAGGATTTCAGAGGTTCTGTTTTCAGGAGGGTCCTCCTAGTCCCCACAGCCTCACCCTGCCCACCCCCATCCCCCATGGGCCCTTTCCTCCAATCACACCCAGGCCCAGGAGCTCAGGCCCCTGCTGGCCTCTTCTCCCCAAGCCCTGCCCTCCATCACATGGGATGGTTTGGCCACTGGGATGGCCCCTTCTTCCCTTCTTCCCCTCCTGCCAGGGAGATAAAAGGATAAGGAACTTTTTAGATAGTGTCATCTCATACTGGAATAGATGGAAGACAAGGTGGTGTGAAGAGTGGGGATCAGTCCATTTCAATGGTCAATTGCTAGTGTTGATCCCATTCCCTTTCCCCACGTGGTTTTTATTTCTAAGGATGGAGGCAGAGACAAAGTGGAAATATCATAGGATATCAAGGAGAAAACATAATTATTTCTCAGAATAAAAATGTGAATGGGATGAATTCTCCTACAAAACCAGAGGAGAGTTGCAGAATGTATCAGAAGGCAGAAGCCAACAACATGTCTGTAAGATAGACCCTTGACACAAGGCTTCACAAAGCATTAAAATGGAAGGATGGCATTCTGTATTACCCTTCGGAACTGTGGCCCTAAAGTCACTCCACTGTATGCCTTTTGACTCAAGTGATTGCTGCTTTACCAATAAGCTAAAGGGACCACAAGAAGAGGAAGATGATCCATTTTCCCAGCACAGAATTATAGCTACTTTTGATTGCAGATTTTGGGCAGAAGGTGGGTCAGGGGATAGAGGGCCAGGGCTGGAGTTAGAAGAGTCTTCCTAAGTTCAGATCTGGCCTCAGACACTTACTAGCTGTGTGACACTGGGTACATCGCTTCACCTGGTCTGCCTCAGTTTCCTCATCCATAAGCGTGTCAGACCTTGCCAGTAGTTCTGTCTGTGCCATTTCCTGGGCTAAGTGTTTTGTAGACGTTTTCTTATTTGATCCTCTCTAGTGGTGCTACCTCCATTTTATTCTTGAGGAAACAAAGACAAGCAGAGGTCATGACCTGCTTAAGGTAACGGTGCTAGCACGTGTCTGAGGTAGACTTTGAATGCTGGTCTTCTTGGCTGCTGAATCCAGCTCTATCCACTGTATGACCAGTTGGCTTTTGATTGATAACCAGAATATAGTGAAAATGCTCGCTCATGCTTGGATGAGTCAGAAAACGTAGGAGGCTTTTGCAGCTTTTCTTGTTGAGAGACTGAAATTCATTGTATGTTTTTAGTTCCCAGAGTTGATAAAATGAATGGCTAGTTGATAAATAAAAGGTGTATTTTTCTATTGACTGATGTCGAGATTGTATTAAGTGGATAAAACAATCTTTGTAAGTCAAGACTTCTTCAGTCTTAACTTTCTTCTTTCTGCTGTTGGCAGAGTGGCTGCTCTCTCAGAGACTCTGTAGAACGACTGACTTGTCAACCAGTTACCTTAAAAACCCTCTAAATAGAAGAAAAGTAAGTTAACAGAAAATAAGTTCAGATCAGAAAGAAGCCTTAACATTGCAATGAGTGAAGTCTATTTTTGTAGAATGTGATGGTCCATGATGGTTTCAAGATGGTTTGTCATGTGAATTCCTAGTGATCGTGTTTTTCAAAGATCCTCCAGAAACACCAGAAGAAGAAAACATTGGTGACATCTTGATGTGATGGTTGCAGCGCTAATGAGGTGAAGATTAATCAGTGTCACCTTGGAATGGAGGGAATACTGTAATGCAGTTTACAGAAAGCCAATGAGGCATGTGCCTACCTGTGACTGGTCATTAAGAGTGGTATGCATTCATATGTCAAATCTTTCTGGCAGTTTGGTAACAATTTGATGTCAGGTTGAGAAATGGAAATAATTGGTTGCACTTAGTCAGAAGTAGACAGAGTTTGATATTATCACCAAAATCTTTGTATGCCCAATTGTGACATTTTGGAATTTGAAGATAAATTTAAAACATATACATATACATATGGATAATGGCTATCCTAAAGAAGGGATGGGCTAAAACAGCATCTGTTATACCTCAGGAGAATAGGAAAAAAATGGTTGGCAGTCATGTTGTGGTCTCAGACATGGAAGCAGAAAAAAAATAGATTGGAAGGATTTACCAGGTTAATTGTTATGCTTAATGATTTAATAGATAATGAAATAAGGTGAACTTTTAGCATATGTGCAGCAAATGCAAAATATCTAGTGGTCTTACTAGATTATACAAAAAGTTGGATATAACTGTTAAAAAGAGTGGACCTGTTTTTTAGCTGAACATATAAAATTCATAAAGAATGACTGTGATAGCGCATCAGAACTGATCTTACAGAAAAGCAGAAAGATTACCTGAGAATGACAAAACAAAAAGTAAAAATTTTTAAAAAGTCTTTCAAAGAAACTATTGAAAGGTCACCTAGTGCTGTGGAATGAACTCCACCCAGTCACGGGGTTTGAGTTCTAGTGTTGGCTGCAGGGATCTGGGTCATGTCACTCAGCCATTCTTAGCTCATGGCCTGTGATGTGAAGTCAGAATGTGCAGGTCGTAGTGACCCCAGAGACTTTCCAGGGGACCTGGGGGTTGCTTAAGGGAAATTAAGGACTTTCCTCCTTGTTCCTTTGTTTGAATAATCTTGGGCCTGCCACTTAGCCATCTTTAGCTCTTGGCCTGAGTTGTAAAGTATAATGGGAATCCTGTCCTGCCTGAATGGAAGGTCTCTTGTGAAGATCCAGTATTATTGTGTGGGAATCTCTTAGTGAGTTAAATAATACTGCAATTGAGAGCTAATGATGTTTTCAAATGATTTCTTCTGTGAGTGCAAATTTTAAAACTCTTCTTTTTTGGCTGGGGAAAAAGAATAAAAATCAGTTTCCTCTCTGCTGGCTGAGGAAAGAAGATATAGTTATATTTGTGTGTGTCTGTGTCTATATCTGTTTATTTTTTTCTTCAGATTCACTGACCAGCTTTGAAGTGAATGAGGCTTCTGAAAACCTGAGCATTTCTGTGGAAGAATCTTGCCAGCAGAGCTTCCTGGGTGTTGGTCCTTATGACTTAAATTTTATAAAATTCTCTGACTCTAATATCAAGGTAGATAAAAATCCCAAGAATCCCAGTGAATTTGATGATGTCGGAAAGGCTTTGACACCATATTCAGCCCTAAGTCACTGTAAGGCAATGACCCCAAGGAATGACTGTTTTCAGTACAGTATATATAGAGAATGCTTTACTGAACAGGCAGAGCTTATTCAGTCCCATGAGAATCTTCCTGAAATGCAGATATATCAAAGTAGTCAACTGGAAAAGGCTGTCAGCTTGAGTTCAGACCTCATTAAACATCAGAAGAGTTACCCTGGTAAAAAGCTTCATATAGGTAATGAAGGAAGAAAGGCCTTCAACCAGGACTCTAAGATCAGTAGCCATCAGAAAATGCATATTCGAAAGAAACCTTATGAATATAATGAAAATGCAACAAGCTTCTCATCTCTTTCTTATCAGCCTACGTTTCATAGTAGGAAGAAAACATATGCTTGTAATCAGTGTGGGAAAACGTTTTATTGGAACCCAGATCTTGTTAGACATCAGAAGACTCATACTGACGTGAAGCCTTATAAGTGTAATGTATGTGGGAAGGGCTTCTGCTACAGATCACTCCTTATTGGCCATCAGAGAGTTCATACTGGAGAGAAACCTTATGTTTGTAATCAATGTGGGAAGGGTTTCTGCTACAGATCAATCCTTATTGGTCATCAGAGAGTTCATAGTGGAGAGAGACCTTATAAATGTGTTCATTGTGGAAAAGCTTTCCAAAGCAGTTCCCTTCTTTCTTCCCATGAAAGAATCCACACTGGAGAGAAACCATATGAATGTAATCAATGTGGGAAGGCATTCACACAAAGCTCTCATCTTGGTGCCCATCAGAGAATCCACACTGGAGAGAAACCTTATGAGTGTACTCAATGTAGAAAGACTTTCAGATTCCGCTCTGGTCTTGTTTCCCATCAGAGAATCCATACTGGAGAGAAGATTTTTGAATGTAATCTGTGTGGAAAAGCTTTCCAAAGCAACTCCTGTCTTGTTTCCCATCAGAGAATTCATACCGGAGAGAAACCTTATGAGTGTAATCAGTGTGGAAAGGCTTTTACACAGAGTTCCCATCTTGGTACACATCAGAGAATCCACAGTGGAGAGAAACCTTATGAATGCAATGAATGTGGAAAGGCTTTCAGATTCCGCTCTGGTCTTGCTACACATCAGAGAATGCATACTGGAGAGAAACCTTATAAATGTAGTCAATGTGGAAAGGCTTTCCCATGCAGCTCCAGTCTTGCTAAACATCTGAGAATTCACACTGGAGAGAAACCTTATAAATGTAATCAATGTGGAAAGGCTTTCAGATGCAGCTCCAGTCTTGCTGCACATCAGAGAATCCACACTGTAGCAAAACCTTATGAATGTAATCAGTGTGGCAAGGCTTTCAAAAAGAGTTCTAAGCTTGCCCTCCACCAGAAAATCCACACTGGAGAGAAGCCTTATGAATGTGATCAGTGTGGAAAATCTTTTAAATACAGCTCTCATCTTGCTGCCCATCAGAGAATCCATACAGGGGAGAAACCTTTTGAATGTAATCATTGTGGAAAAGCTTTCCAAAGCAGTTCTAGTCTTACTATACATCAGAGAATCCACAGTGGAGAGAAACCTTATGAATGCAATGAATGTGGAAAGGCTTTCCAATGTAACTCCAATCTTGCTGCTCATCTGAGAATCCACACAGGAGAAAAACCGTATAAATGTAATCAGTGTGGAAAAGCTTTCAGGTACCGCTCTGGTCTTTCTGTCCATCAGAGAATCCACAAAGAAGATAAACTTTAGAAATATAAAATATAAAGCCTTCAGGCAACAGTCATCCTCTACTTCCCAAATTGCAAATCAGATAGAAATCTTATCACTATAATGAATGAGGATAGCCATTGAAATGCCATACAGTGCTTGTTCAGCATTAGAAAAATCATTCTGAGGATAGCTCTATATGGACTCAGACCAGAAATCATCTCAGAGGATTCTTAATGGGGAGATGACTTATGAATGTTGTCAAAAGGGGCAGGTTTTTCTCTGGAGGACTGACATTAATTGAGAACAGAATATTCATACTGGAATGAAAGTGTATAAAAACAGTGATTATTATGGAAAGGGCTTTTCTTCACCTGGAGTTCCTACTTCATTGTACTTTGGAGAAATCATGTTAGAGATAAAACTTATGTATCTCATTAATATAAGAAGGTTTCTTGCTGTAGCATGGCCTTCATCAGACTTCTTAAATTAAGAAACCTCATGAAAAATCCCAGGTCTAAAACTGTAAATAAAGTCCTATAAATGTAATGAATTTTTCTCTGCAATCCTGATGTTTGTCACATCTCAGTAATTCATAGCATTCATATTTTAATTTTTTTGGTCATTTCCTTATTAATTGGTATTCACTATGTTTTCTATTCTTTGATGGCACAAAAAGTCCTCACAAATATTTTGAGGACTGTTGAACATTTATTTCTGTAATAATTTCTTTAAGCATCTAGGTGGCACAGTGGGCAGAGTGCTTTGCCTGTGGCTAGTGGTCCAGATTTCAAACTTATTTTTTGAGACTTAACTAACTGTGTGAATCTGGGCAAGTCATACAGCCTATTTCTTCCTGAATTTCCCCATCTGTAGAAGGACAGTAATAAGAGTAACTGCCTCCTAAGGATTAAATGAGGTGCTATTTGTAAAATGCTTTGCAAGACATATTGTTATGGAAATGCTTGCTTTTCAACAGTTAGTAATACTTTGGTCATAAATCTCATAGTAAAGTCAGTAGGCTATAATATGCAAAGTTTAGTCACTTTTTATGCAAATTGACATTAAGAACGAGCATAGGAAAGCAGGGATTGTAATGCATAGGGCACTAGGTTTAGCATCATATGCTCTCTAGCTCAATGAGTCTGGGCAAGGAACAACTTCATGCTTCACTTTGCTTATCTTAAAAATGAGGTTGGAGTCAGTGATGGTCCCTTCCAACTCTAAATACATGTTCTCACCAAAACTACATTCCTATGTCTCTTTCCCACAGCGTCTTCATATAATCTAGGAAGGAAGCCTAGCAGAAACAAGTCTCAAAATATACAAGAAAGCAGTAGTCATTCAGACATGTTTTTTTTTCTTACTTAAAAATAATGACCTTGAGAAACTAATTAGGTGTGTAATATACAAAAAAAAGGTGAGTATAGTAACCTTATGTTTGATCAAAGACTGCACTATGGGGCTTGAACTTTCCAGCCACTATGGAATGCTGGAAACACTAGAAAGTAGACTGGCAGAAAATAGATGTGGATTTTAATAGTACAAAATAGAACCAAAAGAATGAGGACAGCTTTGAAAGTATGTTAATTTTTAAATTGCTCAATTGGCAAATCAGCCTATCCACGTTAGAAATTGTTTCATGTGTAGTCCTCTTTTTCTGTTGGCTTTTCTTACAAAATATTCCTTTTATTTCATGTTTGTGAATTTCAAGATTAAAAAGGCCAAATAGTGATGGTTTCCTTTTTGTCATTTTCACCAGTTTTGAAGGGATGCCAAGAAATGGCAAATCGCTCTAAAGATGTCTTTCTCTTGTTACCAGTGCTTTGGAGCAGGCTTTCATGCACCATTTTGTTGTCATTCATGTGTCAGGACTTTGGAAAACTTCCTGTCCTTTCAGCACTTATTGATTGGCGATAGCTCTGGGTACACATAGGTATCAGTTCTCTCCGTATCTGGGATATCAGTGACTTTTTTGCATGCTTCAGATTCTCTTGTAATTTGATCTTCATTTATTTTTTTCATTTTTTATAGTTAGAATTATCTCAGATATCTAATCTGATATCTCAGACCAAGATACAGTTATGAAAACTACCTGGATGTGTTCCTTCTGTTTTAAATTTTTTAATAAATGAAAATTCTGCCCCTCCCCCCAATTACAGACATGTGTAATCAAGGACAATATTCCTGCATTGTCTGTGTCCCAAAAGTATCTTGTTCTGCTCTCTGAGCTTGTCATCTCTTATCAGGTGGTGGGAAGCATATTTCATTACCTATCCTCTGGAGCCGTGCTTTACCATTGTATTAGATTTTTAAAGTCAGTGTTTTTCTACTTAAAAAACACGCACACAACATATTTATTATGTAAATTCTGCTGGTTCTGCTCACTGTACTTCAAGTTTCAGTGAAAGTATCCCCTTGATATTTTCTTAAAACAGTTATAATTTGTCAAATTCATATATCTTCACTTGTCCAGACATTCCCCCCTCCCCCCAGTTTCTAATTCTTCATCTCTGTAAAAAGAGATAGAAATGTTTTTGGACATAATTTATTTTGTTTCCTTCCTTAATCTACCCTTTCTCTCTTCTTCCTTTTCCTTATCTTTCTGTGTTAATGAGATGTATTTGTGTGCTCAAATCTTTCTTTCCTCCTCTGATCGGTTTTGATGAGAGTGAGATTCAGATGTTATTTGTTTTCCCACCTGATCCTCCTCTGTTGCATAGGCCTACACATCTCATTTTTTTGAGATAACTTCCTCTAACCTCCCCTCCCTTTTACCCTGTCCACCATCCCCTTCCATTTCCATTCTTTTAAGATCATTAAGCTTCAGCAGACCCACTCCTAGACCTTCTCAATACTCTTATCATCTGTGATGATGTTTCAGAGGGGACTCATCTTCATCTCTTATGAAAAGGAAGCAGTTTAGTCTTGGGTGGTGTTTGATTTGTGTTTCCATTTTTATGTTTCCCTTGACTCTGACTTTCAAAGTTTCTCTGCTTCCCTGGTCTTTTCATCAGCAATCGTTGGAACTCCTCTATTTCGTTAAAGAGACACCTTTCCCATTTGTGAGATTACACTTATTTTTGGTGGATAAGTTATTCTTGGTTGTAAACCAATATCCTTTGTCTTCTAGAATATTCCAAGTTCTCTGTTCATTTTTGGTGATAGCTGCTAAATCTTGTGTGATCTTGACTGTGGCTCCTTAGTGTTTAAATTATTTCTAGGTGCTTGTGCTATTTGCATAAGATGGTCATGTGAGTTTTCATTGTGGGGTTCCTTCTGGGCAGTGATCTGTAGATTCCTTTCATTTCCACTTTCACTTTATATTCTAAAGAGATCTGGGGAGTTTTTTTTTCCTAAGTGATTTCTCAAAGACTAGGCTCTTATTCTGGTCATGTCTTTAATGGTACTGGTGGTAGTGGTGGTGCTGGTGGTAGTAGCAGAGTTAATGATAATAATGATCTTATTTGATTTTGATAATAATCTTAGTGGTGCTAAACCTCTTATAAACCTCACTGAAGTATATACATACATATACACATACATACATATGTATATATACATACATGTGTGTGTATATATGTATATAATATTCTTCAATTACATGTACAAGCAATTTTCAACATTTTTATATTTTGAGTTCCAAATTTTTCTTCTCCCCTCTCCCAAAATGGCAAGTAATTTATGGACAGTAATGTAAGTCATTTCCACATTAGTCATGTTGTGAAAGAAGAAATAGAACAAAAGGAAGAAAAAAAGAAAGTGGAAATAATATGCTTCAATCTGCATGCAGACTCCATCAGTTCTTTGTCTGGATGTGGATGGCATTTTCCATTATGAGTCTTTGGATTTGTCTTGGATCACTATATTGCTGAGAAGAGCTAGGTGAGTCATAGTTGATCATCACACACTGTTGCTGTTACTTTGTACAGTGTTCTCCTGGTTCTTCTCACTTCACTCAGCATCAGTTCATGTTAAGTCTAGGTTTTTCTGAAACCTGCCTGCTTGTCATTTATTACTTACATTCATATGCCACAACTTGTTTAGCCATTCCTCAATTGATGGACATCCCCTCAATTTCCAATTCTTTGCCACCACAAAAAAAGAGCTGCTATAAATATTTTTGTACATGTGCGTCCTTTTCCCCTTTTTATGATCTCTGGCCTACAGGCCTAGTAATGGTATTACTAGATTAAAGGGTATGTGGTTTGATTGCCCAAATTGTTCTCTAGAATGGTTGGATCAGTTCACAACTCTACCAATAGTGCCTTAGTGCCACAGTTTTCTCACATATCTACATTTATCATTTTCCCTTTCTGTCATTTTAGCCAGTCTGATTGGTTGGTGGTACCTCAGTTGTTTTAATTTGCATTTCTCTAATCAATAGTGATTTTAGAGCATTTTTTCATATGATTGTAGTTAGCTTTGATGTCTTTATCTGAAAGCTACCTGTTCACCCGTTCATATCTTTTGACAATCTGTTAACTGGAAAATGACTTACATTATAAGTTTGAATCAATTCACTGTATATTTGAGGTCTTTATTAGATATGCTTGCTGGGAAAATTGTTTCCCACCTTTCTGCTTTCCTTCCAATCTCAGTTTCATTGGTTTTGTTCATGCAAATCCTTTTTAATTTAATACAATCAGAAGTATCCATAATGCTATGTCTCTTGTTTGGTCATAAATTCTTCCTTTTTCCATAGATCTGACAGGTAAACTGTGCTTTCCTAATTTGCTTATGCTATACCCTTTACGTCTAAATCCTGTACACATTTTGACCTTATCTCAGTACATGGTGTGAAACGTTGGTCTATACCTAGTTTCTTACATAATATTTTCCAGTTTTCCCAACAGTTCTTGTAAAGTTGTGAGTTCTTATCCCAGAAGCTGGAGTCATTGGTTTTATCAAATAGTAGATTGCTATGTTCATTTACTACTGTGTCTTGTGCATCAAATCTGTTCCATTGATCCACCACTCAGTTAGCCAGTACCAAATAGTTTTCGTGATTACCACTTTATGATATAGTTTAAATTTGGTATAGCTAGGCCACCTTCCTTTGCATTTTTAAAAATTAATTTTCTTGATATTTTTTTTGAGGGGGAAGGCAGGGCAGTTGGGGTTAAGTGACTTGCCTAAAGTCACACAGCTACTAAGTGTTAAGTGTCTGAGGCCAGATTTGAACTCGGGTCCTCCTGACTCCAGGGCCCATGCTTTATTCATTGCACCACCTAGCTGCCCCTGATGTTGTTGACCTTTTGTTCTTCCAGGTGAGTTTTATTTTTTTTTCCTAGCTCTATAAAATAATTTTTTTGGTAGTTTGATTGGTATGGCACTGAATAATAAGTAATTTAGGTAGAATTGTCATTTTTGTTACATTAGCTTAGCCTACCCATCAGCAATGGGTATTTTTCCAATTGTTTAGCTCTGACTTTATTTTTGTGAAAAGTTTTTCAGTTGTGTTCATATAGTTTCTTTGTTCATCTTGGCAGGTAGACTCCCAACTATTTTATACTGCCTACAGTTATTTTAAATGAATTTTCTATTTATATCTTACTGCTGGGTATCATTCTTATTTTACAGATAAGGAAATTGAGGCATGCTGAAGTTAAGTATATACTAGGGTATTCTGCCTGTGATGGTCCTTTGCTCTTTCTCCAACATTTCCAGACATCAAAATTCTTAAGTGATGCAGCATGCCATGTTCTCCCATAGTCCTCCAATCCCAGGCAATGAAAAGTCTCTAAAGAGACAAGAGTGAGACAGTTAACAATAAAGCAACTTTTCCTCGTGAATTCCCAATTTCCCTTTGTTTTTCCTGAACCCCCATGCCAAAAGCTCCACTTCTGCTCTGCCATTAATTGGATCTGAAGATAACAGCCATCTTATGGAAATGTTCCTTCCTGATCTCCAGATACTTTAGTCTGTCTAAATGAAAGGATTAGTTGATGATTGATGATTAGGTCCTGGCTCTTTCCAGTGATACCTTTTTTTTTTTTCTTAAAGAAAATTATTTACTTTTTTTTGTTTACAACATTCAGTTCCACAATCCCTTGAGTTCCATATTCTCCCCCCATTGCCACCCCATTGTGGCACACAATCCAATATAGATTTTACAAATAACTTTGCATTTAAATGTTAGGTTGTAAAGAAGAATTATATACCAATGGAATAAACAGTGAGAAAGAAAGAACAAAAAAAAGAGTAAGTAGTTTGCTTCAATCTACATTCAGATTGTAGTTCTTTCTCTGGATGAGGATATCCCTTCATGAGTCTTTTGGAGTCGTCTTATAACCCTGCATTACTGAGAGGAGCCCAGTCCATCAAAGTTAGTCATCACATATACAATGTGTTTTTAATTGTTTGTAAAGTTCTGATTCTGCTCTTCTCACTCAGCATCAGTTTATATAAGTCTCTCCAGGTTATTATAAAGTTTGTCTGCTCCTCATTTCTTATAGCACAATAGTATTCCATTACCTTCATATACCACAACTTGTTTAGCCATTCCCTAATTGATGGGCATCCCTTTGATTTCCAGTTCTTTGCCACCATAAAAAGAGCTGTTATAAATATTTTTGTGCAAATGGTCCTTTTCCCACTTGTATGATGTCTTTGGGATACAGCCCTAGAAGTGGTATTGCCGGGTCAAAGTACATGCACATTTTTATAACCCTTTGGGAATAGTTCCAAATTGCTCTCCTGAATGGTTGGGTCATTTTACAACTCCACCAACAATTCATCAGTGTCATCATTTTCCTGTTTTGTCACATTAACCAGTCTGACCGATGAGATGTTGTACCTCAGAGTTGTTTTGATTTGCATCTCTCTCTAATCGATAGTGATTTAGAGCATTTTTTTCCCATATGCTTGTAGATATCTTTGATTACTTCCTCTGAACACTGCCTGTTCATATCCTTTGACCATTTATCAATTGGGCAATGACTTGTTTTCTTATAAATTTGATTCAATTCTCTGTATATCAGAGACACTCTCCTAGTGATATCTTTAGTAGTTTTGATGGCCTTTCAGGCATGTAGATTTCTCTCCATTAAGATATATTATAAATCCCTCTCTCTATTTGGCAGACTATTTCTATCTAGTTTTTCTTTTTTGCCTCCCTCAGAGAGCTTATTGTTAATTTGAAAAGATTTGAATTACCATTTAGTGTCCATTGGTTTATAATGTGTCCAGAGTTCATTTCTGTGGAGGTCACAAAGTGATTGTCCCAGAATTTGCCTGCTTGGACAGTTGCTTGAAAGGAGTGGGAACTCAGTGTTCAGGGTAGATTAATTGCCTGGTTAAATGGCAGACTAAATTATCCTGGTTTTCTTCTAACAGGACAGCAGTTAGGCCCTTACCTACTGACAAAACATTTTCTTGACTGATTCAAAATCCTTCCCCAAGTGACTTAGAACTCCTGGAGTTTCTCCTGTTGCTAAAAAGTAGACTGATTTCCCAAAAAACACTTGAAGGCTGAACCTCAGCACTCAGAACAAGGAGATTCAGGTGATCGCAATCTTCCTCAGTGCAATTTTGGGGGGAGGAGGAAGGAGATGTAAGGGTGGTTATTTCCAAAGGCTCTAGGAAGAGAACTTATTGAATGGTGGGGATAGGAGGCAGTCCTGGAAGTGGCAGTGGGGAGCAAAGAGCATTTCATCTCCCCAACTTGCTAACTGAACCAAGCAAAATAATTGAAGGTACAACCAGCACTGGAAACAATGCCCAAAAGAGTCTTTGTCGTTAGGTGGGAGTCAAGATTTGGTGACTACTAGAAGATGAAAGGCTTGAGAGGAGAATATTTAACATGAAGGAAAGCGTGTTGCCTATGGGACAGGCATGCTAAAGGGCAGACTGGAAAAGGTCTGTGGTATTTGGTGGGGACTTTGGGGAGGGAGAGTTTAGGGAAATTACAATAAGGAAATGAGTGGTGGGGGAGGGAAAATGGGGTTTGGATGCTGTCCTACAGAAGTTCAGAATCACTGGGATGTGTAGGGTATGAGCAGAAAAAGAATATTACTGTGTTGTAAAAAATTAGAATTGTGATTAACATAAAGATACAGGAGAAGACTTAGATCAGTGGTTCTCAACCTGTGGGTTGACATGAAAGACAAAATATTTAGATAACATAAAAATGCTGAAAACAATAGAAAAACACATAAGCTCTCACATATAAAACAACAACTGACTTGGAAAACAATGAGGAGGAAAAAAATGAAGAATCATTGGACTTCTTGGGCACCATAACCAAAAAATTAAAAGGGGCATAATGATGCCATTTCAAGAAATCTTAAAAGAGCACTGGCCAGACCACTTAGGTCCGGAGGGCAAAGTGGAAATAGAAAGATTCTATTGCTCATGTCCTAAAACTGCCCGGAATATTATAGTCAAAATCCAAATGCTTCCAGGTTGAAGAAAACATTCTGCAAGTGGGCAGAAATAATTAAAATGCCAAGGTGCTACTGTCAGGCTCACACATGGTTTAGCAACCACCACTATAAAGGGGTGAATATTTTGTAACACAGTATTCCAGAAGGCAAAGTTGTAGACTTTATAGCCAAGAATGACTCATCCAGAAAAACAGTGAAATCCTGGGTAAAAACGGACCTTTTATGAAATAGAGGATTTCCAAGGATTCCTTATACAAAGAACAGAGCTTCGTGATGATTTTGAATTTCAGATATAGGGGTCCAAAGAAATATGAAAAGGTAATCACAAACAGTAATGAAGAACTAAACAAAAATGTACTGCCTACATTCTAACATGGGAAGATCATCCACGTGAATAATATTTTAGGGTGTTTCACAGCTTTCTTTCTTACAAGGTGCTTTTCCTACAGTCTTAGCTCAGCTTGCTTTTTCTGCCTTCTCAACTGTCATTGTTTGATTCCCCAGTTATTGAAGGGAAAATGGGACTCATATTCATACATCTATTCTGTCTATGTGTGGATAATTAGCAGAAGGAAAAGCCTTCTTATCAAGGGAATCAAATTTACAAATTTGATGAGAATAGTATCTATGCATTTACTTAGTTTTTAAATTTTAAATTTATGGAATAAAACAAGCATTTCCATAATAGTTTAATAAAAAAGTATTATAAAACCTGTCATGCACAACTTGTTATTCCTTTCAAATACATAACAAAATTATAATGAAATTTTTTCTTCCCTTCCCCACCCCGTGGCCACTAACAGACACAAATAGGTATATATGTGTTAGATTATTGTATATATACTTCTGTTTGTCAGTTCTTTCTCTGGATGCTGATAGCATCTTTCTTCATATGTCCTTTATAGTTAATTTGAGTATTTATTCATAGACAAAATAGCTTATTTGCTCAAAGTTGTTCTTAAAACATTTTTGCTGTTACTGTATATAGTATTCTCTTGGTTCTGCTTATTTTGCTCTTCATTATTTCATTGCAAATCTTTTCATGTTTTTTTCTAAAACCACTGAGCTCATTATTTCTTGGAGCACAGATTCCATCACAATCATACACCACAACTTGCTCAGCCATTCTTCAGGTAATGGGTATTCCTGGACTTTCCAGGTCTTTGCCACCACAAAGACAGTTTCCATAAACATTTTAGAACATAGAGGTTCTTTTCCTTTTCCCCTAATTATCTTCAGAAATAGACCAAGTACCATTATTGCTGGGTCAGTTACAGAAAGTATAAAACTCTTTGGGCATAATTACAAATTGCTCTCCAAAATGGTTGGGTCATCTTACAATTCCACCAACAATGAATTAGAGTTCTGATTTTCCACATCTCCAACATTTGTCGCTTCTCCTTGTATCATTTTAGCCAATCTGGTAGGTGTAAAATGTTATCTCAAAGTTGTTCTAATCTGCATTTCTCTAATAAATAATGACTTAGAGCCCTGTTCCACACACCCTGTTTTTATGAGATAATTGCCCCTTTTTAAAAAACTGCTTCCTACCTAATTTTATTTTTCAGATGCACTCCATCATATACAATTAAGCCACAACCTTTCTTTCAAACTACCTTAGTAATAAGAGCTTTAAGAACACTGATAACATTTTCACTTATCATAAGTAAACAGTTTAACCTTTATCAGTGTCTTGCAATTAGTCGTTAATGATTTTCTTATATTTCTTCTGGATCTTTTATGTCAAATTTTCCATTGAGTCCTGGTCTTTTTGTTACAAGTACTTGAAAGTCTTTCACTTTATCAAATGTTCATTTTTTTTTCCCATTCAGAATTATACTCAACTTTGCTGGATACTTTATTCTGGGATGTAATCCCAGCTCCTTTGCTCTTCCAAATACAATGTTTCAAAACTACTGTCTTTTTTGTATTTAAATTATTTTTTTCTTGTTGCTTTCAATATTTTCTACTTAACCTGGGAATTTTGAACCTTGGCTATGACATTGCTGTAAGCTTTCTTCCTAGAATCTTTTCTGGGTGGTGATGGGTGGATTCTTCCAATTTCTGTTTTACCTTCTTGTTTTAGAATTTCAGGGCAAGTTTTCTTTTTTTTTTTTTAATTTTAATTTATTTTCTTGGTTACATCATTCATTTCCACAAGATTTTGAGTTACAAATTTTCTCCCCTTTTTGTCCCTACCCCCCAGCCCAGAACATTGATCCCACTGTAAGACCCCTTCC
>CM053596.1:3746516-3813553 GCA_028646575.1 Pseudocheirus occidentalis | reverse complement strand
ACAGATTGTGGGAGGGGTCTTACAGTGGGATCAATGTTCTGGGCTGGGGGGTAGGGACAAAAAGGGGAGAAAATTTGTAACTCAAAACC
Organism: Pseudocheirus occidentalis; assembly: GCA_028646575.1. Classification (NCBI taxonomy): domain Eukaryota; kingdom Metazoa; phylum Chordata; class Mammalia; order Diprotodontia; family Pseudocheiridae; genus Pseudocheirus; species Pseudocheirus occidentalis. The sequence goes on along the minus strand of CM053596.1, from coordinate 3,813,464 downwards.
TTGTGGAAATGAATGATGTAACCAAGAAAATAAATTAAAATTAAAAAAAAGTAGATTTAAAAAAAATATCTAGATACAAATACTCCCAGACTACTCTGTCTAATTTTACATTATAAAGCTAGCTGTTTGTACTGTTTTATTCTGTTAGGACAAGGGGAAATAATTTACAATTTGGAAAGGAGTCTCTGAGTTCAGAAGCACTTCCGTAGATGAAGCTTAAGTCCCCTCAGATCCACATCAAAACTGTCAGGGAGTTCTAATGTTCACAAATATTTTGAGCAGTACATCCCAAGTGTGTAGGAAAATTTAACTTATTTGCTGGAGATTTTTTGGATTTGGACAGATCATAAAATTCTTTTTAGTGTTTTAGAGAAGCTCTAGGAATATGTTTCTATGTTAATGAATCTTGAACCCAAGACCAGAGTAATTAGAAAACTGGCTTACAAAGAATGAGGTTATTCTATCCCATTCACCCGTACATGGATGAACACATTCTGACTTCCAACAAAGACTGTGTTCATCTTGTGGCACTTTGTTAAAAGCATATTATGAAAAGTTTATTTTTACAAGAGAGAAGTGATTAACAGAGTGAATCTCAGACCACTGATTATTATAAAATCTACAGAAATCAATGACACAGTCCTTAGATTGTGTTAAGGGACTTGTGTTAAGATAAAGCCCGGCTGGGACTCTAATGATGCTGGATTCCCTCCACCCCAAAGCCCCAACCCAAATTTAGAGAGGTTTCAGGATGGGCAGTAGAAAGAGTTCTGCTAGCTATCCTCAGCTGGCCAAAGAAGTCCTAGAGGGAGCCGTCAAGTCCTGCATAAATCTGGGGATAGTCAAGTTGCCAAAGCTCCAGGTGGAGAGCAAAAGAGTGCCATCCATTTGACCTTCGAGTAGTACCAGAACTGAGCTCTACAGGGCCTCTACAGGGTCTCAGTTTCCCTCCTGAACTGCAGCAGACAGGCTTTAGGGAATTTTGGGTGGACCAAATAAGGAACTACTAGTTGGTGTGGGCAACTCTGAAGCTCAGCCAAATCCTTGGTTTTCTGGGTGGCAGGCTGCTGACTAACGGGTTAGCTGGTTAGCTGGCTCCTGACTGGAGAAAGCAGCCTCAGGGATTTCAAAGAGTGGCCAGGACAGCACTCCTGAAAGCAGAATCTGAAGCCAGCGGAGTCTCAAAAGTCCTGGTCTAGCTGAGAGGATCGCCTTGGGCATTCAGAGAAAGGGCCACTTGCTTGAGTCAAGCTATAGGAGAAATATCTTGGGCAAGTCGGCCTAAGCAATTCCTGATGCCAACAGTGTAAGCCCAATAGGGGAATAACCCATGTGCCCAGCACCAAGGGAAAAGGGACCAAGATGGAGCCCATGGCAGTTGTCCTGCAAATGACTCAAATCAAGAAAAACTCCTAAGACTGTGAGAAAAATGCATTGATCTGAGACATAACAAGAGGTAAATCTTGAAAGAGAAGAGTGACCTCACAAGTCCAGGTGAAGCACCAGAGGAAATAAAAATGTTCTGGCCACAGGAATGGAAGGAGTGCCCAGGGGAAATGAAGCAAGACATACAGAATGGAAAAGGCAGAGAGAAAAGAACTCAGAGCAAAATTAATTACTCAGAAGAGATGGGGAAACCTCTTTCAAAAACGAAATACTCTGAAAATAAGAGGGGGTGAGACAGAAAGCCAATAAAGTAACCAGTACCACACAGGAGAGCTGGGCTCAGCTGAATCCAGGTTGAACTCTGGGTGAATGATCTTTCAGGGCTCTAACTGTCCTTCCCCAGGTTTGACTAAATAAACTTTTCGGTGACTCTTGTGTGGATTAAGAGTATCCTGCTTCATTCTGCTGAGCTTAAGGTTCCAGTCTGACCTGACCCAAATCTGACATATCAGAGGACCCTGTCTCATACAATTTGCCTTTACTCTTAACCTTCCAGGAGAAAGAGGGTTAAACAAACATACCCATCCCAGTGCCGTTGCACCCATAGTCACACTGTCCCCTGCTCTGCCTTTGCCTGATATACTTTTTCCCTCCCACATCCAAGGGACTGTAATTGCCCCAGGTGGAAATATTCCTGGTTTTGTCTTTGGGAAAGAGTCTCCTTGAGTCTGAGATAAAAGGTGGGAATAGAGGATGATGGGAAACCAGGACACACTTTTTGAATGGCTGGTTAAACATTTTTAAAAAACAGCACATCTCTAGCTACAGGAGGAAAGTTGTACCAATATTCAGATGTCCCAGAGCTGTCCTAATCTATTTTCAACTCCAAAAGGAAACTGTCCTTGGAAACTGGAACAGCAATGGTCCAAAGTCAGGCTTGTACTCTGAGGATTTCAATAATACTGAGGATGGGAAGGAAACCCCAAGGTCATGATTGTTGCTGTTCAGTCATTCATCCATGTCCTACTCATCACAATCCCATGGAACGCAGCACAACATGCCATTCTATCCTTGACTATCTCTCAAAGTCTCTCCAAGCTCATGCTTGTTGTTTCCATGACACTATCATGGAAACACTATCTCCTTCTCTGTCATCCCCGTCTCCTTTTGTCTTTAACCTTTCCCAACCTCAGGGTCTTTTCCATCAGTCCCATCTTCTTGTCATATGATCAAAATATGAAAGTTTCAGCTTTAGTATGTGACCTTCCAGTGAATAGTCTGAACTATTTTTTAAACTATTGACTGAATTGATCTTTTTATTGCCCACAGAAATCTCAAAAATCTTTTCCAACACCCAAATTCAAAAGCATCAATTCTTTGGGCATTGAGCAACTCTCACAGCAATATATTTCTCCTGGAAATGCCATAGCTTTGACTGTATCAGCCACTGTACGCAAGGTGGTGTCTGAGCTGTTCGATATGCTGTGTAGGTTTGTGATAGCTTTCCTTACAAGGAGACAATGACTTTCAATTTCATGGCCACTGTTTTCATGACCAGTGTCAGTAGTTGTGGGTGCTTGATCAATAAATCCACACCTAAATTTATCTTGAACCCAGGTCTTGGCTAGCTCTTATTCTCTGCATAACACTACTTCTTTGGGTCTTCAAAACAGCCTGGTGAAAGAGGTTAGAAATGTTAGAAATCGCACAACAAAAGAAACAGGTCAGGAGAGTGTCAGCATCTGTCCAGGGTCACAGAGCTAGTAAGTGACTGAGGCAGGATCTGAATTCAGGTTCACCTGACTCCAAGACAAGCTCTTCAGTCATCATGAAGTTAGCAGCCTGAAGTCTGCTTTAGGACAGAGACACTCACTTCATGCTTATTCACGACTGTCTTCCCCTTCTTTGTGTGACCAGATATGACATTCTCATACTCCTTCTTCAGGGCACAGGAAAGTTTCTTGCTCAGCTGCTCCTACCTGCTCATTTGTCATTTCTCCTTATCTATAATTGGTTTCCATTGGGGAGTTCTTATTAATTAACTGTAGTTGCTGATGGTAATTTGCATTGGGGCTAAAAGTTCTCTCTTCCTGGAACATCCTTTGGCTCCTTCTGCCAACAATGTCAATGTCACTGACATGATAAACACAGTTCCCTGATGAGAAGAATATGGGAGGGGACAGGTCCTCTCCAGTAATCAAGACCCTTTAACAAGGGCCCTGGCTTCACACACCCCGACCTCTCCCACACTGATTGTCACCGCCATGCCTGACAGACCAGCAGCTGAGACCAGCCAGGTGAGTGTCTTTCTATGTCTCGGTCTCAGACAGGTGGTAGATGTATTCAAAGGGAGAAAGCATTCTCTGGGACAAGAAAGGGAGACAGAATCTGGTACAAATTTTCTGCAGTATGGGGGCAGGGAAGTAAATCTAAAGGGACACTCTGGAACAAGGCACATAATTTTGCTGAGGATCCAAGAAAGATACTCCCTTAACTTTCCCTCCTCAGGGCTCACAGGGCATCCTCCCTCCCTGCTGAGCTCCCTATGGTGTGTCTGTCTCCCTTCCCTTCCTCCATCTTGTCCTTCCCATACAGTAATCTAGGGTTTGTTTCCTGCTTTTGCAGCCTTTAGTTTGGAAAGCCAGAGGCTTATAGAACCAGAGATTTAAATCTGGAAAAGGCCTCATTGGACAAAGGAGGGAACTGTGGCCCAGAGAGAAGCTGCGAATGGCCGATGTAGTGACCCACACAGGGAAGACACTGAACCCAGCATAATAAGGAAAAGGAATGAGCGAGGAAGTTAAGGTGGAATGACTCCGCCACACACCACAAGACTGGTCTGGATAGCTGTCGAGCTCTTATGTATTTTGGGTGGTTATTTTGTATCCCGTTGTAAGCAGTTAGTCAGGGAGCTCCCCACATTAACTCCAAGAGCATACAGTAAAGGCAGCCTTTGTTCAGGGATTTACTGGCATCTTCCTGTTATTTCCTTGAGAAGAATATGTCCCGTAGCACAGAAAATTGAGCCAATATATAAAATGAGGTCATTTCTCCAGGTATGATATCATTTATTAATTAGGCATGTGATCTATTCATAAAAGAAAGTTAATGGCATGCCTCAATCTGGGTAAAAGACCCAGAGGCAAGGCAAATGGCAACCTCTATACCTAAGTGTGTCTTCCTCTTGACTGGTCTGACTGTACATCATTGGAACTCCTGCTGGCAATGTTGCTTGGTGGATATTTTAATGAAGAGATAGATCAAGAGTTCTCAGCTCTTCCCCAACTTGGGGAGGGGAAAAAGCAGTGTGCTGGCCCTCAGATGTGGCCAATCACAGCCCTCTCTGAGTCCTAAGGAAATGAATGTGTGCTGCCTTATAAAACTCAACTTGCCTCTAGCAAACCTGGCCAGAAGTGGGCTTATGTCTATGAGCCATTTCAAATGCACATTTCCTGGCTAAGAGCTCCCTTTCTCAACTTAGTCACACCAGATCTTGATGAGAGGAAAAGCAAATACAGAGAGTAATGTCCCCAAGAAAGATCTAGTCCTAGCTGACTGTTTAAATGGGAATAAACAAATTAAGGGTCTCCGACGTGGTAGAAGCCTTGGGGGTTAGGAGCCCTCGCATTACTATGGTCAGCCCCTTGAAAGCCTACCTTTTGTTTCAGGAGTGAGGTCTTAACAAAAAAAGGGCGCATCACAAATAGTTGGTTGCTAATATGATAGTATAATACTGGTTTCCCTTAGTTCTCCGGTGACAGCCCCCTTGGCGGTAGTCTATAAAACCAAATCAAGAGAACTTTCCCATCCCCAATGCCTCCCATAGCTCTATTTCTTGAAATATTTTACTTGAAATACTTGATAAGAATTTCTTGAGAATAGGGCAGAATTAAGTGAGGGACCTGGGTCCAGGGAGGTATTTCCAACTCCTGCAGCCATTCACAGTTGCCTTGGGTCAAGGTACAAAGGTTCTAAATGACTATAGTAAACAAGGTACCCCAGCATCTCAGAGCTGGAAGTTGTGCAATAACAAGACTTCACCTCCCTTTCACTCCTCCTGTCACTTAGCGAGATAGAACAGGTGCAGTGGGAATGAGGTTGGTCTTCTAGCCACCCTGGGTACTTTCCATGACGAGGAGGAACCCAAACCTTTACTGTAATACTCTTAGGGTGAAAGTGGGACTCCCTGGAATGGCCAGCATTGTCTATTCAACAGCCTCAAGTTTGTGTCCCTTTGTGAAGACTCCAAATCAAGAGAGTCATTATAAGTCCACGTGAATATATAGTGCCTGGGCCAAAGGTGGGAATTAGCAGAGAGCACAGAGAATACTAGCAGTGAGTTCTTTATGAGTCTTCTGTAGTTTCTATGAGGAGAATTAAAAGCTGTTCTGTACTTGACAAGTCTTGACACCTTCTACACTTTTGGGGGAGATGTGGAGGGAGGCATGGAAGGACTGGGGAGGAGTCTTTTATTCACATTTTGCTTCCATACTGACTTTGTAGAAAACATACTGCATTTATAGCCTAAGGACTTGGTTTCAAATACCAACTTGTTTTTTTATTCCTTGGAAAATTATTTACCTGACAGGGACTATTGTTTCCTCATCAATAAAATCAATGAAGAAGAGTAGATCACACTTTAGTTTGATTTCAGTGCTATGCCGATGAGCTTATGAAATGTAGTGACCAAGTCATAGCTTATATTTGAGCCATATTCTGAAAATTCCTGTGGAAGCTCAGAATCATGGGGAAGCAATCTAAAAGGCCAATGTCTGTATTGATTATAAAACAACTAATAATAATTATGGTAGATGGATGGAATTTACATAGTACCTACCGTGTGCCAGGCACCATACTGAGTACTTTGCAAACGTTACCTTCTCAGAGGTAAGAACCATTATCCACATTTTGCATGTAAGGAACCTGAGGCAGAGTTTTCCCAGGTTCACAAAGTAAGTCTCTGAGGCTGGACTTGAACTCAAGACTTCCTGATTCCCAGTCCAGCAACACATATCTACCTCATTTTTGGTCTGTCTATTGATATCCCCCAAATTGAATCCAATCTATGTTACAACATATTGGGCCTGTGGACTGTAGGATACAGTCTTCGACATTTGGCACGGATCTTCTCTGTCCTTAGCTTTCATGACACTGCTTCCTTCTGGTGCTTCTTTGAATTTTCTTTATCAGCCCCATTCTTTGCCTGTAATAGTCATAGAATCAATGCTTGCTGAATTAATAGACAAAGTAAGTCAAGAAGGAGTCTGATGAGAACAATGGGGTGGGGTAACAGGGTAAGGCAGGATCACAAAGTCTTTTCTAGCAGATGGCACCTGAGTTTAACTATCAATGAACTTTCCTGGGCAAGAAACCAACAAAGATGGAGGAGTGGGAGATAGCATTCCAGTCCAGCTCTCTTCATGAATATTCCAACAATTTTCTAAGGCATTCAGACAGAGTAGAGATTAGGAAATCAAAGAAGAAAGCACAGTGGGTTATTTATCCATTCCAAGGTCATGAATTCTGTCACCTGGCAAGTGATCCTAACAGGGATTGTGAAGGGGAGGATCTATAATTCTGTCACTCTTACTCTGGGCTAAGAGCAGGGATTCATCCAGGCAGAGAGACTATGGCATGTCTTTTACTCTGACTCTAGCATAGGGTCTTAAATCCAGTCCTCAACTGCATACCAGCTGTGAACTGGCATGTTTGTCACTCTGACCCTCAAATTACATCTAGAACTCCACTTAGAGGTGACTGACCTAAGCAGCAGCTCTGGAACCAGGGGTATACCTACCGCTCTATCACATCTAATCCACAGATGTGGATCCAGCTAGCTCACAGTGCATGGGACCAACAACGTCTCCTGGAATTCTTCCCTACTCCCCCACCCCCATGCCAAGAGGTGAATCTGTAATTATTTTGCTTGGACCCATACCAGGATCTGAAGCCTGAAAACCTTGATCCAAGAGGGCAGTGAACAGACCATATCAAGATCACTGCTTGGAGCCTTCTCTAACTTTTCAACTCCTGAGTCTGAACTTCTCCTGTCATTGCTACATTCAACACTTAGCAAAAAAAAGGTCAAAACACCAGAAAATACAGACTGTGGTCATATAATTCCCTCACATTCTCTCCAGAAGTATCTAGAGCCTAGCTCTCATAAAAAGTTGCAATTCAGACTTGTCCAATCAGTAAGCAAAAAAAATGCATTGATGAAGAGCTTACATGGTGCTAATATAGTGCCCATGACACATAACCAACAAGATGAATAACTCCAAAACATCTGAAAGGTGGTGGATTGGTGCCCTATATTCTCAGAGAACCAAGATGGCTATGCTAACATCAAGTTTCAATGTGTTTGACTGTGGTTAATCAGACCAATGGGATCTCGGAATGCTCTGCCCCAGGTTGGGCACAAATAGTCCCTGTGAACATTTGGGGTGGATTCTCTAAATCTGTGCATTCTGCATCTCCTTTAAGCTGCATTAATTCTACCTTGCTCATAGAGCACAGCACCTTTTCTGATATGGGCACACCATGCTGGGTAGTCTTGCGCCAGTGTCTCCCATGTCACACAATCAATTCCAAAGTTCTATAGAGAGACCTTGAGAGTGTCCTTGTATCACTTCTTCTGACCACCATGTAAATGCTTGTCCTGTGAGTTCTCCATGAAATAGTATTTTTGGCAAGGGTACATTTTGTATTCAAACAGGGTGGCCAGTCCATAGGAAGTGCACTCTCTGAAGCAGAGTTTGAATGCTTAGCAGTTTAATTCGAGTAAGGATCTCAGTATCTGGTACCTTCTCCAACCAGATGACCTTCAGAATCTTCCTAAGACAATTTAGTGGAAAAGATTCTGTTTCCTGGAACAGCACTGATAGACTGTCCAGGTGTCACAGGCATACAGCAATGAGGTCAGCTGTCTACAAGTAAGGCCTCAAAGAAAACCACTGTATGGATGCAAGGTCAACCAGAATGCCTAAAAGAAATAAAAGAAGAGTTTTTGAAAAACTTGAAAATTATATTATAAATGAAATAGGTAGGGATAAGAGAAAATAAATGAGAACTTTAGAAGAAAGTCTTGAAAGAATAAATAATCTAATATAAGAAGTATAAACATTAATCCAGGTAATAGACACTTCACAAATAATTATAAAAGATATGTAAAAATTGAAGCCTTTTTGAGATAAAAATATTCAAATAGTTAAATGATTGAAAAAATTGAAAAAGATTAAAGAATTTTAGATTAAAAACATTTGTCCCGGAAAACAAATTTAGAAGAAAATATTTAAAAATCTTTGGATTGCCTGAAAGCCACAAACAAATTAAAAGCTCAACTATTTATTTCAATAAATCTTGAAAGAAAACTGACTCAGAGTCAGAGGGAACAGTGAAAATTTAAAACAAAAAAATTGATGGGTCCTGAAAAAATCCCAAATGGAAAATTCCACTATCATTGTAGCAAAAATAGAATTCTATGGCAAAAAAAAAAATTCTGAAAGTATCCTGAAAGAAACAGTTCAAGGCCTGACAATTATAGTCAGATTCACACAAGACTGGGCAGCTAGGTGGTGCAGTGAAGGGCAGCTAGGTGGCGCAGTGAATAGAGTACCGGCCCTGGAGTCAGGAGTACCTGAGTTCAAATCCAGCCTCAGACACTTAACACAAAAAACTAGCCGTGTGACCTTGGGCAAGTCACTTAACCCCAACTGCCCTCCAAAAAGCAAAAAAAAAAAACCCAAACAAACACATTCACACAAGATTTAGGAATGACCACCATTGGGGTGTCTAGGTGGTGCAGCAAATAGAGCACTGGCACAGGAGTCAGGAGGACTTGAGTTCAAATCCAGCCTCAGACACTTAACACTTACTAGCTGTGCAACCTTAGGCTTAACTCCAATTGCCCTGCCTTCCTCCCTCCAAAAAGAAAAAAAAAAGAAAGAAAGAAATGACCCACCATAAAGAAGTAAAGAGCTTATAACAAAACACTACACACAGGAAAATATGCAGTTACTTGCCCAGACAAACTGAGTAGAATCTAATAGGGAGAAAAGTGTATTTTTAATGAAATAGAGAAGTTCCAAGAATCCCTGATTTTAAAAGACCAAATGTGAATAGAACTTTGAAATATAAATACAAGAGCTAAGAGTAAAACTAAAAAGTAAATTGTAGAGATGAAGCATGAAGACTACATAAGAAAAGGTGTTTGTTCTTTAATGGGAAGTAAGATATAGAATATCATCAAAAATAATAGAAGTATTTAAAGACAATAGAGGACCTAAGAGTGATTTTGTTATTCTAAATTATATAAAAAGGAGAAAGAAAAGGGACAACAGGAATAAAATAGAAAGAGAATTGGGTAGAATGGTGAGGTAACTTTTCACACATGTTGGGAAGTATAATGCCATGCACAAGCAGCTTCCCAAAAGAACGATTCTGTGAAAAGATTTTACGGTTCTGATTACACAGTATAATACGCGAACACTCCATTCATTCCATTACAAATCAAGGCAAACATTCACAATAAATCACAATATAATATTCACAACATTGCATCTTATCACAGAAAATCACAATATAGTGTTCACAACAGCTTAACATCAGAATGGCCATACAGTTTTTCACCAAAGTGGTCACAGTAGTTAGAACAAAGAACAAAAGAATAATCATCTGATATCCCTAAGGAGGTTTGCCCCATCAGTCATTCAGTCATCTCACAATATAAGAATCAATCTTCCACTCATGGGGCAATCATAGATTAGCTTCATCAGTCATTAAGTATCATTAATCACCAAATACAATCATTAGAAAATTACACAAATCCTCCACCCCTCAGTGTCTAGTAAACTTCAATTTCATCAAGCATCCAATATCCAAGGACAGGCCTTTTCTTCATCTTGACTTGGGGTGGTCTCTCAGATTCCCTGGATCCCCTTCCATGATCCCAGCTCCTACCTGAATCCACCAAACAGTCACCTGGATTCAGGGGCAGACAGCTCCCAGGTTCTTGTCCAGTTCTCTGGGCAGTTCCTGGTACACACTGAAGTTCACAGGGTCTGGCACATCTCACAACCTTCACCACTTCTGTTACTAGGAACTCAAGGATCAACCAAGCCACAAATAAAGTCTTATCCCAGTCATGATTCTTCAGCCCTCCAGCAGTTTGGCTGGCCCTAGGACCCAAAAGGAATCTCAGCCTTCCAGGTGTTCTTCTCTGCAGCAACTTCAGCCTTCACCAGATTCTGGTCTCATAGAAAACTCCAACTCATTTCTCAGTCCAGTAGCAGTCTAGCTCCCAGGTGCTGGGACAATTCTGCTTCTTCCACCGGGAGTAAAAATTCCTGATACTGACTGCGTCTCTCTCGGGTTCTTTTTATACACACACACACACACACACACACACACACACACACACACACACACACACACACACACACACACATTGGCTTCCTGTCTCAGCTAACCCCTTCCTGTTATGTAAGCAGCAGGAGACAGAGATCCCACCTTCTGTTTCTTTCATAGAGGTACATAGATAACAGTCCTTAAGTACCTGCTAAATTAATTACCATTACAGGAAGTGAGTGTAAAAAAATTATAGCACACAGATTTATTCATTTATATATTCATTTAAATTAATTTAAATTTATTCACATAAATATTTAAATATTTATTCATTTAAATAGTGGTATGTGTTGAGATTCTCTTTCATTTCAACCAGTTAAAGATGAGTAGAATACACAAACACACATACATAAAGATTGGTATAAAAACATATTAAACTCAACAAAAGAATAAGAGCAAACTGGGATGAATGATGGGGAGAATAAAATAAGGATAGATTCGGAAAAGGTTTAGTCATAAACAAAACAAACTCTAAGCTCAGAGTATTCATTGTAAAGGGGAGAAAGAAAGGGTAGGAATCTGTGACTGGTGCCTGGAGAGTGGAAGAGTGCCCAGAAGGACTATGTCAGGCAGCAAATACTAGTTGTAAGCATACTACTATCTCATCATCTTCTTCATTGTAAAGATTGGGCATCCACAGGGGAAAAAATTATGTAATGATATTATGGGAAATCAATGACCATCACCTTGCAAGTAAATAGGACAAATTCACACATAAAATGGAAAGAGGAGGGCAGAATGGGTTAGAAAGCAAAACCCAGTAATACATTAGTAAAAGAAACACATTTGGGTGCAGCTAGGTGGTGCAGTGAATAGAGCACCAGCCCTGGAGTCAGGAGGACCTGAGTTCAAATGTGGCCTCAGACACTTAACACTTACTGGCCATGTAACCTTGGGCAAGTAATTTAACAATAATCAGCTAATAATAATAAATAATAATCCCAACTGTCCTGCCCTCCCTCCTCCAAAAAGCAAAAAAAAACCAAACCCACATTTGAAACATTAAAAATCATGCACATTACACTATGTTAACAAATTCAATAGAAATTAATTGTCATTTTTAACATGTGGGCATCAAATTGCAGAGCATCTAATTACTTGAAAGGAATGCTAAAGGAGTTATAAGTAGAAATACACAAGAAATCTATCACATTGCAGTTGTCAATGCATCCTTTTCAGAACTGGATAAATTCTTTGAAAAAAAAAGGAAGAGATAAAAACTGAGAAATGTTAAAGACCTGAGTAGAATTTCAAGAACCAGATATTACTGACCTGGAAAATGAACACCTATATTTCTCATCGAAATAAAAAATGAATACCCATCTTTCAAAGCTGTGTATGACAATTTTTTAAAAATTGGTCATATATTAGAGCCTTAAATAGTCATAAGAATGCAGAAAATCAGAAATAGTTTATTGAAATAAATTATTAAAGAGGAAAGTGTCAAATAGGTTGTAGGGGATGTAGAAAAATTGGGGCTCTAATTCATTGCTGGTGGAATTGTGAACTGATTCAACTATTCTGGAGAACAATCTGGAATTATACCCAAAGAGTTATTAAATTACCTATCCACTTTGACCAAGAAGTACCACTGCTAGGACTACTTCCAATGATAATTAGGAAAAAAAGAAAAGAACTGATGTGTTCTAAAATGTTTCTAGCAATTTTCGTTGTGTAGGTATGCCCTCAATTTGGGAAATGACTGAACAAGGTATGGTATATGATTGTAATGGAATCTTACTGTGCTATAAGAAATGATGAGCTCAATGGTCTTAGAAAAACATGATTGGACTTGTACAAAATAATGAAGAATGAAATGAGCACAACCAAGAGAGCATAGTATACAGTAACAGCAACATTGTTTTAAGAATAACTTTGAGGGAATGAGTAATTTTTATTATTTATATACTAAACTCACTACAAAAGAAGATGCTATCTGCATTCAGAGAAAGAACCGATAGATTATGTATTGAATTATCTGATGTGTGTGTGTGTGTGTGTGTGTGTGCATATAGACATTTACACCTAAAATAAATTGCCAATAGGAGAAGGCTGCCCTGGAACTGGAAACAGGGAGGACATAAAAGAAAATCTAGCAATCCATTTTAATGTAAGTAGAGAGTATGTGAAAGGGAATAACATGAACTAGGGTAAAAGGAACATAGGAAAGACTGAGTGTAGACATATTACGGTCAAAGAGATGACTGAACTTTGTTCTAAAGGCAAAAATAAGATATTGAAGATGTTTTATCAAGGAAATCTCATAATGAGGTCAATACATTAAAGACATAAATGAACCAGGTTTGACAGAGGATGATTAGAGAGGGGAAAGACTTGAGACATGGAGTTCTACTGGAGTGCTACTGCAGCAACGTCCAAGCCCCACTGAAGGGTCAGGAATTCAGAATACAGAATGAAGTATATGCTTTTCAGTGTGGACGATGTCAGAATTTGTATTGCTTAACCACACATATTTTATACAAGGCTTTGTTTTCCTTTTTTAATGTGAGAGGGAGAGAAAAAAAGATAAAATAAATTTTATCGAGAAAAATAAATTTCAATATTTTGTATGGAAGATCATGTGGTACTGAACTAAGACAGTGATTGGGTGAGTGAGAAGGATACAGATGGGAAAGCAATAGATCTCTCTCTCTCTCTCTCTTCTTCTCTTTCCTATACCCAGAAACACACACACAGACACACACACATATATGGTCTCTAGTCTCACAAGAAAGAAAATACTCTTCAGAATACCCACATGAAGCAATGTCTGTCATTGTTAAAGACTAGGAGCCCAAAGAATGGCATTCTCTAGGTAAGACTGGCTGGAGTGAACCTCCCTGAGCTGTCCCTGCACAGTGACATAGATTTCTTCTGTGTTTATATATGGATATATTTATTAATCCATTTGAATCCTTGAGGGCAAGGAGAGTTTCACTTATATCTCTTTATCCCCGTTGCTTGGCTCAGAACCTGCCACAAAGTAGGAATTTAATAAATGTTTGCTAATTCATTAATAGTGATGGATTCTCCATACAGTTCTTGAAAAGTATATTCAAACCAACTTTGGGGCATTGGATTTGATAATCCAAAACCACAAGTCTCACATGTGACACTGAAAACCACATTCTGTGGAAGGTCTGCACTTATAGGGCTAATAATCTGAATAATTTGGGAACTATCATTTAAATTAAAAGAGGTTAAAGGAACAGCATCCCACCACTAACACCGACTTCTCTGCTCCATAGACCAAAGCTGAGTGTGTGGATGTTTCTGTTAAGATTAGAAGGAAACATCTTCAATAGAATCTGTTGTGTGGGAATGAGGGGCAAGTGCTCACAAATAACATCAACTTTTACTTTTCCCTAGGTCTCTCTACCTTTGATGACAGTTCTTCTCTCCATGATACCACTATTATGGAATCTGAAGACATAATCCTGAGTGTTGCCTTCTTCTCCCAGATAGGAATTGGGGTTCTAGGGAATTGCTTCCTTATCTGTCTCTTCATCTTTGTGTTTCTCAATGGACATAGGACAAGGCCTATAGACACTATTGTCCCTCAACTGGCCTTTGTCAACTGCTTGGTGCTTCTCTTAAAGGGCATCCCTCAGGCAATGATGGCTTTGGGTCTGATGAATTTCCTCAATGAAACTGGCTGTAAAATTATTTTCTACCTTCACAGAGTAGCTCGGAACCTTTCTCTCAGCATGACCTGCCTCCTGAGTGGCTTTCAGGCTGTCACCATCAGCCCCAACAACTCCAGTTGGGCAGAGCTTAAAGCAAGAGCCCCCAAATACCTCATTCCCTCTAGTCTCTTCTGCTGGACTTTTCAGCTGCTTTTTTGCAGCTATATTCCTTGGAGAATTAATGGACCAAGATATACTAGAAACATCACTGAGATACAGAATCATGGATATTGCTCTCATAAACTTCTTACTGGATTTCATTCCATGTTAGTTGCAACCCTTTTCTCCTTTCTTGATGCTATGTATTTGGGACTCATGGTCTCTGCCAGTAGCTACATGGTGTTTCTTCTATATAGGCATCACAAGCAAGCCCAGCAAATTCACATTGCTTGCCTCTCCTCCAGAGCCTCCCCTGAGACCAGGGCCACCAAAACTATCCTACTGCTAGTGGCCACCTTTGTTTCCTGTTACTTACTCAATTGTGTCTTGACAATGTATATGTCCTTTACAAAATTCCCAGGCTGGTTGATTTATACCTCTGCTTTCTTGGCTGCTTGTTTCCCAGCTGTTAGCCCCTATGTGCTGATCAGGAGTGACTCACAAGTTACAAGGTATTTCTATGCTCTTTGGGTGAGGAGACCCCACATTTTGACTTGATAACAGATTAATATTCTCTGCCCAGGATGATCTCCTGAAAGCTCTCATTAGAAGAAAGAGATCCAGACATTAAATGAGACCTGGGTTTGACACTAGTTGTTAGAACAATCTTCTATTTCTTAGAAACAATAGGCAGCTTGAGAAACATGGATCCTGGGGTAAAAGAGTGATCTCAAGCCAATGATTCTTAGAACTGTTATTCCTTGTGTCACCCACAGGATTCTGGAATATCAACATTGGATGTTCCTACTACAAGATCACTACCCCGCAGAAATCCAAGGAAAAAGGAAAAGATTTTCTATGGACAGCAATAATCATATCTCTTCTCATGGTAGCTCCAAATTAGAAAGGACTGGGGTGTCTTCTCATTTGGGAGTAGCTCAAGAAATTTTAATATATTATTGTGTCAGGAGTACTATTGTTTCCTAAAATTGCAAAATGTGCATTTTGACAAGAGACTTGGAAGACCTCAGTGAACTAATGCAGAGCATTAGTGAGCAGAAATGGGAAAAGAATTTATACAATGATTAAAACATTATAGAGTAATCAAGTCTGAAAGACTTGAATTCCTGATCACAGAATTATAGTGTATAAGTCCAGAAGATGAAACATGCCACTTACTTGCTGTCATAGAGGGAATGAATTTAATGTGCAGTGATATGGCACAGTGGATTGAGCACTAGGCTTGGAATCAAGAAGACTCATCTTCTTGAGTTCAAATATGACCTCTGTTTCTAGATATGTAACCCTGGGCAGGTCACTTTAACCTTGTTTACTTACTAAATGATTGTTAACTGGCTTGTCGAATGTGAAATTTTCTTTTTTTTAATTCTTAAATTAATTAATTTATTTTTAGTTTTCAACATTCATTTCCACAAGATTTTGATTTACAATTTTTCTCTCCATCTTTCCCCTATTCCCAAAATAGCAAGTCTACTGAATACCCCTTCCCCTAATCTGTTTTCTCTTATATCCTCCTCCATCCATTCCCCCTAACTTTCTAGTAGGGCAAGATGGATTTCTATCTTAGGGCCTGTATATCTTTTTTCCCCAGTTACATGTAAAAAACAATTTTTTAAAAAAACATTTGTTTTTAAAACTTTGAGTACCAGATTTCTTCCTCTTCTTCCATCCTCATCACCCCTCTAGGCAGATAAACAATTCAATATAGGTTGTACATGTGTAGTTACCCAAATCATTTCCATAATTGTTATATTGTGAAAGACTATATTTCCCTCCATCCTATCTCACCCCCACTTATTCTATTTTCTCCTTTGACCCTATCCCTTTTCAAAAATGTTTGCTTCTAACTATCCTCTCCCACAATCAGCCTTCCCTTCTATCATTCCCCCCTCTTATCCCCTATCCCATATTTTCCTATAGGGTAAGATACCCCGTAGAGTGTGTATGTTATTCCCTCCTTGAGCCAAATTCAATGAGAGTAAGGTTGACCCATTCCCTTTCACCTTCCTGCTCTTCCCCTCCATTGCAACAGTTTTCTCTTGCCCCTTTTATATGAGATAATTTACCCAAATCTATCTCTCCCTTCCTCCTTTTCCCAATAAATTCCACTTTCACCTTTTAATTTTATTTTTTATATATCATCCCTTCCTATTCAACTCATTTTATGCCATCTGTCTATGTATACATGAACATATATATGACTATTCTCACATACATATTTATATATACATACACATAAACATGTATGTATGTATGCATATTTACACATATATTCTCTTCAACTATCCTCACACTGAGAAATGTCTTATGAGTTACAATTATCATTTTTCCATGTAGGAATGTAAATAGTTCAACTTTAATAAGTTCTTTATGATTTCTTTTTCCCGTTTACTTTCTCATGCTTCTTGTATTTGAAAGTCAAATTTTCTGTTCATCTCTGGTTTTTTTCATCAAGAACGCTTGAAAATCCTTTATTTTATTGAATGGCCATATTTTCCCCTGAAGCATTATACTCAGTTTTGCTGGGTAGGTAATTCTTGGTTTTAGTCCTAGCTCCTTTGACCTCTGGAATATCATATTCAACTCCATTGATCCCTTAATGTAGAAGCTTCTAGGTCTTGTGTTATCCTTATTGTGTTTCCACAATACTCAAATTGTTTCATCCTGACTGCTTTCAGTATTTTTTCCTTGACCTGGGACCTCTGGAATTTGGATATAATATTCCCAGGAGTTTTCTTTTTGGGATCTTTTTCAATAGGTGATCAGTGAATGGTTTCAATTTTTATTTTGTCCTCTGGTTCTAGAATATCAGTGCATTTTTGCTTGGTAATTTCTTGAAAGATGGTGTCTAGCCTCTTTTTTTTTATCATGGCTTTCAGGTAGTCCAATAATTTTAAAATGATCTCTCCTTGATCTATTTTCCAGGTCAGTGGTTTTTTCCACTGAGATATTTCACATTGCCTTTTTTTTCATTTGTTTGGATCTGTTTTATAGTATCTTTTAAAGTCATTAGTTCCAGTTGCTCTAATCTAATTTTGAAGATGTCATGCTCTTCAGTGAATTTGTGGAATTCCTTTTCTATCTGACAAATTCAGCTTTTTAAGGCATTCTTCTCATCATTGGCTTTTTGGGCCTCTTTTGCCATTTGAGTTAGTCTATTTTTTAAGGTGTTATTTTTTTCAGTGTGTTTTTTTGGGTTTCCTTTATCAGGCTGTTGACTCACTTTTCATGATTTTCCTGCATCATTCTCATTTCTTTTCCCAATTTTTCCTCCACTTTTCTTAATTTTCCAAACCCTTCTTGAGCTCCTCCCACAGCCTGTAATCAGTTTGTATTTTTCTTAGAGGTTTTTGATGCAGTAGTTTTGACTTCACTGTCTTCCTCCCCACCCCCACCCCCACCCCCCACTCCATGCCTTGATCCTTTTTGTCCCCCCAAAAAGGATTCTATGGTCTCTTTGTGTTTCCTGTGCTTGTTCATCTTGCCAGCCAATTACTTAACTTTTGAGCTCCTTGCCACAATAGAACTCTGCTTCCAGAGGTGAGTTTTGTCCCAAATTACTGGGGTTTTCGGTTTTCTCATTTGCTGGAGCTATTAGGAGGGCACTGCCTCTGTAGCTCCCACAAGCTCTGGCTCACTGGTCACACACCCCAAGACCACCACCCAAGACCACAATCCAGATCCAGATCCAAGCATATCAAAGCAAGAGTGGTTACCCTCTGAATGGTTGCTTGGTCCCCCTACAATTTGCAGTCCAGGAGCTCCTGAGGCAGCCGCACTGCTTCTGCCACTTTTCACCCCACAGGCAAGGGCTAGACCATGCTCTTTCTTCACCCTGTTGCAACAGAATTCCACACTGACCTTTTATTTTGTCTTTGGTATTTGTGGGTCCAGAAGTCTAGAAGCCACCCCAGCTGCTGGTAATTCACTCTCCTGAAATCTGCTCTGGCCACTACTGGTCAGGGCTGCCCTGGGGCTGGAATTGCATGGCTCCTGCAGGACTTCAAGCAGCTCCCAGCATGCTGGAATAGACCTTTCCTGTTGGCCTGCTGGGCCGTCTTCAACAGGAGATTTGTTTCTCTCTCTTACTTTGTGGGTTCTGTAGGTTTAAAATTTGTTTACAGTCATTTTTTTCACAGGTATTGGAATTGTTTGGAGCCAGAGCCCACACCAAGTTTGTGCTTCTACTCCATCATCTTGGCTCCCAAGTATGAGAATTTCTGGGTAAAGAACTGAAGGAGTTATTCTCATTAAGTTCTACTAGGTTGAATGTAGAAGACAATGTTTGCAAACACCATGAAATTGTGTTTTCCTCTAGTTCCTCTGACTCTGATAAAATTTCTTCTCCTCATGACAATAAGAACATAAATTCAAATGATATAATCCTGAGTATTGTCTTCTTCTCCCAGATAGGAATTGGGTCTCTAGGAAGTTTCTTCCTTATTTGTGTCTCTGTTTCTCAGTGATCATAGGCTGAGACCCATAGATGCTATTGCCTCCCAACTGGCCTTAGCCAATTTCTTGGTGCTTTTCCCAAAGGGCATCCCTCAAATGATGGTAACCCTGGGTCTGAAGAATTTTCTGGATGATGTCAGCTGTAAAATTGTCCTCTCCCTGTAACAAGTGGCTATGGGTCTGTCCCTCACCATGACATGCATGTTTAGTGGCTTTCAGGCCATCACCATCAACCCCAATAGTGTCAGTGCAGCAGATCTTGAAGTCAAAGCCCAAGAGTACATCCTTCCCTCAAGTCTTCAATGTTGAACTTTCTATCTGGTTTTTTAAAAAAAATTATTTTATTTTATTTTTTGCTTTTTGGAGGACAATTGGGGTTAAGTGACTTGCCCAAGGTCACATGCCTAGTAAATGTTCAGGGTCTGAGGCTGGATTTGAACTCAGGTCCTCCTGACTACAGGGCTGGTGCTCTATTCACTGCACCACCTAGCCATCCCTCTATCTGTTTTTCAGTGTCTTTATTCCTGCAAAAATTCTTGATCCAAGGCACAACAGAAACATCACTGAGATACAACATTTTGGATATTGCTCTCATGAAGTTCCTTCTGGATTTTATGCCTCCTTATTAACAATCATTCTCTCTTTTCCTGATGTTGCATGCTTACGTCACAAGTTACGTCTTTGCCAGAGGCCACATGCTGTTTCTTTTATACAGATATCATAAGCAAGTACAGCAAATTCACATTATCTGTCTCTCCTCCAAAGCTTTCCCTAGAAGTAGAGCCACTAGAACTGTTCTACTGCTGGTGAGCACCTTTGTCTCCTCTTTGCCCTCAATTCTATCTTGTCAGCATATCTGTCTTTTATGAAGTCCTTACCCTGGTAGGTAGACACTTCTTTCTACCTAGTTTTATGTTTCCCAATTGTTATCCCTTATACATTGATTGCCAGTGACTCAGAAGTTCCAAGGTACAGCTATCTATGCTCTTTGGGGGAGGAAAAGTCTCCTCTTTGACACTGATATTAGAATAATATCCTCTGCTTGGCAGTGACTCCAGGAAAGCTCATGTCAGAAGGAAATAACTCCAATATCAAATGATACCTGATTCTGCTCTGTACACATCAGGACAGCCTCCCATTTACTAGAAGCAGGAACTGCTCGAGGCCATTGATAATGGTACCAGAAAGTCAACTCAGACATGAATCCTAGAATATCAGAATTAGATATTCTTACTAATGGAACTATATGCCACACAGAAATCTTAGAGAGATTATTATTGTTCAGTTCTTCACTTGTGTCTAACTATTTGTGATCATAGCACACATAGCACCTTCTATCCTCCATTTCCTCTCCAAGTCTGCCCAGCTCTTTATTTCCATGACACTATCTACCCATTTCAAGTCTCTGACATCCACTTTTCCTTTTACCTTCAATCTTTCCTAACATCAGCATCTCTTCTATGAGGTACATCTTTTCATTATGTGGCCAAAGTATTCAAGCTTCACCTTCAGTATTTGACCTTCTAGTGAATAGCCTGAATTAATTTCTTAAAATAGGGACTGACTTGATTTTATTGTCCAATGGACTCTCAGAAGTCTTCTCCAGCACCGCAGTTCAAAAGGATTGATTCTGCAGCATTCAGCTCTCCTTATAGGCCAACTCTCACAGCCATATGTTGCTACTAGAAAAACCATAGCTTTGACTATAAAGACCTTTGTCAGTGATAATAATTTAATGTCAATTTAATAACCTTAATAAGGGCCAAGGTCTGAACTAATCAAAATGGACTGCATTGCTTTGCTTTAAAAAACCCTTTTCCTAAGGAACAAGGTCAAAGGAAAAAACAGAATAAATGGGGGTTGGGTAAGATGGAGGGAAATATAGGTAGTCTTTTACAATATAACTATTGTGGAAATGTTTTGCGTAACTATACATGTACAACTTCTATCGAATTACTTGACTTCCCAGTGGGGGTGGGTGAGGAGGGAAGAAGGGAAAGTATCTGGAAATCAAAGTTTTAATAACATGTCAAAAATGGTTTTTTACTTGCAATAAAGAAATAAGATATACAGGCAATGGGGTATAGAAATCCATCTTGCCCTACAAGAAAGTAAGAGGGAGGAATGGGGAAGGACATAAGAAAGAACAGAGTAGGGGAAGGGCTATTCTTGCTATATTGGAGTAGGGGGTAGGGGAGAGAAAATTTGTAACTCAAAATTTTGTGGAACTGAATGTTGAAAACTAAAAAATAAATAAATAAATTTATTAAAAATATCTTTTCCTGTGTCAGAAACTCCAGAGACCAGATAAGGTTGAATGGTGGGATTTCTCTTACCTTGGGGTCATACTCCATAATGGGGGAAAAACAGGCATCCTGAGATCACAAATCCCAAACTGACCCTGCTTTCTCTATTGGCTTGTCAATCTGTATTTACAACTAAGAAATCTCTTTCCCATGGTATGGAGAGTAAACATATGGAGATCATAAATTTAAGTGACACAGCCACCCTGAATTGGGATGGTTCTAAAATGTATTTAAGCTTTCTCATTCTTTTCTTCAGGCAGTCATGTCTTAGGTTTTGGCTCTTTGTATGTACAAGCTTGCTAGCTTCATCTAGCTTTAAGGGAATAAACAATGTAAATATCTATCACCTAACCTGTTTCTCTCCTTTAAGCAAACTTTCAGGTTCTCATCAGCAAGGTGATGTCCCTGATTTTTAGTGTGCTGTTCAGATTTTCCGTAGGTTTCCTTCCAAGGAGCAGATGTCTTCCAATTCTGTGGATATAGTCACTGTCTGCCTTGTTCTTTGAGCTCAGAAGTATAAAATCCGACCCTGTGTCCATGTCTTTTCCCTCTATTTGTTAGGAAATTAGAGGACTAGCTGTCAGGACCTGAGTTTGTTTGCTTGTTTATGTCAGACTTCAGGCCAGCTTTTATACTCCCCTCTTTAACCCTCATCAAGAGACTTCTGAATTCTTCACTCTCTGCCATTAGAGAGATATCATCTGCACATCAAAGATTATTGACATGTACAAAGCAACCTGAATTCCAGCTTTTGATTTATCCAGTCAGGCACTTCACACAATGTTTTCTTCATATAAGGTTGTTAATGTCATGACTGCAGTCACCGTCTACAGTGATCTCTGAGCTGAAGAATGTGAAGTAGGACACTCCTTCCATTTCTTCTCCTTTTTGTCAGGAAGTAATGAGACAAGTTGCCAAGATCTCAATTGCTCAATGGCCTGTAGAAACAGGATTTAAAAGGAACTCCAAGAGGGAGAAGTATCTGGACCTAGGAGTACAAAGTGGGATCTGCAAAGCTTAATAACTAGTTGTTACTCATCCTTCATTCTTGAAAAGGACCAATGACAGCAGCAGGGTGATAGCTTGACTTGCAAGTAAATGAGGCAGGGCTGTGCAAGATCACTAGCCTCACTCTTTCTTCTAGTGTCATCTGAATTCAGTGTCAAGACAGAGGTCAAGATGACTGGAAATGGCCCTGGGTGCAGTGGTAGAACTTGGCCTTTTTGAGCTGAGGGCCTTCTGAAATCTCAGTTTGTCTGAGACAACACCCATTCAGGCAAGAACGAAGGCAAAATATGGTCTAGTTTGCCTTCACAAATGAATCCGTCTTGGAGGGAAGACCTTCAATGTATGTGGCCATAAGAGAAACAATTGCTATTTACATTCACTCTGAGCCATCAAAACCCCAACAATGTGAAGCTTAAGATTGGTCTGGGATCTATTATTGGCCAGTCAGTGAAAGCCATATCAGTTTAAGTTTAAAGGTATAATCAAATAGCTCCATTCAAATACCTATGGGCTTTATCAAAACCTGCTTTTTCAGAGTTCTATTTCAAGAGTTCATAAATGAAAACCAAATGAGACAAAAGAGTTCAATGTCCCAGTTTCCTCCCACCAAAAGATCAAATAAATATGTAAAAGAAAGAAAAAAAGTGTAAAGCTTAAGCAATTAAAATTTATATTCCTTTGAACAGAGCACCCATATGTAAGGTTATGATTTCCCC
The DNA here is from genome assembly GCA_028646575.1 of Pseudocheirus occidentalis. Lineage (NCBI taxonomy): Eukaryota > Metazoa > Chordata > Mammalia > Diprotodontia > Pseudocheiridae > Pseudocheirus > Pseudocheirus occidentalis. Next base: position 3,790,382 of record CM053596.1, on the reverse strand, counting down.
TATGGACAGAGGGAGAAGAGGAGAAGGAGGAGATGAAGGATAAGGAAGAGGAAGAGGAGAAGGGGGAGGAGGGAAAACTGCCCAACTAGAGTTAACCAATTGGATCCCAGGGTTTGGGGTGGGGGAAGATTGCAGCTGCTCATCCTCCAAGGTTGTTTTTCATCCTTTGTTTCCAAAGGGGAGGAATGACTTCAGCAGGGTGATGTCTTGATTTTCAAGTGAATTGGATTTAAATGAGACAGGGCTGTGCAAAATCACCTGCCTCACTCTGTTGTCCAAAGTCATCTGAGTTCAGTTGCAAGACAGAGGTCAGGATGACTGGAAATGGCCCTGGATTAAATGTTGGACCATGGTCTTTTTAAGCTGAGGTCTTTCCCAGGTCTCAGTTTGTTTGAGACAACATTCTTTCAGTGAATAAAGGGTAGGTCTAGTTTCTGGGTAATTAAAGAGCAATGTATTAATTATGGTTAGCAAACAATAGATTTAAGTCAGTGACTTTCTCTCATAAGCCAATGATCTTTGTCAACTGTTTAAAAAGTTTGGTTAAAGGAGACAAACAAATAGTGATATAATTTACAGCATTTACTCCCTTAAAGCTAACAGACTTGTACAAGGAGTTAGGAGCTGAGTCCTGACTGATGAACAGAGGGATGAGAAAGATTTAAATATATTCTAGAACCATCCCAATTCAGGATGACCGTGCCACACAAAAATTTATGCTTTCCATTTGTTACAATCCATATATGAAAAAAAAAGAAATTTCTTGATTGTAAATGCAAATTGACAACAAATGAGCAGGGTCCATTTGCAGTTTATGGTCTCAGGACGTCTGTTTTCCTCCCATAAGGAGTACATCCCAAGACAAGGGGAATCTCACCTCCAGCCTTATCTGGTCTCTGAAGTTGCTGACACAGGAAAAGGCATTTTAAAGCAAGGGAGAGCAATCTGATTAATTCAGACTTTGGCCAAAAATATGATATTTAATGATTGTCACCTTGATAGATAGCATTTTCATCGTGCTTGAGTATTTTAAAAGCGTTTCACACCTTTGTTATTTATCTTTTGGTCTTCAACAACCCAGTGAAATAGGTACTACGTTGCAGATTTTACATAGGAGAAAACAGAGATTGGAGAGGTTAAGTATCTCACCTAGCGTCCTATAGCTAGGAAGTGTCTGAGGCAGAATCTGAACTCAGGTTTTTCTGACACCAAGTCCAGTGCTCCAGTCATTATGAAATGAACTGCCTGAACTCTGGTTCATGGTAGAGGCATAGAGGCCTTCAATTCTCAGGCCTGCTCACTACTATATTCTCTCTGTGACCAGATCTGGTATTCTCATGCCCCATCTCAGGGAGAAGAAAAGTTTTCTGCCCAGCTGTTCCTCCTTGCTTATTTGTCATTTCTCGTTTTCCACAATTAGTTTCCATTTGGGAGTCCTTATTAATTAACAGTACTTGTGGATGGCAATTTGCATTGGGGTTAAATGTTCTCCTCTCCTGGAACATCCCCTGGCTCCCTCTGTCAATAATATCAATGTTACTAACATAATAAACAAAGTTCCCTGATGGGAAGAGTATGGGAGGGGGCAGGTCCTCCCCAGGAATCAATGGCCTTTAACTAGGGTCCTGGCTTCACACACCCCACCCTCTCATACACTGCCACTGCCAGACCTGACAGACCAGCAGCTGAGACCAAGCCTGGTGAGTATCTTGTTGTCTCTCAGTCTTGGGCATGTGCTGTATCTATTTGAAGAGAGAAAGAATTCTTGATTTTGTGAACCTGGTATAAATTTTCTTCAGTATGGGGGCAGGGAAGCTAACCTAAAGGAAAACTCTGGAACAAGGTATACCGTTTTGCCAAGGATCCATGAAAGACGGTGAATGTCCTTCCCCTGCTCAGAGCCCAGGTCAGTCTCCTCCAGAAACTTACCCACAGTCACACAGTTAGTAACGGTATGAAACTGGATTTGAACTGTTCTCTCTGACTCCAAGTGAAGTACCTCAAATCTACCTCATTTTGATATATCTGCTGATATCTCAAAAACTGAATCCAATCTGTGTAAACACAGAAACTGGGTCTGTGTAGCAAAGGATACAGAAGTAATACAGCAGCACTCTTCATCATTTGGAACAACTGTGCCCTTAGTTTTCATGGCACTAACTTCTCTTTTAATTTATCAGCCAGCTCTATTCTTTGCCAACAATGGTTATAAATTCATTCATTCTGCTTGTAGAATGAATAAACAAAGTAAACTAAGGAGTCTGATAGGAACAGCAGGGTGGGGGAACATAGTAAGGTAGGATTATGCAAAGTCTTTTCTGGCAGATAGCACCTTTCCTAGGTAGGAAGCCAAAAAAGATGGAGGAGAGGAAGACAGCAGTCCAGCCCAGTTCTCTTCATAGATGTTCCAACAAGTTTCTGAGGCATCCAGAGTAGAGATTAGGAAATCTAAAAAGAAAGCACAGTGTGGGTCATTTATCCACTCTAAGGTCATGAATTCTGTCCGTTGGTAAGTGACCCTTGCAGTGACTGTTGAAGATGGGTGGGCCAACAGTCCTGTCACTTTTACTCTGGGCTAAGACCAGGGATTCATCATCCAGGTAGAGAGACCAGCATCTCTTTCATTCTGTTGAATGTTTTTCATGATTTTCTTGCATTATTCTCATTTCTCTTCCCAATTTTTCCTTTACTTCTCTCACTTGATTTTCGAAATCCTTTTTGAGCTCCTCCATGGTCTGTGACCAATTTATAATTTTCTTAGTGACTTTTAATATAGGAGCTTTGAATTTGTTGTCTTCTGGTTGTATGTTTTTTTTATCTTTTTTTGTCACCAAAGTAAGATGCTATAGTCTGACTCTTTTTGCACTGTTTACCCATTGTCCCACTCAAATACTTTACCTTCTAACACCCTGTCAAGGAAAGACTCTGCTTCCAGTGGGGGTGGGAGTACTGTCCTAGACTTCTGGGGTTTTGTATCAGTAGCTGGATCCCCCCACCTTCTGTGGGCCCAGAGCTCTGGAAGCTGCTATTGCTGCTGCTGCCGCTGCCACCACCCCAGGGCTAGGACCAGACAGCAAGCTCCTCTTTCACCCAGGTCCCACTGAGGTCGCCCACTGACCTTCCACACTGAAAATTCATATTTATCTTTGTTATATTGTACTCAGTTTTTCTGGGTGAGTTATTTGGGGTTATAAGACTATTTCTATTCCTCTCCATAATATTGTGTAAATAATACATTAATTTGAAACATTAAAGATCAGACATAGCTATAATAAGTGAATGGGACATAAACTATTATGGGGTACCTGGACAAAAAAAACAGTAACAGGAAGAATTAGACTTAAGTGAAACAGAAAAATAAAAATATTAGATTATTCTGATATGTTCCATAGATAATGAATTGAAATCGTTTAATATGCATGCACCAAATTGCTGAGCATCTGGAGAAAATGCTGTGTGCACCCCAAAACTGTGTGCAACAGAGATCCTTACCCAGATAATACTCAGAGATTTCTCAAGGTAGGAAGCAGAAAAGAATGGCTTATTACAATCTCAAGAAAGGGCAACTCCCCCCTCCTGACAACTAGTCAGGGAGGAGAAGCAATTTACAAAAGGAAATGGTGAAGTTCTAAAGCCCTAACTTGGAATTCTACTCAACCCCCTTCTGCCCCTTTTCTTCCATTGGCTGGAAGTCAGGTGCACAATCTGAGTGTGGCCATCTACCTCAAATACCAGAACAAGGAAACAGTAGACGGCCCAATGGACATCTGAGAAAGCCCTTCTGCCCTTATTTGTCATGTCTTGTGCTGAGGGTTCACTGAGGAGAGGGCTGACTCCCTACTGCTCAGAGTTCTGAATCCTTGTAAATCATGTGATTTCTGGTGAAGGGGAACCTGGGCCTGTTTCCCACAAAAAGACTTACTAGATTGTAGAGTATAGTCTGAGAAGTTTTCACTTCTCTTACTCAATGCTGAAATAATTATAGGGAGAAATAAATAAGAAAACTATAATATTGCAGTTCTCAATGAATCCTTTTCAGAATTGGACAAAAAAAATTTTTTTAAAGAAAGATAAAAATTAAGAGAAATATCAAAGACCTGAGTGGAAATTTAAGAGGCAGGTATTACTGGTCTCTGGTGATTATTGAATGGAAATAGAAAATTAATACTCACATTTCATATGGGAATTAAAAATAAATATTCATATTCCTAAGTTACTCATAATACTTTTTCAAAAATTTACCCTATATTAGAACTTGAAATAGTCATAAAAATGCAAAAGAACAAATTTTAAGGACATCCTTAGCTGATCACAATTCAATAAAAATTATCTACAATAAATAGCCCTTGAAAAAAGTCTCTAAAAATTAATTGACAAATAAATAATTTAACCCTAAAGAAGTGATAGATCAAAAACAAAATTATACAAATGTTAGAAAATTTCATTAGTGATAATAAAAAAAATGAGACAGCACAATGACATTTTTGGGAGGAGACCAATGAAGTTCCTATGGAAAAATTCATATCTTGCAACCCTTTCTTCATTATTGTGGGAAAGGAAGGGAAGACACTCACATGGACATGGTGAAAAGATTTGATAAAGTCAGAATCAGAGTTGGAAGAGGAATGAAGAATGGTCAGCCAGGTCATTTGCTCAAAATGGAGGCTCAGAGAGGAATTCACCAATCAGAGAAGTCACCTTCATGGGCAAGAATGAACTATCAGAGTGAGGGGGAAAAGAGAGATAAGGGAATTTCCAGGAAGAGAAGACAATTTACGAATGGCAGTGAAGTCCAGAGATTGAGGGTCAGATCCAGGAAAATAATGAAAGGTAACTGGCCTGGGTCTAACTCACAATGGCATTTTCTAGAATAACTTAATTATAGAATAGAAAGAGAATAAACAATAGGAGAAGATTGCTTTAGGGTTGGAAACAGGAAAGTTATCAAAGAAAATCTAGCAATCCATTTTAATATAAATAGAGAGTATATGAAAGGGAATAGTATCAAATAAAATGGAAAAGGAAGTTGGCAGAGCCTGAGAGTAGATGTATGCTAGGCTCAAAGACAGATGACTGGATTTTATTCTAAAGACAAAAAAATATATACTGAAAATGTTTTAGCAAAAAAATATCATAGGTTGATCAGCTCATTAAAGATATAAACTAACCCTGTTTGATGGAGGATGTAGTGGAGGGAGAAAAGATTTCAGGCATGGAGTTCTACTAGAAAGTTATTGCAAAACTAATTCATCCTCACAGAAGGCTAATGAATTCAGGATGCAGAATGAAATATACATTTTTAGATGTGGCCAATGTCAACATTCATATTGCTCAACCACCCACATTTTACACAAGGTTTTGTTTTCTTTTTTAATGAAAGGGAGAGGGAGGGGGGGAAAACGACAAAATTTTGGAGGAAAAAAGTAATTTCAATATTTCATGGAAAGATCCTGAGCCACTGAACTAAAATAATTATTGGAGGACTGAGAAGGGTACAGATGTGAAAGCTGTAGATTTCTCTCTCCCTTTCTTTCTCTTTTCCCCTTACCCATAAATTCATAACATATGTAATATTCCTTGATCCCTCCATCCATCCCTAAAACATTTAGCATCTATTGACTGTCAACCATTTGGCAGGTCTTCTTTTAGCAGCTGAAGGAGGAACATTGATGACATAGAAATAGTCCTTACAATGTAGGAGTCTCTATTCCTTCAAAAAAGAAAATATACTACAGCAGACACACAGGAAGCAATCTCTGCAATTGTTAAAAACTAGGAGCCCAGAGGACTGTGATTCTATGGCTACGATGGGCTGAAGTGGACCTCCCTGAGCTGAACCAGCTGCCTGCACCAACACACAGATTTGTTCTATGTTTGCTTATATAGGGACGCACTTCTTAGTTTATTAGAATCCTTGAGGCAAGTACAGTTTTACTTACATCTTTGTATCTCCATGCTTAGCTCATTCCCTAAAAAATAGTTGGCACTTAACATGTGTTTCTTACATAATTCATTAATATAGATCAATTTTTTATGCAGCTTTAGAAAAGTGGTGTCAAACCAGCTATGGGGAGTTGAGTGCAATTATCCTAACACTGCAGGTCTCACATTTATCTAATGATAAACTGTTTTACTATTATATTAAGAACTAAATATTAAAATGGAATCTAGGCTTTTCTCCTTCATATTCTCATTACAATCTTGTTCTTTTTAAACATCAGTGTCTGGAGTACATAAATGATTGAGGAGATTATCCCTAGACCTCAAGGAATATGCTCTTTAATCTTAGGCAGAACCTCACCAAACTAGACCACCTATCTTCTGTTTAGACATAGACATAGACATAGACAGTCTGGCTGAGTTCTTATCCTATAGAAATGAGCCCTGTTATTAGACCCCCTCATTAGAGTTTAGGATGACCCAGTTCACGAAGGAGAAAACCAACCAGAGTGGTCTAGATGGAGATGCATGTCCATCCTGCTGGAGGCAGCTGAGTCTCGTGATCAAGCCACCTTCTCAGCGGGATAATCCCTCTCCTTATGGGCTGATGTTCAGTCATCGTAGGAATTCCCCCTTCATGGGTTATTAAAGCGTTCAGGCTCTCCATGGGGTGCATTTTGGTTACTAAGAGAAACCACTGATCATCAATTTGTTGATCTCCAATTAGCCTAACTAATAAATTGATGATTAATTACCCAGAATCACTGTCTGGGAATTTGTTTGGTTCTTTTTTCCTTCCTGTCATATCTCTGATCAGACATTCAAAGGCTTGGTCTATGGAAGGACAATTTTTATAGGGCTAATTATTTGAATATTTCCCGAAATATTCCTTAAAGTAAAAAAGGTTAAAGGAATAGCTTCCCAACTCTAATTCCAACGTCTTGCTCTATAGAACAAAGCCAAGTGTGAGAACATTTCCACAAAGACTAGAAAGAAGCACCTTCCGTAGGATCTGCAAGGTGGCATTGAGGACACAGTGGCCACAAATAACATCTACTTTTACTTTTCTCCAGGTCCCTCTACCTTTGATGACAGTTCTTCTCACCAAGATAAAATATCATGAAATCTAAAGATACAATTCTGGGTATTGCTGTCTTCTCCCAGACAGGAATTGGGGTTCTAGGGAATTCCTTCCTGCTTGGTCTCTTCAGCTTAGTATTTCTCAGCAGATGTAAGATGAGGCCTACAGACGCTCTTGTCACTCAGCTGGCCTTGGTCAACTGCTTGGTTTTCCTCTCAAATGGCATCCCTCAGACAATGATGGCTTTGGGCCTGATGAATTTCTTGGATGAAATGGGCTGTAAAACTATTTTCTACCTTCACAAAGTAGCTCAGGACCTTTCCCTCAGCATGACCTGCCTCCTGAGAGGTTTTCAGGCCATAACCATCAGCCCTAACAACTCCAGTTGGGCAGAGCTTAAAGCAAGAACCCCAAAGTACATCATTCCCTTTAGTTTCTTTTGTTGGACTTTTCACCTGTTGTTTTGCATCTATATTCCTTGGGGAATTAAGGGACCAAGACACACCAGAAACATCACTGAGATACATCATCTTAGATGTTGTTCTCATAAAATTCCTTCTGGTTTTCATGCCTCGTTAGTTGCAACCTTTCTCTTCTTTCCTGATGTTATGTATTTGGGGCTCATGGTCTCTTCCAGTGACTACATGGTGATGCTTCTATATAGACATCACAGGCAAGTTCAGAAAATTCATATTATCTGCCTGTCATCTTCCTGAGTTCAAATCTGGCCACAGTCACGTGTCATTCAGCAAGTCACTTAACACTTTTTGCCTTGGTTCCTAATCTGCAAAATGACCTGGAGAAAGAAATGGCAACATACTTTAGGATTTCTGCCAAGAAATCCCCAAATGGGCTCCCAAAGAGTCAAATACGCCTGAAACGGCTCCATGACAAAAAGAATGCATTTTTAGATATGTATTGTCAGTGTGAGAATTTGTTTTCCTAGACTCTTCATCTATGTCTTCAAACTAGCATTTTAAAGGTTTTGTTTTTATTTTTAAAATAAGCAGTGTCATGATATGTGGAGAGAAGGAACGTAAGGATGTGATTCAAACAAAATATGTCCATTTTTAAAAAAGAAATTAAGGTGAATGAATTGCCAGACTTTGAGCACTTTGTTGCAAAAAAAAAAAACACAAACCCCAAACCCAGCATTTAACAGAGAATGTGACATACAAGATCCAAGAGAAGTAAAAGACACAGTTACAAGAGACTCAATGAGTACAGACTAGTTCTCTTTCATATGAGGAGATGTAAGCCATGTGTCTGAGACTGGTATTAGTGATCGGGCAGTGGGAAAGAAGGATTGGGGTAGATGTGAGTGTGATGGGACATTATAGCGCAAAACCACTTAGGAAAAGGTAAAAAGAGGAATTATACAAATGAAGTGCGAAAGGAAGAACTGACACAGAGGAATTAGATGGGGGAGGAACAGGGCTGGTAGTTCTGGAAACCTACTCTCACTGGGAATGTGTTAGAGGAAACAGGAGACAGAGAGAGAGAGAGAGAGAGAGAGAGAGAGAGAGAGAGAGAGAGAGAGACGGACAGACAGACAGACAGACAGACAGAGAGAGACAGAGAGAGACAGAGACAGAGACAGAGAGAGAGAGACAGAGACAGAGACAGAGAGAGACAGAGAGAGACAGAGAGAGACAGGGAGAGAGACAGAGAGAGAGAAAGAGAGAGACAGAGAGACAGAAAGAGAGACAAAAAGAGAGACAGAGACAGAGAGAGACAGAGATAGATCTTAAGAACAGTATAAAAGTTTTCTAAATTTAGGAAGAAATTAAAGGGTGAGAGAACAGAACAAGGGGCGGGGTATAGGAGGGTATCTAGATTAACAGAAATGGGAAAAAGGGGGAATAACATTTTTTTCTTTCTCATGGTCTCTCTCATTTGTTGTAATTCTTCTATGCAACATGACTAATGTGAAAATATGTTCAAAAGGAATGTATGTGTAGAGCCATATTGTATTGCATGCCTTCTTGGGGAGTGAGGGTGGAGTGAGGGAGAGGAAATTTGAAACTTATGGAAGTAAATGTTCAAAACTAAAAATAAATAAATTAACCAAAAATTTTAAAAAGTAATTTCAAATGAGATATTCCAGGGAAACCTCAAGTAAAACATGATCAAAAGAGAAGTCAGTAAAACAACAACAAAAAAAAAAGAAAAAAGGCTATGAGAGTCTTCTAAATTCAGAAAGGAACAGGAGGGTAAGGGGAAAGGATGGGGGGAGAGAAGGGCAGGGATTGGATCCCTGCTCAGTGGCCTCTGCTCTGCCTCCCAGAACTCTCTGTATTCCCAGTCCAGTCCAGTGTTCAATTAAAGAAAAGCAATCATATTCATAAAGTGCTTACCATATGTCAGGTCAGGTATTAAGCATTTCACAATCATGTGATTCTTTCAACAACCTCGAGCTCTGGGTACCATTTTTATCCCCTTCACCTACTTGTAAGCTGAGGTAAACAGAGATGAGGTTATTTGTCCTAAAATCACAGAACCAACAAATGAATAGAGATTCAATTTTTAATCTATATTTTGCTCAAGGCATGTTGTTTCAGCATGTTGCCTTAATGCTAAACCATGTTATAACTTAGTTTCAAGGAAAATCTTTAGCCATCAAATCTGGATTTACAATCAAACAAAATCTTTAATTTCCAAAGGATTGTGGGATATTTACTCCCAATATTTCACATTATAGGGCCTGCTGCTCTTAGTTAATCTACTGCCAAATATTTAAAGCAGTCCTTTTGTATACTCTTCTCATCCCCTTCTTTAAGACTACTGGGGATTTTAATTCCTCACATAAAAACGAAAATAGACTCTTCTAATGTTCCTTCAAGGACAGAATTGCTGGTGACATTTCTAATTTACCCAAACACTTAAGCTCCATTATGTGATTCACAGAAGTAACAAAAAGTTGGTTTTTCTTTTTTCTTTTTTTTGTTTTACTGACTTCTCTTTTGACCATGTTTTATTTGAAGTTTCCTTGGAATATCTGGTTTGAAATTACTTTTTAAAATTTTTTGTTAATTTATTTATTTTTAGTTTTGAACATTTACTTCCATAAGTTTCAAATTTCCTGTCCCTCACTCCACCCTCACTCCCCAAGAAGGCATGCAGTACAATATGGCTCTTGGCTCTACACATATATTCCTTTTGAACACATTTTCACATTAGTCATGTTGCATAGAAGAATTACAACAAATGAGAGAGACCATGAGAAAGAAAAAAGACAAAACAACATAAAAAAGAAAAGAGTCTGCTTCACTCTGCATTCTGGATCCACAGTCCTTTCTCTGGACGTGGATGACATTTTCCATCATAAGTTCTTTGGAGCTGTTTTAGGTTCTTGCATTGCTGAGAAGCACTAAGTCTAACAAAAACAGTCATTGCACGCTGTGGCTGGTTCTGCTCCTCTCAGCATCAGTTCATATAAGTCTTTCCAGGTTTCTCTGAAGTCTGCCTGCTCATCATTTCTTATAGCACAATAGTATGCCATTATATTCATATGCCACAACTTGTTCAGCCATTCCCCAATTGATGGGTGTCTCCTAAATTTCCAGTTCTTGGTAACCACAAAAAGAGCTGCTATAAAAATTTTTGTACACATGGATCCTTTTCCCATTTGTATGAACCCTTTGGGATACAGCCCTAGAAGTGGTATTGCTGGGTCAAAGGGTATGCACATTGCAAAAACTAATTTTTCCAAATTAAATTTCACTTATATTCAACTTGCTCTGTTAAATAAACTTACCTTTTCATGGGAAAGAAGCAAGATAGATTTAAAAAAAAATTCAAATTGTGACCTTCTTTGAAATTTAACCCAAACTACGTACCCCTTCTTTAACCTAAGGTCACATGATGTTGAGTAGCATTCTGGAGTATAACCCCCTGGGAAAGAGGGAGGAAAGGCTGGGTTAGATTTTCTCTTCTCTTCTTTCTTTTATATACATCCATGGTGATGCTCCTGTTTATTTATACTCTTCTCATGTGACTTAGGGCAAAAAACAGATACAGCACTTAATTCTTGGCTTCTTGTTCTTTTGGCAATAAGTCATGTCAGATTCTTCATGACCCCACTTGTCATTTTCTTGGCAAAGATATTTTAGTGGCTTGCCATTTTCCCCTCCATTTCAAAACCAAGGAAAACAGGGTTGAATGATTTTCCCAGGATTACACAGCTAGTAAGTGTCTGAGACAAGACTAGAACTCAGAAAGATGAGTCTTTTCAACTTCAGCATGCTATCCACTGCATCATCTAGCTGCCTTCTGCTTACAAGAGAAGATTCACCCCTCTTGCAGTTGAAAAAAATTTTTACTAGAAAGTGCTCAAAGAGGTGTCCTGGCAGAGGACAGTTAGTGACTACTCTCTTCACCTTACTGTTCCCACCAATTGTATCAATAATTTTAAAAAGGTAGGCTGAGGTACAGAATTACAATTATATGTACCCTTCTAATGAAACTTATTTAATCAGCTTACTGGTTTTGGGATTCCATTTTCTGGTGTCTAAATGAATGTTTCAGTTCTGTCCTTTATCTAGAGAATCTGGTATATTTTTGTCAGCAATCATCATGTGATATTTATAGTCATAATCTTTATTATGATTGTGGGCACTGTAAATATTACATTGGTGCTACAGGGACCTAAAAGTTATTTTGTTATGTGAAATGATCTGAAAAGAATCAAGGAAATGGAGAGAAGGAATAAGCCAGGGAAGAAAGTGGGAGGAATAGTGAGGTAACTTTTCTCATATAGCTAGGAAATGAGTGCGAGCAAGAATGTATTACATACAAATAGACATGTGTTGAAGCTCGCATTCATTTCAACTAGTTAAAGGTTGGTAGAATACACAAACAAACATACAAAAAGGTTGGTTTAAAAAACACATTAAACTCAACCAAAAAAGCAAGAGGGAACTGAGATAGTGATGGAGAGAATAAAGTAAAGGTAGGTCCAGAGAAGGATTAGTCCAAAGCAAAACAGACTCTAATCTCAGAGGATGGACTGTAAGGAAGAGTTTTAGAGGGGGAAAAAAAGGGGTAAGAGCCTGAGACGGGTGCCTGGGAGAGAGGAAAAGTGCCGAGAGAGAGACCGGGTCAAGCAAAGAACGCTAGTGTTGAGTATACTCCTATTTCACCATTTTCTGCATTTTAAACAGAGACCATGGGAGGAAAGGTATTCCATAGTACTATGGGGAAGGGGGGAAATGCTGCATTGGTGACCATCATTATGGAAGTGAATAAGACAAACACACATAAAACTGGAAGAAGAGGGTGAAGTGGGTTAGAAAGAAGAAGCCAACAATGTATTGTTACACGAAATGATTGTTTACAACAGAGAGGAGATTCTATTTTATAAGCCAAGAAGAACATAACCAATTAAATTAGCCTCATCACAATAACAAAGTCTATCAGATCTTGAAAAATTTACTCAGCATCTTTTCTTTCCTTGATCCTTAATATATCAGCAGAAATTAAGAAAATACTTACATTCTGGGATCTTACATAGTCGGTGAATGTGGTAGTTTACAAACTTCCAAATTCACACACACACACACACACACACACACACACACTTTCCTTAGATGAAACAGTCTTGGAAACCACACTCCTATTTTGTTCAGGGTTTCCTATTTAGTCTGTAGGAATTTCAAAACACAGAAACTCGCACAGAGTTTGTAAGAACTTTAGGTGAAACTCCCTCTTAAATACAGACAAATCGTGGAAGTTTACCCTAACCTATTTATTCTCCCCTTTTTTTGTACAATTCTTAATCTAACATCTAGATCATAAGAGGAATTGCTTTTTCAATAACATAGCTGCTATAATGGTCTATCAAATTAGAGAATTTAGAAATGTAACAACACCCTAAGTAATATTATGCATTTAAAACTTGGAACAAACCTATCATGAATTTAGGTGGCTTCATTTCCAAATTACTTTGCACAGAAAATCATTTATCTCATCATTAATATGTGGAAACTACAACTTTAAACCACCTTATATATTTTTATAATAGCCAAGATTTAAGTGAAAATTTGCTATCATAGTAAACTGAGTCACGTTATGACCTGTTTAAAATGTACCTCATTTTGAAATTATTTAATTTTTATCACGTACTTAAAAAAACCCAAATCATATGCAAAAAAATCCATATAAAAATTGCGTCAACACCATTTCTGACTTATGATGTTCTCTCAAATTTTACAATATAAGAGAATTTCAGAAATACAATACAATTTAGATATATAATAATAACACAAACAATGAACTAGAGAGGACATCAATTGTATTTCCAAATTATCACATGCAGAAATTATTGATCTCATTATTTTGGCATTTCAAAACCACTCAAAATTAACAGGTATGAAACAATTGTGTTAAATTAGGAAGAACATAATGATGTTGTGTCTAGCATATGCCAACCATTGTGTTAAGTACTTTACAATTATTCTATCATGTGAATCCCACAAAACAGCCATTAATATTTTTCCCTATACAAATCATACAATTAGGGATTTGTTTTTATGACACTTTAGGGATTTATTGATAACTGAAAGATAATTTACAGCAACTTAGTTTTGATAAATATCTATTTTAAAGATTTAGTTTTTGCTTGAAGGTTGAATAAGAAAGATATGTCAGTTTAGAGGATTCCAACTAATTAACTTCCTGAAAATCTCGTGATTATCTTATTCAAATCAGGATAAATTTTAAGCTGTTTTAAGAAAGGGAAATACTTGTAGGAAGAAAAGCTTAAGTAAAAATCTTTTGCTTACATGTTTAAATAAGCTTTTTTTGTGATTTTTAGAAGGCCAGATAAATTTTTTGTAAGCTAATTTATTGCAAGAATTTGATGTTATTATAACAATTGTGTCCAAGCCTACTATGATTAGGGAAACTTGAATGTTTGAGGAGAAAGTTTTTTGGGGACCCTGGACATTATTTTTGAGTTTTATTCTCAGGTTTCTTGTGTTTTAAGAAAAGCATCAGCAGTCAGCTGCAAAGTGGGAGTGACATCTATGGGAACAAGGTATGGAGGCTACCTTGGTAAAGCTAAGACTGGATTCTTCTGAATTCATTTTTTCCACAGGAGAAATTTGTCCACCTGGTTTCATGTGCTAGGCTACTTATAGGCCTTGAGGACCAATTCTTTTTTTTTTTTTGGCTTTTTGAAGGGCAATTGGGGTTTAAGTGACTTGCCAAAAGTCACCTGGCTAGTAAGTGTGTCAAGTGTGAGGTCGGATTTGAACTCAGGTCCTCTTGACTCGAGAGCCAGTGCTCTATTCACTGCACCACCTAGCCACCCCCTTGAGGACCAATTCCGATGCTGTTATAACTGTACAATTATCATGGGAAATTTATATTATCAGGACAGACAAACCATGGGCTTTTGTTAGGGCCATACTGAATCTATTCATTACTAGACTAATACTAAAGCATCTAAATTACTGCAATAACATGCAAGTGTGAAAGATCTTGTTGTTTTGACTGGAATTTGTAGTCAGTCCATAGCCTAAGCAAGAGTTGATAGTGCTTGAACTTGTCATATGTCCAAGACTCAGTTCCTGAAGTATCTCACTCTTTCAGAATGGTATGAATATAATGAGACAAAGGTAGAGAAGTTTGTGAAACGAAGATATAAATTTATTAAGTTGTGATGTTAAAGTTGAGAAACTCTTTGTCTTTGTTTTAAGGAACAGGTTATCAGCACAGTCAGTTATGTTTGTGGGGACTAGTAATTAATGAGCTATCTTGTCTACCCTTAAGGGAAATTCAGTTTTACTGAGGTTCATTATATAATCTGGGATTAGAACCTGTGTGTAGAGTATGCCCTGATATACATGAAAACTACTTAAGAGTCACCTTAAAAACATTCCCATTGTGTAAAGGGATTCTCAGAGCAGTAGTTACATCTACATCCATTTAAACATGGTTAACCACTGAACATGTTTTACTATAGACAATGTTTGGTATAAGTTGTTCTCTGTACACAATTTGGAATTTTTATATTTACAAAGTCCGCCCTAAGTCTTTTGTGGTTTGACATTGAACATTTTAAAGCAAATCACTTGTGCAATGTTGAACTTAGGGATGAAAAAACATCTACTTTGCATGAGTGCTAGTTACATCAAGATAAGTTGCGCTTTTTCATAATGATTCTCTTATGGTTACCAGTGATAGGTTATAGTCATTAGCTGTTATCAAGGATATGTGATCTTTGAGAGTTGAGACCACCCAAAGCTATGATTCTGGGAACTTGCTATTTAAGACCTTATGGGAGGATAAATAAAATTATTTTGAGTTTGACTCCAGGTATCATCATCAAGGAATGCTGTTAAGCCAATGATCCATAATGCTAGCTAGCAACCACAAGGGGCTGATATCCCTTGACTGCAGGTGAGTTATCATGGGAAAGGTCAGGAGAATGGCTCTTGGCATGAACTGAGGTAAAATTACTTGACTCAATTTCTCTAGACTAACAATACCTCTTGAATGGAAAATATCCCCCCTGGTGGGATTTAAGCCTGGCTCAATGCACTTGACTAACTTTTTCATGGAGTTGATATGAAGGTAAGGATTATTCCCTTAATGTGTAACTATATCCCTCTTCTTTTGTGGCAAATTTCTATAATCATGATAGGTGATCAT
The DNA here is from genome assembly GCA_028646575.1 of Pseudocheirus occidentalis. Lineage (NCBI taxonomy): Eukaryota > Metazoa > Chordata > Mammalia > Diprotodontia > Pseudocheiridae > Pseudocheirus > Pseudocheirus occidentalis. The sequence continues at coordinate 3,774,706 of CM053596.1, read as the reverse complement.
TATTATGCTGAGATGTAGGTACAAGATTTGAACTATTTTGTAGAAAATTTTAGTCCTTTCTCTAATCCAAGCATCTCAAATTAAGCATTATCCTTGATGCCTTTAATTTCTTACAATAGCATGGTGATAATTAGGCAAATAACGCAAAGATTTCCAAAACCCAGATATCCTTGTGTGGTGCTTTGTCCTCCATTCTCAAAGAGGAGCATGACATCAGGGAGATGATTACATGGCGGGCAATTCTGTGCAAAGTCACCAGCCTCACTCTCTCCTCCAGCGCCGTTTGGATCCAGTGGCCAGATGTAGAAAAGGACAACTGGCAATGGCCCAGGATGTAGTGAGAGGCTTTGGTCTTTTTAAGCTAATGTCTTTTCACATTTTCACTTTGAGTGAGAAAATGACCGTTTAATGAATAGGCATTTTAAAGAAGTGACTCAAGGGTAAACCCCATTAAAAAATTTCAAAAAATCAAAGTTGTAGGGGAAGGGGAACCCTTAGGCTTACAGGGTAAAAGAGGAGCAGTTACTATTTACATTCATCCTGAGCCAGGAGGGTGCAAAAAAGAAACATTAAGTGATGGTTGGGCAGAGCCAGGACCTATTGCTGTCCAGTCAATGAGATCCAGAGTAAATTGGGGTTAAGGTTTGGTGTTTGAGAAATAAATAAGTTAATTAGATAGGTTTCAGCAATTGAAATTTACCTTCCTTTGGGCAGAACACCTTCAGGTAAGGGTATGATACCCAACGAGAGGAGAGGAGAAGAGAAGAGATGCCCATCTGGAACTGGCCAGCTCGGTCCCCAGTAGGGCAGCTACTCACAGGTTGTGGTTTGTCTTTCATGCTCCCAGAGAGTCATCACAACAGGGAGATGATGACAGGACTCGCAATTGGATTTGATTTGAGCTAGGGAGGGCTATGCAAGGTCACCAACCTCACTTTCTCCTCTACAGTTATATGTTAATGCAAAGGACAGCAGCACAATTTCGTTATCTCAAGAGAAGAAAGCCTTGTGGTTTATCATATAAATGTCTTAAGGGGATGCCCACTTATACTAGGCGTTGTTTAGTTCAACATGGATAGAAGTTGGAATTGTTTTATTATAAATAACTTATTTGATATCTAATGCTCTGAAATTTGTTATTCAATGTACTTATATATACCATCCTGAAACTTCTTGTTACAACTGAAGTAAACCTGGCAACTTTTAAATGAATTCATTTTTGTACTAGAGTTCATCTTCTTATAAAGTTCTTAGCTCCTCAGCAGAATCTCATTCTCTAATGGGAGAATGAACAATGCCAAGTATAAAAACTGAATTCTATTTTTCTGTTTGTATTTGAGTTTCATGGGTATATCAACATGACAAGTGGCAACCCCAAAATGTCAAGAACCTGGTTGAAAAGGTCCCAAATTTGATTTTCGAGTAATAGAGACATAAGGTTTGAGCTCATTTTAATTATTTGACTAGTTATTGGCAAAATAAATTTAAAATTCTGCTAAGACCAACTTTGTAGAAGATTTTTAGCAGAGAAGAGGATTTTTCATGTGTTACCTGAACCAGAGCAGAACTGCTCTGAGACCACATCCAAACTACAAGGAAATCAAATGGTACCAGAAAACCAGACTGTGCTATGGAGGAGACTTCTTATATTTTCCCTTTGTTAATTTTATCTGTAAGGTCTCCTTCCCAAAGGGAATTACCCTATTTAGTTTTTGTCGAAATGTTGTCCAAGGGAATTGTCCCCTTTAATTTTGGTAAAGTGACTGTCCATGTCTCTTTTTTCCTCACATAAGTCTCTCCTCATAAGGCCCATAGTTAGAAACCTCGATGAAGTGTTTCTCATGTCAGTTAGTGATTCACTGAGGAGATTGTGTCTCTTCAATAGACTCAAATGGGTGAATGATAGAAAGGATTATTTAATAACCAATGTTTTCAACAATCTTGTTCAGACCCCATGTGGGGGGTAAACCATTGTGCTCTACTCCAGTCTGAGTGGAGATAAATCGTTTAACTAGATTGCCCAAGTCTGGGGGTAACTTAGAGGTAAATCATCTAATCAAAGTTCATTGAAACAGGTCCAGTCACTCATTGTAATATTCATTCTATCATTACTTTTGAACAATCAGAGTTGACGGCCATCCTGTGGAACACCGACTTTTTAAGGGCATATAAGCAGTGAGCCTGCCACCATGATGGTCTTTGGCATTCCCTAGTGTCAATGACCTTTTATTAAAAATGCTGGCCTTAATGAAATTATTAGATTACCCAGAAATTGTTTCTCAAACTTTTTAAATGCCCTAGAAAGATGACTGAATTTTATTCTAAAGGCAAAAGGAAGAGTGTGAGAGTGTTTCTGTAAAGACCAGAAGGAAAGAATTTTCAGTAGGATCTATTAGGTGGGATCAATGGGGTAGTGTCCACAAGCAACATCATCTTTGGCTCTTCTCTAGGTCCCTCTACATTTGAGGACAACTTCTCTCTCCAAGATACCACTCTCATGAAACCTAAAGACATAATACTGTGTACTGCCTTCCTCTCCCAGACAGGAATTGGAGTTCTGGGGAATTCCTTCCTTATTTGTCTCTTCATCTTTGTTTTTCTCAGGGGACATAGGATGAGGCCTATAGACCCTATTGTCACTCAACTGGCCTTCATCAACTGCTCCATGCTTCTCTCAAAGGGTATACCAAAGACAATGACAGCTTTGGGTCTGGTGAATTTCCTTGATGTAATTGGCTGTAAAATTGTTTTTTACCTTCAGAGAGTAGCCCAGGAACTTTCCCTCAGCCTGACCTGCCTGCTGAGTGGCTTTCAGGCCATCACTATCAGCCCCAGCAACTCCAACTGGGCAGGGCTTAAAGCCAGAACCCCAAAGTACATCATTCCCTCTAGTCTCTTCTGTTGGACTTTTCACCTGCTTTTTTGCAGCTACACTCCATGGGGAATTCAGGGACCAAGATACACCAGAAACATCACTGAGATACAGCATTATGGATACTGTTCACATGCGATTCTTTCTGGATATCAAGTCTCCTTATTTGCAATCATTCTCTCTTTTCCTGATGCTGTGTGTGTGGTATTCATGGTCTCTGCTAGTGGTTATATGGTGTTACTTCTATACAGACATCACAAGCAAGTCAAGCAAGTTCGCCTTGGCTGCCCCAGATCCTCCCATGAGTTCAAGGCCACCAAAGCTATCCTATTGCTACTGAGCACCTTTTTCTTCTCTTATTCACTCAACAACATCTTGACAACATATATGTCTTTTGTCAAATCCCCACACTGGTTGATGCACACCTCTGCTTTACTGAGTGCATGTTTCCCAGCTATTAGCCCCTACGTGTTGATCAGCAGTGACTCACAAATTCACAGGTACTTCTATGCTCTTTGGAGGAAGAAAAAAACCACATTTTGACCTTTACAGTAATTTGGTATCTTCTACCTAGAATGATTCCATGAAGTTTCCCGACAGAAAGAAGGAGGTCCCACATCAAATGAGATCTGAATGCGCTTACCTCCCATTTCCTAGATGACGCCTGCATTAAAATGGGCATGGGCCAAAGAGTGTGGAATGATTGGACATGAGCCAGGAAGGTTCTGTCATAGCAGTTCACATTTATTGAGAATATACTTTATATTTAACAGGGTTTATATAATGAATGTAAAGCAATTGTCTCTTAGGTTCCCGTGTGAGAATGTTTAATGTCCTTGTTCACTTAAGTACATCCTTATGTTTTAATGTCCTTGTTCCCTTACATGCATCTATGTCTCGGTCATTGCTAGGTTATCACATCCTAAATTCCTGCAAGGCAGGAAGAGATGGTGAACCAATCTTAAGACATAATATAGCCATCAGGGGGAGCTGGCTTGGGAGAAATCCTCTATCAGATTCTTCCCATGCATGGATTGGGTCAGAAACTAGCCTTTGACACCTAGAAGCAACGTTACCTTGAGGGTATTGATAGTGGGGATTATAGAATGAACATGGGCTGATGATTCTGAATACTACTATTCTTAATGGCATCCATAGGACCACATAAAATTAGAATTGGAGGTGCCTAGCACTAGTAGGCAGTTACACCTAAAGAAAAATCTTAAAAAGTAAACACACTCACATACACGTGTGTATATACATACATACATATGTATATATATACATATATAATTTATACAAACTCTTTTCACAGTAGTCCCAAAGAGAAAACAAATTGGTTGTCATCCTTTTTGATGAATTGCAAAACAAATTGCAATATGTTAACGTAATAGATTATGACGGTGCCACAAGACATGAAGAAATAGTTTCAGATGAGACTTGGGAGAAAGTCTAAGAACTGATGCAGGGTGAAAAGAGTAGAAGTAATAGGATAATGTATACAGTGATTGAATTAGATACAGACTTTAGATACATAATGTTAGATACAAGGTTAGAGAGAAAAATTAGTCTGAAAAATAAGTATCTGATTGTTATAATAATAAACCACAAGTACAGAAGAGGAAACATGATGTTCGCCCTGTGTCAGGAGACGAATTTAAAATACCGTCAAGTAAATACACTTGTTAATATGGACAACATGGAGATTTGTTGTGCTCAACTATATATCTTTGTGTTGAAGGCATGACTTATCAGGCTTTGAAATATTCACTTGAGATGTTCCGTGCCAAGATGGTGAATGAGGCAAGGACTACCTGGAGCCCTTCTAAATTCCCCTCTACAAAACCTGAAAACCACCTCAGAACTCATTTAGGAGCAGGAAAGTAGCTTACCACCTTAGCAGGAAATACCTGTCTCAATGGGGAGAGAGGGGAGCAAGTGCCATATAGCAGGAGGCCAGTATAGCATAGTTCTAAGGCTGAGGCAACTCACCAACAAGGCTCTGACTTCCTGTGGGCCATCGGCCCTGAAAATGAGCCATTGGTCTGTGCAGCACAGCATGGTCCATGGTCCCACTCCTAGCACAAGTCATCGCAGGGGTCTTATACTGAGCACTGCACGAGAAGCTTGGGACAGTGCAGGAACAAAGTCCAACTCACATAAAAATGTTAATTGACAAAATAGGCAGGAAAAAATGAACAAAAATTTTAAAAGGGAACTTGACTACAGAAAGTTACTGTGGTGACAGGGAGGATCAAGGTCCAAATTGAGAAGATGACAACAGTGTCAAAATGGCTACCCATGAAGCCTCAAAGGAAAATGTCATTTGGTTTTGGGTCCAAAAAGAAATTCCTGGGAGAGCTTAGAAAGATTTTAAAAAGCAGATTAGAAAAGTAGAAGAAAAATTAGGAAGACATATGAGAGAAATGGAAGAGAATCATGAAAATAGAATCAAGAGCTTGGGAAAAAATATACAAATAAAAAAGGAGATCCAATTACTGAAGAATATAATCCTTTAAAAATTAGAATGGGTAAAGTGAAAGCTAATAACTCCAAGATACAATAAAACAAAAATCAAAAGACCTAAAAAGTAGATGAAAATGCAAAACTTCTCATTGAAAAAACAAGTGACCTGAAAAAGCCTCCAAGAGAGATAATTTAAGAATTGTTTGACTACCTAAATGCGTGATTAAAAAAAACCCAGCCAACATCTTTCAAGAAATTATCAAGGAAAACTCTTTTGATAGACCTAGGACTGAAGGGCAAACTGGACATTGAAAGAATTTGCCTATCACCACCTGAAAGAGATCTCAAAAAAATAACTCCCAGGAACATCATAGCCAAATTCCAGAACTTACAGGTCAAAGATAAAGTACAGTAAGAAGCCAAGAAGAGACAATTCAAATATTGTGAGCTACAGTCAGGACAACATGGTATTTGGCATCTTTCTCATTAAGGAACCAGGGGTTCTTGGTTGACTCTTATGTAGATTAGGAATATCCAATTTTCATGCCAGTTTTAAACCTGAGATACCAGCTTGAGCTGAACCAATGCTAACATATCACAGGACCTTCTTTCATACAGATTTCCTTTACTCCTAACTCCCCCCCACCAGGAGGATGTGGATTAAAGAGAAATACCCATGCCAGTGACATTACACCCATAGTCACACTTTTTTCTGCTCTGTCCTTTCCTGATATTTTTTGTCCCTCCCACCACCCAAGGGAGTATTTTTGCCCCTGGTGCAAATATTATTGGTTACGTCTGGGAAAGAGTCTACTTGAATCTCAGAGAAAGGGTGGGAGTAGGGGATGATGGGAAACTAGGATATCCTTGTTAGGCGGTTGCATAAACATCAAAAAATAAACACATTATTGGCTACAAGAGGAGACTTACATCCACATTCAGGTGTCCCAGAGCTGTCCTACCTCACTTTTACTTAAATAGGATGTTCAAATCTTTGGACCAGTAAGGGTAAAAAGTTAGGTTTCATACTCTGGGCACTTTAATAATACTGTGGATGGGAAGGAAACCCCAAGATTATGATTGTTTTTGTTCAGTCATTCATCCATGTCCTACTTATCATGAACCAGTGAAACATAACACAACAGGCCATTCTATCCTTGTTTATCTCTCAAAGTCTCTCCAAGCTCATGTTTGTTGTTTCCACGACACCATCTAGTCATCTCCTCCTCTGCCTCCCTTCTCATTTTGTCTTCAAACTTTCCCAACCCCAGGGTCTTTTCCATCAGTCCCACCTTCTCATAATATGACCAAAGTATTAAAGCTTCAGTGTTAGTGTGTGATCTTCCAGTGAACAGTCTTAATTAATATCTTTAAATATTGCCTGAATTGATCTTTTTATTGCCCAAAGAAATCTCAAAAATCTTTTCTAGCACCAAAATTCAAAATCATGAATACTTTTGGCATTGAGCAACTCTCATAGCCATACATTAAATAAGGGTAAACTACTTACATTTTTACAGGGAATGGCAGCTCATGTTGGAGGGAGCAGAATTTTCACAGCATCTGGAAGGTGGACTGCCACTTGCTAGACGGAGAACTGAGCTGGAGTTTTCTATGAGACCAAAATCTGGTGAAGGCTGAAGCTGCTGCCACCTGGAAGACAGAGATTTCTTCGGGTCCTAGGACCAGTCAAACTGCTGGAGAACTGAAAAAGCATGCCCGGGATAAGATTTTGTTTGTTTGTGGCTTGCTTGATCCTTGAGTTCCCAGAAACAGGAATTGTGAAGGTTTTGAGATGTGCTGGACCCTGTGAACTTCATTGTGTAACAAGAACTGCCCAGAGGACCGGACAACAACCTGGGAGCTGTCTGCCTCTGAATCCAGGTGACTATTTGGTGGATTCAGGTAGGAGCTGGGACCATGGAAGGGGATCCAGGAAATATGATAGACCACACTGAGTCCAGATGAAGAAAAAGTCTCTCCTTGGATATTGAATGTGTGAAGAAATTGAAGTTTACTAGACATCTAGGGGTGGAGTGTTTGTGTAATTTTCTAATGATTGTATTTAGTTATTAATGATACTGCGTGACTGAATGCTTAATGAGCTACGGATTAAGTTCATCTATAATTGCCACATGAGTGGAATACTGATGTGTATTGTGAAATGATTGAATGATTAAGTTAGGAGGGTATTCCCCTTACGGATATCAGATGTCTACTCTTTTGTTCTTTGTTCTAAATACTATGACCACTTTGGTGAAAACTATGTGGCCATTTTATTGTTTAAAGTTAATGTTTAAAGCTGCTATGAACACTATATTGTGATTTTCTGTGATGAGACATAATGTTGTGAATATTATATTGTGACTTGCTGGAAATGTTTGACTTGATTTGTTATGGAATATATGGAGTGTTTACTATACTGTGTAATCAGAATGTTGTAACCAAACCCAAAACACAATACTTTAAGGACTACCATATTTTGGCCCTTCATATTTTTGTCTTTGTCTCTCTTCTAAAACCCTGTGCTACCAAGGTTATTTTTAAACAGTTTAAGGCATACTCCCGGGTAAATTGCCCAAGGTGTGATCCACTGATCCCCACCTCCTCCCTGAATCATCATTCTGTAACCTTGCCCAGGATTATGGCACAAGTCTATCTTATGTAGAGACCAGCCTGTTCTGGGAAGCTGTCCCAGCAGGGTCCCTATACTCTTCATACAGAACATGACCCTGGTCTGTTCTGGGAAATTGACTTTTCTGCACTTCCCCATTGCCCAACAACCCCTCACCCTGTACCCTCCACCCTGTTGTGGGAGGGACCCCATTGTCTCAGGAAGGTTGCACCCTTGTACCCTTGGGCTATATTCCTAAATTAGCCCTGAGCTATAGATCTAACCAATGGCTGTTTTCGGCTTCTGTACATCATTACTTATGCTAGCTCCCCTCCCTGATTCTGGTTTTGGTGGTTTTAGCCTTTTTAAACACTGTTTGTACCTTCATTTGAGACTGCCTGATGTGAGTTTATACTTCATGCTTGATCAATAAATCCGCACCTAAATTTGAACCCAGGTCTCAGCTTGCTCTTATTCTCTGCATAAGAAGAACCTTAAAAGTAGCATTCTTTTGAGAAGCTGTTCCTGCATGGCATTACATTTAGCTTACTTATTCAGTACCAAACCAACCAAACTACCAAAAGGATATTTTATAGTGCTAGAAAAAAATAACAAAATTCATTTGGAAGAGCAAAAGTTTCATAATATCTAGGGAATTTATGAAAAGAAATGCTAAGGTATAAGATTCGAAATTGTATTATAAGCAACGATCATCAATACTACTTGGTACTGGTTAAGAAATAGGGTGGTGGATCAGTGGAATAGGTTAGGTACACAAGACACAGTAGTCAATGACTACTGTAATCTACTATTTGATAAACCCAAACACCACAGCTTCTAAGACAAGAACTCATCATTTAACAAATATGCTAGGAAAACTGGAAGACAGTAAGACAGAAACTTTGGCACAGCCCAGCATATTACATGGTATACCAAGATACCTGGTTGCATAATTTAGATATAAAGGCTGATACTATCAGCCAGCAGTTCTCAACCTGTGGGTCGCGACCCCTTTGGGGGTTGAATGGGGTCTCCTAAGACCATCTGAAAACACATATTTCCATTGATCCTAGGAATCAAGACACTGCTCCTCTATCTGTCTCCAGGTGGATCCACCATCATGCAGGTGTGCCCACATATGAGTATTGAATGGTCATGGCATTAGGAAGGTTGAGAAGCACTGCAAGCAAACTCAAAGAGCAGGGAATAGTTTACCTCTCAGATTTATGAAGAACGTTAAGGGTGACAATGTCTGTCATTCTCATCCTACTTCCCCAATGTACAGAAAAGTTTCTTGCCCAGCTGCTCCTACCGGCTCATTTGTCGTTCCTCATTATTCATAATTAGTTTCCTTTGGGGAATTCTTATTAATTAACTGTAATCTTTGCTGGTAATTTGCAATAAGGCTAAACATTCTCTCCTTCAGAAACATCCCCTGGCTCCTTCTACCGTCAATGTTGATGTCATTGACATGATAAACATAGCTCCCTGATGGGAAGAGTATGGGAGGAGGGTAGATCCTCTGCAGGAATTGAGATCCTTTAACTAGGGCCCTAGATTTACACACCCTAACCACTCACACACGGACTGTCATTGCCATGCCTGACAGATTAGGAGCTGAGAACACCCAGATGAATAGCTCTCTTTCTCTCTCTCTCTCTCTCTCTCTCTCTCTCTCTCTCTCTCTCTGTCTCTGTGTGTGTCTCTCTCTCTCTCTGTCTCTCTCTTTCTCCCAGTCTCAGATTCAGTCTATCTAGTAGAAGGGATAAAACATTGTCAAGGATATGAAAGGAATACAGAACCTGGCACACATTTTCTATAGTATGCGGATAGGGAAAACTAAAGGAAGTCTCTGGGACAAGGCATTTGATTTTGCTGAGGATCCAAGGAAGTTATGACATTTCCTTTCCTTCCTCAGAAGCCAGGTCTGGGCATCCTTCCTCATTCTCTGCCCCCTTGTACCCCTGTCTCCCTTCCCTTCTTCCCTCTTGTCTCTGCCATACAGTTATATAGCATTTGTGTTCTGCCCTTGTTACCTTTTGTTTGGAAAGCCAGATGCTTTCCAAAGCCAGAGATTTAAAGCTGAAAAAAATATATCTGAGGATTGATTTAGGCTAACACTCTCACTGGGCAGAAGAGGGAAATGCGAACTGGCCGTTGTTACCTATGTATGGAATATACTGTATGCAGCAGGATAAGAGAAAGGAATGAATTTGTAAAGGAAAATGAAGGGACTCCACAAGGCACCGGAAGACTTTGGCCTGGATGTCTATTGAGTGCTGAGGTATTTCAGATCCGATGTCGATGGCTACTCAGGGAGCTCCCTAAATTAATTCCAATGACAACAGAAAAGGCGGCCTTTCAGGATTTTAATAGCATATTCCTCTTATTTCCTCCTGCAGTATATGTCCTGCAACACATAAAATAGAGCCCATAAGTAAACTGAGGCCATTTCTCTAAATGTAATGTCACATGTTAATAGGGCACATGATCTATTAATGAAGGACAGGTGAACAATATGCTTCAAATTGTGCAAAAGACCCAAAGGGAAGGCAAACGCCGTGTTTTATACCTAAGTGCATCTTTCTTCTCATTCATCTGACTCTACATAATCGGGATGTCTCTTAGCAATCTTGATCAGTGGATGTTTTAATGAAGAAGTAGAACAAGAGTTCTCAGTTCCTCCCCCATCTTGGGGAGGGGAAAAAAGTGGTGCTCCGGCACTCAGATGTGGCTGTTCACAACTCTGCCTTGTAAGGAATGGAATACCGGTTGGTTTATGAAACCCAGGCTGCCTCCAGCAAACTTGGCCAGTAATTGACTTATCTTCGTAAACCATCTCAACAAGGCTCTTACTAGTTTGGTCCCCTTTTTCTAGACTAAGCCACGCCAAATCTTGGTGAGGGGAGAAGCAAGGATCTAGCTCCGCCTGATCTTTGTTTACAGGATAAACAACAGTGAGGGTGTCTGATGGGGCAGATGCCTTAGGGGCTAGGAATCATCACTTTACTCTGGTCCTTCCCTTCAAAGACTTCCTGCCTTTTCAGGAGCAAAGTCTTCATAAAAATAGGAGAAAAACGATGCATCACAAATTACTTTATTAATATAATATTAATTTTCCTCATTTGTCATGGGACAGCCATCCTCAGTGTTAGCGTATAAAAGAGAAGTAAGAGAACATTCTCCCAGCCCCAATGCCTCCCATATTTTCTTGGAATTCTGTAAGAATAGGGCAGTATTAAGTGTGATAACCTGGGTTCAGGAAGGCATTTTTTCCCTCCTGAAGTCATTCACAGTTGCCTTGGTTCAAGGTACAAAGGTTTTTACATGACTAAAAAAGGTAACCCAGCATCTGAGAGCTGGAAGCTGTGCAGTAACAAGACTTAAACTCCCTTTGATTCCTCCTGTCACTTAGCTAGACACAAGAGGTGCAGTGGGAATGGGGTTTGTCTGCTAGCAGCCCTGGGTACTTTCCATGATGAGAAGGAATCCAAACCTTTACTGTAATACTCTTAGGGTGAAAGTGGGACTCCCTGAAATGGCCAGCATTGTCAATCCAACTGACTCAAATTTGTGTCACTTTGTGAAGACTCCAAATCAAGAGAGTCATTATAAGTTCATATGACCTTATTGAACCTCAGAGGAAGATGAGAATGAGCAGAGAAGAAAATAGTTACTATGCTACTATGAGGTCTTTCTGCACTTTCTGTAGTCTCGATGATGAGAAGTAAAAGCTGTCCTGTACTTGAAATGCCTTGATATATTCTATGCTTTTTGTGGGGATGTGGGAGTGGGGATGGAGGGCATGGGGAAGGTCTTTTTACTCACAATGTGCTTCCACACTGGAAGTGTTAGTAGAGAAGAAGCTGTGGGTTGCTCAGGGTCTAGCACTTAAGCATGATGGGAGATGTGAATAAGAAATGACCAGACCATGTGGGTAGTTCAAGGAAGAGCTATGCACTCCATTTAATGATTCTTTGAATGAGGTTTTTAAAGATCAAGCAGACAAAGATTAAAGTACTCTTATCAATAGCTTAGTCTGTCAGCCTGGGTGACCAATTAAACAGAGATTCAAACCAATTGGACCAAAATACACCTTTCAGGAGAGTTAAAGTCTGCTAAGATGCAGATGGGAATGCAGGAGGTAAGGCCAGTGGTGTATGCCATCCAGGCATTGTCAGGAGCTTGGAGGATGGGGTTAGAAGACCTTTGGTCTTTATCATTTTCAGTGGCAGCAGCACACGGGTTACCATAGGGTGATTTAGAAAGTTCATAAGAAGTGAGAGAACACAAACTGCCTGTCCCTGCACATCTCCCACTGTTCTTTTTATTGGGGAATGCCAATTACAGGTATGAGCAGGAGCACACAAAGAGATACTTACAGACTGAAGTTACAACAATGTTACAAGCAAAGTTACAAAAGCACCCCAACACCTAGGAACCTGACCAGTTTGGGTCCCCTTTCTTATCTGTCTGTTGGGGATAGGACAGTTGCTCAGGGTTGGATTTTGGAGGTGCAAGGAGGTTTTACTGCTTGTGAGATGGTTCCCCCCTGCCCACACTCCACAGAGCTAGCTTTGTGATGATGCCAGAGACACCCATCAGGCCTGCAGGCGAAAAAGCTGGTGAAGGGCTGGGTCTCTGGGCAGCATCTGTTGACAGATTCGTCCTCCACCTCCTCACCCTGGGGCTGGTTGTGGTAGGTCAGGTCCCCAAGGGAAGCCATTGGAGATTTTCGGCAATATGGGAGCATCTCTTGGTTGGGGGGTAGGGGAGTATGGAGATGAGGTGGACTCTGGGCAAGACTTTGGCTTCTTCCAAAGAACTAACAATTAAAAGTTGGGCCTGGGTCTGAGGGCTCTTATTAAATGGGAACTCATGCCCTTTGCCAAAGGCACCCCAGCTCCCCGTCATTTCCCCCTTAAATAGATGGGACCCAAAATCATTTGGCAACAAGAGATGGAGTTTTCAGTTCCAGGCTGCTTCACACTGAGAAAGGACATAGAGCTGGCCCTGCCTCACAGAGGTCCATCATTCAAGAGGTGGGGGCTGTGGCCAACATCCAGAATTTGGCAGAAGCTAGATCCAAGGGGTGTAGGGTAGTGACTTTGGGCAGCGGTTGGTAATCAGCCTGGCCCAGCATCTGCAAGTGGACTGCATTGAGCTTAGAATATACAAGTCTGGCAGGGAGATTAAACAAACAAGAGCCAAAAAAAGTAGGAGAAAAATGACCAGAAGTAGAGTGAGCATGGGCTAGTATAATCCATTACTCGGACTAATTAACTTTCTTTTACTAACATAACTGTATTGCCTTAAACAAGGGAGGTTCCTGACTCAAAACTCACAACCGAATAGTAGATATATATTCTTGTTTCACAAAGTTTGTCTGTCCTCTGATTGTATTCACTTTGGGAGAAAGAGAGATACTTCAGAAAATGAAGCCTTTTTAAATACACACAGTTACAAATATTAACTTTTGCTTGGTTCATGGAAACAACAAGATCTGTTCAAAACATCCAGCCCATTTTGGCTGGCTATGCAGGCTTTATTCTATTCTCATGAGAATCATTAACTTGGTCACACACTGTGGTCACTGAAACCTGCTTGCTCTTTTCTACAGTAATGTGTTGGAGTGGGGGGTGAAGGTAGCACACTGAGAATACAGAGCAATGAGTTAAAGCTGCAGCAGTTCTTGTGCAGGCCTGGTCCGGACTCTTGGGAAAGCCGTCTGCGTCTGATGTCATCTTTTTCAGGTCCCCTGGCTCAGATGCTCACTCAGGAGCAGGGGTATCCACAAGTTGGAGTAGATAGCCAGACCTGACAGGGGCTCACAGAAACATGACTGAATACTAAAGGTACATAGAAATGGTTCCGCTTTTTTTTCTAGCCATATAGAGCTAGGCATAAACATTACAATAAAGTTTTATAAAGTGTTACAAAAGTGAATTAAAAATCCAAATTTTTGATCTTATTACTAAACATGCTCAAGGTTTGAGTTTCCATAATAGAGAAATCTTTGAAAGCCAATCTTATAGATACATACATAGATACACACACACAGATACATATATATGTGTGTGTGTGTGTGTGTGTGTGTGTGTGTGTGTGTGTATAATTCTTTAGAAGAATCAATCTGGTCCTTTTACTTTCTTCCAAATTTAGGACCAAGTTACAGATCCTTCTGCTTTCCTAATATACTTAAACCCATTTTTAAAAACAGATATCAATTATCTGGAGACAGGAGGGGCTTAGATAAATCCCCATTTGTCCTGAAACATTCTAATCTGCCTTTTGTATTTCCAAAGTTTGTCTATCCTTCCAAATCCCTCAAAGCCATTATTCAGATTATTCAGCCTTCCTTTACGTTTGTTAACCACAAAAACAAGATGGTTCATATCTTTTACTGGCTACTTGCTCTGATCTTGCTATAGAAGGAAAAGAAATAGGGGACATATTACATTCCAAATATGACAGGATAAAACATCCTTGGCTCTGTTTAAATTGAGGTAAAGTCACAGATATCCAACCATGCAGTATTGGTACCACCTCACAGCTAGACTCAGGAATAGGTTGGAAACATTCCTTTTCAAAGGAAATTCATGGGTAAAACTGGACAGAGGGATTCCATCCCAGACAGAGGCTGAAACTGTCACTTTGATTTTTACCAAATGTAGACTTCCACCAGCTCACAGCACATCCCCTCTGAGTAGCTTGTGGCATTTACTGATTTATGCAGGCAACTATAACAAAATTCAAACTCAAAACAAAATTTAGCTATTGTTCCAAATGCCTTCTACCTGAAACAACAAGTTTCACTAATCAAAGCTTAGAGCTGCAATGAACAATGAAAAATTTACCAGGTTTCACAAATGTAAGGAATTCCATTTACTATCATTCCTTTCCCTTGCAGAATGACCTTGCCTAGTAGAAATAGTTTCTAGGGGCTTTGGCAATTTTACCACAAAAGGAATAACTGAGAAGGACTTTAGGGAGGGGCTGGTGGTGATTCCCCTTCTTTTTCAATTCTCATACATGCAGGAGGACTGTTCAGAATAACATTTTATCAGTCTCCTCCTTTTTGCATACATTACCAATTAACAACCTCTAGGTTTTAGCATTAAAACAGTTGCCCAAATAACTTTGTTAACAATCTTACAGTTTAAGCATATGATTTTTGAAAGTACAATCCTCTAAAACATTAAAAAGAAAATGCTTGCTTACAACACAGATGATACAAGGTTCAAACTTTGAAATAAAAACACATTAATTAGCAATCTGATGACCTTAAAATTCCACATGAAGTTACACAGAAATATAGTTTTCTTGTTGCCATACTACCTATCAACTTATCATTAGAAATCAATTACATTCTGGAATCTCACATCGGTGGTGAATGTGGTAATCCATAAACTTTTAGATAATCATAAAACAGAAAACTGGGCTAACTGTGTGCAAACGCTTTTCTAGTCTCCCCCAATGTTGCAGAGCCTGGCTGTGAATCTGGGAGTTTGAAAGGAGAGGTTCCTGTCCCTAGAGGTGTTTATTTCAGGGTCCCCAGGGAGGCCAAGGGCTGTTGCAAGGGGGGACCCCATATAACTGTTATACCTCCTCCCCCTTTCTTTTCTCATAGTGGGGGAGAGTATTTTTCAAAACTGACTGGAATGAATTTGATTGCTTTACAGATGCATTCTGACATGCAAATCTTTTCTAGGTGAGGCATGAAATCTACCTCTTCACATCTCTCAGCATTCAAAAATCTAGCCATTTAGAATGCAGAGGAAGGTTTTTAACCAATCTGGGAATGCCATTCAAAACATAAAGTACAGAGACCTAGAAACCAGGGTACAGAGAAAGACCTAGACATTGGGATGCAGAGAGAGACCTTGAAAATGAGTCTACTACTTCTAGCAGGTGACGTGGAGTCCTCTAGCTCTTGCCCCCCTCAAGGGGTAGGGGGTAGTAGACCCAGACCTCTGGTTACAGGAGGTCACACATGTAAAGGGAGAGCCAAGGGATCTTCCCTCCCAGAGGGAGACCTCTGCTCCCCCTAGGGTTGTTTCTGTTTAGGAGTTTCATTGGTGACCAAAACCTTAACTCATAACTGCTCATGTCTGTAGAAAGACCAAAACAGAATAGGAGAAGGGCGCATATGATTTGGTCTCTTTCCATCCCATATATTCACAACTCATTAAACAAAAACTTTACCTTTTGGGTGAGGCAAGCCCTGAGAAAGGAAAATTCCCTGCTTTTGCTTGTCTGCTTTCTCTTTCTAGGAAAACAGAAAAGATTTTACACTGCTAAATTTTAATTACCCCTTTTCCACAATCTCTTGAAAAGTGGGGCAAGCACCCCTTGCTTCCACTTATAAACTAAACTTCCATTTCTAAACCACAAACTGTTACAGGGATTCTTAAGACTGAGACATGAAACAGACAAAACTGTCACAAACAGACACATAAGACAGATGAAGGGAGGTGTCCTCCCAGTGGCGTCCCACTGAGTACCAGTAGGAGCAGTTCTACTGCATCCAGCCTGGTTTCCTACCTACAATGAGTACTCACCAACCAAGTGCCAATGAAAGGCTTTGGCAGGAACTGCCAGCACAAGGCCTTGGCAGGAGAGGGACTGCCAACACAAGGCCTTGGCAGGAGAGGGACTGCCAGCACAAGGCCTTGGCAGGAACTGCCAGCACAAGGCCTTGGCAGGAATGTTTTATTCCCAAATTACTCAGGCAGGTCTCCAACCTTCCCAAGAGAATTTAGAGTTTTCACGGGTGAGGCCCCTGCAGGTGGGTGATCAGGGGCAGAGAAAAAAAACTTCTCAGCAGCCATCCCCTCCCTCATTCTGCCAACCCTACCACCCCAGTCCTGTCAAAAGCACTGCTGGACACTTGAGATGGCCAAAGGTCATCTTGCTGGGGCCTCCAAATGAAATGGCAAGTTTTAACAGAGTGACCACAGAGTCCAAATAAAAGTTTTTAAGGAGCTTTAATTAGCCAGCTGGCAGCAAATAGCACAGAAATGCAAGATATTATATGCAGCTCACTTTCATTTTCCAACTAACATAATTTGTTATTAAGCAGGTATAAACAGAAGCTGTTACGCAGGCAAAGGGAGGGGTTGGTCAGACAGGAGAAGGAGGGGCACTGGGGCATCATGACCTGGGCACATAGAAGAAAAATGAAGAAAATGACAATTACCCAGTTTTGTTCCCAGGCCACTTCATTGACTTCTATCTTGAGTTCATAAGGCTTTTTACTTGGATTTCTAATTTCACAAAGTATCACTTAATTGTTTCCTAGCCAGTTTCATGACTCCTATCTTGAGTCCATATCTTAACTAGTTCCTGGCCACTTCAATACTATGGGTCAGGCAGTACACTATGTAATTATCATACTTGATTCTCACAACATCCCTGGGAAGTAGGTACTATTAGCCCCATTTGACAGTTAAAGAAGCTTTGTTTCCCTTCCCTCTCTCTACAGAGGGCATCAAACCCTTACCTGTGGGGTGTTCTGCCCAAAGGAAATGTAAATTTTCATCCCTGAAACCATTTTTTCTTACAGACCAGTCATAACCACAGTTACTCTGGCTCTCATTGACTAACCAACAACACATTGCTTGAGCCCTGTCTGGTTCAGACTGAATGTAAATAACAATTATGTCTATTTTGGCCAGAAACCCTGAGGGTCTTCTCTTCTCCGATTGATTTTCTACCCACTTGGTAAAGATGTCATTCTCTGCCTCTTTTTTTATTTAGCCTTAATCAATGAATGGGTGTTGCCACAGTCAAACTGAGACCTATTAAAGATCTTAGCTTAAAAAGGCCAAAGTCCCCCACTGCATCCTGGGCCATCTCCAGTTTTCCTGATCCATATCTTGTCACTGGACACAAATGGCTCTGGAGTAGAAAGTGAACCTGGTGACTTTGCACAGCCTTCCCTCACTGAAATCCAATTCACTTGCATTTCACCTCCCTGGTGTCATGGTCTTCTTCAGGACTCAAGGACAAACAACAGTTAAAGAAACTGAGGGAAACAATTTCTAAATTACTTTCCCAAGATCATACAGTTAGTAATTATCTGAGACTGAATGTGAAATCAATTCTTCCTGACTTGAGGTCCAGTACTTCTACCTTATCTGCTTTATTTTGGTATATCTCCAAAATTCAAACCATTTTATATAAACACAGAAATTGGGCCTGTAGACTGTAGGTTACTCAAGAAATACAAGGGCAGTCTTCAACACTCAACATTGGGTAGACTCTGCCCTTAGTACTCCTGGCACCGCCTCCTTCTGATACTTTTACCTTTTGGCTTTTTCTTTATGCTTTCCCAGCAATAGTCATGGAAGCAATGCCTGTTAAATGAATAAACAAAGTAAGCCAAGAGGAAGTCTGATGACAGCAATGGGGTGAGGGAGCCGGGTAAGGAAGGATCACCAAAAGTCTTTTCTGTGAGATAGAGCCTCAGTTGAACTGTCATTGAACTTTGCTAGGTACAAAACCAATGAAGATGGAGAAGTGCGAGACAGCAGGTACAGTCCAGCTGTCCTCATAAATAGTCCAACAAATTTCTAAGACATTCAGACGAAGTAGAGATTAGCTTAAAAAGAAGCACAGTGCATCATTTGTCCATTCCAAGGTCATGAATTCTGTCCAATGGCAAGTGGACCCTGGAAGGGACTGTAGAATAAGGGTGGCCCAATAGTTCTGTCATTTTTGTTGTGGAGTAAGAACAGGGATTCATCACCCAAACAGAAGGGCCAGCACTCTAGAGTACGGTCTTAAATCCAATCCTCAGGTGCATAGCAGTATGAACTGGAATGTCTGTCACTCTGACTCTGAAGTTCTATCTACTACTCTACTTAGATATGCCTGACCTGGGCAGGGAGTATGGGACCAGGGATTCAACTACAGTTATGTCGCTCTGACATCTAGAGCTTTGAAGCCCCCTCACAGTGAGTGAAGCCAGTAACTCCCTACTAGAACTCAAATCCCCAAAGGCAAAATCATTTTACCTGGACCAAAAGCAGTATCTAAAGCCTAGAAACCTAAGTACAAAAGAACAGTGACAAGATCAGACTGCTCAGAGCCCATGGAAACTCTTCAGTGTCTGGGTTTCAGCCTCCCCTGTCACCACCACATTCAATACCCAGCAGACAAAGGGCAGAACACCAGAAAATATGGTCATATGTGGCCCTAATAATCTCTCCAGAAGAACCTAGAGTCTAGCTCTCACACAAAGTAGCAAGCAATGGATTAAGACTTGTAGAATCAGCAAAAAAAAAAAAGATTCCTCTGATGTAGAGCCGATATGGTGTTAATAATGCCCATGACACATACCCGAAAAAGGTGAATGTAAGGCCTTAAGGAAAAATGCTGTAGGTCTACTGGGTCAATTAAAATTACTAAAAGAAATGAAGGAAAAACATTTTAATAAGTTGGAAATTATAGTATAAATGAAATAGCTTAGGGAAAAGAATTAGAAAATAAACAAAAACTTTGGTAGAAGGTCTTGAAAGGAGAATTAATAACACACTGCAAGAAGTACAAAAACTGACCCAAGTAATAAATATTTTATTAATAATTATAATGGATATAAAAATTAATAGCTCTTTGAGAGAAATATTTAAATGAAATCAAATTATGAACTAGAATAAGATTATGTTATTTTATACCAAAAACATTTGACCTGTAAAATAATTTTTTATTTTCAATTTTATATTTTTTCCATTAATTTATCTATCCATTATTTTATTTATGGGAATTTTTGATATTCCATTTTATAATATTTTGAGTTCTAAATTTTCCACCTCCCTCCTTTACTCCCTCCCCAAGAAGGCACGTAATCTGATATAGGCATGCAATCATACTAAATGTATTTTCATGTTAGTTGTGTTGTGAAAAGAGAACTGGAACCAAAGGAGAAAACCACAAGGAAGAAAAAACAAAGAAAAAAGAAAATAGTATGCTTTGATGTGCATTCAGACTCCATAATTCTTTCTCTGGATATAGATAGCACTGTATATCATGAGACTTTTGAAACTGTCTTATATATTGCATTGCATTACATAGAAACAGTCTATCTAAATCAGTCAGCATGCAATATTGTTGTTAACGTGTACAATGTTCTCTTGGTTCTGCTCACTTCACTCAGCATCAGTTTGTTGAGATCAGAGTTGGGAGAGCTGCTTCAGGTTTTTGAAAGAATGCAGTTAGGTCTTCTCTTCAGTCAATGGGAGCTTTGTTGGTGAAAAAGCATATGGGTCTGAGATTCAGCAAGGAGCTAAAGGCATTGATATAGGAAAATAGCAAACTTACATAGACAGAAAACTATACAACATATAGCATGATGATGTAATTTTTAGGGTTTCTAATGAAGGTTGGAGATTTAGGGACAAATTAAGCCTTGCAAGATGAGGACACAGGATGAGGATGATAAATGACACGAGATAATGGAGACAAGAGAATCCCGTGACCCAGAATGGGGTGGGGGGAGACAAGGAAATGGTTCAGAACAAGGGGAAGTTTTGCAGTATTTCAAGATACAGCAAGGCTTTAGGGCACCAGGGAATGAGCAACTCAACCCTTTGGGGACCTTTTAGGGTGTCTTTAGAGGATAAAGCAAGGAAAGGGCAACTCAGTCTTTAGGGCACCTTTGTATCCACATGAAGTTCATGTAAGTCTTTCCAGATTTTTCTGAAATCCACCTGTTCATCATTTCTTGTCGAATGATAGTATCTGGGGGTATGGGGGGGGGGAAATTTAAAAGAGAATGTTTCAAAATCATTGGACTACCTGAAAGCCACAAATAAAGAAAAAGCTCAATTACTATATTTCAATAAAACTTGAAAGAAAGCTGTCTGACCTATTAGAATGAGAGGATAGAGTGAAAATTAAAGGGTAGGTCCTCAAAGAAATTCCAAAGGGGAACCTTTCAGTATCATTGAAACCAAAATAGAAATCCATTGTAAAAGAAAAAATTCTGAAAAGGTCCTGGAAAAAAAAACCCACACAGGTCTAGACCTGGAAATCACAGTCAGGATCACACAAAATTTAGCAGCTACCACTATAAAGGGGTGGAGAGACTATAACAGAATATTACACCAGGGAAAAAATATAGGCTTACAACCCAGAAAAACTTACCCAGAAAATCCCGAGTACAGTCTAATAGGTGAGGAATTATATTTTTAGGGAAATAAAGAACTTCCAAACATCCTTGATTTTCAAAGACAAAATGTAACTAGAAACTTTGAAATACAAACACAAGAGCAAAGGGCCAAATAAAAGGACAAATTATAGAGATAATCATGAGGAGTATATAAGAAAAAGTTTTGGCACTTACTGGGAAAGAAGTTGCAGATATCTTCAAAATATGAATGTCATCAGGATGATAGAGGCAGTTAAACAAGATAGAGAATCTGAGATTTTGTTATATTAAATGAACGTAAAAGAAGGAAGGAATTAGAGAAAAGGAATAAACCAAGAAGGATATAGAAGGAATGATACAGTAATCTTTGTGGTATATTAGAAAGTGAGTCCAAGAAGATATTTGTTGCATTCAAATTTATGTACAAATATATAGAGGGGAATAGGCACGTGTTGAACTCCACTTTTACTTCAACTAGTTTAAAATGGCTAGAATACACAAACACTAATAAATTTTAAAAGTTGGCATAAAAACATTTTTGTCTCAACAAAAAGCAAAAAAGAACTCAGACCGGTTATGGGGAGAATTAAGTAAGGTAGATTCAGAGAAGAAATCGTTATAAACAAAACAAACTAAGTCCAGTGGATGGATTGTGAGGAAAAGTTTATAAGGGGAGAAAGAAAGGGAAGAAATATGTGACTGTTGCCCAGGAAAGAGGAAGAGTGCAGAGAAGA
The DNA here is from genome assembly GCA_028646575.1 of Pseudocheirus occidentalis. Lineage (NCBI taxonomy): Eukaryota > Metazoa > Chordata > Mammalia > Diprotodontia > Pseudocheiridae > Pseudocheirus > Pseudocheirus occidentalis. The sequence goes on along the minus strand of CM053596.1, from coordinate 3,752,870 downwards.
CTGGATCAAGCAAAGAACGCTAGTGCTTAGCATACTTCTATACCATCATGTTTATCATTTTTAAAAAGAGAGGTGTGTGTGGTGGGGGGAGCAGAAATATTACATAGTAATATGGAGGAAAATACAGAATTGATGGCCATCAGTATGTCAATAAATGTAACAAATTCTCATATAAATTTGGAAGAGGAGGGCAGGAGGTTAGAAAGCAGAAGCCAACAATATGTTGTTACAAGAAATAAATTTGAAACATTAAAAATCATGCCCAATTGTAATAACTGAATGGAGTAAAAAGTATTATGCCATAGCTGGACTAAAAAAATATGAAAGCAACAGCAATAATTGACTTTAAATAACACAGAAAAATAAGAACATTACATTGTGGTGAATAGTACATTTAACATGTATGTACCAAAATATAGAGCAGCTAAATACTTAAGGAAATGCTAAAGAATTTATGGGGAGAAATAAAAAAGAAAATTATAATAATGCAGTTCTCAATGCATCCTTTTCAGAACTGGACAAATTTGAAAGAAAGAAAGAAATAAAAACTAAGAGAGATGTTAAAGGACTTCGGGAGATGTTAAAAGAGTCAGACATTTGTTATGCTAAATGGTCTTAATATCCTCTGATAATTGTTGAATGGAAATGAAAAATGAATATCCATATTTCTCAGGTAAATAGGAAATAAATACCTATATTTCTAAGCTGGGCATGACACTTCTTTTAAAAAAACTGGCTATGAGTTAGAACCTGAAATGGTCAATAATACAGGACAAGAGATATTTTAAGGATATCCTTAGTTGTGCAGGATTCAATAAAAAAAGTCATAGTCTATAATGAACCGTTGAATAAAAGTTTAAATATTAATTCTTCAGTAAATCATTTCATCTTAAGAAAAAACTGTAGAAACGTTAGACAATTTCACCAACAATAAGTAAAACAATGAGATAGCAGACTAAAAGTTCTGGGAGAAGGCTAATGAAATTCTTGTGGGAAAATTCATGTCTTGAAATGTTTTCTGATTCTATAGGTAAGCCTTACTTGAAAAGGGCCTTCTCTGAGAAGACCCAGCAGCCTGTACAGTGATAAAGGTTTGTTATATCTATGTGTCTATAGGGATGTGTTTCTTAATTCATTATAAGACCTGAGGGCAAGTAGAGTTTCACTAACATCATTGTATGCCCATTGCTTAGCACAGTATCTGACACATAATAGGCAAATAATAAATGTTTATTAATCTATTCTTTAATATTCCTGATTCTCTATGTAGGTTTAGAAAAATGGCTTCAAATCAACTTTGGACATTTGGGTTTGAAGATACTAACAACACAGGTCTCACTCCTTTCCATGATCAGTTATCGAAAGCCACATTCTGTGTCAGGAATATGTTTGTAAGGCTAATTATTTCATAAACTATTACTTAAACTAAAGGTGGGCAAAACTGAACTAAAACAAGACTAAAAGCTGTCTGTCTTGAATACCAAGTTCCCTGCCCAGTAGACAAAGAGAAAATGTGAGAATGTTTCTGTAAAGATCAGAAAGAGATATTTTCAATAGTATTTGCTAGGTGGAACTGAGGGAGCAGTGTTCACAAATAACTTACTTTTACTTTATCTAGGTCCCTCTGCCTTTGATGACAGTTCTTCTCCCAAGAAACAGCTATCAAGGAATCTAAAGACTTAATCTTAACTATTTCCTTCCCTTCCCTGACAGGAATGGGGGTTTTGGGGAATGCCTTCCTTATTTATCTCTTCCTCTGTGTTTTTTTTCAGTGGACATAGGATAAGATCTAGAGATATTATTGTCACCCAACTGGCCTTGGCACTTCTCTTAAAGGGCATTCCTCAGACAATGACAATTTGGGGTCTGATGAATTTCCTCGATGAAACTGGCTGTAAAATTATTTGCTACTTTTACAGAGTAGCTTGAGACCTTTATCTCAGCATGACTTGCCTTCTGAGTGGCTTTCAGACCATTACCATCAGTCCCAACAACTCCAATTGGGCGAGGCTTAAAGCCAGAGCCCCAAAATACCTCATTCCCTTCGGTCTCTTCTGCTGGACTTTTCACCTACTTTTTTGCATCTATATACTTTGGGGAACTAATGGACCAAATTACACAAGAAACACCACTGACATACAGAATAATGGATATTGCTCTTATAAAATTGTTTCTGGATTTCAAGCCTCCTTATTTGCAGCCCTTCTCTCCTTTCCGGATGCTGTGTATGTGGTACTCATGGTCTCCGCCAGTAGCTACATGGTGGTTCTTCTATATAGACATCACAAGCAAGTGCAGCAAATTCATATTACTTGCCTCTCCCCCTGAGCTTCCCCTGAGACCAGGGCCACCAAAACCATCCTACTCCTAGTAAGCACTTTTGTTTCCTTTTACTCATTCAATAGCATCTTGACAGTGTATTCATCTTCTATAAAGTCACCACACTGGATGATGCATACCTCTGCTTTCTTGGCTACATGTTTCCCAGTGGTTAGCCCCTATATATTGATCAGCAGTGACTCACAAGTTAGCAGACATTGCTATACCCTTTGTGGGAAGAAACACCACATTTTTTACCTTGATAAATTAATATTCTCTGCCCAGGATGGCTTTCTGAAAGTTCTAATTAAAGGAAAGGAATCCCCACACCAAATAAGATCTGCATCTTGACCGAAATATTAGACTAACTTCTTATTTCTCAGAAACAAGAGGTGGCTTGACAATATCAGTAATAAGAGAATAAGTTATCAGTAATAATAAGAAAGTTGATGATTCTTTGAATTTTATTCATTGTCTCATCCATAGGATCCTGGAATATGTATTAATTCAAATGGAAATTTGGATATTCCTACTAGTAGGAATCCACAGAAACCAAAGGAAAAAAGGGATCCCTATGGACAACAATAGTCATTACTGCTCTTCCGATGGTAGACCCAAATTGGAAACTATGGGGGTGTCAGTTTATTTGGGAATGGCTACAGAAATTATGCTATATATTGTAATGGAATATTATTGTCTCAGAAGAAATAGCAAAATTTACATTTTGAGAGAAGACTACAAAGAGTTCTATGAACCAATTCTGAGGGATGTGAACAGAAATAGAAAAAGAATTTATGTAATCATAACAACATTAAAGAAAAATCTAGTTTGAGACCCTTAAAAGTCAGATCACACATTAATATTCTACAAACCAAAAGTCTAAAGCTAGAAAATGCCATTGACTTGCAATCATGCTGAGTGAATGGCTTTAATGTTCAGCTAGGTGAAAGAGTGGATAGAATGCCGGGGCTGAAGTCAAAAAGCCTCAGCTTTCTGGTTTCAAATCCAACCTCAGCCCTGGCCAAAGAAATTAACCCTGATCACCTGAGTTTCCTTTTTCAATTGTAATTTGTGGAATAAAACAAGCATTTCCTTATCATAGTACTATGGGAAAAGACTATTGCACATGAAACTGCAAAACTACTATACACAACTTGCTATTGCTTTCAAATATACTGAACTAGTATATTCACCTTTTTACATTTTTGATTCTAATGATTAGGTTTTCTTCTCTCTCTTTTTAAATCAAATTATCCATTTGTTTATCTATTTTATTTGCCTTTTTTTTGTAAAACCGTCCCTCACTTTTTACTTATTAAATCAATGGGGGTTTTTTACTCTCAATTTTATTGATCTCATCTTTAATTTTTAGAATTTCATTTAAGATATAGTTGGGGATTTTAAATTTTACTTCAGTTTTTTTTAAAATACACTCAATTTATGAGTCTGTTCTTTCTCTATTTTATTGATGTAAGCATTTAGAGAGAGAGTTTTCTCTAATCACTGTTTTTGATTTATCCCATAGATTTTGGTATGTTGTCTCAATGTTTTCATTCTCTTTAATAAAATTGCTGTTTCTAGGATTTGTTGTTTAACTCATTCATTCTTTTAAGTTTATATTTTTAATCTTGAATTAGTTTTTAATATATTCTCTTGCTCACTTACCAAATATAATTTTTTGCACTATGATCTGAAAAGCACACTTTTAATATTTCTGCTTTTCTCTTCTTACCTATGATATTTTTATACCTCATTTTATGGTCAGCCTTTGCAAAGATAGCATGAACTCTTGAGAAAAAAAATGTGTATTTTCCTTCAGTTCTCTCCAGATATCTGTAACGTCTAGCTTATCTAAAATTCTGATTATTTCCTTAACTACTTTCTTAGTTATTTTTTGGTTAGTTTATCAAGTTCTGAGTGGTGAAGATTAAAGTCCCATACTATCATACTACTACTATCTATCTCCACCTGTAATTCATTTAACTTTTCTTTTAAAAATTTAGATGACATAGTATTTGGTGCATATAAGTTCAGTATTGATATTGCTTTGTTATCTATGGTACCTTTTATCAAAATGTATGTATCCTGTTCATCTCTTTCACTTAAATCTATTTTTGCCATAACTTTGTCTAGTATCAAAATTACTACCCCTGCCTTTTTTTTTGCTTCAGCTAAAGTAAATAAATTCTACTCCAACCTTCTATTTTAAGTCAGTGCAAATCTCTCATTTTTAAACATGTTTCTTGTAAACAATGCATTGCTCAATGCTGATTTTTAATCCATTTTGCTATCCATTCACATTTTATGGGTGAGTTCATGCCATTCACATTCAAAGTTATAATTGTTTTTATGAATTTCTTTCCTTCTTATTTTTACTCATTACATTCCTTTTCAGCCTCTTTTCACCCTATCCCTGTTATCTTCTCTTGTCCCCTTAGTGTCATTCCTTATTTTACCCACTCCTTTAAAAATCCATCTCTTATTTATTCAGCCCACCCTGCTAATTTTAATCTAAGCCTCCTCCTGAGTCCATCTCCCACCTTATCCACCAGTGTTTTTACTTCTCTAGAAATTCAGAAGACTTTTAATCCTCTTCAGATGTATATATTGTTTCCTCTTCAACCCAGATGAAAGTAAGGTTCCAACATTACCAGTCCTCCACCCCCACCTGATCCCTCTGTATTAGTTCTTCCTTGAACATGACCTTTCTATGAAACAGTCACTCCCTTTTACCTCTTCCTACACAATTTTGTTTTTTAGAGTTGCCTTATCAAACACAACTCAGTCTCAACTTTTCTTTCAAAGTACCTTAGTAATGGTAACAGTTTTTAGAATATTATTACTAATAATAACTTATATTCCATATTATCCATAAACAACTTAACCTGAATTAATCCCTTATAATTAGTCTTTAAAGATTTCCCTATATTTTTTCTAGATCTTTTATATTGAAATTTCCATTGAGTTCTGGCCTTTTTGTTACAAAGACCTGAAAGTCAGTTCATCTAAGGTCCACTTTTTTTATTCATCATTGTATTAGGAAACGAAATCCCTTACAGTTAAATTATCTTAGGAAGGTTCTGACAAATCCCCTCGCAAAATAAGGAACTGGAAAATGAGGTCTTTTCTCAAGCTGAACTGCCAGTCATTCAAACTCTACTGCAGAGAGGGCAATTCTGATGGGTTAGGCTGGCCACATTGTTTTAATGCCAAACACGTTTGATTAAAAGATGATTTTATGGAGAACTCACATAAGGCAAGGACTCACAGACATGTCAGAAGAAGTGATAGAAGGAAATTCCCAAGATCTCACTGAAGAACTTTGGAATTGATTGTGAGACATGGGAAAGACTAGCAGAGGACTGCCCAGCATGGATTGCCCACATTAAAGCACCTATACTCTATGAGCAAAGTGCAATTGCAGTAGCTCAAAAGAAATGTGAAATGAACATATTTAGAGATATCTCCACTCCAAATGATAATATAGACTATTTGTGCCTGATCTGTGGTAGAGCCTTCCAAGCTGATATTGGTCTCATCAGCCACAGTCAAACCTAGTGTACCTTGACCCCAATATAGTCATGTTATTTTTGATTCCCTTCAATGAAGGAAAAGGCAAAAACCAATCAGCAAACACTATCTCTTGCTCTCTAACTTTTTACCTGTGCTTTTTGGTCTTTATTGTTAGGCCAACCAAGTAGCAGAGAAATGATCCATATTTTGTTGCATCTCAGCTTCAGAGGCTGCATTGAGGACGCAGTCGAGTAATAGACGATGCTCTTCCCAGGCTCCAATGGAGTGAAATAAGACTGTGAACTTGCTCTCACGCTTTTTAGCATGATGCTTTCAGCCATATTGTCAAATACTTCCAATGAGGATGAACAAGATATTGTATCAATAATGAGATATTCACAACACCCATGATGGTTATGAATATGTTGGTGTAGTTTTGGATCACAAAATGTAGCAAACTCTCCACATGGAAGGCAGCACCAAGGTCTTTATTCAGAAACCATAACACTAAGTCCCAAAACC
>CM053596.1:3730876-3746016 GCA_028646575.1 Pseudocheirus occidentalis | reverse complement strand
TCTTCTGGCTTGATAAATAAGGAGATTGCCCCAGGTGCTTCCAATCCACTCTCCTCTCAGCTCCAGCTGTGGCTTCTCCTAACCACCCTGGGGCCAGGCCTCAGTTTTGGGCTGGGCTGGCTTCAGCTCCCAGCCTGCTGCGATGAGCCCCTCCCTGTTAGTAGGTGCCAATAGAAGGGGGCATGGAAGATCTTCTGATTTCATTAACATTACAGACATTGAGGTCACCTGCTTTACCAGTGGTAATATTTTCAACTTGAAAAGACTACAAGCCAAGACAGAAGAGGAGGGAGTGTTGGTGCATGATTTTCTGCTTGTACATGATTGTTCACTCAATGCAGCCCCTGAAGCTGAGATGCAGGAGTGCATCCTCTATTTTCCAAAACCCAGGTAAGCATGCCATCAGGAAATTGATGTGCAATACTGAGGAACTCAGGGCAATCAAATGTTGATTTAATTTTCCATAAACCCTTATGACTGACTATATTCAAAGGCCTTGGTCAGACCTACAAATGTGTCCAGACCTCGGTTCTGTTCTTGGCATTTTTCCTGGAGTTCTTGGGCAGTAAGCACCATATCAACTGTTCCTTGGCTCTTTCTGAGGCCGCACTGGCTCTCAGGTAGATGAACATCTTCCAGGTGAAGGATCAGCTTATTAAGCAGAACTCTGGCAAGAATCTTGCCATCAATGATTGAGAGACACTGCCCTCCCCACCAGCAATGTCACAGGACAATCTATTTTCTTTATATTTGTAGAGATGGACAATGGTGATGTCTTTGAACTCCTGGGGCATAACCTCCTCTTGTCACATAACCCAGAAAATTATAATCAAGTTTTTATGATCACTGGACACCTCCCACCATATATCATAAATTTCAGCTGGAATAGAATGAGATGAGCCTACATCCCAGGTTAGCCTTGTGCAGGGTTGTGACTGCAGCTCCCAGTGTATCTGCACCTGCTGTATTGTAATTTGCTGTCACCATAGGACTTTGAGATAGGTATAACAATAAAATGGTATAGGTGATATCTTTTGATCCACGTGTTAATTGGATTTGAGTGAGGCAGGGCTGCATGAAGTCACTGGCCTCACTCTTTCCATCTTCAATGTCTAACCAAGCTCTAAGAGCTCTACAGCTCCTGCTTCAGCTGCCTTCATGGCTGTTCTTTTACACCCATTCCACCAGGGGAAGTCTTCACATAATTGGGGTAGCCACCCCTCTAAATAACCAACAGGTTTGAGACCTTGGTTATCCTTAACCTAGTTTAGCCATCTGCCAAGTGACAAGAGGCCATTGTTGAAGTCTCAGGTGAGCATTGGCTGAATCAAGGGGACACCAGAGATGAAATGTAATCCTGAAAAGGGCTTGGCAGCTCTCACACCAGAGTACTAGTCTTACCTGAACACACCCCTTTTGTTCATGCACAGCAGTGGTTGCAACAATAGACATCCAAAAACTGTGAGGTGTAGAGGAGCAAAGAAGGAGAAGTGTTTCCTGGAAAGCTCCCTCTGTGTGGTGACTTCCATTCACCAACTTTGCACCCTCTTCCTCTCATGTTCAGTAGTTGTTTTGTCCTGTTTCAAGGATGACAAATGACATAAGAGGAGGTTGTCTTGAGTCTTGCATGAAGCAAATTTAAGACAGACAAGAGTTTCATGAAGGCATCGGGCTGACTCTCCCACTCACCAAAGTCAAAGGTCAAGACAAAAGTAAAGAAGACTTTTTTATTTGTTTATTTTTATTCCATTTATTTATTATTTAATAGTTTCCATTAATGATAAATTAATGTATTATATCATTTTGTTATAACATAAAATATTGTTTTATATTACATTTACCTATAATTTACTTTATTTTTAAATTTTTAGTTTTAAAATATATTAAACATTAGTTATTAATATTTATAATAATTGTTCACAATAATATTTGTGTTACATTTATGTACCATTTTGTTATAGTTATATGTAAATATTTATGTGATTAAATACATAAGAAAATATATATTTATATAAATGAATATGTTTATATATATAAATATTTGTAGTAATAATTATTTACAAATGTCATTGCTAAGATTGGTAAGAGCTGTCAAGATCTGAGGTTTCATTTTGGCATGGGGAATCAGATTTAAAAGGAAATCTGAGAGACAGAGGTATCTGGACCTAGGAGAATAAAATGGGATCTCAAAAGCTCAACGACTAGTTGTATTGTGCAGAAAAATAAGAGGAAGTCAAGATCTGGGTTCATGATGAAGTTAGATGCAGATTTGTTAAACAAGCATGCGACTGCCAGAGTTCTCATTCAAACTGGCAGTGGTTTCTGGACTCTCAGATCTTGGTTATATAGGCCAAAACCACAAAATTATAATGGGGGGGGGGAAGCTAGCAAAAGCTGTTACATACAAAGGTGAAGATCAGCCATTGGCCAATTCTATATGACTCAGGGGAGTATAGCACAAGGGCACAGGGGTCTTTCATAGAACGGGGAGGAGGACACAGGGTGGAGGGTAATGGTATTCGGGGGAAGTGGGATTCCCCAGTTGGTAGTCAGAGGGGGCTGGAATTCCCCAGGACTGGTCGGGGTCATGTTCCAGGCAAGGGAGGGGAAGGCCCTGCTTGGTCAGTGGGGCAGGACAGGGTGGTACTTAGATAAGAGAGGCTTGCCCGACAATGAGCCTGGTACATGATAATGGTTGACAGAGAAAGTATGAAATACTGATCAGGGGAGACAGAGTCAGGGATATGAGCCATATGCCCAGACATGCCTTAAGCAGTTTCAAGCTAAAATAAAACAGGGACAAAGACAGAAATCCAGGAGGGGCTTGATGGCGGGCCACAAGTGAGGAGGTGTGTAGTGACCCGGGATTTGTGTACGATAGTTGTTCATTCTTTATTCTTGAAAAGGACCAATGATATCAGCAGGGCTGATATTGACTTGCAAATGAATTGGATTTAAGGCTGTGCAAAATCATGAGCCTCACTCCCTCCTCCAGGGGCATCTGAGTCTGGTGGTAAGACAGATTAGGGTGACTGGAAATGGTCCTGGATTCAACGGAAGACGTTGACCTTTTTAAGATAAGGTCTCTCCCAAGTCTTAGTTTGTGTGAGGCAATACTCATTCAGTGAATAAAGGCTAGTCCTAATCTCTGGATAATTAATCATCAACGTATTGGGGTCTCTAAGTGGTGCAGTGAATAGGACGTTGGCCCTAGACTTAGGAAGACCTGAGTTCAAATCCAGCCTCAGACACTTAACACTAGCCATGTGACCTTGTACAAGTCACTTAAAGCCAATTGCCCTGCCTCCCCACCTCCAAAAAGAAAAATAAATAAATTAAATAATCAATGTATTAATTATGGCTGGCAAATAATAGATTGAGATCAATGCCTTTCCCTCATAAAACAAAGACTTACTAGCTAGGGTTTTTGTACTGCTTGAGTCTTTTAAAAGTATTCCATACTTGTTATATCTTTAAGTCTTCAGAACACCCCAGTGGGAAAGGTGCTACATGACAAATGCTACAAGTGAGGAAGTTGAGGCTGGAAGAAGTTAAGCATCTTACCCAGGGTCACGTAGCTAGTAAAAGCCTGAGAGAAGATCTGAACTTGTGTCTTTCTGACCCTATCTCCAGTGCTTTTGGCATTATGGGACTAACTGCCTGAGCTCTGGTCCAGAAGAGATGCACAGAGGTTTTCACTTCTCAGGCTTATTCACGACCATCTTCCCCTTCTTTGTGTGACCAGGTCTGACATTCTCACACCCCTCCCACAGGCCACAGAAAAGTTTTCTGCCCAGCTGTTCCTGTCTGTTCATTTGTCATTTCTCCTTATCCATAATTAGTTTCCATTGGGGAGTTCTTATTAATTAACAGTAATTGCTGGTGGTAATTTGCATTGGGGCTAAATGTTCTCTCTTCCTCAAACATCCCCTGGCTCCATCTGCCAACAATGTCAATGTCATTGACATGATAAACACAGTTCCCTGATGAGAAGAATATGGGAGGGGGAAGGTCCTCTCCAGGAATCAAGACCCTTTAACAAGGGCCCTGGCTTCCCACACCCTGCCCACTCCCACACTGATTGTCACTGCCATGCCTGACAGACCAGCAGCTGAGACCAGCCAGGTGAGTGTCTTTCTATGTCTCAGTCTCAGATCAATGGGGTATCTACTCCAAGGGATACAGCATTCTCTAGGACACAAAAGGGAGACAAAACCTGGTATAAAGTTTCTATGATATGAGAGCAGGGAAGTAAACCTACAGGAAGGATCTGATTGTGTAGACTATACAAGAAAGTGAATTTTCTTTGCCTCTTCAGAGCCCCGCTTGGAGCCTCCTCCCCACTCTGCTCAGTTCAAGAAACTAAAGTATAAAGGACTTGCCCAGGGCCACAAAGTTAGTAACTCTCTGAAGTTGGATTTGAACTCCTCTCTCTGACTCCAATTTCAGTACCTCCTATCTACCTCATTTTGAGATACCTATTCATATCTCAAAATGTGAATGCAATCTGTATAAACACAGAAGTCGGGTCTGCGTAGCATAGGATACAGAAGTAATATAATAACATAATATGTTACCTTTATAATATATTACTTATATAATACTTATAATATAAGTAATAAAATAAAAGTGCTGCATCATTTGAAACAACTGCGCCCCTATTTTGCATAACACAATTTCCTCCTGGTGATTCTGCTCTTTGAGTTTTCATTTTCAACTCTATCCATTACCAACAATGATCATAGAACTAATGCTTGTTGGATGAATAAACAAAGTCAGCTAAGTGGGAGTCTGATGACAACAATGCAGGGAAGGGGAAGCAGGGTAAGGTAGGATCACAAAAAGTCTTTTCTAGATGAACTTTCCTGGGTAGGAAACCAGCAAAGATGGAGGAGAGGAGATAGCAGTCCGTTATCTAAAAAGAAAGCCCAATGGATCATTTATCCATTCCCGAGGTCATGAATTGTGCCCACTGGCAAGTGACCTTGGCAGAGACTGTTAAAGAGGGGTTGGCCAATAGTTCTGCCACTCTTACTCTGGAATTCATCACCCAGGTAGAGAGGCCGGCATCTCTTTTGTGCTGACTCTAGCACAGTCTTAAATTCAATCCTCACGTGTGTGCCAGGAGAGAACACGCATGTCTCCCATTTGGACTGTGCTGTTCGACCTTGGATTCTAATAAGAGGTGACTGACCTGGGCAAGGACTGCAGAACCAGTGGTCAATCTACAGTTCTGTCACTCTGAATGTATAGAACCTTGAAGATACATCACAGAGGGTGGGACCCAGCAACTGTCTACTAAAAGAGAAAACTGAGGAAGGGGAAGGCAAGAATAAAGAAAAGGTGGATTCAGAGAAAGAGTAGTCACAAATAAAACAAAATCTAAGCTCAAAGGATGAACTGTGAGGAAGTTTTAAAGCAGGGAAAGAAAGGGCAGGAACATTGTCCTCATGTTTCATGTATACAATTTGCCTTTTAATACTGCTCTTCATTCGTGTTTGTGTTTAAATGAAGGACGCATGGCAGCCCCTGCTTCATTGCAAATCCATGCTTTTGTTCATTACATGGTGCTCAATATTTCTGGGTTAGTCATTTGTGCTTGTGAGTCTCTGTATTTCCCTTTGTAATATTGTGTTATTGATGTGTTATTTTGAAACAAAAATCAGGCAAAGCTGTAGTAAGTGAATGAAAACCACAACAGTGTACCTCACCCACCCACCCAAGCAAAATAAAAAGATAGACTTTTACTTGAATAAAACTAAAAAATAAGAATATTAGATTTTTCTGAAAAGTTCCACAGAAAATGAATTGTAATTTTTCATCTATATACACCACATTGCAGAGCATCTACATACTTGAAGGAGAGCCTAAAACAGTTGTAGAGAGAAATAAAGAAGAAAACTATAATATTGTAGTTCTCAATGCATTCTTTTCAGAACTGGACAAATTCTTTTTCATTTTTTTGTTATTAGAGAGATAAAAAATGAGATTTTAAAAGCATTAGTGGGAATTCAAGAGGGAGATACTACTTGTATCTGATCATTATTGAATGGAAATGGAAAATAAGTACTCACACTTCTAATGGGAACTGAAAATGAATACCCACATTTCTAAGTTAGTCATAACACTTTTTAAAAAAAAATTCCATTGACTAGTACCTTAAATAGTCATAAAAATGCAGAAAACCTGAAATATTAAGGCAATCCCAAGGTGATCATAAGTCAACGAAAATATATTCAATAAAAAACCATTGAGAAAAGGAATAGAAATAAATTAATGAGTAAATAATTTAATCCTGAAGTAGTGATAGGTCAAAGACAATATTGTAGAATTGTTACCCAATTTCATTAGCAATAATAAAAACAATGGGATAGCATACTAAAGTTTTTGGAAGTAGATCAAAGAAGTCCTTATGAGAAAATACATGTCTTTAAATGTTTTCTTCACTATTGGGATGGAGGAGAGGAAGGCACTCACATGGGCATGGTGAAAAGATTTAGAAAGTCAGAATCAGAGCTGGAAGAGGAGTGAAGAGTCACTGGCCAGGTCATGTGCCCAAAATGGAGGCTCAGAGAGGAATTCACCAATCAGATAAGTCACCTTCAGGGCCAAAATGAACTGCCAGAGTGAGGAAGAAAAGGGAGATAACCTAATTTCCTTGAAGAGAACTCAGTTGAGGAACGGTGGAGAAATCCAAAGTTGGGACTCAGAACCAGGAAAATAATGAAGAGTAACTGCTCTGGGAATAACTCAGAACTTACCAATAGGAAAAGGCTGCCCTATGGTTGGAAATAGGAGAGACAGCAAAGAAAATCTATCAATCCATTTTAATATAAACAAAGAGTTATGTGAAAGGGAATAATAAGAAATAAAAAGGAAAAGGAAGCTGGGAGAGATTGAGTGTACACATATTCAAAGCTAAAAGATAAATAACTGAATTTTATTCCAAAGGCCAAAAGAAGATGTTGAAGATGTTTTAGCAAGAAAATGTCATAGGTAGAAGATATAAACTAACCAGGTTTAGTGGAGGATGTATTGGAGAAGGAAACAACTTGAAGACTCGAGTTCTATTGGAAAGCTATTGCAAAAGTATCCCCCTCCCACAGAGGGGTAATGTATTCAGGAAATTTACATTTTGAGATGGAACAGACTTCAAAATTTGGATTATTTTACCATACATGTTTTAAATAAGGTTTTGTTTTCTTTTTTAATGCAAGTGAGAGAGAGAGGGGAAAGTTAACATAACATTTTGGAGGAAAAAAATAATTTTAATATTTTGTGGAAAGATCCTGTAACACTGAACTAACATAATGATTAGGGGACTGAGAAGGGCACAGATGTGAAAGCTATAGATTTCTTTCTCCCTTTCTCTTTTCCCCTTACCTATACCCAGAAATTCATAACATATATAATATTCCTTGATTCCTCCATCCATGCTTAAAACATTTAGCATATATACCCTGTCAACAATTTGTCAGGTCTTCTGATAGCAGCTGAAGGAGGAACATTCATGACATAGAAATAGTCCTTAGAATGTAGAAGTCTCTATTCCTTCAAAAAAAAAATATACTCCAATATACACACATAAAGTAATCTCTGCAACTGTTAAAGACTGGGAGCCCAAAGGACTGTGATTCTATAGGTGAGGTGGGCTGAATTAGATGTCCCTGAGATGAATCAGCTATCTACACCAGCATACAGATTTATTCTATGTTTGCTTATGTAAGGACGTGCTTCTTAGGTTTTTAGAAACCTTGAGAGCAAGTAGAGTTTCATTTACATCTTTTAATCCCCATGCTTAGTTCAGTTCCAGGACTATAATAGGCACTTGGTAAATAGTTTTAAATTCATTAATATTATTTTTATGCAGATTTAGAAAAGTGGATTCAAACTGTGAAGAGTTGGGTGTGATAATCCTAACACCATAGGTCTCACATATGTCTAAGAGAAATTATTTTACTATTATATTAAGAACTAATTACTAGGGGCGGCTAGGTGGCCCAGTGAATAGAGCACCGGCCCTGGAGTCAGGAGTACCTGAGTTCAAATCCGGCCTCAGACACTTAACACGAAAAACTAGCCATGTGACCTTGGGCAAGTCGCTTAACCCCAACTGCCCTCCAAAAAAAAAAAGCAAAAAAAAAAAAAAGAACTAATTACTAAATTGAGATCTAGAGTTTTCTCCTTAATATTCTCACCATAACCTTGTTCTTGTTAAAAAATCAGTGTCTGAAGGACATAACTGATTGAGGAGATTACCCACTAGTCCTCAAGGAATATGCTCTTCAATCTTAGGAACGGAAATAACTCCTAGTCCTCAAGAAATATGCTTTTTAATCTTAGGTGGGAGCATCCTGCATTAGGTCATGTAATCTCTGTTTAGAGCATAAACAGAATCCAGTCTAGGAGAGTTCTTACCCTGGGAAACTGAGCCCTGGGTATTAAACCCCTTCATTAGAGCTTAGAGTGACCCAGCTCATGAAGGAGAAAACTACCAGATGGTCAAGATGGAGAGGGATTCCCCTGGCCACACTGCTGAAGGAGTTGAGTCTATTAATCAAGCTAAGTCCTCATCGGGAAGTACTCAAGACTTTCAGTCCACCTCCTCAATAAGTATCCACCAATATAGGTTGAGATTCAGTTGTCAAGAGAATTTCCTTTCAAGGTTTATTAATAAAATATTGTTATTATTGTTGTTAAAACTTTCAGGATCTCCACTGACCATCAGTTCATTGATTGCCAACTAAGCATAATTAATCAGTTAATTATTAATTACTCAGAAACACTGTCTTTCAGGGGGGTTTCCATTCATCTCATAGACCAGATCAGTTGTTAAAAGGCTCATTCTGTGGAAGGATAATATTTATTGGGTTAATTATTTGACTATTTCATAACCTGTTATTTAAACTAAAAGAACTTAAAGGAATGGCATCCCACCACTAATTCCAAATACCTTGCTCTGTAGACCAGATTCAAGTGTGAGAACATTTCTGTAGAGACGAGATGGAAAGACTTTCCATAGAATCTGGTTGGTGGAATTGAGGAGACAGTGCTCACAAGTAATGCCAATTTTTCCTTTTCTCTAGGCTCCTCTTCTTTGGATTATGGTTTTTCTTGCCAGAAAACTACTATCATGAAATCTAGAGATATTATTCTGAGTACCGCCTTCATCTCCCAGACAGGAGTTGGAGTTCTAGGGAATTCCTTCCTTATTTGTCTCTTAATCATTGTGTTTCTCAGGAGACATAGGATGAGGCCTATAGACACTGTAGTCACTCAGCTGGCCTTGGTCAACTGCTTGGTGCTTCTCTTAAAAGGCATCCCTCAGACAATGGCAGCTTTGGGTCTGATGAATTTCCTCAATGACATTGGCTGTAAAATTGTTTTCTACATTCACAAAGTTGCTCGGGACCTTTCCCTCAGCATGACCTGCATCTTGAGTGTCTTTCAGGCCATCACCATCAGCCCCAGCAACACCAGTTGGGCACAGCTTAAAGCCAGGGCCCCCAAATACCTCATTCCCTCTAGTCTACTCTGTTGGACTATTCACCTGCTTTTTTCTGGCTATATTGCTTGGGGAATTAACGGACCAAGGCAAAGCAGAAACTTCACTGAGATACAGCATCATGGATATTGTTCTCATAATTTCCCTACTGGATTTCGTGCCTCATTAACTGCAATCTTTCTCTCCTTTCTTGATGTTTCGTATTTGGGACTCATGGTCTCTGCCAGTGGCTACATGGTGATTCTCCTGTATAGGCATCACAAGCAAGTCCAGAAAATTCATATTACTTGCCTCTCCCCCAGAGCCTCCCCTGAAACAAGGGCCACCAAAACTATCCTAGTCTTAGTGAGCACCTTTATTTCTTCTTATTTACTCAATTGCATCTTGACAGTATATATGTCACTTATGAAGGCCCCATTGTGGGTGACACATTTCTCTGCTTTCTTAGGTTTGTGTTTCCCAGCTATTAGTCCCTTTGTTCTCATCAGCAGTGATTCACAAGTTCCCAGGTACCTCTCTGTTCTTTGTGGAAGGAAAACCTCACATTTTGACCCTAATAACAGATTAATATCCTCTGCCCAGGATGACTTTCTGAAAACTCCAGTGAAAAGAAAGCAATAACCATATCAAATGAGACCTGGATCAGACCCTGAATATTAGACTAACCTCCAATTTCTTAGAAACAGGTGGTGGCTTAGGTATATGAATAGTAGGGTCAGAGCGTCATATAAAGCTGATAATTCTTGGGACTTTCATTCCTTGTGTCATCTACAGCATCCTAAAATATCAGTATTGGAGGCTCCTGCCACTAGGTTAATACCCCACAAAAATCAGAGAAAGAAGAAAAGGATCTCTATGGACAACAATATTCACAACCACTCTTCTCACTGTAGTCCTAAATTGGAAGCTACTTGGGTGTCAACTTATTTGGAACGAGCTAAAGAAATTATAGTATGTTATTATAACAGAATATTATTGTCTCATAAGAAATGGCAAAATGTATTTTGTAAGAAGTGACTTAGAAGGCCTCTATGAACTGATACAGAGGAATGTGAGCAGAATTGAAAGAAGAATTCATAAAATTATATCAACATGATAGATAAATTTACATTGAAAGACTTAAAACTTTAATCAGAAAATTATATTCCCCAACCCCAGAATGGTGAAGATGGAGCACGGCACTTGCATTCATAGAGTTAATGAATTTAATGTGCAGTAAGAGAAGTACTCGGCAGTCAAGTGGCACTGAAGTGAAGAGATTCCAGGTCTGACGTCAGGAAGACTCATCTGCCTGAGATCAAATATGGTCTCAGACACCCACTAATGGTGTGATCTTGGGCAAATCACTTAGCCTTGTTTGCCTCAGTTCTTCATCTGTAAAATGAGCTGAAGAAGGAAATGGTGAACTGCTCCAGGATCTTAGACAAGAAAGCCCTAAATGCAGCAGTAAAGAGTTGGACACCATTGAAATGGCATTACAAAATTATTACTGATTATTACTGGTTGTGGCTTCATGGTGCGGTGCACAAAGCCCTGGGCCTGACATCAGGAAGACTCATTTTCCTCAACTCCAATCTGACCTCAGGCACTTAGGGCACACACATACATTGTCTCATCAGTCCAGGTGGTGTGGTTGAGATAGATCTGATCAATCTAAATTAGTCTCCAATACCTGCTAGGTGGCCTCTGTTCCCCTTCCCGGAACTCTTTGTGTTTCCTGAACTCTAGTCAAGTGGATGGGTCATAATCAAAGGGCTTTCTCCACAAAAGTAGACAAAACACGCTTCACTGGACACAAGTGGCTTTAACCTTCACAGGAGCAACACAAACCAGTTTTTCTTCTGTGCATTTCTCCTCATGTACAGTGAGTGTATGTTCCCAGCAGTATTTGTGTGCTCTAAATGGTTATCTGCATGAAATCATTTTTTCCTGTAGTCTGCTGAGCCACAAGAAAAAGATGGAGGATGAGGACCAATGACAAGTTATTGAAATGTCAAAAGACATAATTTCTTCCTTTAAGTCTCATTCTGGGAAAGGTAAAATGCAAAGAGAGATAACTGATTAGCAGAACTGAATTTATAAAGTTAGCTCCTATCCAAAGAGATATGCCTTGAGCAACTGTACAAAATGGGGAGGAAATACAGATCAATTATCGAATAAAATCAATTATGCTGTGCTTTAGAATCTATTGAATTTCTTCAGTTCCCCTCCTTTGATTCAAAGAGAAACACTATTTCCTCAATAATATGCCAATTATCAAATGACATCAAGTCTATCTGCCCCTCAGGATTGACTCATCAGGATGCAAACACCTGAAGGTACTAAACATTTCACTGGTGACTCATTTCATTGTGTCCAACTTTTCATAACCCCACGCTGGAGTGGTTTGAAATTTCCTTCTTCGGCTCATTTTACAGATGAGCTACTGAGGAAAACAGGATTGAGTGACTTGACCAGAGTCATACAGCTAGTAAGCATATGAGGCCAGATTTGAACTCGTAAAGATGAATCCTCCTGATTTCAAGCCCAATACTCCAGCCACTGCAACACTTAGTTACCCAAAACACTTCATGAAGGATGACTAATTATGAAGCCCAGATGTTATACCATGATAGGAATAATGTGAGAGGGGATGGAGAGAGGAGAGTTTGACCAACACATTAACAGGATCCATTGGTCCTTGCTTTCCTCAAGTAGGCCTTACAGACACAACAGATATAGAGAGAAAAAATAAGAAGGAAAGGTGAATATTCAGTTCTTGCATTCATTCATCTCAGTTAAGTTTTCTTAGTAATTCACTCCTGATGCTTCATTTCATGAGCACATCAAAATTTAGGGCTCAGATGTCTCATGTAATTGTCTGACTTCTGGAGGAAACAGAGTTTCCTCTTGGACATTCTGGAATGGACCTGTTCTCAGAGCAACTTCTCCTAGAATATCTGGATATGGAAATGATTATAATTTTAGATTGAAAACACTTAGATTTCTCATAATTGTATTTTATTATAGCAATGCAAAGGTGCAAAGGCATTGAAACAACAAAATTCATTATGTTAAAAAAAATACAGCTTCACTTGCCCTGTTTAGAGAAATTTGCTTTGAAAGGAATAAGCAGAGACATGACTATACCAGCATCAAAATGGTCCTCCAGACCTAAGCCTAAGAAAAGAGAATGACTCAAATAGGTGTAGTAGCATAAAGCAGCCTTAGTTCTGTTTGATTTCAGGTAAGAGTTGTACTTTATTTGGAACAGTCACTTATATAGCAAGGTTCCACCTCATTCACAGAATATCATAGCCAGATTTCAGAACTGATCACGTGGGACACATTCCTGTTCATAAAGAAACAATCCAATATAGAAATTGAGTCAACAGGACACACTACCTTAGAATGTTCCAAGGTGAAGGGACAATTCATGTCCCTATAGTAAGTTTATTTTGCCCCTAAGATGGCCTATCAAGGATATGCGCTGTGTAACTTAACTGCTATTTATCACTGCCAGGAACTAGCCATTCCTGGTGCTGAGGCATGCTTGGAAGAAACTGGCTAATTCTCCCAAGCCTGCCATAAATCAGCTCTTGCAGCAGCATGCAGCCTTTCCTTGGTAGGGGGAAATGCGAAGAGTCAGGAACCAAACTTCTTGGCTCAGAGCCACCTTTGTTTGGGCAACATATAAAATCCTCCAGCACCTTCTCCATATTGGAATCTCACCCAAAAGGAGGAGACATCCTGCCTGGGCCCCCTTTTTCCCTTTCAGGACTCGAAGGCTGACCTTTGGGATTCCCCAGACTCTGAGATTCGAGTTGGTGCTCCCCTGAAACTGGTGATTTTTCTTCTTCTTTTTCTCTGCTTACCTTATAATATATTCTTCCTGTTTCTCTGTGTATTGGAACTTTGCTTTCGTTTTTCTAAGACTTCTTGTATTATTCTATGTATATAATTAAAATAGATATTATTTCCTAATTGCACAGTGTGTCATTTGTGGGAACGAATCTGAACCTAATTCTACCCAGGACACAAGGTCATCCTCCAAACCTTTCTTTCCCAGGCACAAACATCTGCCTGTAGCAGTTCTCAGACCACATTTCCTTTGAGCAGCTAGTGTCATTCCTCTCAAATGGTGGATTGCTGACCTAATGATCATTCAGACAATTTTCCCTGAATACAAAACTCAGAATGAATCAGATTACAGTCCCCTGGGATTTCACCTCAAATAGTTTTGCTAATCATAGCCTAGAGCTGGATACAGTTCTTATTAGTCTTGTATTGTTGGGGTAAGTTAGTAATGAATGTTTAGCAGGCCTCACACATGGAGTAAAAATTGTCTCGACATCCTTTTCTTCTTCTTTTTCTTCTTTCCCCTCAGTTTAACCTTATCCTGGTGTAAAAATCAAGCATCAGAAATCAAGAAAATAATTTCAATTTGGAATTCCACAGAGTGGGATCAATTACTGCATATCTCCAGATGAACAGATATCCATCACTTAAGGTACTGGATATCAACCCCTTAGGAAAAATTAAATCTCTAAGACTAGAGTCTGTTAAGATTAAATTAGTTCATGCCTAGAGGGTTATAAAATTATGCATATCCTTTAATCCAGCAACATCACTTCTAGGGTTATATTCTAAAGAGATCATAAAAATGAGGAAAGGATCTGTGTGTACAAAAATGTTTAGAGCAGCTCTTTTTGTGGTGTCAAAGTATTAGAAATTGGGAGGATGGGGCGGAGCCAAGATGGCGGCATAGAAGCTGCAAAGCACCACAGTTCCCACACAAACACGCTAAAAAAACTCATAAAATGGGACGCTAAGCAGATTTTCAAACTCCAAAACTCTCCACAAGACAGAAAGCACATCTGTTGCTACAGGCAGCGCAGCAGGTGGGGCTCTTCTCAGCAGTCTGGGACCCACGGCCGAAACCCCTGCCGGGTCAAGCCCTGGGGCATCGGGCAGGGAGCCGTGTCTATAGGAGAGCTGATCAGCTGCACTGGAGGCACAATTACCACATCTATCAGGCCAGAAGAAAAAAAAAGGCTAAGAGAAAGTTCAGTGGATTTTGCTAACTCGGGAGGAGAAGAGCAGGTCCAGCCAAACTGCTCCCAAGGCAAGGAAGCAGTGGGAGGCGGCTGTACCAGCAGGACCGTCTGAGAACCGCAGCGGCTTCCACTGGGCTGCTTCAGAGCCTTGGCCTGCAGATAGCAGGGGGGCTGACGCGATCCATTGGGGCCAAGGGCTCTTACGTTGAGTGGTCTGGATTGGGATCGTGGTCTTGAGTGGTGGTCCTGGGGTGCGCTTTCAGTGAGCTAGGGCTGGGAGGTGGGGCTACAGCACCCCACTAAGAGCCCCGGCAGCTGTGAGGGCCCCAGCAATTTGGGACAGAGCTTTCCCCCTCCAGGAAGCAGAGTTCCACAGAGCTAAAAAACCAAGCAATTAATAGACTGGCCAACATGAGAAAAAGGAAGCAAGCTAGGAACAGCAGTAAAACTCTAGAATCCTTTTATATGGACAAAAAAGACCAAAGCATGGAGCAGGAGGAAGACAACTCAGTCAGAACTCCCTCACCAAATGCTTCCAAGACACTGGAAGAATGCCTACTAGCTATACATCAACTGAAAAAGGACTTTGAAAACCAAAT
>CM053596.1:3712576-3730376 GCA_028646575.1 Pseudocheirus occidentalis | reverse complement strand
CTAAAAGCATGTACCATCTAGGGGTGGAGTAGTACCTGGACTGAATGAAGAACTTACTCGTGAAATGAATGGGTTATGACTTTCTCTGTTCTGTGAATGTTTGCTGAACAAATGGGGTTTGCTATGCTGGTAATCTGAACCTTGGAAGTTGCCTTTGCTTGGCATTACACCATTCAGAGATGAAAAATGGCTGGGAGAGCCAAATTGATTGGGTAATGTGTTTATACTGTCTTTTGGACAGGGACTACTTCAGTTTTATGTTCCATAAAAGACATTGGAAGTGGCATGAAAAACTTCTTAACAACTGCTGATGTCTCAAGGTAGATAGTACTATCAGCCTTGTCTTACCAAACTGAGGTTGAGAGATGTTAAGTAGCTTGCCCATGGTCACACAATTAGTACACATGAGATAGGACAAGCATGGTAATCTCCATTTTATATATAACAAAATTATTGGTCAGAGAGACTTCCTTAGTAAGTGTTTAGAGGAGGGGTTCTTAACCTTTTTTATATCATCGATCCCTTTGGTAGTCTGAGTCCCTTCTCAGTCCAAATGCTTTTAAATGCAAACAATAAAATACACAGATTACAAAGGAAATCACTTATGACTGGTCTGATCAGCCACAGTCAGACACACTGTAGCTTGACTCTAGCACAGTGATACCATTTTGGTCCTCTTTGAGAACAAAAGACAACAACCAAAAAAGAGACATGGTGGGCATAAAGTTGTGTGGATTTAGTGATCTATTAGAAATGAGCGTGAAGAAGGGTCAAAAATATCCCTGAAACTTTAGGCCCAAGTAACTGGGTGAAGGGCGTGGGGAGAGGGACTGGTGGTATCCTTATAAAAAGGAAGTTGGCAAGAGTGACAGGTAAATTTCAGCAGGATAGTGGAATAGAGATGTCCAGAAGGTATTTGGAAAGGGCCAGAAAGCTGAGGGAAGATATTGGGGGTTATAGATTTGGTTATAGATATACATAGAGGGCATACTGGAAGTCATGGGAGAGGCTTGACAATTATGAAAAAAGAGAGTGGAAGGAGGGTAAGGACAGAGTCAGTTGAGTGTTTGGGAGACTCCAAAGGAAAATGTGGGAGAGAAGAGGTATTAGAATGATTATCAGACTGAACATCTACACAGCCATGATGCTGACCTCATTGTTGTATGCCTGTGAAACCTGGACAATCTACCAGAGCCATGCCAGGAAATGGAATTGCTTCCATGTGAATTGTCTTAGGAAGATTCTGAAGATCACCAGCAGGATAAGGTACCAGACACTGAGGTCCTTTCTTTAACTAAACTGCCAAGCATTCAAGCTCTGCTTCAGAAAGCACAACTCCGATGGGCTGGCCATGTTGTTCAAAAGCAAAATGTACACTTAAATTGCCAATGATATACCCATAGCAGCTGCTATGAATATGCAGGCATATTTCCAGGTTTGAATTGCAAGATATAATAGACTCTTCTTCAAAGACAAAACCATATAATTCATATACCAAAAAGTCAAATCCACCAAGGTAATAAAGACGTTGGTACACATTACCAATGGAGGGAGCATCACCATCCACAAGCCTTCCCTCCATCAGGTCTCCCCACAAACAAACTCCTTTAGGCAAAATGCTCCTCTCTCACCCACTTAGCTGCTCTGCTTCTCTCTGCCTCCTCTATCTCTCAGCTTCACCTCACTTTCCTTTCCTGTTCCACCCTTCTTGTTCTCTGCTCATGCTCTGTTGGGTAAACTCATCCCGCACTGAGTTCCATGCGACTCATCTGTGGGCTGGCCAGAGCTCAAAGCACGTCACATGGGTCTATTAAGGGGCAGGGAAGATCTTCAAATTCCCTTAACATTGAAACACTTGCCAAAAAGACTGTTTTATGGAGAATTCACACAGGGCAAGTATTCCCATGGTGATAAGAAGAAGTGATACAAGGACACTCTCAAGGTCTCTCTCAAGAACTTTGAAACTGATTTGTGACATGGGAGACACTGGCACAGGACCACTCAGCAGGGTGTGTCCTCATCAGAGCAGGTGCTGTGCTCTATGAGCAAAGCAGAATTGAAACAACTCAAAGGAAATGCAAGAGGCACAAATTTGGAGTCCCCACCCCAAATGTTCACGTGGACTATTTGTGCCTGACTTGTGACATTCTGAGCTCATATTGGTCTGAGCAGCCAAAATCAGACACACTAGCTGATGATGCCATTGTGATCCTCTTCAAGAACAAAGGACAACCACCAATAAAGCGTAGGAGGGAATCAATTTGAGAGGGGTACAAGACCTGCAACCTACTGATGAGAGTCCACTTAAGGTTAGCGAGCAGGATTCTGTAGTGCACCTAAGCAACATAGTTTTATGACTCCCTCTGCCTGCCCTTGGAAGCAGACACAAGAGAAAGATGGTCGTATTGGAACAAAAGAAGAATGAGAAAGCAAGGGATTCTCTCTGCAGCATATGACACCATCAATCATTTCTTCTCCTTGATACTCACTTGTCTTTAGCATCCACATCACTATCCTGGTTCTCCTCCTACCTCCCTGACCACTCCTTCTCGGTCTCCTTTACCAGATCTTCATCTTGGTCACATTTGCAACTAGTGGGTGTTCTGCAGGTCTGTCTTGAGCCCTCTTTTCTTCTCCCACCATACTATTTTCCTTGGTGACCTCATTAGTCTCCACTCAGCAGTGGATGGTGCACTGGACCAGGAGTCAGGAAGCCCCGAGTTCAAAGACAGCCTCAGACATTTACTGGCTATGTGACCTGAAGAAATCACTTAATTGCCTCAGTATCCTCAAATGTTAAATGGAGTTACTATTAGCACCTAACTTTCCGGTTTTTTAAAGATTAATGAGATAATATTACAAAGTGATTTATTAACCTTAAATCTCTACATAACAGCAGTTATTATTATTCTTTCCCACTTCCTAATTATGTTCAGTTCTCTGACTTGCAGCCTAGGCATCTTCCTTGATTCTTCACTCTCTCTCTCCTCCATATCCACTCTGTTGTCAAGTCCTGTCAGTTTTACCTTTGTAGCATCTGTCCTAGGTCCTCATCAGCTCATACTTGGGTTATTTCAGTAGCCCATTTGCTGGGCTCCCTTCCTCAAGTCTCTCCCCACTTCAGTTCATCCTTCACTCAGCTGTCACACTGAGCCTTCTAAAGCCCGAGTCTGATCCTATCCATCCTCTGGTGAGCACTAAAAGTCCTTTATGATCCGTTATCTTCCTGCCTTTCCAGTCTCCTGACACTTTCTCCACCTCCACACTCTCTGATCCAGTGACCTTCACCTCCTTGCCATTCCTCACAAGATAGTGCATTTCCTGACAACAAATCTTTTTACCATACCTAGAATACTCATTCTCCTCACATGTCTCCTGACTTCCCCGGTTTCCTTAAGTCTCAGCTAAAATCATGTCTTCCACAAGGACCTTTGCCAACTCCCCTTAACTTCAGTGCATTGCCTTTACATGCTATCCTGCATAGAGTTTCTTTGTATACAGTTGTCTGCATGGTGTCTCCCCCATCAAACAGTGAGCTCCTTAAGCACAGGGGCTGTTCTTGCTTTTGTGTTCACAGGCTTCAGCCTAGTGCCTGGAAAACAGAAGCCACTTAATAGATGTTTATGAACTCAATGAATCACTGATTCAAGGTGAGAGGACAATGAACAGCCATAGACTTAAGCTTAAGAAGGAAAGAAAGAGAAATAAAAGCAGACAATTTATTGAAGAACAGGAAAAAGACCTGAGGAAGCCACGGTCATGCAGAATTCAATTCAATATATTTAGTAGGTGCTTACTAAGGGTCATACACTGTGCTAAGGACAGGGGATGCAAATAAGAAAAAGAGAGACAATCCCTGCTCTCAAGGAGCTTACAATCCAAAGGAGTAAGAAAATGCACAAAAGAAAGTTGAAGACAGAGGGACACCAAGGGACAGTAGGAGGCACCCGGTGTGTCAGCATGATGTACCCTGAAGTAGAAAGCAAGCAGAGCTGCTGGTAGAAAATGAAATTACCTGGAAAGCTGTGAGCCTTCTACAAATAAAAGTCTGAGGAAGAGCTTATTATTCTGCCCCCAGCCTTCCAAACAGAGGGGATAAGCAACTGGGGGAGTGGAGGAGATGTTGAGCATCCAAGGCTGAGTCAAACTGCATAGTAATGAAATTTCTGTTGGGCAGCTTATCCTGCAGAAGGAAAGATATGCAAAAAATAATACTAAGGACAAAGAGTAAGTCCATGAAGAGTGAAATGCAGTTAGAAGAGGGAGGCAAAAGGTTGTGATGAGAAAATTTCAGAGCAGCTTCCTGATTGATGGTAGAAAACTTCCAGGTGATGAAGGGGTCTAAAGTGTGTCCACCTCTCTGGGGAGATGAAAAAAAGTGGTCGCACAGAGATGATAAAAAAGCAGATGAATGGAAGGATGAAGATGACAATCACAAAGCCTAACCTCCAACTCACGGAGGCTGGCACCATAAATGGTTTGGAAAAAGACCTGAAGGCAGGTCCTGAAGTTACTAATGAAGGTGGAAGACTGCTTTCTGCATAGCTGAAGATGTTGGGAGTGATATTGTAAAAGAAAAGGATGATTGAATGCCATGACCTTTGGAGGTGGAAACGTCTGTGAGTGACTGCAGAGGGGGAAGGGCTATGCTGGCTTTTAATGGCCGTGTGAGTTAGGGGGACATCAAATCAGCAGTCACTATTAAAGCAGAGAAAACCAGTTTCAGCTAGTGCCAGGAAGATGAAAAGGAGGAAAAGAACAGGTGAGGGAGATAGGGAAGAAGTTAAAGAGGAGTCTTTAAACAACACATCAGGGGACCAAACAGGCAGTGAGTAAAGAGGGCACAGATGAAGCAATTCCTAAGTACACAGGAGACGGATGAAGGTAAGAGGGAGGAAATGTTACCAGAGAAATAGGTAGAATGAACCAGAGAAACTGGTTAGAAATAGAGAGGTGCAGAATGAGAGACATGAGGGAAGCAAGAAGTTGGTATTTCCTAGTTATTGGGCAAAAGGTACACCAAGCAGACAGAGTTTATGGTACTTTATTCAACCATCTACTTCATAAACTTCCCGGCATTGTTCGTACTCTGCTTACGGACACCACGTAGACCAGGAGGAATAATCTCAGTCCCTACTGGCCTTGCGTGTGAGATTCAGTGGATGCATTGGAATTTCTAGTCAATTCAAAGACTCGGCCAGATATAGACAGAGTAAGTCAGTTAATAGCTACGTGTCTTACTCAAAACCTTGTAAGTCAGCCCAATACTGCTCCTATGCACATGCTGCTGAACAAAGGTAGAGAAAATCAGGAAACTACTGACTGGCTCCAATATCAATGTATGTTACAGAACCTCGACTGGGCCCTCCCTACAGCAAGGCAATCCTCTGTAATTAACTCAATATCCCACTTGCCACAGTGGCTCCTCCAAACATTTTAAAACTTCCTCAAATCTCATAGCTCTCCTTTCTTCCTCACTCTCCCTGCTAAGAATCTCGCCTCACATTTTATGGGGGAAAAAAATGAGACTATTTGCCAAGAACTCATTCCTCTCCCCTCCATCTCATCTTGTATCCCCCATATGCCTCCTGCCACTATTTTCCCCTTTGCCCCTATCCCACATTATAAGGTGGCCCTTCTCCTTGCCATATGCCATACCTGCACACATGATCCTGGGGAGATTGTATGACTAATAAAGCTGACTGAAGAGAAAGATAGAGGATTTCCATCTTGATTATTGCTTTGCTAGTGGGATGAATTGGGTGGAGATGTTGATTTGCAGATAGGACAAACCATTATAGTTTAGTGTAGGAGAGGTTAAAAAGTGAGTGGAATGTTATAGGAAGTGGTACTATTGGGATTTAAAATGTTAGGGTTTAGGGGTGCTAGGGACCCCAAAATACCGACATACCAGGTCCTGTCCAAATGAAGCCTTCTTTCAGCCAACACAAAACAAAGTTTAAAGATTTGACATATTGGGTAGACTCCTAAGGAACCTAAGCATTGGTGACAGTTGTACTGACAAGCAGGCCAGATTGAATTTTGGCTAGATTGAATCTGAGCACTTTCATGGAGGCAAGATGGATCTTATATACAGAAAGACTGTGGGAAGGATCTAGGGATGGCCAAGTAGTCTGGGGTGACTAGAAAAGGAGATTAGGGAGCATCTTGAGGAGGAGTCTAAGAGGGATCTTGATGGGACTGGGATAACTAGAGGTCAGATTCTCAGGAACCAAGAGAACAGGATTTTCATGGGATCAAGGGCAGGAAGCAGCAGGAAGCCACCCAGAGGTAACAGACAATGGACGGCTAGGATAGATTAAGAGTAATAGATTTTGGCATGAAAAGGTCAGATTAAGTGAGAAAATTCAGGAAGAATTCAAGGTGGGGGTTTCCCAGGGCCTATGGACAAATGGGACTCAAATTCTTTTGGGGTAAAGGGAAACAGTCTTGGCTAAGGCCTGTACCCCATCAGTACTTCATGGAGGGAAATGTAGGTGAGATGAAGAAGAGATTTTGAGAGAACTCAGAGGAATCTCAAATGGATTAGACAAGGCTTTGTTTCTGATTCTGGATTTGCTTCAGGCTTACAAGAATGGGGAGGGCCATCAGTCATTTGGAATCAGTGTGAGAGAGACCAGAGCTCTCAATACCCAAGACATGAAGCAGGAAGTCAATTTGTTCCTCAATTAGCCTTCATTACTTCCCACCTGCTGGTGCAGACTGTACTGACTGTACAGTAGGCTGTAACACCAGGCCCTGTTCCCAGATCTCCTTCTCAAAATCAGCTGTGCCCAAGGGATGTAGACCTTTATGATCTCTCAGCCTGTCTTGGTCGGAATTCCCCACTGACTGTGGCACCAAGGGACAAAATCCAAAGCATTTTTTTTTGTTCTTCCCAGCATCCTCAAACCCCAAAGGCAGACACTGAATTAGATCAGAGGATCTTAACCTTTTTGTGTTCTAGACTCCCTAGAACAGAAAGGCTGGTGAAGACAATGGAGCCCTTCTCAAAACCATGTTTTTAAATGCATAAAATATTTGAGATTACAAAAGAAAATCAGTGTTATTGAAACACAATGATTGAAACATTTTTAAAAACAACTTCATGAACTCTCAGTAAAGAGGCTTCATAATAGACCATGGTGAATCCTCCAGCTTTGACTTCCTTTGCTTCTATCCCAAACCCCAGGGCAGCAGAGGCAGAAATTGGACTCACCCAAGCTTAGGCAAAACTAACTCAAATCTCAAAAAATTCCAGCTAGACTTAGTCCATATTAAGTATGTCCCTGTCTTGAATGGGAAAAAAAATAGCCTTAGTCATTTTTTCAACCATCTTTTATTCCTTTATTCTTAAAGTTGAAAGATTAATTATTTTGCAAATTAATAATGATTTGGGTAGAAAATTTGTTCCAACTCTAATAATCAGAGAAATATAAATTAAGCAACTTCAAAAGACTATGTTAGACCCATTAAGTTGGCAAAGGACCGAAACGTGAAATTCACAATAGGCACATGATTACAATGACAGCAGATATGTACACTGGTACAAAGTTTCTGGAAAGCAATATAAAACAAGCATCAAATGCTACGAAAGTGCTAATATTCTTTGACCCATTGACTTTCCTTCTAAGAGGAGACCCTAAGGACATTACTGAAAAGGAGTAAAAGAAAAGACTACAAAAAACATTAATAGGGACATTAATCCTAACAGCCCCAAACTGGAAACAACCCATGTATTTATGGTTGAAGGAATGGTTAAACACATCTGGGCATGTGAATGTAATGGAATATCAGTGGCCTCAAGGAAGGAGAAAGGTAAAGATTACGATGAACAACGGGAAGATTTCTACGAAGCGACGCAGATTGAACAAAATCAAGAAAAACAAAAAGAACCCTACAGACATTGGCTAAAAAGACCGAAGTAACAGCAGCAACAATATAACACCAAAAAAATCACCAGGAAAACAAGCATTCTGAAGGGAACCAGGAGGCCAATGAGATGTCTGTGTGGCCATCTTGTTATAGTTAATATAAATAGTTAAATGCTTCCCAAACTTTAAATAATGGAATTTATGATTTAATCTGTGAGCATTTCTTCTTATTTTTGTCATATTCGTGTGTGTTTTGTTTATTTTTATAGAGTTCAGAACAAAAAGGAACCCCAAACAACTTGCTACAGTGTCATAGGTTATGGACCGGTACAGACCTTGCATCAGTCTTCCACTTAGGCAATGTGCCTCCCCAACCCTCAATGATAGCAAAGAGGGGCATCATAGCAAGGACAGTCTTTACCTCTCAAAGCACCAAATGTTGCCATTTGGACTCTCTATCATGGGACAAATAATAAATCTTTAGGAAACTTTCCCTACATAAACCTTTACCCTTGAAGGTCAGTCTTTAAGGGATTCTTCAGCCTGAAGTCTCTGTGGTAAGACAAACCTGACTCAAGTGGATCTTCGTGGTCATTACAATTGAGCATGAATGGTCTGATACTTTCAGAGGGTTCAGCTGGCACTGGAAGTTTTCCCACACTCGTTCAATTTGGGGGGCTTCTCCCCAGGCTGAAGCCTCTGCTGTGTAAGAGGACGGCCCCTCTGACCAAAGGCTTTTCCACGTTTGTTGCTTTTATTTTGCTTCTCTCCATTATGAATTCTCTGATGATAAATGGAAGATGACCAATGACTGAAGGCTTTTCCACATTCATTACACACAAATGGTTTCTCCCCAGTATGAATTCTTTTGTGTTCAGTAAAGTTCCCTCTGTGACTGAAGGCTTTCCCACATTCCTTACATTCAAAAGGTTTCTCTCCAGTATGAATTCTCTGATGTTCAGTAAGTTTTCCTCTCTGGTTGAAAGCTTTGCCACATTCATTACATTCATAGGGCTTCTCTCCAGAATGGATTCTCTGATGATAAATAAGAGATGTCCTATGGCTAAAGGTTTTCCCACATTCATTACATTTAAAGGGTTTCTCTCCAGTGTGAATTCTCTGATGCAGAGTAAGGTTTGAGTTTTGCCGAAAGGCTTTCCCACATTCGTTGCACTGATACGGTTTTTCTCCAGTATGAATTCGCTTATGTTCAGTAAGGTGACCACTCTGACTGAAGGCTCTCCCACATTCATTGCAAGCAAAGGGCTTCTCTCCAGTGTGAATTCTCCTGTGTTTATTAAGGTTTCCTCTCTGACTAAATGTTTTCCCACAGTCATCACACTCAAAGGGCTTTGACCCTGTGTGAATCCTTTGATGTTCAGTAAGGCTTCCCCACTGATTGAGGGCCTTCTCACACTGAGCAAGGGGTATTTCTACAATGTGGATTCTCTTATGTTTAATAAAGGAAGAACACGTACTGAAGGCTTTCCCACATTCATTACACCGATAAGGCTTCTCTCCAGTGTGAGTTCTCTGATGGTCAATGAGATGTCCTCTCTGCGTGAAGGCTTTGCCACATTCATTACATTGAAAAGGTTTCTCCCCCGTGTGAATCCTCTGATGTTTAATCAGGTGCCCTCTCTGGCTGAAGGCTTTTCCACACTCATTACACTGATAGGGCTTCTCTCCAGTATGAATTCTCTGGTGTTCTGTAAGGCTTCCCCACCGACTGAAAGCTTTCCCACATGCATTACATTTGTGGGGCTTCTCTCCAGTATGAATGCTCTGGTGCTGAGTAAGATATGACCTTCTGCTGAAGGTTTTGCCACATTCATTACATTCATACAGCTTTTCTCCAGGATGGAGTCTACGAAACTGAATGAGGTCTGAGTGGTAACTGAAGGGTTTCCTGCATTTATTATACCTGTAAAACTTACTCCCTAAGGAGATTCTATTGCGCTTAATCAGATCTGAAAAGAGTTTTATGTTCTTTCCTGGTGTGTCATATTTATGGAGACTCTTTCGTGTAGGAACTTTTGGCTGTAAAACAAAGACTGATCCCAGACTAAAACTTCTTCCCAGTGTAGTACATTCGGGGACACTCACCTTATTCAAAGCTCTTCTGTGAGTGACTGTTACTTGTCTGAACTGTTTCTCCGGTTTAGCCTTCTGTCTCTGTAGCCTGACATTCCACTCCCCAGTTTTTCCTATCTTGGAATACCAGGGACCATCCTTTGGTGGGCTTTGCTGTAACGGAGCTCCCATGGGAAGGCCATGTGTTGGAGGTGAGTCATGGATTTTACACTTAGCATAACAACTAAGTGAATCTGAAAGAAATCAGAAATAAAAAGAACCATCAATAGCCACTCATCTTTGTGAGGGAGAATGCAAAATGCGTTAGGTTTAGATTTCTGGGCCTTCCAGCATGGAAAAAGAAGGTAAAACAAACTCTCTTAAGAGGGAATTGAAGCCAGAGACAGCCCAAGAGACAGCAGCATACCACCAATGCCAAGAATTAATTATGTTCCAGAATACTTAGGGGGTGAAGTGGCAGGGGATGATGGGAGGAACCCTGGACTGAGAGCCTCTAGGGTAGTGGTTCTCAACCTTTTCTAATGCCATGACCCTTTAATACTGCTATGTGGGCATGTCTGTATGTGGTTGGACCTGCCTGGAGACAGAGGAGTAGTGTCTCGGTTCCCAAGACCACTGGAAATACGTGTTTTCCTAAGATGTTCTTAGGTGACCCCTGTGAAAGGGTCATTTGACCCCCAAAGGGGTCACGACTCACAGATGGAGAACCACTGCTTTAGGGGATCTTCACTTTGTTGGTGTCCTGGAGCCCTTGGCAGCTGATACAGCAAACCCGCTCAGAATCATGTCTGTCCCTACATTCATGGTTGAAAAGAATGCCAGTAAAAATGGTCCCTCATCTACAACCTCCTGAGATGATGCTCTCTCCACAAGGAAAAGATTATGTGTTACTTTGTATCTCTGTACAGTCCCCCATCACCACCTCCAGCCCCACCACCCTGCTCAGTAAACAGAAAGCTCTCAGAGGGCAGGAATCGTTTCACTGTTGCCTTTTTACTCCCTGTGTCTATTCATGTTACATTGTAGGGATTAGCTGATGCTTATTGAGTAGAGCGGCTTCTTCCACTCATCTTGAAGATTCTGTGCTCTGAAAACACCAGGGCAGCACTAAAAACGGAATTAGCAGTTCTCACTTCATGCAGCACAATAAATTCTAAACTGAATCAGCAATCCATCTATTTAAAAATCATAAAAATAATTGGACACAAGTGCCTTTTATCACCATGATAGAGGCTCGCCGTAAGCAAATGAAAGGAACTACAGGAGAGAGAATAAAGGTGTTTGATTATAGAAAGAGCTTTTGCGCAACAAAAAGCAATGCTTCCAAAAGAAAAAAGAAAGAAAGCCCAGGAGGAGGGGAGGTTTTCCATATATGCTTCTTATAAAATTGATATTCAAATACAAGAAAATGTCCCAAAATAGTCTTAGCAGCAATATTTGTAATAGCAAAAGTTTGAAACCAAGTGGAAATAAATGAATGGCTAAGCAAATGAGACTGGAAAAATGCAATGGAATCTTACTGTGCAATCACTGAGTTCATTTTGTGAAGCACCTGCCCTGTGCTAAGAAGCATGCCGGGTGCTGGAAGGTGCAGAGACAAAAGGAAATGCCCTCCCCCCATCCCCCCGCAAAGGAGCACAGCTAAGAAATGGCAGAAGTGAAGGAACCAGAGAAATGTGCACAGAGCCGTGATCTAGAGAAAGCCAATTCCGAAGAAGAACATACATACTGACCCCAACTTTGTAGTTACAGATAACAATAGCAGGAACCAATTTACGCCGAATACACAAAAAGGGCAAAGCGGTCCAGGAAAACAAGGGTCATGTGAAACTCAATGTGCTCCTCTTTGTGGACGAGTCTGCAAATTAGCCCAAAAGAGTGTTTTACGGACACATGGAAAATCACCCAGAGTCACTGGGTTTGGGTTTTTGCTTCATCTTACCTGGTCAATTTTCTTACTTTTGTGCTGTTTTAAATTTGTATAAAAATAAAATTTATACTTAAAAAAATAAAAGTAATTAGAAGGGGCAGAAGAAAATATGTTCTAAGGTACCATTTTTGAAAAAAGATATTCAAAAGCTAGAATAAACTCATAGGAATTCACAAGAGCAAGATTTATTCCTCAGTAGATGTGCCCAAATAAGATCTTACAAATTTTATCTAATACCTCAAAGAATGATAAAAAATCATCTCAAAAATTCAAATTCTCTAGTAATTAGAAAAATTCAAACTAAAATAAGTGTCTTTTATCACCTTAAATATATTAACCTGACCAAGATAGTTCTGAAATCTAATGCTAGCCGGTCTGAGGGAAAACAGGCGCACTATGGTACGAACTGCAGGTGTAAGATGGCTTGAACTAAGTCAGTCTTTGGGAAGTGATATGGAGCTACAAAACTGTTCATACCCTCTGAGGCAGCAATCCCTCAATGAACGCACAAAAATGAATGCACAAAAATAACACAAAAAAACCTCTCTGTACCAAAACAGTCATAGTGGCATAGTTGCCAGTGGGAGCACCAACATCCCACAGTTGTTATGAAAATAAAGTGACAAAACATAGAGTGATTTGCAAATCTGAAAGTGTTTTAATGTGTGTGTGTGTGAGTGTGTGTGTGTGGCTAACATTAAAAGTGATTTTTAAGAAAAGTGGACTTCTAAGAGCTAAAAGTAGTCTTCTAAGAGATGACATAAATTCTGGTTTGTTGTGCATTCACCATTTTTGCTGTGCATGACCCTTGCATGAACTCCAGAACCAGCTGAGTACAGATGGCTCCCGTTAGCATCTTCTTTCACCCCCAGTGGCCAAAAGACTTAGCCATTACAGGGAGGACTGCCCAGCAGTCCTACACTCTCCCTGTTTCTCTTGTCTCACAAATGATGCCTGGTCCCCCCTGATTTGGGCTAACTAACTAGACTAACAAGGACATAGCCCTTCTCTAGTTTCCACAGCTAGTTAGATAATTCACCCACATGAGCTGACCTCTTTTCTTTGTATAAGTTGCATTATAAGAAGCAGTTTGGTTTTTCTCTTTGTCTCATGCAATTACCAGTCAGATTCTAAGACACATTTCCTTCAACTGCTGGCAAAGTGGGTCTCACCATAAATGAATCAAAATTTCAATGTCCCTGTCTCTGCTTGTGCTGGCTTATTGGGAGTTGCTAGTCAAGAGGGCTAAAAGGGAATTCACACAACACTAGCCCAAGATTTGCCCACAGACCCCTCAATGAGGAGAGCTTCCTGCCCAGCATTTCCAAAGTGTCCCCACTGGACCAAGCAACTGAGCCTTTGTCTACCCTTCTGTCTGGTGTCACACACTCACTCAAACAAATGCCTCTTGAGACTTCGCCCTCTGTCATCCAGGGCACGCGACCTCTCTCCAATTGGGAGATGACATCTGGTTTGGAAACTGGAAGTCCTGTTCATGAAGAGAAGAAAATAAAAAGTTCTGGGGACAGAGGGTGAATTCAAAATTCCATTATCTTCAGAGAAAAGAGGGCAGGGAAGAAGGACTCAACTCATCAAGTTGATTCTGCCAGTCTTGAAAAAGTCTTCCACTGAAGACTTTTTTTTACCACTGAAACAGGTAACATCCTGCAACCCAACCCTCCCATGAACTGGGCCAAGCTACCTCTTGAAATGTCCTGGAGTAAGGACATTACCGAGGACATCTACAGGATATGTTGGATTCCCAAAGGGCCAAGACAATGGATCACACATTTGAATACGCTGCAAAAGGAGCACTGGTTCATTTATCCCCTTCCCTTCTAAAAGAGTAGGAAACTTCAGGTCTTCAGGTGTCTGGACTAGGGCCTTAGCAATGGTCTTGACCTGGCATACCAGCTGAGCCACCTCAGGGTTATGGGGTTTCCCCTGGAGACAGGGAGCAATCAAGCACAAAGAATGGTGGCACCTCCTAACACCATTCCTAGTATAGAGTATTCCTGCACAAAAATCCAAAATTCAGATTAAGCACTCCAGGCACACACACATACACACACTCCTTGTTGCCCCAACCTTTAACAAGTGACCTTGAAATGACATCCAAAGGAGTAGTTTCTGATCCCAAGGGAAAATCATCCTTACCCAGAGAGACCAGGTTCTCATAGTTCTCCAGCATCACCTCCCTGTACAGAGCCCTCTGCGCAGGGTCCAGCCTTCCCCACTCCTCCTGGGTGAAGTTCACAGCCACATCCTTGAATGTCACTGACTCCTGAAAAATCAGACAGATTCCTGGTCACTCAAGACCCATTCGTGGAAGAGCCAGGGAGCCATCAGGATGCACTGGACTTGGCAAAGGATAACAGGAGCCTGGATCTATAAGAGAAAGGTCAGAGGTCCTGTAATCTAAGCTCCTCATTTTGCCGATGAGGAAGCCAAGACCCAGAGAGGGGAAGTGTTTCTGTACACAAAATGTGTGTCCATGCCAGAATTCGCACTCGGGTCTTATGGCTCCAAGTTCAGCTTTCTTTCCACTCACTGCCTTCTACATGGTATGCCAAAGATGATAACTACAACTACAAGGAAGAGATAGAAAGGGGAGGGGGGAGAAGAACTTACACTTACAAAGCACCTACTGTGTGCCCACAGCGTGCTAAGCACCTGATGCACGTTAGCCCATTGGATCTTCACAACACTGGGAGGTAGGTACTGTTATTATCCTGATTTTATAGATGAGGAGACCGAGATAAACAGAGGTTAAGTGACTTGTCCAGGATCACAAGATACTTAAGTGTCTGAGGCCACATTTGAACTCAGATCTTTGTGACTCCAAAGCCAGCACTCTCTCCACTGTGCCTGAGACTCAATTTGCATTAGACACTATTGAGTTCAGCAAATAGATATTTGTTCTTTATTGCTCAAGTTCAGTCTAATTTGAAATGTCTAAAATGAACAGTCAAGTTCATTTGCTAAAGAGAAGACCAAGAGTTTCCTTCCAAGATGGTGGCTGAAAAGGAGCTCTTGAGTCCCAGAGACTTGGTGAGGGGAAATGGGTGTCATAGTGTTTGTGGAGACCACAAAGCCTCTGGAGACTAGATTCTTTCTGGCCGATAACCTTTACTGTAAGCTTCAGTTCCTCCTATGGATAAAGTATGCCTATGGTTGGGGGCCAACACGATGCTTGAATATGACATTGATGAAGCTCAGGACCTCTTGGAGAAGAACCACTGCACTGCCACAAGCAATTTGGAATCTCTTGAGGAAGACCTAGACTTCCTTCGGGATCAGTTTACCACCACAGAAGTCAACACGTCTCAGTTTTACAACTGGGATGTCAAGAGAAGGAATCGAGATGAGCCCACCAAAGCTAAAGTCTAGCCTGCCCACCCTTAGTCCTGGGACTCAGCTTTACCAAGGGGCTTGACACACTTCAAGAGATCCAAATTTTTGACTTGGGAGTAAATGCTTTTCAAACAAAAGATATGGGTGGCTAGGTGGTGCAGTGAATAGAGCACCGGCCCTGGAGTCAGGAGGACCTGAGTTCAAATCTAGCCTCAGACACTTACCGCTTATTAGCCAAGTGACCTTGGGCAAGTCACTTAAATCCAATTGCCCTCCAAAAATAAAGCAACAAAAAAAAATTACACTCTAGAGTAAAACTGAAGGCAGTAATGAGCACATATTTTATTTATAAAGCTAAAATCTGCTCTGCTTTAGATTTCATGAAATTATTAATTCAAGGTCATGTTGGGGTTGGACTCAGTCATCTCCAAGGTTAACTTTGACCCTCTGGATCTTTGGGGCATATATGAAATGCGCTGTTGGGCATTTGCAAGGGGTGTGGGCTGGGAGGGTTGCTTTTTTGTTATTTATTGTAAGTTACCTTTGAAGAAGTGAAGTCAGTTTAGACCAGTGGTTCTCAACCTGTGGGTCGCGACCCCTTTGGGGGTTGAACGACCCTTTCACAGGGTCACAGGGGTCGCCTAAGACCATCAGAAAACACGTATTTCTGATGGTCTTAGGAATGGAGACACCACTCCTCTATCAGTCTCCATGGCAGGTCTACCCACATGCAGATATGCCCACGAACGAGTATTAAAGGGTTGCGGCATTAGAAAGGTTGAGAACCACTTGTGTAGAGGTTGGGAAAATTCTTGCACAACTGTGGTTCTGGGTTTCACCAGTCTGCTGTGAGTTTGGTACTTCACAGGTTGATTTTTTTTTCTCATGTCAGTTTGGTTAGTTACTGGTCAATTTACTGAATGCCCTACCCTTTTTTATGAATTGTTATCTGTCTTTATAAACAAGACATGGAGTATATCTGAACAGCAGTAGGGTTTGTTGAGGTGGCGCGTTCATCACCATCTGCTGAATGCCCACTTCTCATGTCTTTTACGCCTCTTGGTTAAATCTGAATTGAACATCCTGACAGCTCTTTCTATAAGGCATCTTAACAGGGGAAACAAAATTAAATGGTGATTTCTTTCAAAGGAAGGAAGGCTTCAAGCTGTTCTGATTTTACAAAAAGCCAATGTGGCACCAGCTTATAAAGGAGCTGCAGGGTTAAATTTCAGTGCCTTCCTCCACTTTCAAGTAGTGAACAATACATTTAGAATGGTTTTATACTTTTGTTTCATAATATTACAATAATGAAATTAAACATTTGTAGGTGGTATAGTTGTGAAATCTGTCCTCTCACCTCTCTTCTCTTATCTTTATGGGTTCATACTCTGGGCCCTCTCTGCAAAGAATAACTCTACCTTAACTTGAGCTTAGTAGCCAAATTCTTATCTTCTAACTATGATCATTGGATAATTTTGTTGTCCATATGGATCCAGTAGAGTACAGCTTGGTACATTTAAAAAATTAGCAATAACTGTCACAGAATTCTGAATCATAATAAATGTTTCTAAAACTGTTTATCTTGGGACTCAGAAAAGACCTATACCCCAAACAAGTGAACACTCTGAAAATAGATTTGACTCATCCACAAATTGTTCCATAGGAAAGGTCAGTACCTTAAAGGGCTAGTACCTTACAGATACCCATCAACCTCAATAATCATGGTCTATTACTGATCACCATATTCTAGGCAAAATTCAACACAAGACAATAAATCACAAATCTTACACTAAAGTGTCCCACAAGTAAAGTTTTCCCACCTCCAGTCACTGTTATACCCATTGTGCTCTTCCCCAAAACCCGTCTTTCTTTGAATTATAGAGATCGCCATGAAATTGTTCCCCAGTAAATCTAAACATTTATTAGGCAACATGCTAGGAAGCTAGGCCAGATGGAAAAGTGTAAAAGTAAACTGAGGCCCCTGCCCTCAAGCTATGTATCATCTAGTATAAGATTCTATGATTAAGAGAAATAACAAACACAAAATGGCCATTTGTAAGAGGTACCCCCTGGTACTTCCCAAGATGCAAAGGAAGAAATGTTACTGTTTGATTGGGGGGAAATAATCAGGGAGGATGTTTCAGGGAGGAGAAAATATTTACCCTAGGCCTTCAAAAATGGGAAGCATTTTCAGAGGCAGAGGAGGATGTAAAAAGAACTTTGGAGGTAGAAGAAACAGTAGGAGCAAAGACAAGCAGAGAAAACTGTGTGGAGAAATCCATTTTGGTTGAAGCACAGTGCCAAAGGTAGTAAGTAGAATGAGTTATGCCTAGAAACACAAAGTAACATGAAAAAAATACTCCAAGTCAGTAATAAAAAGAGAAATGTAAATCAAAAAAATTCACCTTAGAGGGGGGCGGAGCCAAGATGGCGGCGTAGAAGCAGCAAAGCACCGCAGCTCCCACACAAACACGCTAAAAAACTCATAAAATGGGACGCTAAACAGATTTTCAAGCTCCAAAACTCTCCACAAGACAGAAAGCACTAC
>CM053596.1:3650305-3712076 GCA_028646575.1 Pseudocheirus occidentalis | reverse complement strand
GGGCTGGGGGGTAGGGACAAAAAAGGGAGAAAATTTGTAACTCAAAACCTTGTGGAAATGAATGATGTAACCAAGAAAATAAATTAAAATTAAAAAAAAAAAGAATGTCATCTAAAAAAAAAAACAGGTGAAATGGACTTGAGGTGTGTGAAGCTCCTTAGATGTTATCTCCTCTGATCGGCAAGGCAAGTTTATGAGGGGATATTATTATTTCTAATTTAGGTATCAGGAAATGGAGGCTCAGAGAGGTCCCTAAAATTGGTTTGCTTTGTTACCAATTATGTTAGCAAAGATCACAATATTCAAAGCCAAGAGAGAAAATTAGAGAAATTACTTAGGCTCAAAGGCAGCCTAGACAGTGAGCAAGGCAATTATGAAAGGTCAAAGCACCCAAATTCATAACGGAAGGAGGGCCTCGAGGTTAGGGAAAGGAGAGACCGAGACATAGAGGAGACCTAAGAGGGGGCCTTAGCAGGGCTGTTGTTTGTCCTGGATTCTGGGACAGAAGGCTAGGCCTATCCAGACAGTGACCGTGACCGGCGTCCCTTCTCCCCCTTCGTTCTCAGGGTCCCATCCTCTCCCCTGAGAGGGCAGGCAGTTCTAGAGCTGAGGCTGAAACTTCTCGGGCGAGCACATCCGAACAGGGCAAGCGCGCGGCTCAGGCAGTCGGTGCGCGGGTTCGCGTGGGTGCAGCCAGGGTCCACATTACAAAGGATTCGGTCAGATCAAGGGCCCCAGAGTCAGCTGCAGAAGGCATGATGTGGTCATCAAGGGGAGCCGGGCGCGGCCCGGAGGAAGCCAGTTTCTGTCCCAGGTGCTGATCGTGGCCAGAAATGGCTCGGGCTTAATGAGAACAAACCCGCAGCCACAAGCCGGCGGGGAAGAAACTGTCCTGGGCTCCGCGGGAGGAGTGTGTGGCCGTCGGGGGTCACAGAGGGAGGAGGAAGCGCCTGCGTCCATCAGCCTTTCAGGCCCCTCCTAGCCTCGGTCCCGCAGCCTCGATACCGGAAAGGTGTGTGTGTGTGGGGGGGGGGGTGTTGCAGCCCCCCTCCCCAAGAAGCCCATGACGTCCCTAGAGCCCAGTCCCCTGGAGCTCGAAGGCTCTAGGGCAGGTCTTGCGCGAGCCATCCGCGAGACTATGCGTGGAAGGCCTCGGGGGGCGGGGGCGGGGGGGAGTGGCAGCCCGAGCCAAATTGGAGTGTAGTCGGGAACCATCTAACCAAATAGACGAAAAGGAAGCCAAAGTTCGGCCTTCTAGGCCGAGGTGAGCCCGCGGGGTCCGAACGCACGTCGCCGCGGCCCCCTCCCTCGGTCTGCCCCTCTGGCCCAGGCCGCGGCCCGAGTCCATCTTCGGACGGCCAGTCCGGCTACCACGGCGTCGCGCCCCCCCTTTCAGGCCTTCACCGCCTGCTCATCAACAAGATGGGGAACCCCGACGGGGGTTTTCAGCGGACCCAGGGGAGCCCAGAGAGAGCGCGGCTGGAGAGAGGGTTTCCTGAAGAGTCGGACCCGCCGGGCAGTCCCGGGGGGCCCGGGACTCTGACACCCACGAAACAGGAGCGACTGGACGCGGGAAGCGGAGCTCCTCAGGGACCGCGTCTGAACACAGGCGCTGCCCTGCAGCCATGTGTGATCACGGGCACATGTGTGTGCGCCGGTCCCCCGGGGGTGTCCTGGGTGCAAGAGCGGGGAGGTCCCCGCGCGTCACCTCGGGTAACAGGCATCCGCCAGCACACGTGTACACACGTGAGTACAGATGCATACAGATGCGTGCAGGCGGGGAGAGGAGGGCGGGTGCCCCAACCCTCGGCTTCGGGTGCAGGCAGTCCCTTTGGCGGTTTTTGAAACTGTCTTGGGGGGAAGGATACCAGGAAAGCAGGGACGGAGGAACAGTGGCCAAGCGGGGGACTGGGGGAGGCGAAGCGAGGCCTGGGGCGGAACCTAGAGAGACCCCGCCCCTCCACTTCAAGCCCCGCCCTCCTCTCCGCTCCGCCCCAACATTCGCTGAAATGGGCGGACCTAGGCTCCTCAGGCTCCACCCAGTCCCCAGGCGCCCTTCCCCCAGACTTGAGCTCCTGGACCCCATTCCCCAGAACGCATCGGGAGGCCGCTGGAGCCTCTCCTGGCCATGGCCGCAGAGCCTGATGCATCCTGGGAAACTCTCTTTGCCACACTCTGCGTGCCCTGACCTGCAGCCCTGGGGAAGGAGGGATTGGATCGGCTAGGCGCCCCGCCCCTAGCCCCGCCCGGCTCTATGGTCCTCTTCCCCCTCCCCCTTCTAGCCCAGAGGGGAAAGTGAGCACCTACAATGTGCAGCTGAGTGTGAAACAAAGGGCAGGTATGTGCATCTGTGAGTGTGCAACCGGGCGAGAAAGAGCAGGTGCATGCATGTGTATTGGTGAATATCTGTGAAAGTGTAGGTGCACGTACCTGTGAGTGTGCGGCTGCGTGTGAGAGGACAGGTATGTTACTGTCGCTATCAGATGAGATCAGTGTAAAGTGCTTTGCACAGCGCCAGCGCGCACACCAAGCGCTCTATAAATGCGCGCTGTTCTTTTGACCAGTGGGTTGGGGGAAGATGCTGGATAGGATAGGCAGTAAGCAGAATGACACTGGAAGCTTGGTCTTTGGGAGGCGAGCCAGAAGATGAAAGGGGGGAGAAAGAGAAAGGTTTGAGATAAAGGAGGTCTTTTCATCTTGGAGCCAGCACTGGAAGGAGCCTGGTAGGAGGGGCTCAGGATCCCTGGAGCTGGACCCTGGACAGGAAGGGAAGGGTGAGATGGCGGGGAGGGCAGGAGATTGACAGCCCAGCTTCCCGCTCAGGGGCTCAGCAGCCGCGAGAGTCGGCCAGCGTTTGAGCAGCCAGTCCTGGGAGAGTGTGGTGGACGCAGAGAAGTGGGGAGGGCGACGCAGGATGAGACCAGGTCTTCCCTCGACGCTCAGCCTCCAACAATCGGGAGAGGTTGTGGTTTGGAGTCCCAGGAGAACGTCACAGCGGGCAGAGGTCGGGGAGCCCCCCTGGGAGCCCAGAGTCCTTGCTTGTTGTAGAGGTCTTTGAACATCCCTGTGCTGCGGGTGGTCCTGGGGCAGGGCCCTACCGGGCTGGGAGGGTAGAAGGGAGCCACCCGCCCCTCCAGCTCTAGGCAGACTCATGCCTAGCTGTGGACAGGGGACCTGTGCAAGTAGGCGAAGCAAGAAGAGCCTTTCCCTTTCTTCTTCCTCATGGTGTCCCATGTGCCAGCGTGAGGGTTAGAGGTACGTGTGTGCGTGTGTGTGTATTTGTGAGAGTACTGTGTAAGGAACTTCATTGTGTGGGGGGCAGGTGTGCATGTCGGAGTATCTGTATGCTGTTACTTCATCCAAATGAGCGTTTGTGTTGGGGATGTGCATG
Source organism: Pseudocheirus occidentalis (assembly GCA_028646575.1). Lineage (NCBI taxonomy): Eukaryota > Metazoa > Chordata > Mammalia > Diprotodontia > Pseudocheiridae > Pseudocheirus > Pseudocheirus occidentalis. The sequence continues at coordinate 3,708,685 of CM053596.1, read as the reverse complement.
CTCGCATGCTTGCAAGCCCTGTGCAGTGCAGTGAAGCAGCTGCCTCAGTTTCCCTCTGTAATTCTGTCTGCAGTTTGCTTCGTCTCTGTTTGCATGTTGCCTCCTCTTTGAGGGCAGGATCTTTCTCTTTTTTGCGTCCTCAGTGCTTAGTACAGTGCCTGGCACATAGTAGGCATTTATTAAGTGTGTATTGCTTGGTTGTTACCCTGTCATCAGACCTCACTGGCTGTGTGATCACGTGATCCAGGTGTTATGAATGTTGGCTTTTGAAATCCATGATTGCAGGGCATGCACATTCCACATCATCTTGAAGGCACCATCACAAGTCGTCTGCAGAAACAAACCCTCTATCAACTTTCATAGGAGAATTAAAGCTGTTTTCTAATTTAAACTCATCTTCCACTTGTGTTCCTATTCTGTTGGTACATTTTCAAGTACACTGGTTGGCTACACTGGCCACCTGTTCTGTAGAATTTCTATGAGAAGATTGCTGGTGTGCCAGCAAAGAGATTCGAGAGAGAAGAAAGTTATGTGTGAAGACATTTTTTCCTCTTAAAGGTTGGTTTACATGTTAGACATTGGGTTTTTTTTAAACAAGCAATATTTTCATTTGGATTTTAAGCACATTTATTATTCAATGCATTGAATGTCATTAGCCAGTAGAAAAATAAATAATTTATATCATAGCTGCCAATTCATTTTTGTCTGTTGGTTAAAGAGCTAAAAACAAAAATGGATTTCCTTCTCTCAGCAAGAGTTTGTAAAGTTCTTCTATCATTTCCTACCTCATGTGTGTGTATTTTTCACTCCATTCTTATTTTGAATGAAAATATAGAAATGAACTCAATATTTAAGACTGTGTTTGTCTAGTATGAAGCCAAATATTGCAAACTTTTGTTCCCATACAACATCCAGAAATTAAGTTTCTGTGTCATTATTATATTATGTTAAACATCTTCCAAGTTGTAACATTTTATTAAAAATGTTATTTATTACCTGTAATTCTTCCTGTCCATAGCCCATCTATAGCTTTTCTATAGTAAATCATTACTTGCATGTTGACTTCCATAGTAGACTACGAGTTTCTCCAGGGCAGGCCTTGTCTTCTACATTCCTTGTTATCCCCAGGACTTAGCACAGTTCCTGGCACTTAATAAATGATTATTGAACAAGAGCATTTATTAAGTGCTTACTGTTTGCCAGACACTGTGCTAAGTTCTAGGAATACAAATACAGGAAAACAAAATGCCCGAGGAACTTACATTCTCATAAGGAAAGAGAAAACATAAAAGGAAGCTGCCCTGGGTGGGAAGGAAGGTACCTCCTTAGGGACAAGACTGATGGTGAAGAGCGAGGGCTGTGCAGAAGGCAAGGTGAGCGTGGCTGAGGCCTCACAAAATGACATCCCCAGCTTTTGTTAGGTATAAGTTGGGCTGCTGGCCTTTAAGGTTTTTTAAATTCCATAATTGTCAATAGTATCACCTCATAAAAAGAAAGTAGATGAGAAAACAGATGTACAAAAAACTTGGTGTCAGACCCATTTAAAGCAGATCATCCCAAGCACACCAAAAGCCTCATGGGAAACATTTATCGGGAGTCCTATGATAATCTTTCAACAATTAATAACACTGGAGCCACCATATTAGCACTTCACGTTACAACCTCTCATGGGCCCCCATGTAAATGTAGAGATGACAGTAAATTCAGAAGAGCAGCTGGAACACATTCAGTTGGAATAGAACAGGTCCTTGCTGGAAGCAGCTTTTGATGCAGGAGTTTTGACTTTGTTCTCTTCTTCTGGTTCCATGTTTTGATCTTTTTTTGTCCCCTAAAAAGGATTCTTTTGTCTGATTGTGCTTCCTCTGCTTGCTCATCTTGCCAGCCAATTACTTGACTTTTGAGCTCTTTGCCACAGTAAAACTCCGCTTTCAGAGTGGAGAGAGCTGTGTCCCAAATTGCTGGGGTTTTCAGTTTCCACAGCTATGAGGAGGGTGCCCTCTCTACAGCCACCACAAGCTTTAGCAGCTAGCATTCCTTACCCAAGGACCATTGCTCAAGACTGCAACCCAGATCAAAACAGGTCAAAGCAAGAGTGATTACCCTCTAAATGGTGGCTTGGTTCCCCTATAATCTGCAGGCCAGGAGCTCTGGAGGCAGCCGTGCAGCAGCAGCTGCAATTGTTGCACCTCAACCACCTCTTGCCCTGGGGGCAGAGGCTGAACCAGGTTCTTTGACCTTTTACTTTCTCTTTGGTGTTCATGGGTTGAGATGTCTGGAAATCACCACAGCTGGCTGGGCTGTGCCGCTGGTTGGGGCCATCCTGAGTCTGGGCCTGCCTGGCCTACATGGGACTGTGCTCGGCTCCCAGCTCAGTGCAATAGGCTCTTCCTGTTGGCCTGCCATGCTGCTGTCAGTGGGAGATTTGTTTCTCTCTGTCACTTTATGGGATATGTAGCTCATAATTTCTGGGTAATTGGTCATTTTATTAAACATGCCAGCATTTTAATAAGAGGTCAGTGACACTCTCAAATGCCTAAAAACATCATGGCTTATATGCCTGTAGAAGAGGGGTATTTTTGAGGGGGGCAATCAACTGATTAGTTAACAATTAATGAGAGAATGAATATTACACTAAAGGGCTGGATCTCTCCTAATGAACTTTGATTATGTCATTTTACATTTAAGTTACCCAGCCTTGGACAATCTATTCAAAGAATTTATGCTGAGTTCTGATCAAGATTGAGGGGAGTTAATTCAGTCTTATTATCACTAATGTTATTCAAGAGACTGAACAATGAAATGAGGACTGTGGGAAAAGGGATAACTCTGTATCTCCCCAAATCATTGGCTATTAATAATCTTTCTCCCAGCTTTTGTCATTTCTCCTTTGTGTAGAAAACCATGTGCAAGAAGTAATATTCTCTGATATCATGCCTTTCTTAGATGCTTTTAAAATCATCTCGTTATTTTTGTTGGAAATTAATAATTATGTGTCTGGAAGAAAAGATTTTGGTGTTCACCCCTGTTGTTATTGAATAAGTATTATGTATAAATCATCCCTTTATAATATATTTTGAGGATTTTTTTAGAAATAGCATTTTTGAAAGAAGGGGTCACATTCTTTTGTTTTTCACAATACTGGGGGATTCCAGAAATTCATAAATTTTCTCCAGTTGCTCAGCTTTCAAAATTCATCACCTCTGTCAGGAGAGATTCCAAGTTGTTTGCAAGTTTAGTAATTTTTCCTCATCTGTAAAATGAGCTGGAGAAGGAAATGCAAACCACTTCAGTATCTTTGCCAAGAAAACCCCAAATGGGGTTACAAAGAGTGAGACATAGCTGAACAATAACAAAGCATCTTCTTCCCTCACTTTTCTCCAGGGAAGACTTTAATTCCTGTCAGGAGGAGCAAGAAGTTAGTATGAGGCCACTTTGCTCTCCTCAGAGAAAGGGGGTGCCATGTTGGAATTATATCTTTTTCTTCCTTAGTTACTGTTGGTCTAGGGCAGGGGTAGCAAACTTGCAGCCCTGAGGTCATGTGGCCTTCTAGGTCCCTGGGTGCAGCCTTCTGACTGAGTTAAAGTTTTACAGAAAAAAAATCCTTTTATTAAGGGGATATGTTCTGTGAAGTTTGGATTCAGTCAAACGGCTGAACTTGAGGACCCAGAGGGTCCCATGTGGCCTTAGATTAAGGCTGTAGATTCTCCACCCCTGGTGTAGGGGATATGATCAAGTTCAATCTAGCTTCTGATCACTGTGTCATTATGGTGGGGGGGGGGGTTGGCAGAGAGAAAGAAGACCCTAAGTTTTATATTCAAATCTTGACCCATTTCCCAATAAATATCAGTTCTACACTGAACATCCATTTATCCCAAACCATAGCAAAACAGAACTCAAGAGACAGTATACAAAGGAGAATACAGACCAGTCAATACAGAATGAAAAGAGCTTCCCCATTGGGAGTGACATGGTTCAGGCAAGAGAGTATCCCAGATCTAGCCAAGGGGAATCTCCTTAAATTCTCTAGTGTAGGAAGCTAGTGACAGGAACATTAGGAAGATGGCCAATTGGAATGCCTTCACAGAGTCTTCTACTTCAGTAACCTAAAGTGGGGCTAGCCTCATCCATCTTCCATCTTAAAACTGAAAGCCAAGAGTGCCCCAAACAACTCAAAACCTGAAAAAGGTTTGAAGAAGACTGAAGCTTTCACCAACCTTGAACAGCTCTCATAAAAAGCAGAGCATTCATCTCCACCAATAAGAAGAGAGTTCCACACTGGTGGATTTTGGGACAGGGGTTATGTACATAATAAAAAATGCCTTAAAACAATTGATAAACTTATTACAATCAAAGATATAAAGGTAGTTTCATTTCCTTATTTTGCTCTATATTCAACATTATTCAGTTAGGTGATGGAGTGGTAAGAAATTGATGTATTGTAAAGCCAAGCACGATCAGCTTTCCAGAGCTGCTGTGAATAGCTTTAAGGTTTTGATCACGTAGTATAGTGAACTCTCTATTTATACAGCAGTAAACTAAAGCAAAACATTCACAGAAATCAAAGCACACCATTCACAATGATATAACAATTTATCACTAAAGTGGCCACATAATTTTAAATAAAAGATATTTAGTAAGTCCTTAACTCAATCATCCTTAAGAAGCAATCCTCCTTAAGGGATACAAAGTACAAAGATCTCCCTCTCCTAGGTCACATAAAATTATCTTGATCTCTCAGTCAAAAAATCTTCTTTCTTCATGATTGGAGACTAGTTTCCAATCATCCTTAACTCAATCGTCCTTAACGGGTACAAGGTACAAAGTACAAAGTTCTCCCATCCCTAGATCACAGTAAATCGTGATCTTATCAGTCAGCACTAAGTACCCAAGGAGAGGTCTTTTATCTTGGCTGGAGGCTGGCTTCCAGATTCCATGATTCCTCTTCCATGGTCCCAGGTTTTGCCTGAATTCAACCAACCTTCACCTGGATTCGCAGGTAGGCAGCTCTCAGCTCTTCATCCAGTTCCCATTCCATATTGAAGCTCAGTGTCCTTTGTAATTCCTGTTTCTGGGAAGACAAAGTTTAACTGCCAAAACAACATTCATACACATTACCGGGATCATCATCAATTCACTATCTGCCTATGAAATCAACACAGACCCACAAACAAGGTTTGAGAAGTCCAACACAAATCCTCAGCACAGAAATCAACACAAACTCACAAAGAAGGTCTGAGAAGACAACACAAATCATCAGCATAGTCCCAGGACCTCTGAAACCCTCCTCCAGGACTTGTGTAAATAGACCTCTTTCAGGGCTTCCATCAAGGTCCCAGAGCTTTTGTACAAAGTATCACAAACAAAAGTCAACACAGACAGAACAGAGTGCTGCCCACCACAAGTGCTCTCCTCAGTTCTGCTCTGTCTCAGCTTGTGATCGTCCTTATATATGGTGGTTCTCCTTCTTATCCCACTCTTCCTGTTGTCAGCAAGTTCCTCCCACCTTCAAATCACAAGGGGTTCAAACAAGGTGCTAAATATTTAGGTAGACGAAACAAGGCACTAAGTACTTTTTTGATTTTAATTAGATGTATACATATCCATTTATAATTAATCAAGTTAATTTCCTAAAGTTCTATAACAAGTGGGCAGAATAATCACCATATAGTTTATTTCTATGTTCAACAGTCAAACTTTTAAAGCCATCTGCATAACAAATTGTCATAGTCTCCCATTTGGCTGTGAGTAAATGTGGTGGGAAGTGAGTTGGGAAGGAGGGTATGTTAATTCCTCTATAAGCCAAATTTCTAAATACTTCTTCTGCAGGTTTTCATTCACATACATATTCTAATAGTATCTATCTGGTGAGAGAGAGGGTAAATTTCAATGTGAGAGGCAGCTATAATCTCAAGGAACAAATCTCAATTTTTAAAATATTTTAATTAATTTATTTTTAGTTTTCAACATTCATTCCCACAAGATTTTGAGTTACAATTTTTCTCTCCCCATCTTTCCCCCACCCCACCCCCAAATAGCAAGCCTACTGAATACTCCTTCCCCAAATCTTTTCTCTCTTATATCCTCCCCCTTCACCCCCTAACTTTCTAGTAGGGCAAGATGGGTTTCTATACCCCAGTACCTGTATATCTTATTTCCCAGTTGCATGTACAAAATTAATTTTTAAATATTTGTTTTTAAAACATTCAGTTCCAAATTTTTTCCTTTCTTCCCTCCTCACCCACCCCCACTGGGAAGATAAGCATTTCAATATGGATTGTACATGTGTATTTACCCAAATCATTTCCATAAATGTTACATTGTGAAAGACTATATTTCCCTCCATCCTATCCCACCCCCCACTTATTGTTTTATCCTTTGACTGTATCCCTTTTAAAAATGTTTGCTTCTAACTACCCTTTCCCCCAATCTACACTCCCTTCTATCCTCCCCCTCTTATCCCCTTTCTCACTATTTTCCTGTAGGGTAAGATACCCAATTGAGTATTTATGTTATTTCCTCCTTAGGCCGATTCAATGAGAATCAAGTTGTGCCATTCCCTTTCACCTTCCTGCTCTCCCCTCCATTGTAATGGTTTTCTCTTATCTCTTTTTTATGAGATTATTTACCCTAGTCTATTGCTCCCTTCTTCTTCTCTGAATAAATTCCTCTCTCACCTCTTAATTTTATTTTTTAGATATCATCCCTTCATATTCAACTCCTGTGCCCTGTCTATGTATACATGAACATACAAATGCCCACACTCACATATATATTTATATACACATACCTCCTCCTATACCTACATGCATTTGTGTATATATATATATATATATATATATATATATATATGTGTATGTATGTATGTATACACACACACGCACATATATATTCCATTCAGCTATCCTTATACTGAAAAAAGTCTTATGAGTTACAATTATCATTTTTCCATGTAGGAATGTAAATAGTTCAACTTTAATAAGTTCCTTATGATTTCCTTTTTCCTGTTTACGCTTCTCTTGCTTCTTGTACTTGAAAGTTAAATTTTCTGTTCAGCTCAGGTTTTTTCATCAAGAATGCTTAAAAGTGGGGCAGCTAGGTGGTGCAGTGAATAGTTTAATGACCCTGGAATCAGGAGGACCTGAGTTCAAATATGGCCTCAGACACTCAACACTTACTAGCTGTGTGACTTTGGGCAAGTCACTTAATCCTGATTGCCCCGCCCTCCAAAAAGAAAAAAAAAAGGTTTGAAAGTCCTCTCTTTCATTGAATGACTATAGTTTCCCCTGTAGCATTATACTCAATTTTGCTGGGTAGGTGATTCTTGGTTTTAGTCCTAGCTCCTTTGACCTCCAGAATATCATATTCCAAGCCCTTGATCCCTTAATGTAGAAGCTGCTAGATCTTATGTTATCCTGATTGTGTTTCCACAATACTCAAATTGTTTCTTCCTGAGTGCTTGCAGTATTTTCTCCTTGACCTGGGAACTCCGGAATTTGGCTATAATATTCCTAGGAGTTTTCTTTTTGTGATCTTTTTCAAGAGGTAATTGGTGAATTCTTTCAATGTCTATTTTGCCCTCTGGTTCTAGAATATCAGGGCAATTTTGCTTCATAATTTCTTGAAATATGGTATCTAGACTCTTTTTTGATCATGGCTTTCAGGTACACCAATACTTTTAAAATTATCTCTCTTGGATCTATTTTCCAGGTCAGTGGTTTTTCCAATGAGATATTTCACATTGCCTTCTATTTTTTTCATTTGTTTGGATCTGTTTTATATTATCTTGATTTCTCATAACGTCATTAGCTTCCAATTGTTCCAATCTAATTTTGAAGGAGTTATTCTCTTCAGTGAGTTTTTGAAATTTCTTTTCCATCTGGCAAATTTGACTTTTTAAAGCATTCTTCTCCTCATTGGTCTTTTGAGCCTCTTTTGCCATTTGAGTTAGTCTACTTTTTAAGGTGTTATTTTCTTCAGTATTTTGGGGGTTTCCTTTAGCAGGCTGTTGACTCACTTTTCATAATTTTCTTTCATCATTCTCATTTCTCTCCCCAATTTTTCCTCCACTTCTCTGATTTTCAAAATCCTTCTTGAGCTCCACCATGGCCTGTAAACAGTTCATATTTTTCTTGGAGGCTTTTGATGCAGGAGTTCTGACTTCACTGTCCTCCTCCTGCTTCATGCCTTGATCCATTGCCTCCAAAAAAGGATTCTATCATCTGTTTGTGCTTCCATTGCTTGCTCATATTGGCAACCAATTACTTGACTTTTGAGCTCTTTGCCACAGTAGAATTCTGCTTCTAAAATGTAGAGAGCTATGCCCCAAATCGCTGGAGCTTTTGCAGCTGCTGGAGCTATTAGATGGGTGCCCTCTGTACAGCCCCCCCACACTATGGCTCACTGGTCACATACCCCAGGACCACCACCCAAGACCAGGTTCTGGCTCCAAGCACATCAAACCAAGTGTAATTACCCTATGAATGGTCACTTGGTCCCCCTACAATCTGCAGTCCAAGAGCCCTAGAAGCAGCTGCATGGCAGCAGCTGCAGTCACCATGTCTCCTCTGCTTCTAGCTGAGGGGTAGGAACTGGACTGCACTCCCCCTGTTTGAACAAAGTTCTACACTGACCTTTTATTTTGTCTTAGGCATCTGTGGATTGAGAAGTCTGGAAACCACTACAGATGCTGGTGATTTACTCTTGTGAAGTCTGCTCCAGCCAGGGCTGATCAGGGCTGACCTGGGGCTAAAACCGTAGCCTAGTCAGGCCTGCACTCTGCTCCAAGTCCTCTGCAATGGACCCCTCCTGCCAGCCTGTCAGGCTTCCTTCAGTGCGAGTTTTGTTTCTGCCACTTTGTGGGTTCTGTAGCTCTAAAGTTTGTTTAAAGTCATTTTTTTTTTACCTGTATTGGAGGAGGTGGAAGCCAGAGCCATGCAGAACTCCTGTTTCTACTCTGCCATCTTGGCTCTGTCCCCATCTAGGTCCAAATATCAAATTTTAAATAACTCCCTACACCTAACCTTAGAGCAACAAAAATCTCTATAAATATAAATACACTTACACTTCCCCCCCCCCCGTTTTCTGCAGAGAAATATGGATGGATTTGTTTACAAATTCTACAAAGTCTCTACCTTTCTGTTTTAGGGAGACACAACTCAAAAAGTCTCATTCAAGTATTTTAGTATATAAAAACAGTCAGTACTCATATCTCAATTTGGAAATCCAGATTAAAAGGTTATAACTGAATCATAAAGCTAGTCTTTTTTTCCCCCAAAGTCATATATTTCTCTTTTTTTTTGGAGGGCAATTAGGGTTAAGTGACTTGCCCAAAGTCACATGGCTAGTGTGTCAAGTGTCTGAGGATGGATTTGAACTCAAGTCTTCCTGACTCCAGGGCCAGTGCTCAATTCACTGTGCCACCTAGCTACCCCTCAAAGTCATACATTTCTACAAATGGAAAAAGGAGGAAAGGAACCACTTTCTTTGTTATTTATTTCTATCTGCATTCTCAACTGGCCAGAATAAGGAATGCAGAGATAATACTAAATCCTTTGAAAGCTTTGAAACCGTTAGCTGAGAAATTCCATTTTCACCCTTTTTCCTTTGGCTGCTCAGATCATAGGAAAAAATCATTCTGTCCAGATGACTAGAGCATAGAGTTCAGGGATGGCATATATGTTAAATAACATGCATGCACACAAAACCACATATAACTGAGATTCAGGGAAGCAATATGAGTTTCTCTTAGGGATAAAGGTACTTAGGGATCAATTCTACAGCAAGAAATGAGAAATGCACATCATGGCCTAAAGAACTGTTTTGTTTTTGTTTTTACTACCTTTATTTTTCCTTTGGGGCTAACTAGAACAAACTCTTTTAAGAACTCACTGATTTCTTTTAGAAGGCTCTCTAATGAAGTGGGCAAACCTGTTACCCCTCCCCCCACAGAGTATCTTCAACAGAAATACCCAGTTTCTTCAGCAGATCTTCATATGAAATGAATCACCCACCATTCAGGATGGCTTCCTCTCAATACTCCTGCTTGTCCAAAACATCAGGCCATAAATTGAATAGGAGACATAAGATGTGCAGTGCCATGATAAGACACCAGAGACATTCCATCTCTCCAGCATCCTTTCTCTCTTCCTCTTTCATTTTTTTTTCTCCCAGTGTCCAATGCAGCCTTTCTTTTCTTGGTTGTGTCTTATACACTTACCCTTTATATCTGTGTGCATGTTTAATCCCTAATAGAACATGAGTTCCTTTGGGGCAGAAATGGCTTCATATTTATCTTAACCTTTATTTGAATATCTTAAGATTTAGAGGACACTCTGGGGTCGTCTGATCCAGAGGTCCTGACCCTTGAGGAGATTATTTGTGACATGACTCAGGTGACCTGACACCCCTCAAAGACAAGGAACATAAATAACATCTACATGATGATACGTGAGCTGGAGTCTGAGCAGAACAAGACCTCACCTGAAGCCTGCTGTCAGAGCCAGATGTTCCTTCCTCAGTTGATATGCCTGAGGACAAGCTGAACCTGGGAGCCGCTTAGCTGGACAAACAGGGAGAAGTCCCAGAGCTGCCCAAGCCTGCCCTACACCTCCCATGTCCCCCACCCTTGGTTCCATCCACACCATGCTCTGTCAGCTCATCTTCCTTCTCTGTGGTCTCCCGGGGCTCCATGCCACTGACAAAGCCAAGGAATCCTATGGAAAGGGCTGCTCTGCTCTTGCCCTTCTGCACCTTGGATGTGAGACTTCTGTGGGCTCTGCCGAGCAGATCAGGCCTGTCTCTGCCTAGGCCTGGGGGGTGGGGACTGAGGCCAGCTGGGGCCCAAGTGGTAGAACGTGGTAGCCTACCCACGTGATAGGAAAGAGACCCCCTGACAAACACCCAAGGAGTTCCCACGTCACAGTTCTCATATAAACAGGCGAATCCTCTAGGTAGGCAGCATGGCCTGGGCACCCACATGCCTGTCTCAGATATGCAAGAAACCCCACAGGGTCAGAAAACATGGAAGCCCACACTGATGGATCTCCTGCACCTAAATCCAGTTTTGTGGATCCTCTTCAGGGGATCAGACTTGTTCCATCATGCAAATGTTAACAGAAAAACCCATCAAAAGGAATGTGGGAAAATGTTTCCTGGCCCCACCCCCTCTCCTCCAGACAGTGATCCCAGAGCCTCTGGCGACCAGGTCTGGGGCCCACCTGCCTGGTGCCCCAGGCTAAGTACCAGAGTGTGCCTGCCCTGATCTGGACCTTAGCCTGGGTGCCCAAGCCTGTGCAGTGTTAGTCCCTCCATACCATCCCCTGTTCAGAGTAGAGTGTGCCACACTGTCAGGAATCCCTGTCTGGGCCCTTCTGGCCTTGGGCATCCTGCCTGGCTCTTACAGATGAGCTGCACTTCCCTGGCTCCTGGAGGCAGTGCTTGCATCTGTCCGGATCCCAGGTTGAGTTGGCACTGGTTCAGAGAAGGCCAGGACGTGAGGGACCTCCCTGTCACTAGCTATCTTGGGGTTCCTGAGAAGGCCATTGCCAGCTGCAATGGTTCTGCCTCCCAGCTTCTTGCTTTGTGGGACTCTCCACACTTTTCCAGCAGCCTTGGCCTTATACTCTGCCATCCACTGTCTCCCAACTTCAGCCGTGTACATGGCCCTGCCCTCACTACCTGGACACTTCATCCTTGTGGTCACTTCCACACATGCTCCCCAAGCAGCCTTCAGAGGCCGCTGGAGGTGAAGGGGCATGCTCGGCTGGGAGCTGGGGAGATACAGGTTCAGATCTAGCCTTGGATGCTTCTGAGGGTCATTGTGTGATCCTGGACACATCTAGGCACTGTATCCTTATTCTCTTCCTTAATCTTTGTCCTCTCCCTGGGGACTGCCCCAAGAGTTGTCTCCCCCAGTTCTCAGGAATCTTCCTAGCCAGTGGTGAGCACTGTGCCTGGGAAGGCAGGCACTTAATAGTTGACTGATAGCTCTGGTACCGCCTTCCTGTCACTCTTGAAGTGACAGATCAAGACAAACAGTTTCTTGATCCTCAGGAACTCAGCTCTTTTCATTCACTTCTGGGCTCTGCTCCCAAGTTTCTGGACTTTAAAAACCATGTCTCAGCCCCTGCCTCAGGTTAACTTTCCTCAGTGCCTAAGGTCTCCACCCTCCCACCCCACCTTCCTCATCTCCAACTACAGACAGATGTCCATTTTCATAAGTGTAAAATGATTTTTATGGAATGCAAATTTGTCCCTACCCATCCATTTCACTTAGCCTATATAACAAAGGCATACACAGAGTAACACCTTTACAGGAAGTGTAAAATGTGCTAAAATGCAGACACTGAATACAATACCACGACAATAAACAGAATTATGGAATAATGAAGGGTAAAGTTAATGATAATGTATCAGAAATGTGCAGTATGTGGCCCTTTCTCCACCCACTGCTCCTAGCTTTTATCACTGGTGGTTGGATCTGACACTTACTTAAAGCAGCTTTTGAGAGATGTTTGGATGGCTGGCTCTCTATTTTCCTCATATATCTGATGTTAGCAATAATTATCCTCAACTAGTCTTTCAGAATTCTTTACATAAAGTTAAGTTTCATGTAATGCAGTTATGTTAACTGAAAACCGCATCTCCAGTAGACTTCTCTCCCTGACATAGTCTCCCACCAGGCCAGGTCCCATCTTCCATTGGTGGGTTCCTTCTATTGCTGTTGAGCCATTTGTCATGCCCATCTTTTTGTGACCCACATTTTGGGGTACCTATGGGGAGGGGAATGGTTAGAAAATCATCCTTTCTAACAACCTGGAGTGTGAAGAAGCATTCCTCTAAATTCTTGTGCTTTCTCCTCCCAGAGATGTTGAGAACTGAGATAAATCACTCAAATGTGGTAGAAATATAAAGAAAGTACAATCAATGCAAGTTACTCCTCAATTTCCCCCTAGAAGCTGTAAAGGTTAAAATGTTCAGTGTTTTTTCTTGAAATTAACTTATGAGTATTTACATCTCAACTTTAAGCACCTTGTTAAAATTATTTATAGCAAATTATTTTTGTGAGTTGTAAAACCCACTAATCCCTTCTATTAACTGACTTGTTTAGTCACATTTGACTCTTGAGTGTCTCCATTTGGATCTTGGCAAAGTTACTGGAATAGTATGTCATTTTCTTTTCCAGCTCATTTTATAGATGAGGAAACTGAGGCAGAAGAGGTTAAGTGACTTGCCCAGGGTCACACAGCTAGTGTCTGAGGTCAGATCTGAACTCAGGAAGGTCAATTTTTATGACTTCATGCACAGCCCTCTATCCACTTCCCCACCTAACTGTCTAAAGCTTTTTTGTTCCACTTACCTTTTCTTACTTACCTACCTGGTCAGCTATTTTCTCTTTACTTTTCTTGAGTCCATCTTCTCAGATTCAACTTCCTCATCTTTCTTAATTCTCTTAGATCCTTCTTAATTTTTCTTTATTTTCCTTCTCTTATAATCCAGAAGTTATGGATGGAGTTGTGTTTGGGTCTAGAGAATGTTCTCCTTTGAGTTTTCTTCAATTTCTTCCATAGCATGCCAAAATTCTCCTCCTCCCATTCAACATCTGATCTACTTCATGAATCCAAGCCCCTCCAACTTATCTACATGATTCCCTTCTTATTCTATACCTTTATTATTCAGGTCCTCTCTTCTCCCATTTTCTAAGAAAGCAGGGATCTGAATGTCTCTAGGAATCAAGAAATACTCAAGTTTCATGTCCCACAGCATTTACATCTGCTTGCATAATCCTCAGTACAACATGAATAAGGGTAAGTGAGGCTGGCAACTTTGTATACAAAAATATTCATATTAACATTATTCATAAAAACAAAAACACCAGAAACAATTCATATGCCATGTGATTTAAAGAATAGGTAAATACACTGTATTTTATAAAAATGATTGAATGCTGATTTGCCCCAATAAATATGTAAAGATTCCCAAGAAAAGTGGGAAAATGTATATGGCGTTATGTAGAGTGAAGAATGCTGGGCAAGAACAGTGCATACAGTGATAACATATAAGGAATAACATCAGCAAGAAAAACAGGAGAAAAAGTATTCCCCAGGAGACAAGGGAACAGGACCTTTTGGTTACCAACTTGTGTGAATAAACAAACTTTATTTTTAAAAATACTATTATTACTTTTGCATACATATTTTATTGCTTTTATATGTGAATGTTTTTGTTAGTTATTAAATTTTAAAAACATGAATGAAAATATAATGAAATTCCCTCTTAAATAAAACAAAAAGTATTTCATAGATTTTGCTAAAAGATCAGCTAAAAGTAAAACGCTTGGATATGGCGCACTCGCTACATTGGGTTATGGAGCTCTATTTCACCTAATGGCGCCTTTATCGTTTTCCAGAAGAGTCTGGGAGGGCAGGCAGTTTACTTCTCAAAGCAACAAACAATACTGTAGCCGCTGACACGCTGCAAACCTGAGCTGCAGCATTGAACAAGAGATGGCTCCTGATGAAGCTTTCTCCACATTTTACATGCACACAACTAATCTCCAGGATGAAGTTTAGCATTGGCTTCTTTCTCTGAAAGGTAGCCTCATGGCCAATGTAATTCAGAATATAGTCTTCCAGATAAATGAATTGTTTTTTCTTGTAGGTCCAGCTGGTATAGAAAGCATTGTTGCATCACATTTATAAGGTTTCTCACAAGCATGAATTTCCTGATGTGTAATGCAGTGTCCCCTCTAGCTGACAGCTTAAGACTATTCAACAAATTTAAATTTTATTACGGGCATCCTGCATTCTAAGGATTATGGTGTGATGTGGAGATGGGGACCTAAATGAAACAATTCCTGCCCTCATGAAACTCATTGTGTACTAGGGGAACACAACATGTACACAATCAATCAACATTTATTAATTATTTACCATGTGATAGGTACTGTGCTAAATGCCGGGTATACAAAAAGAGACAAAGGACAGTTCCTGCCTTCAGGTAGCTTACAATCTAATGTGTCTTTATGGTCCCCCCCCCTCCCCTTTCATTATGAAGTCTCTGAGGGTAAATCAAAGATGACAAATTGCTACATACTTATGTTTGCTTTTCTCCAGTATGGCGTCTATTATTAAATATTTACAGAGTAGATGAAAGGTAAAGATGAGAGACACCAGGGAGGGAAGGGCAAAGGAGAGGAACAGGAAATCCCCCCTGAAGAATCCTGGGATTTAAGCTGACTTGTGAAGGAAGCCATGGAAGCCATGAGACCAAAGTCAAGAGAGGAAGCATTCTAGGCACAAAGGATAGCCAGTACCAAAACAAGAGTCAGGGCAAAGTAACAGGTATGATGAGGAAGAGCAAGTAAACCACTATTTCTGGATTTTAGTGCCCATGTAGCGCATGTCTATAGGGCAGAGAAAGGCCAAGATTTGGGGATGGAGTAGATATGTGGTGTTATTTACCTTTGCTAACGTCTACTGAACACACTCTCTTCCCTAACCTGGTACGGCTGCTACCCTGGTGCAAACCCTCATCACTTCACAATTTACAGCCAAGAGAGAAGGAGCCCCAGCCAGCAGACTCACCCATATAGCCATCTCACCACAGGACAGAGGATTGTCGGAGCTGGGTAAGGGAAAATGCAGGCCCTGCAGCCAGGACAGCAACTTCTCCTGGGGCTACCAGCATACAGCCTGGATGTTTACAAATTACATACTTGAGGCCTCAGGGACTGGTGGGCATGGAGCCGCAGGCTGCAGGGGCCAGGGAAGGTGAGGGGCCAGCAGCCCCGGAGGGAGAGCTGCCACCACAGGGCACGTGGGCCGGGGAAGAGGAGGAGGTGTTGCCACCTGAGCCCGAGTGGGAGCCATGGGAGGAGCTGCCCAGGCCAGAGGCGGTCAGCTTGGCTATGTCTGACCACATCTATCAAAAGAAGGAAGGAGATGAGGATGGGATCATGAGAGATGGAAACCAAAACTAGGCTGTGGGTACCAGAATATGCCCATCCAAGGGGAGAGTGACCTTCCTGAAGAGGATGAGATGCAAGATTGCGGTGCCTCTGAGGAAGACTTGAACTGGGAGCTGGAAGACGGAATGGAAAACATTGTCTCTTGAGCCTCCTGTTAAGGAGGATAGGGGTAATGAGCTGATGGCTGAAGACATCCACCGTGCCAGCATCCAAGAATTCTGTCTCTGTGCACTTCGGGCCCAGCAAGGAGACAGGATCTATGACCCAAGCTGGCACCATCCTGCCCCCCTGACTCCCCACTATTCCAAAATGGTATTTGAGATGGGGCAGTTTGATGATGCTGAAGACTGAAACTTTGGGATGCTTTCCTGCCCTGTGGGCTGGGCTGGGGGGGGTTCCCCTTGGCCTTCTTCCCATCCATCACATTCCCTCATTCCCGATTGGGAGTTGGGACCTTACGTTGGGCAACGGGGTTGGGATGGATCCTGGAAGCTGCTGCATTTTCATAGACTGTTGTGTTTAAGAAGGAAAAGAAATGCTTTCTCTCCTGTTTTCTTTTGGGCTTTTTGGGCACAATCTTGCCCAGAACTAGACACTATGGCATTAGAGGAGGGGGAGGAGTCTGGTGGGGGATTTTTTTTTTCTTAAATAAAATTTGAAAAAATCAGAATGCTGCTTTTGTTATTCCCCACCCCCTTTAATTGGCTGCTTCTGAGCCAGCTGGAGCTCATGGCTTCCTGGTGCCTTTCTCTTTTCATATTTTCTAAAGAAATCACCCAGTAAAAGTTTGGAGATTTACTTAAAAAAAAATTTACATACTCAAACTTCCAGAAGTCAAGATGGCAGAATAGAACCTAGTTGCTCCAATCCCCCCTCCCTGACCCAGAAAACCCAGAGATAAATGTCCCACCCAGAGTAAAATCCTGAATTCATGGAAACAGCCTCAGGCTTGGGAGTCACTGAGGAAGGAGGAAGTGAGGCAGTCCCAAGTCTAAGCCCAGGAGGGTGGAGCCAGCAAGCACTAACAACACAAGCCAAGGTGTGCCTTAGCACCATCCGGGGAATCAGCAGACACCATCCCTGCCTGCCTCTAGGTAGTGAGCCTGCCTGAGCTGTAGCCCAGAGACACAGAGGGGAAACTTGAAGTGGCCAGACCACCCCTCCCCAACAGGTTACTCTGTGATTCTCAGGGTAACTCAGGGGAAACACTGAGAGTCCTGGCCTTGGCCTCAGTCTAGACACTCAGAGGCTACAGCTCATGAAGTTAACAATCAAATTCCCACCTCCCAGCCTGAGAAGCTCAATACTTCTGCACCCCAGAAGCAGATATCCACTCTAAAAATCCAGGACATAGGCAATTTCAATGGGAAGAAAGAACCTGTGAGATCTACAACTATAAAATCTTCTTATAGTGAGAAAGAACAACCAAATTCAGAAGACAACATGGACTCTACACTCACACTGGAAGGAAATGTGAATTGGTCTCAAGCCCAAAAAGCATTCTTGGAGGAGCTCAAGAAAGATTTAAAAAACCAAATCAGAGAGGTAGGAGAGGAATTTAAATCTACAGTGACCAAATTGGAAAAAATCTCACTGAAGAAAATAAATCTTTAAAAAGTAAAACTAGAGAACTAGGATGGGAGGTCCAAAGTCTAACTGGAGAAACTACCTCCCTAAAAATGAAAACTGAACATATGGAAAAGGAGTTTCAAAAACTAATTGAGGAAAATAATTCACTAAAAATTAAAATCAGTCAAATTGAAGGTAAGGACTCTATGATGCAGCAAGAGTAAGTCTAACAAAATATAAAGATTGAAAAATTAGAAGTGTAAAATATCTCACTTGAAAAACTGACCTGGAAAACAGATAGAGGAAAGATAACCTAAGAATTATCAGCCTACCAGAATGCCATGATGAAAAAAGTAGCCTGGACAGTATCCTCCAAGAGATTGTCAAAGAAAATTGTCCTGAGGTCCTAGAATCATAAGGTAAAATAGTTATTGAAAGAATTCACTGATCTCCTCCTGCAAGAGATCCCAAATTAAAAACTCCAAGAAATACAGTAGACAAATTCCATAGCTACAAGGTCAAGGAGAAAATATTGCATGCAGACAAAAAGAAATAATTCAAATATCGTGGAATTACAGTCAGGATTACACAGGATTTAGCAGCTTCTACATTAAAAGACTGGAGGGACTGGAATTTGATGTTTCATAAAGCAACCAAGGATCAACTACCCAGCAAAACTGAGCATAATCATTCAGGCAAAGAGAGAGTCATTTAATGAAATAAAGAACTTCCAGACAAAAAAGCCAGAGCTCAATGGATCAACTGAATAGGAAGGGATGATATTTTAAAAGGTGAAAATGAGAGGTGGGAGAGGAACATAATGAGAGGAGACAGAGAGAGACAGAATGGAATTATCTCATATAGAAGAGGCAAAGGATAACTGTTACAATGGAGAGGAAGAACAGGAAGGCAAAAGGGAATGGGTCAACCTTACTCTCACTGATGTTGGCTTAGGGAAGGAATGACATGCACTCTAAATTGGGTATCTTGCCCTACAGGAGAGAAAGGGGGGAAAGGGGATGAGAGAAAGGATGATGGAGGGGAAGGCAGGTGGGGGTGTGTGTGAGAAGCACACACTTTTGTAAAGAGACAGGGACAAAGTAGAGAATAGAACAAGTTGGGGGATGGGATAGGATGGAGGGAAATATAATCAGTCTTTCACAATATGTCCATTGTGGAGATGTTTTGTGTAACTACACATATATGGCCTATATTGAATTGCTCATCTTTCCAGTGGGGGAGGGTGACGAGGGAGGAAGGGAAAAAAATCCAGAATCTATTTAAAATCAAGTGTTTTAAATATATACACACACACACACACACACACATATGTGTGTGTATATATATATATATATATTTAGTATTATTATTATTATTGTTTACATGCAATTGGGAAATAAGATAAACAGGCACTGGGGTAGGGAGATCCATCTTGCCCTACCGGAAAGTCAAAGAAGTAATGGGGGAGGATATAAGAAAGAGCAGACTGGGGGAGGAGGTATACAGTGGGATCACTGTTTAGGGGTGGTGGGTAGGGGAAAGGTGGGAGAAAATTTGTAAGTCAAAATCTTGTGGAAATGAATGATGTAAACTAAAAATAAGCAAAAGTTAATTTTAAAAAGATACATAACTGCCTTTAAAAAAAAATTACAACAGACCCAAAAGCAACGGAAAGACATATGTTGGGTACAGGTAGCCTACAACATACTACTAATGATGGTTGGGGCACAAGACGTGGTATAGAAGACATCATAGAGACATCTTTAAACAGAAAACAGGATGAAATGAGAATCAGGGGGGAAAAGTGGCCTGAGTATTGCTCTGGTGCATGCAAAATATTAAAAAGCCCTAGCGGAAAATCTCTAGCATTTGAGGGAGATTCTCCATGAGGGATCTATAATAGGATATGGACAATAAGAGGGCATGGAGTTTGTGATCCACACCAGGGGAGGGAGAACCCTCTTTGCTGAGAACATATGACCATCAAAGCATCAAAATATGAATTTCTGTAGGTCACTGTACCACTCTATTGTATTTTATATTATAGTCGTATTATATTATAGTTAATTTTGTACTTTTCTTCCCCCTCCTCCCACTAGATTGTAAGCTCTTTGAGAGACAGTACCATGCTGTTTTTCTTTTCTTTGTATCTCTCTCAAGATCTAATACGATGTTTTACATATAGGAGAAAAAAAGTGAGAAATAGGGAAATTGTAAAAAAAAAATTATAAAAATGTAGATGAGCTAAAGATGAAGCTATTTTGGATATGCTGAGTTTAAGATGGTTAAAGAAGACCCAGCTGTAGATACTGAAAAAGTGATTTTGGTGGTGATAAAATTCAAAGACAAACTCTGTAGAGAGTTTAGGGCTAGACACACAGAGTGGTAAATCTCACGACTAGAGATGACAACTAAGCACATCACATAGGAGATGGTGAGATTACTGAGAGGTGTATGGAAGAGGCTCCAGGACTTTTTGACTCTGATGTCCCATAGTTATGTCTGAACACCCAGTTAGTGGACATGACGTGGATGAAAAACCAGCAAAATAAGACATGTAACACAAGTGGAAATGACCAGTGTTGGAAATCCTTGAGAGAAAATATTCAGTATATGGTGGTCAACAATGTTAAAGACTGTGGGAAGGTCAAGAATTAAGATTTTAAAAGCAATAAACAGATCATTGATAACTGTAAAGGGCAGTTTCAATAAAACAATAAAGTCAGAATACAGAGCAGGCCTGTACAACCTGTAGCCCACAGGCCACTCACAGGCTGTTTGCAGCAAGCTATAGGATTTCAGACAGCCCATGTAAAGGAAAACATCCTTTGTAAGTAGTGGAAATCCTTTGGTATGCCACAAGTAACAGATGGCACAAGTATGCTATAGAGGGTTTAAAGATAAGTGGAGAAAAAATATGGAGGCACCAAGTATAGAGTTTTCTCAGGAAGTTTAGGTGAAGAGAAAAGACATACAATAGCTACTGGAGATCATCAAATCAGATCAAGTGTTTCTTAAGGATGGGGGAGATAAGGACATGTTTATAAGTAGTAGGAAAGCAGTCAGAACATAGGGAGAGCCTCAAGATTAGGGAAAGAATAGGGATAACAGTAGGAGCAATGTTCTAGAGATGAACAGAATGGGATCAACATGCATAGAGATGTTTGCCTTGGAAAGAAGGGCCATTTTTGCATCAAAAGCAGGAATGAAGGAGATGGGGGGGCTAAAATGTGAAATGGCCTCTAATAATTATTGATGTGAATTTTCTTAGGTTTCTTCTGAGCTTTGTCATTTTTATTATTCACAGGCTTCTTTCCAAAGACTTATTTAATGCCATTCTGAGTGAACTTCCCAGTATTCACTAAATCACAGAGTAAGGAATTAGTTTCAGTTAGAAGGGACATTCCTTAGAGGTTACCTAATTTAACTATCCCCAAAAGGATCTCCTACCATATACCTAATAAGCACTCATTTAGCCTTGACTCCAGTTAGGGTATTTCTCTGCTTGCTGGGCATTTTATTCCACGTTTGGACACTTTTTTCTTATGTCAAGCCAAAGTTGTTCCTTTGAAACTTCCATCCTGCTCCTAGTTTTGCCTTTTGTAAGCAAGCAGAATAAGTCTAATACTGCATCCAGACTTGAAAGGTCTTCAAGGTTTGATCATGTTTCCCATGCTCAAAGTTAAATATTCGTAGACCCACAAAGTGATCTCAAGGCATGAACACCTGAAGAGAGTCCTCCACCAGTCAGTTTACCTTCTTCTGGAAAAAAATTTCATCATACTACTTCTTTCTTAAACTGTGGTGCATGGAAATGAACATAGATGTAGTCTGACTGGGACAGAGTACAATGTAAAATGGTTTCTACTTCCAGGCAATGGTGTAACTTTAATGCATTCCCTCAATGCACCCCAAGACTGTATTAGGTTTTTTGATCACTATATTGGCATGTAATCCAGAAAAAAAATCTAATCATTTCAAGCTGTTGTTGAACCATTCCTCCCTTATCTTGAATTTCAGAAGTTTGTGTTTTTTTTGCTGTAATATTTGGACATTTAGTCTTGATTAGCAATGGCAATATGGGCCACAGCTCAACTCCAGTGTGTGATCAATAAAAAATGAGAGATCAGTTGCATCCACTCTTACCCCAAGACAGTTCTAAGCTTGTCACAAACACACACACATATTATTCCCTTCAACACTTCTCCATTCTTACCCTTCTCACTGCTGGTCTACCTGCTGTGGTTATTACATGCTAGGGCCATTACAATCTACACAATGAAGACACCATAAGCAGGAACACAGACAAAATTAAAACCCCAGCCCCAAGCCCATCCCTTGATCACTTGCCAGAGGCTGGTTTCCCTCAGTGGAGGGCTCTGAGCTCAGGAGCAATGGGAGTATTACTCCACACACTTCATTTTCCCATGGGAAAGAGGAAGTAACACAGGGTAAATAGTTGTGGATGGGTTGTGATCACATTATCACCCCTTTTCCCATAAAAGCCCACTCAGCCTTAGAGTCTACCAGGGAACTTCCTTGTTATCCCCAATTTAAATGAAATTGCTCTCTTGAAAATAACCAATAACCAACTGGCCTTTTCTGAATGTTCATTCTTCTTGACCTCTTTGCAGCATGGTACTGACCACCCTTTCCTCCTAGATTTACTTTCTCTTTGATGAGTTATCATTGTGAGGCTCTCTTGGTTCTTCTGATTGTGACATTTTTATCAAATCTCTGTAGCTGGACCATCATCTATGACTTTCCCTAAATGTGAGTATTGCCCAAGATGGTCTTGGGCACTCTTCTCTGTACATTCACTTGTTGACTTAATCAGTTTTATGGGTTTAATGATCATCTCCATAAAGATGACTCATAAAATTATATATTTAGGCCTAATTTCTGTTCTGCTCTCCAACCTCACATCATGAAAGACCTACTTAACCTTTTGACTCTGATGTCCCATAGTTATGTCCAAAACATAGCTCATTGCCTTTTCTTAAAATTCTGGCTAGGTGGCACAGTGAATAGAACATTAGTCCTGGAGTCAGGAAGACCTGAGTTCAAATCTGGCCTTAGACACCTAACACTGTGTGACCTCGGGCAAGTCATTTAACCTCAATTGCCCTGCCTTACCCCCTCAAAAAAAAATACTGCTTTTCCATACTTTCCTAGTTCTGTGGAAGGTACCACTATCTTTCCTGTCATTCAGTCTCATAATATTCCATCTCTCTCATCCCACATACCCAACTGGTTGCCATATCCTGTCACTTCTACCTCCATAACATTTTTGCGTCTGTGCCCTTCTTTTTACGCATATAGCCACTAGGTTTTCCTCACTTCCTATCTTCCTTTAAAGCCTCCTAACTGATCTCCCTGCCTCATCTTTCCCTGCTGAAATCCATCCCACAGCTTCTAAAAGGATTTTCCTAATGCAAAGATTTGACCATGACCTTCCCCTACTCAAGAAACTCCAGTGGCTCCCCAATGACTCTAGAATCAAATATTTCATCTTTGTCCTTTAAAATTGTATTTTAAAAAATATTTTACAAAATTATTCATAAAATTGTTGTTGAGTCATTTTAGTCATGTCTGACTCTTCTGTGACGCCATTTGGGGTTTTCTTGGCAGTGAAAGTGAAGTGGTTTGCCTTTTCCTTCTCTAGCTCAGTTTATAGATAAAGAATTAAGGCAAACTGTGTTAAGTGACTTTCCCAGGGTCACACACCTAATATCTGAGGCCAGAGTTGAACTCACAAAGACAGTCTTCCTGAATCCAGGCCTGGTGCTGTATCTACTGCTCCACCCAGCTGCATTCATAAACTAGTATATGTAAATGACTTCTAGATAAGTCAATCACTTATTGCTAAATAAGTGGATTTACATATATGTAGGGTGCATGCTCAAATAATTATTGCTAGGGGTGCACAATCAAAAAAACTGGATACCCTTATTTTAGACTGTTAAGATCTTACCAGATCCAGATTCCAATCTTTGATATGTCTGCTATCCTTCCTAGATTTCAAGATTTGGCATCTTTGGCCATTGATAAAGATGTTAAAATAGTACAGGTCCAAGCATGCTCTGGAGCAATCCATTCCAGGGCTTACAGTCTGAGATCAATCCATTAATAACTACTCAGTGGGGCAAGTCATTCCAATTGCCCTGAATCCATTGGACTGTCCTACTGTGCAATCTCACATTTCACCATCTTTTTCTGTGAGGACTTATAAAATGCTATGCTGAAACATACAGGTCAACTATGTCTACATTTCCCAATCTATATACTTTGTAATATCGTCAAGAAAGGATCTAATTTCAAATTTGCATAATCTATTCTTCGTTTAATAGTTTTAAAAAGATAAATTCATTGGTATATTTTCTTTTTACACCACCTTCATTTCCAAATATATCCTTCCCCAAATTTCCCTCCAGGGGGTCATTTGGGAAGGGGGGGAGGGAGAAGAGGAAAAGGAACAAAAAGTAGCCAACAAAAGTAACCAAAATACCAAGAAGGTATCAGAGAATAAAAAGTATTATACCCAGTTGCCAGCTTCCACAAAGAAAGAGATGCTTTTCCTTCATTTTCTGGGACCATACCTGGATGTTAAAATTACACATTGCTCAGTTTCTTTTTTGTTATTTTTTCCATTCACACTGTTGGAACCATCATACATATTCTTATAGTCATCTACTTCCTTCTGCATCCATGTTTTCCATACTTAAAAATTTTCATATTCATCATTTTTTTTACAGCACTAAAATGCCCTATGATATTAATGTATAACAATTTGTTTAGCCATTTCCTAATGACTGGCCATCTATCTGGCACAACCTGATGTTGATAAAGCTATTTATTACACTAAAAATGTTACACTCCAACATGAGTTCTCTGATGTTAAATAAGGCTCTTGATTTTTCAGAAGCTCTTTTCCCATTCATTATATATTAGAACTGTTTCTCTAAAGATTAAGCATTCTTTCAGGTATATACTTTGGCTGAAGGCTTCCCCACATTCATTAACATTCAGAACATTTTAACCCAGTCTGAGTTCTGTGATGGGTAACAAGATATCCTTTTCTGTAGAAGTCTTTTCCAAATTCATTACATTCAAAAGGTTTCACATCAGTGTGAGTTCTCTGATGTTTAATCAGGGCTTCCTTATCACCAAAGGTTTTGCCACATTCATTGTATTCAAAGGATTCTATTCCACTATTAATTTTCTGATGGCTATCAAGACAATTCTGGTTGGAGGCTTTCTGACACTGACTTTGTTCAAATAATTTTTTTCCAAAATGTATTTTCTGATGACTTTTCAGGTAACCCTTATGGCTGAAGGTTTTTCCACATTCATTACATTTAAATGGTTTCTCTCCAGTATGAATTCTATGATGACTTTTAAGGTAGCTCTTCTGGCTGAAAGCTTTCCCACATTCATTACATTCAAATGGTTTCTCTCCAGCATGAATTCTCTGATGACTTTTAAGGTAACCCTTCTGGCTAAAGGCTTTCCCACATTCATTACATTCAACAGCTTTCACTCCAGTATGAGTTCTCTGATGAGTAATAAGGTATCCTTTCCGACGGAAGGCTTTCCCACATTCATTACATTCAAACGGTTTTTCTCCACTATGAATTTTTTTATGGTTTTTAAGGTAACCTTTCTGGCTAAAGGTTTTTCCACATTCACTGCATTCAAAAGGTTTCTCTTCAGTATGAATTTTCTGATGACTTTTAAGGAAACGCTTCTGGTTGAAAGTTTTCCCACATTTATTACACTGAAAAGGTTTCATTCCAGTATGAGTTCTCTGGTGGCTCATAAGGTTTCCTTTCTGATTGAAGGCTTTTCCACATTCATTGCACTCAAATGGCTTTACTCCAGTATGAGTTATCTGGTGACTTTTGAGTAATCTACTCTCACTGAAGCCTTTCCCACATTCATTACATTCAAAGGGTTTCACTCCTGCATGAGTTCGATGATGCGCACTCAGGTTTCCCCTCACACTAAAGGCTTTCCCACATTCATTACATTCAAAGGGCTTCACTCCAGTATGAGTTCTCTGATGGCTTTTGAGTTTTCCTCTCTCACTGAAGGCTTTCCCACAGTCACTACATTCAAAAGGTTTCTCTCCAGTATGAATTCTAGTATGTTTAGTCAAGCTTCCCCTATGGTTAAAGGCTTTTCCACATTCATCACATTTATAATGTTTCTCTTCAATTCTACTTTTCTGATGTCCAGTAAGATACGATCTTCTGTCAAAGGCTTTTCCACATTCACTGTGTTCATGTGGCTTTTCTCCCATATGTATTTGATGAAGTTTAATTAGGTCTGAGTGGTAACTGAAAGGCTTCTTGTATCTGTCATATTTAGAAAGATTCTTTTCTAAAGATAATGCATTAGATGTAATCAGGTTTAAAAAATGCCAGAAGCTTTTCCCAAGTGATAGAGATTTATGAAGACTCTTTCCTGCAGCATCTTTGCAGAGTGGAACAAAGACTGAGCCCAGACTCAAACTTCTCGCTAAGGTATTACAGAGAGGTATGCTCACACTATTAAATGTTGTTTCAGGAGTGTCTGTTCCTTGTCTGGACCATCTCCCTTGGTTGTCCTTGTGTCTTTCTAAGTTGACATGAGCTTCTCTTGTTATGGAATACCAGGAACTATCCTTTGGCAGAGTTTTGTTGAATGAGGTTCCCATCCAAATGTCTGACATCACACTTGAGTCCCTGGTTTCACAATGTGTCTCCTGACTAAGGAAATCTGAAAGAAATTGTTTTAGAAATGTCACTAGCCACCGTTTTCTGTGCTGGAAAACAGGAAACTGTTCTAGTTTCTATCTCTTCCATCAAAGAAAAAGATGTTCGATCTAGCCTATATAGAACAAAGACTATTTTAGGAAAAACTGAAGCCAAAAAGAGTTGAAGATATATAGAACACCTAGCTGCCTAGCATTAAATGACTTACATGTCAGGGAACTCAAAAACTGTAGAGGGGTTATTTAAAACACCTGTTGTTAACTGGGTGTGTTATCTTCTGAAGGGTAGAATAGAAGAAAACCACAAAGAAAGGCGAAACAGAACTCAAAACATGACTCAAATGGAAAACATCTCTGTGTATAAAAGTGACGGATTTGGAAGATCAAGCAATTAGAAAAAAATTTAAGAATTACAAGACTTCCCCAAAATTGTGAAGAACAAAAATATCTTGTATTTTTCAGGAAAATTTCACAGATGCAATATTTTCAATAGTATAAATTTTTTTTCTGCTTTTTTTGGAGTGGGGAAGGCAGGGCAATTGGGATTAAGTGACTTGCCCGAGGTCACACAGTAAGTGTAAAGTGTCTGAGGCCACATTTGAACTCAGGTCCTCCTGACTCTAGGGCCAGTGCTCTATTCACTGTGCCACCTAGCCACCCCCAATAACATAATTCTTAAAGCCATCAAGAAGAAAGGCAAGGAATTTCAAACAGGAATTTGATTTGCACAAGGTTTTCTGTCAAAACAAAAATCGAAAGACACTACACATCATAAGTAAATGAAATAGGTAATCTACATTCTGAAGCCCTTTTTGGGATTGGACTTGAATGAAGCCATTTACAGCACGCTAATCAAATCTGCCAATGACAAAGATCCGGGAGGCACAGTTTATATAGAGGATGGTTAGGAGAGAACAGGATCTCAATAGGCTTTTAAAATGGTTTGAAAATAGTAAGAAGAAATGTTAATAGAGATGAAAGTCCTATATTTGGGCTGAAAAACAAATCTGTGAATATAAAATAGGGGAGGCAGAGCTAGATAGCAGTTCATTATTCAAAAATGTCGGGGGTTTAAGTAAATCATAAGAGCAACATTAGCAAACAAGTTTGCACGGCAACCAAGGCTGATGTGATCTTCCATAGGTTCATTATGGCAATTAGTAGTGCAGCGGGTGGAGCACTGGGCCTGGAATCAAGAAAACCTGGGTTCAAATCCTGCCTCAGACACTTCCTAGCTATATGACACTGGGTAAGCCACTTAACCTCAATTTCCTCAAGTATAAAATGGCAATAACAGCCCCTGCCTCACAGGGTTGTGAGGATGAAATGAGATCATATTTCTAAAATCAGCTTAGCACAGGGAGTGAGCTCAGGTGCTATATGAAAACTTACTGCCTTTCCCTACAGAGAGCCCTAGAGCACTGACTGTGAAAAGGGATCAATTCTGCCCCGGTCAAGCACAGGCTGTGGCATGATAGCCACGACAGCCAGGTCACTTCTGGAAGCATTAACAGCAGAATTCTGCTCAGCTGGAACACCCAAAGAAGGGCAGTCAGCATGCATGGGGAATGCCCTGGGACCATCTCATGCTAGAGTCAGGAGAAAGCACTGGGATTCAGACTGACGAAGAGAAGGCCTATGGGGGACATAAGAGTCCTCTTCCGTTCTCTGGAGGATTCTCCCATCTTAGAATTAGAAGGAAGATGTAGAAAACATGGAGAAGCAGCAGAGCTAAGTGTAGACAGATGTAAAGAACCTCCTAACAATCAGAGCCTTCCACAAGTGGCACAGCCGGCTTCAGAACTACCCAGGCCCCTCTTCCTGGAAGGCCTTCCCTAAAGGACTGGCGGCTCTTGTCTGCTATCTACCATGGGGGCGGGGGACGGAGGGCCTGTGTGAGGTCAGGCTGCATTGCCAAGTACACAGAGCAAGGAAAGAGGGTCCTGAGTCAAAGGGGACAGACTTGCCCTTTCAGGACAATCACGTTTTAGCAGCTGTGTGGAGGATGGACTAGAATGGGGAGAGAACAAGGCAGGGAAATCACTGAGGAGGCTCTTGCTGTGGTCCAGGCGATGAGGGGCTGAATTAGGGTAAGAGGATCTGAGAAGAGGACAGAAGCAAAAGATGTTGGGAAGGCAGAAAAGACAAGTTCTGACAATAGACTGCATACATTCAGTGAGGGAGACAATTTGAGAAAAACAGAACTTGTGAAATTGGGTGACCAAAAGAATGGCAGTGTCCTTGACAGAAATAGGAAAGTTCAGAGAAAAGTGGGCTTTATGGGAAAGAGAAAAGGGACATCCCGTGTGAAATGTCTAACCGGTAGTAGGAGCTGCTGGACTGGAGCTCAGAAGGAAAAGGGCTACATATATAGACTGGAAAACCATCGGCATCGAGATAATTAAAGCCACAACAGTAGAGAAGGGGTGAAATAAGAAAGGATGTATAAAAAAAAGAAGTGAAAGGGGCCCATTAGCAGACTATTATGGACACTTTTCATTGAGGACCCAAAGATATGGATGATAAGCCAACAAAGGACCAAGAAAGGTGGATACCGAGGAGAGAGAAGAGAGAAGCAACAGAGAACAGGGTCACACAAAACAAGGGAGGACAGAGTCCAAGAGGGGAGACAAAAAGGGTAAGGGTCAGAAGTCACTGGTGACTTTAAAGGTAGTTTAACCTGAGTGATGAAATCAGAAGTCAGGTTTCAGAGAGATGAAAGGAAGTGGAAACACAGAGCGGAAACAATTTTTTTCAAGGAGTTTGATCGTGAAAGAGAAGAGGTAAGGGCAATGGCTGGAGGGGATGGTAGAGTCTCCTAATGCTTGAGAGAACTGGCTATGTTGATATGGGCTATAGGGAAAATATGAAGAGATGGAAAGTTAGAGAAAGGTGATGGCCGCAGGGGAAATCTGGAGGAGACATGAGGGCATAAATACAGAAGGACCCGTCTTGAGAAGAAGAGTGGCCTGCTCATTAAAGCTACAGTAAAAGAGAAGGAGGGGTGCTATTAAGGGGTCTTGAGATGCAGAAGGGGAAGAGGAATCCATGACAAATGGTCTCTTCTCAGTGAACTATGAGTAAAGATCTTCAACAGAAAGAAAAAGTCAGAAACAATAACGTTCAAAAACCCAGCATTCAATGAACTGGAAAACATCAATTATACAAGAAAGAACAAATCTGACAAAGCTACTCAGAACACTAAGAAGTAATTATATCTCATACCACATAATGCAGTAAAGTCAAAATGTGTGTACGACCTGAATGTTAAAGGTCACGTTCCCTTCTTTTCACAAAAAAGATACCAATGTGGATTATTTAAAGAATGAACACAACACAACAAAGCCACAAGAAACTATTCTAGGTTTCTAACTAATTCAAATGAAAAGAACAATGAGATAAGTCAAATTTTTAAGATTCAAAATGACAAAAGTTAATGCTGGCTTATGTGTAAGTTCTTAATGGAAAAGAAAATAATATATTCAAATTTTAATGCTGGTGGGTCTGTGGAGAAATAGGCAAATATTACACATTGCTAGAACCAAAAAATGGCACCATCTGTTGGGAAATCAATCCAGTAATTTGCAATAAAACTACACAAACTCTTCAACCCTTAGATGTAGGAATGCTACAAGTAAACAGGAAGGTCTAATGATGCCACCAATAATCTTTAAAAGAAATTTTTTTTAATTAAAAAAAATTTTTTTTGGAGGAGGGGAAGGCAAGAAAATTGGGATTAAGTGATGTGTCCAAGGTCACACAGCTAGTAAGTGTCAAGTGTCTGAGGTTGTATTTGAACTGACTCCAAGGCCCGTGCTCTATTCACTGAGTCACCTAGCTGCCCCCACCAATAAAAACTTAAAGATATTACTGACAAGGTGGACAAAGATGTCCCTCTGCAAAAGGGCTAATAACAGTATTATTTGTCATAACAAAAACTTTAACGCATATGTCCAACAACCAACTAGCGGTTAGTTCAGAAACAGACCAGGATACAAACAGGATCCGTGTCTTACTATGTTGTTCAAGGTCTTCTGCGCTTTAAAATAAACTGGCTGTGTGACCCTAGATCAGGCGTGTGACCCTTGTCCACCTCAGTTTTCTCATCTGTGAAGTGAGGATAATGATCGCACCTTCCTCCCAGGGCTGTTGTGAGGATGAGATGAGACAGTAATTATATAGTGCTTGGCAGAGTGCCTGGCACACAGTGGGCACCGCATGAATGCTAGCTGCTTCTATGCTCGGTGTAGGACGCTTCTCTAACTTTATCTGTATATGTTTGTGTGTGTGAATACATTCATTGATAATTCTAAACTTTATAAATTTATGCTAAAAATAAAATTTAAAATTTAGGAACATCTCTTTCCTAGATAGAGCTAAATATGGAAGAGTTTGAGAGAGACAGGAAAGTGCTTTGCTTCAGTGAAAGTAGCAGCTGATG
This sequence comes from Pseudocheirus occidentalis, assembly GCA_028646575.1. NCBI lineage: Eukaryota > Metazoa > Chordata > Mammalia > Diprotodontia > Pseudocheiridae > Pseudocheirus > Pseudocheirus occidentalis. Next base: position 3,677,953 of record CM053596.1, on the reverse strand, counting down.
CCAGGCAGCCCATGGGGCCTTTGAGGAGAGGTCTCTGTCCAAAGCGACTCATTGGCAGAGGTGCTGCTTGCAAGGTCTCCCACCTGCCCACTTGTCACTCATTGGGACATCACCTTCTTGGCTCCCCCTTGTTCAGGTATCCACGCTCTGCTTCCCTCCAACAGGGAGAGTATATCCAGTTTGGAAATAGGCAGCCCTGCTCATACAGAGAGGAATGGCTAAGTGCTGAGGACAGAGAGCCATCTAAGAATCCAAATCTATTCACAGAAGAAGGCAGCTTAGAAAGCACCAAGGCTGGTGAGAAAGGCTCGATGCCGGGTCAAAGATCTGAGGGAGGTTCAGAAGGAACATGAGCCAGGAGGGTAGGACACTCCATGTCTATCTCAATCAACTATTGAGCACTGATTAAGCAATTATTGTGTGCAGGCCCTGTTGGGGATAACAAACAACAGTGAACAGTCCTAGGCTGCAAGGAACTTCCATTCTATCCAGGGTCAATGGGCACACATATGCAGAAATGAAATAAATACCAACTCTGAGGGGAGAAGCCAGTCTGTGTAAGGACAAAGCAAGGTCTCATGTAGAAGGCAGCTGGGCTGAGGACTAGGCTGAAGCAGGTACAGGAGAGGGTCATGAGAGAAGTAGGATTTGGGTCAGAGATGCCTTCTGAGAGGCAAAGCAAGCAGACTGGTTGGAGTGGACGACAGAGAGACCCAAGGGAAGGACTGGGTAATAAGCCTGAAGGTCGGCTGGAACCCTGTAGGAAGAGGTCGTGAAGGGAGCAGCCACAGTCAGACTGGTGACATCTGATCTCCACTGTGTGCACAAAATGGTGCTGGGAGAGGAAGAAAATGAAGCAAAGCACAGTCCCTCCATGCCCTGCAAGGGCCTCCTCTGGAGGGAGAGTGAGCACTGCCTCAAGGAGGGTGCCAGGCCAACTGCCAAGGGAAGACCTCAGAGGAGGAGGAACAGAAGGGGGGGGGGCGGTCACCTGGAAGACACATTCTCCTCATTCCCCAGGGACGTAAGCCAGTCTCTGAGCTACAGGGAGGGGCAGGGAAGAGGGGGGCTGCTACAGGATTCTCATTTAGGCAAAAGGCATCTGACCAGAAGACAAGCGATAGAAACAATCTGTCTCTGGATTCTGAATGTCCTCCCATGCTATGTAGTCTGGACTCTCTCCTCAACAAGTCCAAACCCAACCGAGCATCTCAGAAATCCCAGAGCCTACAGCAAGGAGGGTGCAGAGACACCGCAGGAATCTGACTGGCGGTCCAAGGGGGCTTGTCCGCAGGAGACCGCTCTGCTTACCCAGGGAGACGAGGTGCTCCAAGGTCTCCAGCATCACATTCCTGTACAGGGCCCTCTGGACAGGCTTCAGAAGCCTCCACTCCTCCCAGGTGAAGTGCACGGCCACATCCTTGAAGGTCACCAATTCCTGAATCAAACATATCACAGAGATGGGTGGACAGAAAGGGAGAGGCTCTCACAGCATGGAGGCTAGGAGCATTTCATGGCAAACATTTACTGATGACTGTTTCTTACAACGCGCCTCACTTTGCACTGACCCTCAAGCATGCGGTCTTGAGATGGGCAAGGGAACCCTTACAAATCCTCTCCAGCAACGAGCTGCCAGGATATTACTGCACTTTATTCCTACAGGCCTAAGTCACACAACCAGAATCAAACAGCCTCCTTCGCCATTACCGGGCCCTACAGCAGATTCACTCAGGAGTTAGTAAAGCACAGAATGGCATTATTACACCGGGAGCATCCCCATTCCACAGCACTTGGGGGACCGCCCAGCCCTGCCCCCCCATTGTGTGATGTAGATCTAGGATACATTCTGCAGCCAAACATTTATAGATCATCTGTCTTCTGTGGACAGCACACTGAGGGAAGGATTTCATGCTAAATGCATATGTTGGTCCGTCCATAAACATTTATTAACCACCTACAGCAGCCAGGAAGCCCAGAGTGAGATAGAAGGCAGTCCTTGCCCTGAAGGACCCCGCAATCTAACAAATAACAGGATAAACAGGGACAAGGCTGGGATTCAGCGGGGTTGGGATTTTAGTTGGGACTTGAAGGAGGTCAGAGGTCAGTGAGGCGGAGGGCGAGCATCTACGGCAGCTGGTGGGCAGAAAGGCACGAGGGCTGGACAGGCCGGCGGGGGCCAGGCTCTCTCGGGGCGGTGTCACCCAGGACCCGTCTCTTCTGCCGTCACCCCGGGAGTCCCCAGGGAACAGCTGCCTCTCCCTGGGCCAGAGTCTCGGCTCTGCTGCCCCTCCCCTTCCCTCCTCGGTGAGACAGAGGTGCTCGGGGGTTCCTGGTATTAAGGCATCGCCCCAACACCGTCCATGACACGCTCGGCCACCAAGCCCGGCTGCAGCCGCGGCCCCTCCGTGGCCCCCTGTCCGAGCTCTGCGCAGGCGCGTCTGGGGGGCAGGAGGCCTCCGACTGAGCCCAGTCGAGGCCCTCACACCTCGGCCCAGGCCCCGCACAGCGTGGGGCACGCTCCCGTCACACAGCACCCGCGGGCCGAGCGGGCTCACCTGCCGCCGGGGGCTCCCCTCCTCCTCCTCCTCGGCCGCCGCCATGGGCCCGTCCGGGGCTGGGCCTGGAAGCCACAGAGAGGCCTCGGGACTGCCCGGCCCTGCCCGGCGCGGGGTGACCTGGTGGAGACCACGGGCGGCTTCAGCACCTTCTCCGGACGCGGAGACTGAGGCCGCAGGGGACTGGCCCAGGGTCTCACAGCCAGGCCGCCTCAGAGGCGGGACTGGCACTCGGGTCCCACCCCCAGCTCCCTCCCGGGGCAGGGCCGGCATTCCTCTGTAGGGCGGGCCACAGGAGCGCCCCGCCCCCGCCCGGCGCCATCACAGCCACGCGCCTGCGCACCGGGCATGCGCGGCTGCAGGTCACACTCGCGGACCCCCGTGGGCTCTCCCCGACACTCACGGGTCCAGGCTGCGGCCCCCCAGACAAGCCGCGAGCCCTCACTTCTTCCTCCTCCTCCTCCTCTCCAGCCTGCTCCTTCCACAAGTAGCGGCAGGAGACGGGCCCAGCAGAAAGACCTCTTCCCACAATGCATCTGGTATCGCAGCCATTCGCCATTCAGGGCCAGTTGGTTGAGGGGGCCTCCCATGGCATTCTGGGAGTTGTAGTCTAGGTGTAGGAAGGCGTGACCTCAATTATCTCATCCACCCTGCCAGCGAGGAACTGGAGTCCCATTCCCAGAGGGCTTCAGGACCAACCTTCGCACGGACACCTCCCAGCTTCGGGGGGGCCTTTGAGTGGGGGGGGGGGCCTTTGAGTGGGGGGGGGGCCACCCCTTTTAATGTATCTTGTTCGCTCTAGTTTGGATTTCCTCCTTCCATGCCGGTAGGGGGGAGCTCCTGACAAAACCAGTGTAGAGACGAACCTCCAAGACAGTGTGGCAGTTCTGGTCACGTGAAATTAGAAAGGTTTTACCCGAACAAAGCCAGGGTGGGGAAACACAACACGGATTTTTGCCCTTCTGGTCCATAATTTTCTTTCTCTGTGTTGTCTCTTCCCGATTTAGGTGCCAGCACATGTTTGTGTCATAAAAAGAATTTGGTGGGACTCCTTCTCCAATTGCCCCAAATGGTTTGTGGAGTGTTGGGGCCAACTGATCTTTAAATGTTTGATAGAATCCACTAGTCAAGCCATCTGGCCCCAGAGATTTTTCCTAGGGTTTGCTGATGGCTTGTTCAATTTCTTTTTCTGAGGTGGGGTATTTAAGTAATTTACTTCCTCTTCGGTGAATCTGGGCAGCTTATCTTTTTGTAAATATTCATCCATTTCAGTAAGATTGTCAAGTTTATGTGCCTACAATTAGGCAAAATAATTCCTAATATTTTAATTTTCTCTTCACTTTTCATTTTTGATATTTGTAATTTGGTTTTCTTTTTTTTATCATATTGACTAAAGGTCTATCAATTTTATTGGTTTTTTCATAAAACCAACTCTTAGTTTTATTTATTAATTCAATAGTTTTCTTAATTTCAATTTTATTAATCTCTTCTTTGGTTTTCAGTATTTCTAATTTAGTATTTAGTTGGGGATTTTCGGTTTGTTCTTTTTCTAGCTTTATCAGTTGCATGCCCAATTTATTGACCTCCATTTTCTCTATTTTATTCATGTATGCATTCAGAGATATAAAACTTCCCCTAAGAACTGCTTTTGCTGCATCCATACAAAATATTTCACAAAAAATTTCTTCCAAAACTATTTCCCTGTCTTTTAAAAACAGTTTACAATTTATCCTGATATTATTAATTCCTAAATACCACAGAATCCCCAAATTTTCTGGTTCCAAAACCTTTTGTACATAATTGACAAGAATTATAAGAGGAGATCTTACAAAGTTTTCGGTAACAGTCTCACAAATGCTATAAGTGATAGCAAAACAATTTTAACTGAAACTTCTTTTGAACTAAAGACAAGGCTTGGAGGTTTATGATTTCTTAAACTGTGGTAATGGTCCAATAGAATGACTTAAGGGCTTCTCAACCCTTTCATCATTTTTTCTCTGATGGTACAATTCTTAACATTTAGATAAGAGAAATTTGTTTTTTAAACAACCCATTATTCATTTAGGTGAATGTGTTTCTGAATTACCTTGCACAGGGAATAGACTATAATTTTAAACCACTGTATACATTTTCGTAATAGTCAAGATTTCAAATGGAAAATCTGCCATCATAGCAAACATCAGGAACAATATTAGTTTTATAACCAAATATGTCCATTTAAAATCATCAGATTTCCATAGACAGACAATACAGTCTAGAAATATAATAGAAATTCAGTAAGAACATATATCAATTGCATTTGTAGAAATTATTGATTTTATTGCTTTAGTATTTGAAACCCATTTCAAAGTTATCAGGTATGGAACAATTACCTTAAATTAGAGAGATAATAATGTTGCGCCTAACATATGCCAGTCCTTGTGTCAAGCTCTTTACAATCATAATGTCAAATAAACATTTTAATTACATATGTATTAGTGTGTATTTCCAGTCTAAATAAGCTTTCTTCTATTTCCTCAAAAAATTGCTTTAGGCATTTCAACTCCTTTTTCTTATTCTTCTGACAAAAGTTTAAAAGTTTGAAATTATGTTGGCTAGGTTAATATTCTAACTGTGCCTTTGGCCCAGGCAAAAGAGATCTAAAGAATTTGGACTGATGTTAACAAGGTGTGCTCAGCTTCACCTCCAAGCAAACACCTCTGGAACTTCATAATTAGCTGAATAGTAATAATTACGAATCACAATAATTAATATCTCTACCATAGTCAGTACCCATTTAAATTCAATAAAACCCCTCACAGAGTCACCCTGAAAGGCAGATAGATACAATTTCTTCTAACTTTCCATAATTTTGTTCGTTAACAAATCAGGCGACACATTTTCACTTTCAGCCCCTTTTACTTAAAACATCCTTGTATTCTTTCAACATCCCCAAATCATCGGAAGAAAGATGGAGGGGGAGCGACCAACAGCACATGGCTTTGTTGCCCCCCCCTCCATCTAAATCATTCCTTCTTTCTCTTCTACCTTTTAAATATTTTCTCATCTTCACTCAGACCACCTCTGCCCTCCTCTATGTTTCAAATAAATTATGTAATTACTAGTTTCAGCCTGCTTTTCTGTATCTTAGAAACTAGAAGTTAAGCTAAATGCCTAACAATTTATACACCAAGAGAATCACATTTCTCCCCTTATTTTGCAGTTTTAAACACATTGCCTGATAATGATGGAGTGCTGGGGTGCTTTTGTAACTTTGTAACATTGTTGTAACTTCATTCTGGAGTGATGGACACTTAATTCCTTCAATCCCAGAGATCAAATATTATGTATCTATATCTATATATCTATATACATATACACACATATATGTATGTATGTATGTACATATATGCATGCATATATACATATGATATGTGTGTATGATGGGGTGCTGGGGTGCCTTTGGTTGTAACATTGTCATAACTTCATTCTGTAAAAATCTCACTTGTATTTGGGTACCTATGTATGTAACATCAGTTTGTAACAAGCCCATGCAATTAAGTTGGAAAAGTCACACTTCCCCTCAGCCATAAAGCATTAACTCTGCCTCTCCCCTTCCTCCAGCCTTAAAGCATTTTCTCTGAAACCATTAACTCTGCCCAGTGGTAACTATCCTTGCTTGGTATAATAACAGGTCATACATATGAATCCTTCAAAAGCATTCTATAAACAAATCCTTACTTAAAGAAATGTATACCTCCTTTGTTCTAGTGGCCGGCTGCAAACTATGAATCTTTCAATGCATTATCAGTAAGGTAACTCCTCACCATTAGACACATACTGAATGCCCAATTAGCCCAGCTTCCTAACATCCATCATGTCAAAAGGGACTTTGATGGCTAACAGACTGAGCACCTCTCAGTCAGAACTGACCACTAGCTGACTCAGTGATGTTTCAAGGCAAAACCCACTCCTGATAGTGCCCCCTCAGGCTTTCTCCCAGTGAATTAGGGGCAGTACGCCTGTGAAGTTGATATAAAAAGTGCATGTCCCTTTTAGCACTAACCACTCCTAAACTCCTCCCAAACTCCTTAACTCCACCTTTACTCACCTAGTTAGCATAATGGCTATCAGATTTATGGTTTTATTACTATATAATCAGTATCCCTAATTCCTGCAGGTTGCAGGCCTTTCTCTGATACCCCCCTGCCTGCTGAAAAAGCGTAATAAACTTTTACAAACTTGTCAAGAGAGCTTGGACCTAGTAATTCTTTCAGACTAAGAACCCTTAAAGAATTTCATAGAAATCCATTCCCTCATTAAAACTCTTCAGTATCAGATACATTAATTTAATTTCCTTAGTACCTGCTTCCTCTGGGCTGTGTGGATTCGGATCCTCTAACAGCTCTAAAAGCTGCTGGGTAATTATCATTTAATTTTTTTTTTCCGCTCTGGTATCCCAACTTGGGCAGTGTTGGGACCCAAAAGAAAAGAATCTTAATCTCCCACTGAAAGTCTAAGGTGGGAGCCCTCTCCCACTGTTTTTCTTTCTCTAATTACCTTAGAAATTTCTCCTCACAAAACATAAAACATTTCTGAAACATACAGACATTTGACAGACAAGACAGGACAGAGCACATGAAAAACCAATTTGGAAACCAATTTAGAATTTGAATTCAGACCAGTCAAGAACTCAGTTATAATTTTACTCTGACTTTTAGCCAATTTCAGAAGGATCCTTACCAGAGATCCCTTCCTGATCTCTAGCTCTGTGCCCTGTTCCCCCAGCATCTCTGACATGCTGGGATATTTCCACAGTCCCCTTCCTAGGTCCCACACCTTAATGTTCACTTGAGGTTCCAAGTGGGACCCAATATAAGCCTCAAAATTCATCAGGGAGATAGTCTTTTCCTTTCCCTTTCAGGTTGGGAAACTTAAAATGTCCCTGTTGTTCATAATGGAAACATCCAACCTGCTGGACAGGGTGAAAAGCCCCTCTGCAGTCTCTTCCTTTTCCAAACTCCTTTGTTTTTTCACCTCACACAGTTTCTACCTTTATACTTATATCCTCCCTTTTCAAGCTTTTTCCTCATAAACCCATTCACCATAGCCACCATCATCCTAGCCTACTGTCTTTGGCTTTCTTTTCAACAAATCCTCCCTGTGCTTCTCTTAGAGCTCCTCCAATTACTTCTCTCTCCAGTCTTCTATCTTTAGTACTTTCTTTCTTCTATCAGGCCATTCCTTAGGCACAAAGTGCGCTTTTAAGACTTCTGCCATTGGGGACTTAGGAGCCATTCCCAAGTATTTAGTCACCTGACCCCTCAGGCTCTGTAAAAAGGCTGAGGGTATCTTCTCTTTAGTCTGCTCTATCTCAAAGGTGTAATCTTCTAGTATTGTAGCATTTTCCCTAAGGGAGTGTCTGGAATTATGCTCACAAGAAAATCCCTGCCCTTTTTCTTAGGGAAGCCTTCCCTTTCCTTTCCAGGGGAATACAACCCTTCTGGGTCCTTACTTCCTTTATTCCTCATTCTACTCTCCCTCTGAAACTTCAGACAAACCTCATGATTCCCGTCTCATCCATCTCTGGCTGTTTCCCTCATGGAAGGATAGAAACGCAGCAGATCCAGGGTCCACACTCACTTTGTACCAATCCAGGTGCACCTCAGTCACACACACCCAGTCTGAGACCTGTAGAGTGGTCTCAGCCACCTGTGTAATGTTTAGCCCAATTCCTTTAACTTGATCTGCCCACAATTTGCCTGACTGCCCCACATACGTATTTCCTACTTATTTTTTTTTCTTTTCTTCACAACAGCTTCTTTATTTTTTCTTATTTTTGTTTTTGCTTATTTTTTTTTTGGAGAACAGTTGGGGTTGACTTGCCCAAGGTCACGCGGCTAGTTTTTTTTTTTTGGGGGGGGGGGTTAAGTGTCTGAGGCCAGATTTGAACTCAGGTTCTTCTGACTCCAAGGCCGGTGCTCTATTGACTGTGCCACCTAGCCACCCCTTTCACAACAGCTTCTTTAATTCTTATGGTCCTGAAATTCTGAATAGTCCATGAGCAAAAATATGGAAGCATGAGAACCATTTAAAAATAATGGGATGTCTTTTTCATCCTTCAGCACTTTGCACATCAGATTTTTAAGATCCTGGATCATTCCCCCAGACTGTTAGAAATAACCAAGAATTTTACCTGGCCATGAGTGAATTTAGAAAAAAAAAATTTTATTTAACGTCTTTGAGACGGGTAACTTGGCCTTTTACCCTTTGTGAAAGGGGCAAGCACACATTAAGCTAGTTACAAAAGTTCTTTTATAATTCATCCAGATTTGCATTTTGTACCTTGAACCCCACGGGGTCAGCATTCCAGGGTTCACTAAACCCTACCCCCTCTTCTCATTTCCACATTTCAATTAGCCCCTCCCTTCTCATCTTCATTTTTTCTTATACTTAAATAAAGGAAAGACTGAAAATGCTTCTAGCTGGGGCAGTTAGGTGGAGCAGTGAATAGAGCACTGGCCCTGGAGTCAGGAGGACTTGAGTTCAAATCCAAACTCAGACACTTAACACTTACTAGCTGTGTGACCCTGGGCAAGTCAACCCCAGTTGCCCTACATTTTCCCCTCCAAAAAAAAAAAAGCAAAAAAAAATGCTTCTAGTCTCCTCCCCTTTAGTCTGAATCACATATCTTGAGAGAGGAATGTCCAGTTGCTAAGGGAATTGAAGATACCCAGGATGTCAATGATAAAAGTTCCATTATCTGAGACAGAGTCTGAGTTTATGGCACTCATCCTCATCCTTTGTGAATGAGACCTGGCCAGGCAGTTCTTTTGAAATACAAGAAGATACCTTTACAGAACAAAGAAAAGTAGTAGATACAGTGACTTTTCAGGAGGCAGTATCCCCCACTGACTTCTACAAGCATTTTTGTCTCTGACATTAGCCATCAGTATAAATTATAATTTCTCTTTTTACATAATTTCTATGGAAACAAAATTCCATACTACCTTACACTGACTGTAGTTATCTTTGAGACCAGTAAATCTCCCCTTCCAATCAGCCCATTTTGAAGCCTTCAAATGCAGTTTAATTGATAACCTGACTTAGTTTGCCTACACAATCTGTTTAACTGTATTTGTTTCCTTAGAGATTGTATGAGATTATGATTCTATTTAACTAAGTTTGTTCAACTTTTATAACCTAAAAGGATGTACAAGACAGTTGTGTGTCAAAAATAATTTCTGTGTTTCTGATGTAATTTTTTTCTAAAAAAAAAAAAACCTCTTTGGAATTAACCTTTGTTCAGGAACCTGTGCTTAAGTATAATAAGCCTGGGATTTCACCTTTATAATGTCTATGTTGTGGCAGCTCTATTTGGCAACACTAGCCTAGTACACAAACTCAGAGAAGAGATTTCTCCCATAACAAAATGAAAAAAAAGACATCTCCCCTCAAAAGAAAAACCAAACCAAACCAAAACTTTTCTCTTCCTAGACACTCAGGCAACAGTCTGAATTTCCTCTAAGACTTCTAGAGTTACGCCCATGTTTTAAAGGACTGGAAAGTTTTTCTATCTCTAGAACCTTGCCTCTTGGTTTTTGGTTTTTCCTTTTTATACTATCAGGGCAATTCCTCAAACAAAATTATTCATAGTTCTTGTGCCACGAGATACAGCGAGCTAATATCAGGCCACCCCTGAATATGGGAGGTGAGGGTCTCCTTTTATTCAATGAAGCAGTGAACGCTCTCCCTGTGGTGGATTTTATCCCCAAATGATTACCCAGGAAATAAATAGTTAGGATAAGGTCTATGTGACCTCAGGCATGTCAAGTTTATCTTTTACAACCATTCTTTTCTGGCTCTCCATTTCTCTATTTTATAAGTTTGTGTTATTGCTTCCACCTAAGGAAATCCTTACTATTCTTACCCCACTCCAAGAATATATCTCAGTACAGGTTGGGCCAGAGTTGGCCAACGCCCATCTTCTGGGCCCTGCTGGATACGGAATCAAGTATTACTTGGAAACTATACGGGATTTTTAATACACCATGGGTATAAAAGAAGCCATGACCTTCTTCTGTAATTAAATAAAGCAAAATATGCTCTACTTAGAACTCATGACTTCAGAGCACCCTGTGTTATGTGTGCTTAGTTTTATATACGAATATAAACATGTATGTATATATAAATCTATCATCTATCTGTATGTTTGTGTGTATCCATCTATCTCTATCTGTCATCTATCTATCTGTCTGTCTGTCTATCTATCTGTCTATCTATCTATCATCTGTCTATCTGTCCATCCATCCATCTATCTATCTGTCTGTCTGTCTGTCTATCTATCTGTCTCTCTGTCTATCAATCTATCATCTATCATCTATCAATCTATATATCTGTCTATCTATCTATCATCTGTCTGTCTACCCATCCATCCATCTATCTATCTATCTATCTATCTGTCTGTCTGTCTGTCTGTCTGTCTGTCTATCTATCTATCTATCTATCTATCTAGTTGAGGGAGACACCAGTCTGTGAGAATCAGCAAGAATACAGAACAGATGTTTTATACCATATGGATCTTTATGATTTTTACAAATGTTTTTGTTTGATTACAGATTTCCAAAGTCAAAGTGCCATATCCAGTTAAGCATGTTATTCAGTTCAGCATCTATTCTTTTGGAGAAGCCATTTCCGTTATGACCAATTGACTTGACAGCTACAGAAGGTTCAGGGAGGAACAACAAAAAGAGCAGCGAGTGTGCATTAGAGACTTCATTTGGATGAGTTTCATCTACCTCAGCTACCTGGCATCTAGACTGATGAGACTGAGTGTAGACTCTAGAGAGGTGAAGCTGAGAGACAGAAGGTCGCTTAGCCCAAGAACTTTTAGAAACTTTGGCACTTCCTGTTCCAGCGGGTTGAAAGTGTGCAGCTACAGAATGGGGTAACACCTCGTGGAGGGAAGGAGTTGGGATTCCCCAATGGGGTTTTCTGGTTGAATGGGTAAGAGTAGTAGCTTATGCTGCCACCTGATGGTTAAATATGCAAACTTTGTCTATCAATTGAATCTACTCCAAAAAAGAACCATTTGTTTCATGGGCAAGTGGGGTTCCTGTCTCAAAAGGTTTTCTCTCTCTCTCTCTCTCTCTCTCTCTCTCTCTCTCTCTCTCTCTCTCTCTCTCTCTCTCTCTCTCTCTCTCTCTCTCTCTCTGTGTGTGTGTGTGTGTGTGTGTGTGTGAGATGGTCAGGGCTGTTTTACATGACATTTTTAGGTATAAGTTTGTATAAGTTTTCTTAGGAACATCCATTTCTTTGAAAATTTTTTTCTCTTTAGATTTTGTTTTGATATCATAAAGTCCCTCCACGCTATAGACCTCCCCCTCTCTATACTATGGCATTTGCTCCTTTTTCTTTTATTTATCTATCCCTACCATGAATGTCACCACCAATGAGCACATTTTTTTTCAAACCCTGGAAACCAATGCCTTAAATACTTAAATACATCATGTAGCCAAGCAAATTCCCATATTGGCTGTGTCTAAAAATGAATTTTTCTTACTGCATTTTTAATTCCTCACCTCTTTAGTACGAGGTGAGTGCCATGTTTCACTCTCAGTCTTCTGGATGTGTAGTTGATCACTGATTTGACTAGAGATGTAAAATCTTTCAAAACAATTATCTCTATAATGGCTTTATCATTATGTAAATGGTTCTGCCTGTTTCCTTCCCTCTGCACCAAAGGTCTTCCTAATATCCTCTCCAATTGTGTCTTTTGTCAATTCTTACTGCCTAAGAAAATTCCATTACAATATTATGCTACAATTTGTTTGGCCATTCCCCAGCAGGGATGATGCTGTTAGATTCCAGTTCCTACCATGAAGTAAACAACTACAGATGTTATTGTAGATATAAGTCCTTTTGTTTATGTTGATTTCTGTGGAGCATAGCCCTAGTACTAGGTACCTCCACATATGACATTCCAGGATTCTAGAGATTCCATTAGGAATAATAGTCCCAAGAATCATCAGCCCAAGTGTGTTTACTCCCTGCGCCCATAATCAGTAACCTCAAGCTTTACCTGCTTCTAATAAATGGGAAACTAGTCTAATATTAAGGGATAGATTCAGGTTTTATTCCTTTCCCCTGCTTGGAGTTTTTATAGGGTAATCCTAGGTAGAGGATGTTAATCTGCAGCTGGGGCAGAATGTGATCTTTTCCTCCCCCAAAGAGCATAGCAGTACCTGGGAACTTGTGAGTCACTGCCGATCAGCACATAGGGGCTAACAGCTGGGAAAGTCAAAGTCAGGAAGGCAGAGATCTGTGTCAGCCAGAGGGAAATTTTCCTAAAATACATATATGCTGTGAAGATGGAGCTGAGTGAGTACACAGAAACAAAGATGCTCACCAGCAGTAGGATGGTTTGGGTGGCCCTCATCTCGGGAGAGGTCCTGGCCAAAATGGAGGAAATGTGAATTTGTTGGACTAGCTTATGATGTCTATACAAAAGAAAGACCATGTAGCCACTGGCAAAAGCCATAAGCCCCAAACATGCAGCATCAGGAAAAGATAATATGGTTGAAAACAGGATAGCCTGAAATCTTGAAGAAGATACATAAGAACAATATTCAAATTTCAGTGATGTTCTCATTGTGCCTTGGTCCTTTCATTTCCAAAGCAATGCAGATGTTTAAAAGTAGGTGGAAAACCTAAGAGAAGAGGCTGGAGGGAATTATGTACTTTGGGGCTCTGGCTTTAAGCTCTGCTGAACTGAAACTGCTAGGAGTTATGGTGATGGCCTGAAAGACACTCAGGAGGCAGGTCATGGTGAGGGAAAGACTCCGGGATACTCTGTGGAGATAGAAAATGATTTTACAGCCAATGCCATCAAGGAAATTCTTCAGACCCAAAGTTGCCATTATCTGAGGGACCCCTTTAAGGAGAAGTACCAAGCAGTTGGCCAAGGTAAGCTGGGTGAGAATGGTGTCTACAAGTCTCAGACTATGTTCACTGAGATATGTGAAGACAAAAAGGCAAATAAGAAAGGCATTCCCTAGGACCCCAATTCCTGTCTGGGAGAAGAAGATGATACTCATGATTTTTTCATTAGTGTTCATGTTCTTGTTGTCTTGAGGAGAAGAAATAACACCAGAGTCAGAAGGACCTATAGAAAAAACGTGAGCTGTGGGCGTTTTGGAATATTCCCCTGACCCCTTGATTTGACTTAGAAGATGCTGTTGAAAATGCCTCCTCCTTTACAGAGATGTTCTCACATGGCTGTTGGCCTACAGGGCACAGAGGTTGGTGTTAGGGGGAGGATGCTATCCTTTTAAACCCTACTCATTGGGGTAATGGTTTGTGACATATTCAAATAATTATCCCTACAATTACAGTCTTGCCATATACCATTCAGGGACAGGATGGAAACCTGTGGTGTCAGGATGATCAAACCCAACTTCCTGGAGGTGCTTTGAAGACACTCTTCTAAACCAGCACTGGGAATCAATCAGATAATCAGTATTAATAAATCAGTTAAGAAACCTTCGTAAAGTACCTAATGTGTCAGGGACTGTGCTGGCACTGAGGATCCAGGAACATAGGGGAAACTATCCCTACCCTCAAGAATTCTAATGAACTAAGAAAAATGTCTCTATAGAAACATTCATAGAGCACACTGGTGTCACTGTGCAGGCTGCCAGATTATGGCAGGGTGATCCTCTTCAGTCAGGAGTACCTCTGGAATCAGAGTGCAGAAGGCTTGGAGTCTCCAACAGTGACAGGTTTTGTTTTATGCCTATTTGTGCATATTTGATTTCCTATGGAAATGCACTCACCATCAGAAGTTCTTACAAATAGTTGACCCTCAAAAGATCCTAAATTTTTGATGCATGGATATGTCAATAAATATTATTATATGTATTTCTGCACATGTAAAAGGAAAAAAGGAGACAGGGAGAGAACTAAAACAATCATATCTTTCTCCTTTCTTTCCCCTCAAATTCTATCTTTAGTTTAAAGCCTCACAACCTTCACATAGAATACTGAAGGAGCTTTTTAAACTAAAATTTTAAATTTCATTTTCCCCCTTCACCCTGCTCCTTGACACAAATCCTTTGTATCAATATGCATAATCAAACAGAACAAGTTCCCGCATTGGTTGTGTCCATAAACACACATCCCATTCTGTATCCTGAGCCCTTCATATCTTGATTGAAATAGGAGGAGCATTTTAACAGCTTTCCAAGGGAACTCCCTACCTCATCTTTCCTCCCTCCAATTCATGACACTTCCTTGTTCATAAATGTTCACTATCTTCTTAGTGCCTGTAAAATAAAATTCACTCATCCCTCTTTGGTCTCTGAATATGTCTACAATCATTCTTCCAATAGGACCAAGAAGAGCAGTAGTACTTACAGCTGCAAGGGAGCAGGGGGACTTTTTCGGTAAAGACAAGGAGAGAGAAGCCATAACTCTCCCTGGATTGCACCATCTTGGAAGAACCAAAAACTTCCAAATGCCCGGAAATCAATCTGAAAATAGTAGCGCAAAATAAAATTTTAAAAATAATGGAGAAAGAGCAGACCAATGAATTGGAAATGTAGTTTTAAAAAACTAGAAAAAGAACAAACTAAAACTCAGAGCTCTAAATTGGAAATCCTAAAACTTAAAGGTGAAAGTAATAAAATTGTATGTGAAACAACCCGTGAGTTAATAAATGAATCTAGGAGCTGGTTTTATGAAAAAACAAAATAAATAATTGGTATGTTGGATTTTTAAAAAGAGAAGAAAACCAAATTACTAGTATCAAAAATGAAAAGGGTGAATGTACCACTAACAAAGATGAAATTAAAGCAATTATAAGGAGTTATTTTGTCCAATTATATATCAACAAATTTATCAATTTAAGTGAAGTGGAAGAATATTTGCAAAAATATAAATTGCTAGATTAGCAGAAGAGGAAATAGAATATCTAATTAGACTGATTTTAGAAAAAGAAATGGAACAAGTCATAATTGGAGCTTCCTAATTAAAAAGCAACCAGGGCCAGATGGATGTACAAGTGAATTCTAAAGATCATCTAGTTCCAATATTAAAAATAAATTATATGGAATAATAGGCAAAGAAGGGATCTTACCAGCTCCTGTCATGAAACAAACATACTATTGATACCAGAAAAAGAAAAACAAAGAAAATTTTCCAGAAACTTCATTAATAAATATGGATACAAAAATCCTAAATAAAATGCTAGCTAAAAGATTGTAACAACATATTGCAAAGATAATACATTATAATCAAGTGGGATTTATACCAGGAATGCAGGGCAGTTTAACACAAGGAAAATTATTAACATAATTGATTATATCAATAATAAAAGCTGAAAAATCATGATTATATCAACAGATGCAGAAAAAAGCTTTTGATAAAATCCACTTATTTCTGTTAAAAAACACTCAAAAGTATTGGTATAAAAAGATTTTTCCTTAAATTGATAAAAAAAAAAGCATTTATCTAAAACCATCAGCAATCATTATTTGAAATGAGGATAAAGTAGAAGCCTTCCCAGTAAGATCAGATGTAAAAGAAGGATGCTCACTGTCATCAGTATTATTCAGCATCGTATTGGAAATCCTAGCAATAACAATAAGAGAAGAAAAAAAAATAGAAGGAATCACAATAGGAAACAAGGAAATAAAACTATCTCTTTTGCAGACAATTTGAAATATTTGGAAAATCTGAAAGACTCAACTAAAAAGTTAGTTGAAACAATGAATAATTTTAGCAAAGGAGCAGGATTTAAAATAAATCCAAATTCATCATCTTCATTCTTATACATCACAAACAAAACCCTGCAAGAAGAGATAGTAAAGATACCCCCTTTAAAAAAACTCTAGACAATATGAAATACCTAGCAGTACACCTGCCCAAAACAAACCACAAAGTACAGAAATGAAAGTATAAAAAAAAACTTTTTATACAAATGAAATCAGATTTAAATAATTGGAGAAATATTTATTGTTAACCAGTGGGCAGGGGTAATATAATAAAAATGACAATTTTTTATGTTCAACATCATACCCATTAATTTACCAAAAGATTCTTTTACTAAGTTAGAAAAAATAATGACAAAATTCATTTAGAAGAACAAAAGGTCAAGAATATCAAAGGCACTAATGAAGAAAAAGTAAAAGAAGGAGGTTTAGCAGTACCAGATTCTAAACTATATCATAAGACAGTAATTATCAAAACCATCTGGTGTTGGCTAAAAAATAGGAAGGTATATGAGTACAACAGAGTACAATTTACAGCAGTAAATAAAGATAATAAGCTTGCATTTGACAAGTGTGAAGACTTAAGATTTGGGGAAAAGAATTCATTATTTGGTGAAAATTGTTGGAAAAACTGAAAATCAGTGTGGCAGAACCAATATCTTATACCAATAGACCAATATCTTATACCATTTACAAAGATAAGGTCAAAATTGATACATGACTTAGATGTAAAGAGAAATTACAAGAAAATTAGAGGATCATGGAACACATTACTTATCAGACTTATGAAAAGATGAACAATTTATGGATGCATGAGAGATACAGAGCAGCATGAGGTATAAAATAGATCATTTTTATTACACAAAATTTTAAAAAAGTTTTTGTACAAATAAAACAAATGTAGTCAAGCGAAGCAGAAAATTGTCTGTGGGGGGAACTTTTACAGACAGTTTCTCAAATAAAGGTCTCATCTCAAATATATAAAGAACTTTGTCAAATCTATAAGAATAGGAATCATTCCCCAATCGATAAATGGTCAAAGGATACAAATAGACTTTTTTTCAATGAAGAACTCAAAACAATTTATGGTCATATAAAAATGCTCTCAAGTGATTGCTTAGAAGAAATGCAAATTAAGACAGCTTTGAGATATCATTTTACACCAGATTAGCTAAAATGACTGAAGGGGAAAGCAACAAATGTTGGAAGGGAAGTGGAAAAATTTGGACACTAACATTGTTGGTGGAGTTGTGAGCTGATCCAACCATTCTGAAGAGCAATCTGGAATTATGCCCAAAGAGTTATTAAACTACCTTTTCCCTCAGTATCAGCGTTAGCTCTATTTCCAAAGGTGATTAAGGGAAAAGGAAAAGACTCTCTATGTTATAAAATGTTTATAGCAGTTCTTTTTGTTGTGGCAAAGAACTGGAAATTTCAGGGAAACCCATCAATTGAGGAATGTCTGTACAAGCTGTGGTGTATGGTTGTAATGGAATACTACTGTGCTATAACAAATGATGAGCTGAATGATCTCAGAAATGCATGGACTTACATGAAATGGTGAAGTGAAGTGAACAGAAAGAAGAGAAACTTGTATATAGTAACGACAATATTGTATTAAGAAAGACTTTGAGTGATTGATATGCAAATTAAAAATAAAGGACACAGGAAGATAGACAATATCTGCATCCAGAGAAAGAACTGATAAATATAAGTATGTATAGAATAATTTTACACACATGCATACACACACACATATAATGATAGCTTTCTTTAGGGTGGGGCAGGTGGAAAGGGAAGAAAAAAAGGAAAAAAGAAAAATTTATGGGATAATTGTTGTAAATTTAGAAGGATTATTTGTTTTATAAAAATAAACAAATAGATGGATGAATGAATAAGTAAAGACCTACAGCTTAGGACAGTGCCTTCTTACTATCAGGGGAACAGAGTTCAATTTTAACAAAAGATTCAAAGATGAGAAAGAGACTAGAAAAATGAGCAAACAAAAAGAACCTATCCATAAAAAGCTACTGTGGTGTGAGGGAAAACAAAGACACAAACTCAGAAGACAACAATGTGAAAACAGATACAAGCAAGCAAAGCCTCAAAGAAAAAAAAAACCCAAATTGGAATGTAAGCCCGGCAGGAATTTCTGGAAGAGGTAAAGAAAGAGATGAGTGATAGAAGGAAAATGTGGAAAAGAAATGGGAGTGATTCAAGAAAATCATTAAAAGAGAATTGGTAACTCCATCCCCAGCCCATTTCTGAGGACTGCCTGGCCTGGGCCATCTACACTCCACTTGGAGGCCAGATGGACACACAAGCCCAGATACTGAAACAGTCTCACCATGTTCACACACTCCCTGGAAACTCCAGGTTGGGATACAGACTGTGGCCTGGGAGGGCCAAAACAGCCCCCATATCAGGAGTGAAAGATTGGTCAGAGGTAGGGAGAGACTGACCTGGGAGGGTCAGACAGATGCTAAACCAGCTCTGTTGTGATTTGATTTTTTTTTAAACTCTTGTAAAAAACAAAAAAACAAAAACCAAAAAACCCCAGCTTGGTAAAAGAAGCACCAAAAGTGCTGAAGGAAAGAACAAGTGAAAAAAGCTCACTGAAGAAAATAGCTCCTTAAAAATTAGAACTGAGTGGAAATTAATGACTGCATGAGATCTCAAGAAACAATAAAACAAAGTCAAAAGAATGAAAAATAGAAGAAAATGTGAAATATCTCATCAGAAAAAAACAATTAACCAGAGAATAGGTAAGAGGAAAAAGAAGGAAAAGCAAAATATAGGAGATATAATTTAAGAATTCTTGTACTATCTGAAAGCCATGATTATAAGAGAAGACTAGACATCAAATTTCAAGAAACTATAAAGTAAATCTGCCCCAATATCTTAATTTCAGAGGGTAAAATAGAAATGGGAAGAATCCACCAATCATCTCCTAAAAGAGATTACAAAATGAAAACTCCCAGGAATTTTATAGCCAAATTCCAGAGATGCCAGGTCAAGGAGAAAATATTGCAAGCTGCCAGACATAAACGATTCAAATATCCTGGAGCCACAGTCAAGATCACACAATATTTAACGACTTCCATGTTAAAGGAACAGAGTATTTGATGTTCTTGAAGGCAAAGGAGCTAAGATTACAATTAAGAATAACCTCCCTAGAAAAACTGAATATAATCCTTCAGGGAATTGTACTGGCTCACTTCTATAGGCGAGCAGCAAGCGTAGCCATCAGGAGGACAGATCCTGTAGATTTGGTGATAGAAAGATACCATTAAAATCCTTTAAAAAAAAAGCTTCCCTCTCTATAAATTCATCAAGTTGTTTAGTGAATTCCCTGACTAATCACCTGTATTTGAGCTAAAATCTATGAGAGTTCATTTGATAGCCAGACAAGAGTCTTCTGGCATAGTGTAGAGATAACAGAATTTTATTTTATAGGTTCATTCATTTTTCTCACAATGTTTTATATACTGTTTTCAGTACTTATATGTCAAGGAATCTCTTCTTCTCTCAAATAAAGGTATTAGACCAAATGGACTCTCAAGTCCTTTCCAACTTAAAATCTGTAGCTCTATGAGTCTGGGGCATTACAAAACAAAATCATTTAAAGGCAAAAACTAAAATTGTGCTATAGAATTATATAACAGAAACAAAGAGGAGGAAGGACTGAGAAACAGAAACATCAGAGAAGTTTTAGCAGAGAGAGGGAGGAGACCCTGAGCTGAGCTTTGAGGAGGGAAAGGAAATACATTATGTCCTTTAAATCTTGATGTAAAAGCCTATGTCTATGTCTAGAACCTTCCTTTACATTAACTTTTCTGCCCTTATCTTGTAGGAAATTTGTACCAGGTTCTATACCTCTTTTTTCTCTTAAATAATACCCTCTCCTTCCTTATAGACAATCCTTGTTTCATACATACATACATACATACACAGCATGCAAATATGCATAGCATTTCATGTGTACTCAGCATGCAGCTCACCTGACTGGTCTCAGCTTCTGGGACATTGGGCATGGCAGTGGCAATGATTGTGTGAGTGGGCAGGAATATGTGAAGTGAGGCCCCAAATTATAGTGTCTTGATGCCTTGAGAAGATCTGCCCCCCTGCCATCTCCCTCCCATTGGGAGCTATGTTTATCATGTCTCTTGCAGAAGATGTGACGTTGACATTGTCAGCAGATGTAACCAGGGATGTCCCAGAAAGAAAATTTTTACTCCAAATGTTAAGTATCATCAGTAATTACTGTTAATTAGTATGAGCTCCTCAATGGAAGCTAATTATGGGCAATGAGAAATGACAACTGAACAGAAAGGAGCAGCTGGCTAGAAACTTTCCTGGGCTTTGAGGGAGAGGGAGGAGAATGTTGGGTGGGATCCCATGGAGAGGGGAGAATGTGGCAGGAATAAGTCTTGAAATGTGAAGGTTCTGTGCTTCCATTCGGGACCAGAATTTGGGGCACTAGTTTCATTGTGGCTAGAGGAATCTCATGGGTGGAACTCAAGAGAAAACTAAGGCCTGGAGTTATGTACACATATACATATACATACATCATCCATCCATACATACATACATGTGGAATATTCAGAAGGTAGTTATACAAGACTTGGAGAAAGTGATGTCATAAAATTTGAGGATGGAGAGTGGATCCGGGAGGGTGGGTTGGTTATCAGGCCATCCAGCATGGAGTCAGGAAAACCTGCTTCAGGCACTTACTAGCTCTGAGATCTTGGACAAGGCATTTAGCTGCTTCCAGACTTGGTTTCCTCACTTGTAAGATGGGGATAAAGTTTCACCTCCTTCACTGGGTTGTGAAGATTGAACACTTTACCAACAGTAAATGCTATGTAAATTCTGACTGCTATGTTTTGGGGATCCCACTGGGTGCTCTCAAGTCAGACACCCATCTCTCCTTGACTCCATTTTACAACCTGCCTCCACAGCCTCAGAGTTTCCATTGCATTCTTAATGCTACTAAAATGCTCAAAGTACAATGATCCTTAAATTACCAGTTCAGTCTTGTAGAACTTGAACAGTCTTTTTGTTTTGGGGGAAAAGTTAGGGCAGCTCTGAACCCTTGACTACTGGTACAAGTCTTTTGTCTACTTCTGGAGGCTCAGGCAGCCACAACAAAAGGGGATCCCAATTTCCCCTTTTCTTCTATTCCCAGCTTTTCTCGCAGGCTCAAGGGAAATCCTTCCCAAAGATTCAGCCAATAATATTTTTGCCTCAGGAAAAAATACTTCTTTGGTTGGTGGGAATGAAGAAGTCTGTCAGGCAGTGGCAGGGCAGAGGATAATTGTGTGACTATGGGTACAATGGCACTGGGGGCATATGGATACCCAGTCCTTGCCCTTATGAGGGTTGGGAGCAAAGACAAACCTAAAAGATTATGTCTTGTCAGAAATGTCAGCTCTGGCTCAGGCCAGACGAGTACCTTAAGGGTTTTTGTTGGCTTGCTTGATTTTTGGAGAGGAGAGGGCAGGGAAATTGGGGTTAAATGACTTGCCTAAGGTCGCACGGATAGTAAGTGTGTCAGATGTCTGAAGGCAGATTTGAATTCAGGTCTTTCTGACTCCAGGGCCAGTGTTCTATTCACTGCACCACCTAGCCACCCGTAGCACCTCATGTTTTAAAGAGCAATGATGTGAGACACCCTTCATTCATCTAAGAGTCAAGAAAAGGAAGTTTAAGCATACCAGTCAGAGTGGGGAAAGGTCATTCACTGAGGATTCAGTCTGGCTTCAGCTGAGCTCAGCTTTCCTGAGCTTGTGTTGGTTATGCTCTTGGTCTATACTCAGAAGCCCTCGGTGTTCGGGTTGTTTTTGTTCTCAGGTGACCAAGAAGTTTAAGTAGTTGCCTGAGCTTCGGTCCTCTGAGTCACTTAGAACTGGAGGACAGTTTTACTTTTAAAGGAAAAACTGGCCTAACCTGAATGGGGCTGGGCCAAATAATACTTGCTTCACTAAAAGTAGCACAAGAATGGGACACCTATTAGAAATGGGGTGGTGAAGAGCTGAGGGTCGGTCGTATTCTGCAGCAGTACTAGGCAGAAGAGGTCCAGGAGGCAGAGGAGAGGAGTGAAAGTCACCAGAAGGAAGATTCTCTCCCAGGGGACAAGGGTTCCTCCAGGTCATCCCATTGGATAAAAAGCTCCATTTGCCCCATGATTGTTACAACTTTGATCCTCTTTACAGTTTCATTATGTTTCTCATGGCCCATCTGCCTTCAGGATCTTCAGATTTTGGTCCCTTATCCAGAAATTTTCCAAGGTCTATATCACTGAAATTCTTCTGTGTATTCACATGACCATAAATTAAAAATATACACCATCAGGAGAGCAGATTCTGGGAAGATGGCAGAGTAGCTCAGAAAATTCCAAACTTTCAAGATTTTCTCCCCCAAAAGAGATAAATAAGGGTATAGAAGGAGTCTTCCTGGGAAAATTAGAGAAGATTAGAAGAAAAATTGCTGGATGAGGTTTTGTCCTTGTGAAGAGTAAACACCTCCAGTATAGGAGTCACTTTAACAACAAGCAGAAAGCCCAGGGGTTAGCTGGTCTGGGAGGCCACTGGGACCCCAGTCAAGGGATAGAGAGGGGAGTTGGGTGTCTGAACCTGGGAAGATTAAGGGAACCTCTGCTAATAAGGAATGCCAGATCCAGCTTTGCTTCAAAGAGTGGCAGGGAGAGAAGGAACCAGCACATGCCCAGTGAGTACAGAAGCAGTGGGGCAGAAATCTCTGACCTTGGGCACTCATAGGAGGGTGGAGGTTTGGCTTTGGTTACAGGTTAGAGGAGAGAACTGAAGATCTGGGGTAAGAGGCACCATCCTCTGTATCCCAGGGCTGGAGATGATTACAAAAATTATGCTAACATCACCAAAAATGCACAGGCAAAGGAGAAAGATTCCAACCATAGAGAGCTATTATGGGAATAGAGATGAACAGAGTTCATCTTCAGAGGATGATACTGAAATAAAGAAACCCCCAAAGAATAACACCAAATGATCACGTGCCCTAAAAACTTTCACTGAAGAACTTAAAAAAAAGACTTTACAAATCAAATGAAAGAGATGGAGGAAAACTTAAAAAAAAAGATTGATCTGAGAAAAGCAAGATGATTATAAAAAGAAAGTCAACCAATTCGAAAATGAAATCCAGAATCTCAGGGAAGAAAATTATGTCTTGAAAATTAGAATTGGGCAAGGTGAAGCCAGTGAAATTATAAGAAATCAAGAAACAACTAAACAAAATATGAACAATGAAAAAATAGAAGAGAAAGTGAAACATCTCCTAAAAACAACTGACCTGGAGAACATATTAAGAAGAGAAAACAAGAATAATTAGACTACATGAAAATTATGATTAAAAAAGGATCTTGATGTAATAATAAAATAATTAAAGGCAATTGTCCTGAAACATAAGAACAAAGGGGAAAAGTAGAGACAGAAAAAAATACATCAAACACCACTAGAAAGAGATTCCATGAAGAAAACTCAGAGGAATATTATAGTCAAATTCTGAAACCTCTAGATCAAGCATAAAATATTAAAAGAAACAAGAAAAAATTAATTTAAATATGGGTGCCACAATTAGAATCACGCAAGACCTAGCAGTGGAGACACTAAAGCACCTTGGGTCTTGGAACACTATATATCAAAGAGGAAAAGAATTGGAGATCCAGCCCAAAATATCACACCCAGAAAATTTAAGCATAATCTCAAATGCAAAAAAAATGGATATTTGATCAACTGCCAAACTTTCGAGACTTTGCTAACAAAAAACCTGAACTTAATAGAAGATGTGACATATAAGAGCCAAGAGAAATATAAGGTCCATACCAAAGACTAATTACAAGGGATTCAATAAGGGCAGACTGGTTATTTTTCATAAATTAAAATGCATATATGTCCAAGATTGTCATTGGCAGTTGGGTAGTTTATAAGAAAGATTGGGGTAGAACTGAGTGTGATACGACTTTTAAAAGTACAGCCATTTAGGAACAGCTAAAAAATTATTTTATACAAATGAAGTGCAAGAAGAAGAATCAATATGAAAGAATTAGATGGGGGAAGAGGACTAGTAGTACTAGTAACCTGCTTTCATCAGCAATGGGTTTGAGGGGAACAATACATATATATTTAGAAGAGTGTAAAGTCTCCTAAATTCAGAAGAAATAAACTGGCAAGTGGATAGTGAGGGGTGCTGTAGCATATATAGGGTTAAAGAAAAGCTCTTGGTCAAAATGGGACCGTGAGAATAGGCCCCAGCTAACACCTGCAGAAAAACAGCTCAAGGTTATGAGAATAACAACTTAGGACCACGAGACTCCGTGAAGCCCAGCTAGAAGCAGACACATCAAACAGAACAGAACAGGGCAGCCTGACCAGATAAACAAAGGATGTTTAAGATGTTTGCCTATAGATATGAATTTTGCTGCTTTCTGTGCTCTGTGAGAACATCCGTTTTCCCAACATAGCTTCTTGTAAAAACATGTACTTTCTCCTGTATGAAAAAGGTATATAAGCAATCTTTCAGGTTCAATAAACTGAACCAGCTTATCCATCATATTGGTGTGTGTGTCTGTGTTCCTCTCCAACCAAAACTCGACAGAGGGGGGAGAGGACAAGGGAAGGATCTATACAGGGGAAGGTGAGGGAATAGATTAAAGAGAGGTGTAGACGTGTGCTTAGGTCAGTGGGAATGGAAGAATAAGGGAGGGATGTTTAGAGGTAAAAATGAGGAAAGAGATTTTAGGGGACGACAGCATGAGGTTTAGATTTATGGAATGGGAGGATAGGGGAGGGATGCTTGGAGGGGATAGGATAAATAATAGGAGGGCAAGGTAGCAGGTAGAAGCAAAGTGGAGGGGTTAGGAGGGATAAGAAATAAGAGATACACACAAACATAAAAACGAAGATCAGGAGTAGTATCTGTTAGGGAAAGTATATGTCTATATACGTATGTATATGTATATGTATATGTGTGTATATACATATATGTATATATATATTTATGTGTGTGTGTCTGTGTGTATGTATATATCTATATTTACATAGTAATATATCTAGGCTTAATTGTAGCCTTTGGGGGGGGGAGGGTGAAAAAAAGACCAAAGTAAAAAGTGCCTAGCAGAGAACGAAAGAAAACTTACAAGGAAGCAAAGAAAGGAAGAGCAGTTCTCAACACACAAGTGGTAGTTATCATACAGCTTTCTTGAAATGAAAATTTATCTTTATATGTATGTATGTATGTATATGTATATGTGTATATGTGTATACACACGTGTGCACACACACACAATTACCTTTATAGGCATTGAAACATATTAGCTATAGAGCTTACCTTGGTCCCTCCTCTAACATGTGCTGACCTTGTAATCTGGGGAAAGTCACTTAAATTTTTTTTGTCTTTAATTCAATTTTGTTTTATTTTCAGGTCTATATTCTTTCTCTCCCACTCCTCCTTCCCACCAGGAAAGCAAGAAAAATAAAACTTATTGAAAACATGTACAGGTCAAAGCACAAATTTGGCACGGGCTCAAGCCCCAACCACTTCCAATACCTGTAAAAAATGACACTAAACAAATACACAAAACCCACACGTAAAAAACCCACAAAGTGACAGAGAGAAACAAATCTCCGACTAAAGGCAGCCTGGAAGGCCGACAGGAGAGGTCTATCACAGCACACTGGGAGCAAAGTGCAGACCCCTGTCAGCTATGGTTCTGGCCCAGGGTGGCCCAGACCAGCCAGAGCAGACTTCAGGAGAGTGAATCACCAGCAGCTGTGGTAGTTTCCAGACTTCTCAACCCATAAACTTCAAAGAGAAAATAAAAGGTTAGTGGGAAACTCTGTTGGAAGGATGAAGGAAGAGCATAGTCTAGCTCTTACCCTTGGGGTGAGAAGTGGCGGAGCCACAGCGGCTACAGCTGCTGCCATGTGGCTGCTTCCAGAGCTCTTGGCCTGCAGATTGTAGGGGACCAAGTGACCATTCAGAGGATAACCACTCTTTCTTTGACCTGCTTGGATCTGGGTCATGGTCTTGGGTGGTGGTCCTGAGGTGTGTGTCCAGCGTGCCAGAGCTTGTGGGGGCTGCAGAGAGGGTGCCCTCCTAATAGCTTCAGCAGCTGTGAAAATGCCAGTGATTTGGGACAAAGCTCTCTTCATTCTGGAAGCAGAGTTCTACCATGGCAAAGAGCTCAAAAGTCAAGTAATTGGCAAGATGAACAAGCAGAAGAAGCATAATCAGACCATACAATCTTTTTTGGGGGACAAAAAGGATCAAAGCATGGAACCAGAAAAAGTCAACAAAGGCAAAACTCCTTCCAAGAAAAATATGAATGGATTATAGGCCATGGAGGACCTCAAGAAGGATTTTGAAAATCAAGTAAGAGAAGTAGAGGAAAAATTGGGAAGAAAAATGAGAATGATGAAAGAAAATCATGAAAAGTGAGTCAACAGCCTGCTAAAGGAGAACCCCAAAATACTGAAGAAAATAACACTTTAAAAAGTAGACTAACTCGAATGTCAGAAGAGGCCCAAAAAGCTAATAAGGAGAAGAATGCCTTAAAAAGTCAAATTTGCCAGATGGAAAAGGAATTTCAAAAGCTTACTGAAGAGAATAATTCCTCCAAAATTAGATTGGAGCAAATGGAAGCTAATGACTTAATGAGAAATCAAGATACCATAAAACAGATCCAAACAAACTAAAAAAAAATAGAAAGCAACATGACATATTTCATTGGAAAAACCACTGACCTGGAAAATAGATCCAGGAGAGAGAATTTAAAAATTATTGCACTACTTGAAAGCCATGATAAAAAAAAAGAGCCTAGACACCATCTTTCAAGAAATCATCAAGCAAAATTGCCCTGATATTCTCGAAGCAGAGGGCAAAATAGAAATTTTATACACACACACATAATGTATGCCTACATATATATGTATGTATAGGAGGGCATATGTGTGTATAAATATAAATGTCTGTGTGTGCATATGTGCATACATGTCTACATAGACAGAGGGCACAGGATGAGTTGAATAGGAAGGGATGATATCTAAAAAATAAAATTAAGAGGTGAGAGAGAAATTTATTGGGAGGAGAAAGGGAGAGATAGATTAGGGTAAATTACCTCATATAAAAGAGGTAAGAGAATGTTGTTACAATGGAGGGGAAGAGCAGGAAGGTGAAAGGGAATGGGACAACCTTACACTCATTGAATTTGGCTTAAGGAGGGAATAACATACACATTCAAATGGATATCTTACCCTACAGGAAAGCGGGGGGGAAGGGCATAAGAGGGGGGACAATAGAAAGGAGGGCAG
>CM053596.1:3623686-3649805 GCA_028646575.1 Pseudocheirus occidentalis | reverse complement strand
GGACTGCGACTTTGAGTGAGGCAGTAACTTCCATCGCTACCCCCAAGGTGCTGCATGGATGGAGACAGAGAAAATTATGAACCTGGGCTGTCTGCTTCCACTCCAAACTGAGGTGACCAGGCCCTCAGGCATCCTCTGACATGTCCCTGACTGACTCCCTATCCCACTCACTACAGCAGCCTTTCCAGACCTTGTCATTCCTCCCCAATTCTCTCATTTAATTTACATCCCCCAATAGGCTTAGCTGAACCCTTCTTTCATATTTTACTAAAAAAAAAATCTGTACACTTACCACAAGCTCTCAACTCCTCATCTCAAATAAATCAGATGTCTTCTTTCTCCTCTACTGCCCTGGTCTCTCATTGAAAGATGGCCATTACGATGGCCCACAATAAGCAAGAAGGATCCCAGTCTACCCCATCTCCCAGCTGGCATATGGCCTCCTGTACCATCCTAATTGTGTCACAAAAGCTCAATCTCTCCTTCTACAGGTTCTTGCCCTCCTGGAAGAAATAAAACGGTGCGTCCCCAACCCTGAACAAAGCCTCACACGGCCCATTCATCCCCATTAGACACTGACCTACACCCTTTCTTCCTTTCATTGCTAAATACCTAAAAAGGGCCATCTACACTCAGTGTTTCACACTCCCTTCCTCTTCCTCTCTCTAAAACTCTCCCCATTCTGGTTTCAGCTTCGCTGCTCACTGAAACTGCCCTCTGAAAAGTTACCATTCATCTCCTCATTGCTAATCCAACAGCTTTTCTGAGTCTCTCTCCTTCTTGACTTCTCTGCAGCCTTGGAAACAGTCAACCGCGCCCTGTTCCCTGACTCCTCTTATTAGGTTTTGGTGACATTACTTAGTGCTGTTTCTCCTACAAGGTCCAAATTTAAACTCATGATCTTTTCCCTAACATTTCTGTCTTCTTACTTTCTGACTGCTTCTCTTATTGCTTGTAAAGAGCATCCCCCTTTTTGTTATTTTTTATCTGGGGCACCACCCTACGATCAGCCAGGCTCATAACCCAGGTGTCACCCACTCATCATCATCTCTCCCACACTCATCTTCATCCACACTGAACACTGTGGAAAGTCAGACTGATCCTGCCTCGGTAACATCTCTCCCGCACATCCCCTTGTCTCCCAACACTGCCCCTTTTCTTGGATCAGACTCCAGTCACCTCACACCCAGGGCCTGCTGGTTGGTGAAGTATCTTTCCAGTTCACTCAGAGCTCTACCCGGCTGTCAAACTCACCTTCCTAAAAGGCACTTCTGATAATGTCACTGCCTACTCCCTAAACTTCCCTGGCTCCCCATCCCCAGGATCACATACAGAATTCTCTGCCTGGCTGTTAGAGCCCTCCATCATCTGCCCCTCTCCCACCTCCCCAGTTTCCTTTCATTTTACTGACCCTCCACATGTACAATAATCAGTGGCTCAGGTCTCCTCTTTGTTGCTTCACCAGGACACTCCATCTCCCGACTCCACGTTTTCTCTGGCTTCCCTGACGTCCCACCTAAAACCCCTCACTCTACAGTAAGTCTTTTCCAGTCTTCTCAGCCTCAGGGCCTTCCCCCTCCTGATTAGCTCCAGTCTGTCCTGCATGTAGTGGGGCTGTACATAGTTGGCGTTTACCACTAGACTGGGAAGTCCTTCAGAGTAGTCCTGAGAGGCCCTGGCTTTCTTTGTATTCCTGGTGCTTAACACAGGGTCTGGAACATGGAAAGCATTTAATAAATTCTTACTGACTTGAATAAAAGAGTTCATATTGATTGGATACCCTCAGCCCCTCTTAGATGCCTTCAGGAGAGTTCTACGCCCCAAAGCTCCAAACAATGCCTTCTTAGAGGATCACAGACTTATCACTGGAAGGGAACAGAAAGGCAAGGAGTCTGAGCCCCTCTGTTCTTTACAGAAGAGGAAACAGGGGCTCAGAGGTTCAGTTACTTGCCCAGGATACCACTGCTGAAATGTGTCCTAATAGAAATTCCACCTCAGTTCCGCCGGCCCCCAAGGCCAGCACTCCCTTTGTCACAACACAATGATGCCTCTTGGGATAACAGCTCTCAGACACCTGCTTTCATCTCACTCACCTGGCCAGGAATTCCTTGGGCCCTTTGGCTTTTGTGTCCCTGGTGCTTCTCTTTGATGAAAAGGGGAGGTCAGATCTTCTCTAAGAACTGGAAGCCCTGGGAATATGAAATAAATAAGAGATAAGGAAAGAGAGAAATATACAATTAGCCCTGTTTAGGGAAAGGAGACATGCAAGCAAGGACCACAAGATAACTTTCAGCACACCTCAAGGATGGTTCCCATGGTATTGATCATCGGGATCTTGGGAGGGGGCAGAGATCATTGCAGCCCATTTGGAATCAGAAAGTTCCACCTTTATTCACCTCCTTCAGAGAAGCACAGGCACATTCCACAGCTTCCATTATCTAGAAATTAGAGGCAGCTCTTACCGCAGTGGTAAGAGGTCTGAACCTGGAATCGGAATGAAGAGTCCAAACCAGCCTCAGCCACGTGGCAGTTGTGTGCTCCTGGAAGGTTATGCAACCTCTCTCTGCCTCAGGTCTCTGAACCATGAAATGGGGGCAATAAACGTAGCAAAGGCACAGGGTTCTTGTGAGGATCATATAATAACCAGGCAGGTTTGGGAGCAAGGAGCTATAGACTGATGCCTCTAACAAGAAGACGGGTCTAAAGTCTAGCCCCATCCCAAAGAGAAAGGGGCTGCCTTGAGAGGCAGAGGGTTCCCTTCACTGCCCAGTGCCAAGGAAAAGCTGCATGAGAAATCTTGAGACAAAATTCATATCCAATTAGAAGACAGCCAAGACAATCTCTGAGATTCGCTCCAAGTCTGAGATTCTGAAACACTGGTTTGAGTTTTGGCCTCAAGCTCCCAACAGGAGGAAAGAGACTTTTTTTGTTTTGTTTTTGGCTTTTTGGAGGTGAGAAGGCAGGGGAATTGGGGTTAAGTGACTTGCCCAAGGTCACATTGCTAGCAAATGTTAAGTGTATGAGGCCAGATTTAAACTCAGATCCTCCTGAGTCCAGGGCCAGTACCCTATTCACTATGTCACCTTGCCGCTCGTAGAAAGAGACAATTTCATGAACAACACAGGCAAGTCCCAGCTTCCAATAATGCGTCTCAAAGACCTTTCATAGGAAAACCTGTCTCCAAGGGGACCCTGTGGAGGGAACAGCACTTTTGCCTTCTGAATAACTGATTAATGCTGAAACCGTGCACACGAGGGAGGGAATGAAGACAGTGCTTTGATGGCAGATTCAGTTGACAGAGGAAAGGCTCCTTACCCAGGGACAGTAGGTTCTGGGATGTTTCCAGCATGACCTCCTTGTACAGCTCTTTCTGAGAATGGTCCAACAGGCCCCATTCCTCCTGGGTGAAGTCCACAGCCACATCCTGAAATGTCACCGATTCCTAAACCATCAAAAGTCACATGATTTAGAATTCATCTAGTCTCAATTCTCATCAACAAGAACAGAAGGGATTTGCCCAAAACTCTTAAGTTTAATGAGTATCAAGACCAACATGCAAACCATAGTCAATGTTGAGAAAAGAATTTTATATTTAAAGTGAGAATCATAATGGAATAATAAAGGCTGGAAGAACAAAAAAAGCTGGAAACCACACAACTGCCATGTGGTGGAGGCTGGTTTGTACTCCATTCTGACTCCAGGTTCAGAACATTTACTGCTGCGGTAAGAGCTGCCTCTAATTTCTAGATAATAGAAGCTGTGGAATGTGCCCGTGCTTCTGTGAAAGAGGTGAATAAAGGTGGAACTTTCTGACTCCCGATGGGCTGCAATGATCTCTGTGCTGTCCCTGTGAAAGCAGGGGGAAGATATGTGCTGTCACTGAGGTATGAAAACCTCCCGAGACACTGGAGAGGTGATGTGAAACTCCTGTTAACTGGAGATGGAGACTTAGCTGTCATTTTATGAGAAATAGCCCCAGGGCACTGGGAAGAGAATGGTGGAAACAAGGTAATAAACTTTTTTAAAACAAAAAAAAAAGGTCAAGAGAATGAGTTAAGAGGCAGACTGGTGGCCTGAGACCTGGGAGGGGTCACCTATTTTGCCAACATGGAGAACTCGTGTTTGCACTTGGTACCTGAGGTTCTTCCATTTCATTTTCTTCCACTTCTGACAGAATGGCATGACTCTGTGGGAAGGCTGATCTTTTACTGGGCATTCATCTAAGACTGAAGTCTGCACTTCTTCAGAAGAGAAGCTCTTCCAACCCTCTTTCCTTCCCCATCATCCCACGTACTTTGTTCACCACTATACGTCGGGGGTCCCATGTTCCAAACCTCCACTGAAGGAGAGAGCTCTACTCAAACATCTTCTGCATTGTCACCCGGCCCTACGACCTTGGGACGTGTCCATCACCAAATCAAAACAGGCTCAGAAACATGGAACATCTTATCAGCTTTGGTGCCCAACTCACCACTGCCCTCTGCAGCTCCAGGTGGACATAGGGCCAAGAAATACAAATCTCCACGGAGGTCTTAGCACAGTGCTAGGCACAGAGGAGGAGCTTCATAAATGCCAGTAACCACGACTACCCAGTCTCATCTGAGTATCCTTCTTCTAATTTTGCTCTAAAAGCCCACCGTGAACTAGACTTCTTCGTTCTTCTCACACCTGACTTCCCTCTACCTCCTCTTGGATCCAACGACCCTGGCCTCCTTGTTATGCCAAGAAGACCCTCCATCTCTAGCTCGGGGCATTCTCTGCCTCCTCATTTCAGCCTCCTGGGGTCCTTTGAGTCTCAACTAAAACCCCACCTTCTACAGGAAGCCCTTCCCAGCTCCTCATCCCTTCAGCACCTTCCTTCTATTAATGTATCCCACTGTCCAGATCCCTATATAAATATATCCCCTGTCTATGGCTTGTCTATACACACACACAGTGCACTCACTGTCTCCCCAGCCACACTGGGAGCTCCTTGGGCAGACAGCCCTGTCTGCCTGGCTATGCACGCCCACCACCACACACAGCAGGCACTTAATAAGTGTTCACTCAATGACTGCTTGCTCTCTCGTTCTCAGAACCTCTCCACGTGCTCTAATATGGGCTTCTTTCCTCCATTTCCTAACCAAGTGGGAGCCTCATCTTCCCAAAGGCTGACCGTGTACAAGGGCATCTGATGCCCCTGCTGCCTTCTTCCACTGTCCGCACCCTAAGTCATCCCCCCTTCCCCCCTTATCTCACATCTGTAACCTTTCTCTATCAGACTTCAAACGTACCTATGCCCCACTACTGAGCACAGTTCCCCATGACCCTCAGCAGCCCTTGAGCTACTACCCTGTCTCTCTCACCTCCTTTTCTTGGCCAAACTCCTTGAAAGGTCGGTCTGAGCTCCCCAGTGCCCTCAGGCGCTCGCTCCTTAAGCCCTTACAAGCTGGCTTCCTCCTCACACTCCTCAAAGTGCTCTCTGCTGGTAGGGGCCCCTGTAGTCTTATCTATTAGAACACAAGCAGGGATTATTCCTCTCTCTGCAGCTTGACCAGCCCAGTGCCCGGCACAGAGGTGCCCCATCAGAAACACCAGAGGACCGACTGGGCCATTGTACCAGACCTTCTCATCCTTTTTTATTCTTAATTGTTCTCCAAGGATGACCTTGGGCTCGGGGCCTAGATCCGCATCTGGCCATTCTCTCTCTCCACCTCTGCCGATCACCCCCTCCCCACTTTGTTTCCACCAGGGGGCTACCAGCACCTCTCTCTCCCCTTCTTCCACACTTTGCCTCCAATTTCCTCTTGTCCAGAGCACAAGGGATCAGCAGCTTTCCCGATGCCTTCACAGGAAGAAGGAAGAGTCTGCTGGAATCCCCAGAGCATACCAACATAAGGCAGGTTCCTAAAGGAGGAGGGAGCCAGGCAGCAGCATGATGGCGAAGGCCGAACACTTGGCTTTCTGAGTAGAAACAACTGTTAAGACAACATGTGGCTAAGGTTTGTGTCCATTGCGGTCATCATTTTCTTGTGTCCAGAAAATCAGGGCTTGACTTGCAGCACGGGCCCATTCTCAAGACCCAGAACAGGGCTAGACACAGGAGCCACTTTCTAATGCTTACTGACTCGACCTAAGAAATGGTAAACAGGAGGGAGTCAGAGACTCCTGGGAAGACTTGTGTGAGCCAGGGCAGAGCCAGTGCCGAGACTGGGAGGACAATTTCTGCTCTGAAGACAGCACAGGGAAGGAGAAGAGCTGGGGAAGCCTTCAGGCCTCTGCTCCAGGCCTGTCCAGACAAGCCTCAGTGTGAAGCCTTTGTCCTTGACCCGTGGGTGCTACACAGGAGAGCTTGGCCACAAGACACAGAGGAGGGGGAAGGACTTGTGTGGAAGGGAAGGCGGGCTAGGCAGGCAAGAAGAGAGAACAGACATGTCTACTAATGAGAGGGACTAAGGAGTGAAGGGATCCCCCCTGTCAGTCAGCTGTAATGAGGGGGAACCTAAAAGACCCACACAGAGGGCAGCAACTGGGATGCCTGGGTGGGGTTAGTGCCACTGACTCACCTCCAAACAGAGAAGAGAGCAGGGCAGTGTGGTTACTGCTCTATTCAATGTTATATCAGATTTTGTAAAGAAAGGCCAGCCTCACAGACCATCCTTCCTGTGGATGGAAACGGCCTCAGGTCTGGGGAAGGGCTGCACTCACCTGGGTTGGGGGGCTCCGGGTGCCAGGGGCCATTTCCTCTGCTTCCAGGCTCCCTGCGTGGGCCGGGCCTTTGTCCTTGGCAGGACGGGAGAGCAGGACAGGAGGACAGAAAAGGCAGGACAGGAGGACGGGCCGGAAGGATGAGGATCTCAGAGGGGAAGATGGTCTTGCCTTGGTCTTCCTGGGCAGGAGGCTGGCCTACAAAGGATGTACAAGGAAGTGAGGTCTCAGAGGAATGACCAAGCTCCTGGCCTTGCCCTCAGGGACAGACTCCAAAAGAAGAAAAAAGAGGCAACAGGAAGGGTCAGGCTAGGACAGGCCTGCACACCATGCAGCCCAGGGGCCCCTGCAGCTTGCCAAAGGATTCCAGGCTGCCCTGGATAAACGTGGAGTTGACACGCTGCACCCCATGTTCTCAGGAACCAGGCAACCAACCATGGCCAGCCTGTCTCTGATCTGACCCATCTGCCCGGGAAAGAAGTCCAGCCTACTTCCATTCTGGCCCCTGCCTCCTGCCCAGTCTTGCAGGTCTGGGCCAGGAGAAGGTCTCACAACCAGGGCTCCTTTCCACCCACTTCCCTCCCCCTTCTCCTACAGAGACCCAGGAGGCAGAAGGGGTTTGGGAGCCCAGGAGGGGTGAGCCCAGGCAGAGCCTCAGTGAGCCCCCAAACAGAGCTCTCCCCGCATGGGACACAATGGAGCAGACAGTAAAATCACTCACTGGCCACCACAAGTTAAAGGTGGGCATGGCAGCCCAGGCCTTTGGGAGGTGACCAGGAAGCCTGCCCCAGAGGGCACTGACCAAGAGACCCAGGCAAAAGACAGCCAGCAGGGGCTGAGGGCAGGGCTCCTGGGCCCTGCAGGAGCAGAGCTAGTGGCCAGAAGGCACCAATCTGGGACAGAGGAGGGGAAAGATGTCAGCCCCCAGGGGAGGGAGCTGAGGCATGCCAGCTTCCAGGGTTCTTGTTCTGAGCCAGCCTGCTCTGGGTGGGTCCTTCCAGCTCTAAGAGCTATACCCTGCCTCCCAAGCTCCCCTTTACTCCAGGACCCTCCCTGTCCCTCCCCCAAGTCCTGCCCCCCATCATCCGTAATGCCATCGCTCCTGGAGTGACCCCTCTTATGTCCCAGACTGTCCCAGCCTTCCTAATTCCACCCCAAGACTTGAATCCCACCTAGGCTGTGCCCCAAGTCTGGTCGCCTTGAGAGCTCTCTCTTGCCCATCCCTGCCTCCCTGCTGCTCCTCACAGATGACTCTACCAGATGACTCTGCATTTTCACAAGCTCCTTCCCTCCTCCCCATCCACCAATGCTGCCCCCCTTGTCTCTGCCTCCTGGTTTCACTAGTTTCCTTCAAGTCGAGACTAAAGTCCCATCTTCTACAAGAAACCTTTCTTAGTCCCCCTTCTATCTGATCTCTGGAGATTTACCATATGTCTATTTTGTATGCAGGAAACAAGGATACACACATTTATTAAGGGTCTACTCCGTGCCATACAGAAGCACGCTGCAAACATTATCTCACCCAGGACCAACAATAACATCCCACTGATCCCACTCCCTCCACAATGGACCCTGGCTCTCTGGGAAGCATCTGAGTCTGGATCTGAGCTCAGGCGTTCCTGAATCCTGGCCCAGATCTCTGCCCACTGGAAGCACCTCCTACCTTCTGCTGATGACTGCAGGTTAGTATGCAAGTGTGTTGTTATGTGCAAACTGTCCAGTTATCTTGTCCCCTTCTTGATGTGCCAAGAGCCAAGCAGCTGCCCAGTCCATTACCAGACACTTAGTAAAAGCCTGCTGACTTCTTTACTGGACTAAACAAGATGGAATGTGAGCTCCTGAGGGCAGGGGCTGCTCCCCCTGCCCTGTACCCCAGCACTCAGCACAGAGCCCGGCCTATAATCAATGGTCACTGAGGCCCCAGACCATGGGGACCGGAGCCATCCTCTCACTCTCTGTGTCCCAAGGTGTGATGCTATCGGCTGTATTCAAGAAAGGGTCTGCATTCTGGATCAAGGCGGGGTCTGCTAAGACTGAACTGGCTCAGAAATAACTGAAGTAGGTGATATTATAGGAGGAACGTTGTCATTTTCATAAACCATTTCATTATTTTTCCCAGCAATTTCTTTCCAAGGTCAACAAGATTTTCTGACCTTGTCTTAAGGAAACGGTCTGAAGGGAGCTAGCTGGTCCATCTCCAAAGACCAGCCCCTGGAAATAGAATCTACAAGGTCTTCTGTACTTTTCCCAAACAGAAAGTAGCTGTGATTGTTCTTTTTAAAGCAAAACAGATCCGATAGCAATGGGCCTTTAAACTGTGATACCTCAGTTTCTATTATTTCAAAACATTTAGGTCAAAAGAAGAGTTGATTTCTTAAAGAAACAACTGGACCAGGCTCTAGAAATTATTTTTCAAATTAACACTATAACGGCTTCTTAAAAATCACAATAAAAGACAACTCAGAAGCCTAAGAACAGCATAAACAATGTTACAGACTGAGAACAAATCTTGGTGCTTTGAGCAGAGACCTAAAAGACAAGTGTTTGCCCATCACAGAACAGCAGCTCAGCTGAAGGCATTTCTGAATCACCTTTTGTGGAAAAGTACTTTCTTCGTGTATCAATGTGACCTCCAGACCGGCCGCCCTCAGACTCCAGGACAGTCATTCGGCCCCAATGAGGCTTCTCACTCTTGTCTTCACAGTTCTATGATCGCTCACCTTTGTTTTTATATTTGTAACCATTAGATTTTTATCATTTATTCTAATGCTGCCTCACTTCTAAGTTGTGTGTTCTGTATGAGGGTAAAATACGTGAGATTAAACGAGACCAGCTGTAATTCAGCTTAGAACAAACTCATCCACTCAGAACTGGATTTCTAGTTCAAATGGTGTGACACGGAATCTCAATGTCCCCAAGGGCCATTTGCCAACAGGAGCTCGAATTCCAGGGCCCACTCCTCAGGGTGCGTCTCATGCCAAAGTTCTATGTGGCAGTCGTTCTACTCAGAAGGAGCAGGTCTGAATCCCAGGGCAGGAAGGAGGGAGAGGGGGAGACAAGGGACAGGTGAGGGAACAGCTCTAAGGGATGGCCAGCCTGGTGTGGAATCCAAGCCCTGTGATGGAAGTCAGTGGGCTAGGACAAGGCCAAGGCAGAAGAGGGGTCATTCCCATGGCCATGGCATTGCAGCTGATGGAAGCCAGGAACAGGAGCAGAGAAGAAGGCAAGGGCCTGAGTGTGAATGGAGGAAAAGCATGATCCTGCGGCCTCAGCTCATAGGCAGAGGGCTTCCTGGACCCTCCCAGGCCACTGAGGCTCTTACAGCCTCTTCTGCTTCCCACATGGCCCAGCTTTCTAGGAAGCTCTGCCTGGGTCTCCTCTTCCTGGCTGACCCCTAGGCTGGACACAGCAGCCCTTTTACTCCCAGAAACCCTCAGCTTGCAGATCTCAGGTAGGTCTGGGCCAGGAAGTCAGAGGTCAGATGGCCTCCCTGTACTCTAAATGACTAGCCTTCCAAGAACAAGAAGGGGTCTTTGACGGCACCCCCCCCACACACACACATGCTTCCTGCTTTATTCAGAAGCCCTGCTCTCCTCAACAAGCCCAACCCTCATGTCGTGCCCGCTGCTTTCTGCCCACCTCGATGCCACGGCAACCCCCATCTCTCTCCTCCTCTGGGAAGCATGATGACGGCTTTTGTGTTCATCCTAACAGTTACCACCAAGGCTTTCATGAAGTAAGTGTCTGATGGTTGTCAAAAGTGAATCTGTCACAATTCAGCCGACTCCATTCCATGCTTTATTGGCTGCTCTCCCATCAATGTACTGAACCTGCTCTTCAGAACCTCCTCCTTGTCCCAGTCACTTTAAGGACTCCCTCTCTCTCTCTCTCCTGTTAATCTGTTTAATAAGGCACAAAGGGCTTGGCAAATGTTCACTGATGGCCTAAGCAAGCAGATACCGGCTTCTCTGGACTCGTGTTAAGTAGCTGCCCTTTGTCACAGACCCTTCTAACCCTAAGCCTAAAGTCACATCCTTTTGCTTTTGCTATGCCCCCTAATCTGATCTTACCCAAAACTTCTCTGTAAGCCTGCCTACAAGACCCAACCAATCCTATCCAAGCTCTGTGTCATGCAGCTCAGAAAAGGGATTGTCTCCTGTCGTCTGTGGAACTGGGAGACACATATGTCCCTCACCTACTGATGGGAGCGTCACAGTGTGGAATGAATAAACCACTGGGGACTTGTCTTTGACCCGTTCTAGCTCAGCCAAGCTGTGGCCACCAAGGACCTGGGAAATCCATGCCACACGGTGCTACGATATCAGACAGAGTTAACCTGTCATTTAATGTTAACTATCATTTATGGAGCCCTTAAAAGCTTTGTGAAAAGAGAGGTCACTGGTAACGTTGGTGGAAGAATTTCAGCCAAGCAGAGGAGCCTGAGGTCACAAGGGAAGATGCTGCAAAAGGAGTTTGGGGCCAGCAACAGAGGTAGATCAAGCGCTGCCCATGTCCTCCCCCCCCCCCCCCACTCCCAGGCTCTGCACTCCTCCAGGCACTGACTGCTAGACCTTGGGCGCAGGGAAAGCCTCACCCCCGAGCATCACCTCAATTTCCACTAGGGAGATTTCTTCTACCCAACCTGACCACTGTTGTTTGAAAATTAAGGTAAACTGAGAGACAATTGTCTTAACATGATCAATTTATTAATTAGACTATCGGTAACCAATGAACTGGGTCAATGGTCTCTCTAAACGACCAAAACCCCACTGTAGGGCTCTCCACCTTTAATATAGTTTTGGCAAATGAAGAGTCCAATAGCTGAGGAAGATAATCCATTTGGTTACTTGGCAGGAGGGATAAAAGGCTGGTTATATGAAAGAAAGCGGGGTAGCACACTCACACGGGGCTAGTGACCACCCCTCTCTGACAACTATGGGATGAAGGTCATTGTTTCATGGGACCCATCAACATCTTGCACACTTGGTTGAGTTAGCAGATCCTCTGGTGCCTTGAAAGGGTTGTGAAGGAGATTAAGACCCAAGGACATGCCAGGATGGGCAATATACCTTTTGGGCTTGATAACAAGTTATGTGTAACTTTAACTGAGAGGGAAAGCTGACCCAATTATAAGATTAATAGGGCTGGAAACCAGTTAAACTCATTCAAAAGAAACTCGAGGTCATATTAATTTTGATACTGCCACCCCTTGTTGTTTGGGCTTCATTTGGCACCCCAAACCTTACAACAACCAAGAGCAAGTCAGCTTTCTTCCGGTTCCTCCAAGACTCTGGGCAATCTATGCCCTGAGGCCCAATCCCAGCCCAGTAACTGCCCTGGCCCAGGGCCCTTCCCTGTCCAGGAGCAAAGAGAACACACACTTCTCTCCTGGTGTCTTGCTTTGCACCAGCCTCCAGCACAAGAAAACAGGTCAGAAATGATGCCCATCCAGGGGCGGCTAGGTGGCACAGTGAATAGAGCACCAACTCTGAGAGTCTGGAGGACCCGAGTTCAAATTTGACCTCATACATTTAACACACACAAAATTAGGCAAGTGACTTAACCCCAACTGCCCTACTTTCCCCCTCCAATAAAGGGGAAAAAAAGTGACTCAGAAGTTCTTGCCATTGAAAAACAGATGCAAAGCCCTTTGACCATCCTGAACCGCCTGATTCCTCTCAACTCGACCATCCCAAAGTTCCATCCTAACCTCACCCAGCTTCCACCTAGGGTTGGGGTGCAGAGGCTGACTCTGGGCCTGGCACTGAAGTGACTGAAGCAGAGAGGACATCACGGAGGCCGGCGGTAGCTGCTGCCAGACACGGGACTGGACAGAAGGCAGCCTCCCCCCCCACCAGGGGAGGATGGGGATGGGGGAGGGGGAGCCAGAGGGGAGGTGCCTGGGCCGGTGCTGGGGACACGTGGGGGCGGCTCTTTGGGCCCACAGCGGCCTTCTGGGGCTCTGGGGCTGTTCTTCCCAAGGGGGGGGGGGGCAGGGGGGGGAGGGGGGTGGGTTGCTGGCCTGGGCATCCTCCCTTATTCCTGACAGTGCCCCCAGGCCTTACAAAGCCTCGGTCCCTTCCTGGCCAGATGACCCTGGGCGAGTCACTGCACCCAGCGTGCCTCAGTTTCCTCATCTGTAAAACCAGCTGGAGAAGGACACGCCCACCCCTCCAGCGTCTCTACCCAGAAACCCCTGGGGGTTACTGACT
This sequence comes from Pseudocheirus occidentalis, assembly GCA_028646575.1. Taxonomy (NCBI): domain Eukaryota; kingdom Metazoa; phylum Chordata; class Mammalia; order Diprotodontia; family Pseudocheiridae; genus Pseudocheirus; species Pseudocheirus occidentalis. The sequence continues at coordinate 3,636,906 of CM053596.1, read as the reverse complement.
GCAGGACAGCCCTGAGAAAGGGCTGAAAGCAAAGGTGCGGGGGGCGGGATTTCTCTCTGCTGCCACAGAGCCCTGCACACAGCAAGCACTTCATAAGTGCTCAAGCTGGAAGGCGGATTAACGTCAGTACCCAGACAAAGCCGCTCCCCCAAAGGGAGTTCTGATGACGTCACCCAGGCCCCCTCCAGCTCCTAGAGCGCATGGGGGGGGGGGCCTGAGAAACCCCTCCCCCACCGGCCTCTCCATCCTCATGGGTCATGGGTCACAAAGGATCAGCCCCAGGCCCCAGAACACTCCAGGACACCACCCCGGGGGGAGGGGATCCCCAGGGGGCATAATTGCCCTCCCCCCAACCCCCGGGGCAGCCTCGGTCCCGGGAGGACGGGCCCCGCCCCCACCGGAGCACGCGCCCACGCACGCGCAATCCCCCCAGTTACGGGCACGCGCTCACCAACCCTTGGCCCCTCCACGGACGCACCCCCCCCCCTTACACACGCACTCCCACACTACCAGCTGTTCCCAGGCTTATCCCTCCGCTCCCACGCTCACTAACCCGGGCCGGGTCCGAGGGTGTCTTCGGGGTACCGGGGGGACGGAAGAGGAGGAGAAGGAGGAGGAGGGGCTCCCCTGTGGTGCGGAGAGCCGGGGCCGCGCCTGCGTACTCGCTCCCCCTGGCCTTTCCCGACCCCCTCTAGGAGCTGGGGCCGCGCTTGCGCACTCGTTCCCTCCGCACCTCCCTCCCTTCCCCCACTCACCCAGAGGCGGCCCCAGAACAAAGAGCCGAACCAACCGCGGATCCGACCTAGGGGAACCTCTGGAGAAACTGCGCCCGCGCACCCCGACATTCCCAGCATGCTCTGGAGTTCTACGGGGGGCGGGGGCCCCACAGGAGGAGGGACCCAGACAAGGGCGTGTTGGGGGAGGGGCGCTGACATAGAGAGGAAGCCTCCCCAAGGGCAGTGCCCGTCCTCCCAGCTTGGACTCCCCAGGCCTGTGCCTGGTACTCAGTAGGTGCCTAATAAGTGCTTCTTACAACACTGGACCAGGGAGGGAAACTGAGGCAGAGGCTAACAGCTGACCCGTGGGAAGGGGAGGATCAATTCTCTCCTTCCTGGCCCTTGGAAAAGGCTCCAACGACTCCTGGGGGGACCCAGGGGAGCTCCCAAGGAGGAAAAGCTGTCTGTCCTTAGAGGAGTCTGGTGACTCGGGGGAAGGAATCCGAGCCTGGAACCTGAAAGAGCCGAGTCTCCACGTGGCCCCAGACACACCCTGCTTCCCCTTCTCCAGGCTGTGCCCAGCAAGGACAAGGACGATCCTCAGGGCAAGATCAGAGACACTGTCCATAGGGCTCCCTGCACACAGCAGGCGCCCCTTCCAGGCCTCTCCCACCTTCTCCCTTCCCCCTCCTCTCTGACCCAGGGTTACTGACCTCCAGGCTGACCCCTGATCCAGACACCCCATCCCTGACCCCAGGACATCCCCTTCCCACCCCTGGGCCTCAAAGTTGACCCCTGACCCAGATCCTTCATCCCTAGACCTCCCCTCCATCTCTGACCCCTGGACATCCTCCCCCCACACGTGGGCCTCCTGGTTTCTTTCACATCTCAGCTAAAATATCACTTATTGAAAACATGCTTTTCCTTGTCCCTGCCACTGCCAGGGTCTGCCCCCATCCACTAGAAAGCTTGTGTGGCCCCAGTTCGTGGCCTGTTGTCTCCTCCATTAGGACAAACTCCGGGAGGGCAGGCCTGTTTTTTCTTTCCTTTTGTGAAAGAGTTGACTTTATTTTATTTCCTAGGTGGACACTTTGTATCCCCAGAAGAACAGGCCCTGACACAGAGTAGCCGCTCCCTAAATGCTTTTTGCAGGTCTGCACAACCTGCAGCCCTTCTGCCGCCCGACTGCAGCACGACCAAGGACTGGCACCAAAAATGTAAAGGAAAACATCTTTTATATAGAGGAAATCTTTGGCAGGCTGCAGGCTGTGCAGGTTTGCCTTAGGAACTTGTCCTAAGAAATGGGAAATGGGAGGGACTCAGAGCCCCTGGGAAGGCTTGTGTGGCCTGAGGCAGAACATGAGCAGAGAACCAGGAGGACAATTTCTGCTCTGCAGACAGCCCTGCCAAGGACAACCTGAGTCTGGCAGGAGGAGGCTTCCTTGGCTCTCTGGGATTCTAGGTTTGCTGATGCTGCTCAGGTCTGTGGATGGACTGCACTTACCTGGGAGGAGGGTCTCTGGGTGCCAGGGGCCATTCTCTGTGGTTCTAGGCTTTGGTCCTCTGCAGACTGAGCTGGGGAGGGACAAGATCTCAGGAGTGGACACTTTGTCTTTGCCTTCTCTTGCTAGGCTGATTCTGCCCAGAATGACAGAGGGTGAGCTCTCAGAGGAGTCACAAAGCCCCTGGCCCTGCCCTCAGGAGGAGGGGAACAGGGAGGATCAGGCTTGGACCTGAGCTTGGCCTGAACAGAAAGAGCACTTCTCACCCTCTCTAACTCCTTCCCTTTAGCCTCATGGCCCTCCCCCATCCTCCTACAGAGAGCCAAGAGGTAAAAGAGACTTGGGACCCCAGATGGGATGAGACCAGTCAGAGCCTCAGTGACCTCTGACCCAGAGCTCTCCCTCTCATTGATACTATGGGCACCATATGAAGGTGGGGCACCTGCCCAATGGTAAAGCTGGGTATGGCACCCCAGGACCTTTGGGATACGAAGGGAACCTTGACATGAAACAGGGCAGGGAGAAGTTCCAGGAGCCAGGCCTGGGAAGGAGGTTGGTTCCTGGCAGAGCTGAGGACACTCACCAAGAGGTCAACCTAGAAAGACAAGGCTCCATGAAGAGGGCACAAGGAAGTGGGGAGGGGGCAGAGCAGGAGGATGTCGAGGGATCCTCCCTCAGACCTACCTGGAACCTGCTCAGGCACAGCTAGCTTCCAGAAGAGAAGGCGGAAAGCTCTCGGCTCCAAGGGATGAAGGCAGAGTGAGCTCAGGTCCAAAAATTCCTGCTTCTAGTCCCTATACTCTGGGAGGGTCGTTCTAGTCCCAAAAGCCCAAACTTCCCAATCATGCCCAGGGCCAGGACCTCAGGACTCTCGTTCTCTTCCCCGAGCCCTGTGCTCCATCATGTGAAATGCTTTGGCCACTGGAATGGCTCCATTCTTCCCCTCTGGCCTCTTCCCAGGTCTCCAAACTCAACTCTAGGGCTAGAATTCCATCTGGGCTACCACCCATCAGGCTGAGGTCTCCTACCCCACCCCTCTACCGATTCTTTTCCTCTCTCCCTTAGCCTGCTCTGGGACTCAGTCCCTCATTCTCAGCAGTCACCTGGTACACTCCTCTTCTTCACGAGGATATGCCCGCCCTCCCTCCCTCCCTCCTGCTGCTCCCAGCCAATCCCCTCCCTTGCCCCCCTCACTCCTCAGGCAGATGTCTCTGTGCTCCCTTTATCCTAGACCCCAGACTTGCCCAGTCCAACCTAACTGTCCTCCAGCCTGGAAACATTTACCATCTTGGCCTGTCTATGTTCTTGACTTGCAATATTCCACCCCTAACACTAAGGGGACCTTTCCCCATCCTCCTGGACCTTATCTTGCAATGGGGAGTGGTAGGCAGACGGGGTGCTTTGGTTGAAAAAGTTGCTGGGCTGGGGAGTGGGCCTTAGGGCACTGAATGATACTCATCATGGAGTACTAAAGGAGAGTGGGGTTTGACCTTGGCTCTTGTTAACTGAATTGGAGAGGAGAGGGAAATGAAGCCAAAATAATATACATATGTGTGTTTTATATGTATGTATATTTTTTATATTCAGATAGCCAACCCTTTTCAGAAAAATTGCATACAAAGATTTTTTCCTGCTTGACCATTTCCCTTTTTCTCTAGATTCCTTAATGTCTCCTGTTCAGAAGTTTTTCAGTTTCAATTGTTCAAAATTCTCCCTTTTATCTTTTGTACTTGACTCTCTTCTGTTTGGGTAAAGTCACATCTCTTTCCCGTGGCTGGGAGGACTTCAGGGAACATCTGTTACTCTTCTCATGTTTTTATACTATGATCTTTAATATCAAGGTTGTATAGCCATTATTTGAAATGTGCTGTGGAGTGTGGTGAATGGTGATAATCCAAGCCTTATTTCAAACAGATTGCTTTCCAGTTTTCCCAGAAATTTTTATCAAATCAGGAGATTTTCCCTCAAAAATTTACACTTTCTACCTTGTCAAATGCTGGACCTCCCTTCTGAATCTAACTGTCTAGAAAGCTCCAGGTGCACAGGGAATGTCTTAATTCATGCATTTGTGTCCCCTGGGTTTTTGTAGCTAGAGACAAAAATGTTCATCATAACTGATTTCTATTGAAAAAGAAAAGTCCATCCTGAGTTGTTGCTGTTCCAGGTTTTAGAACGACTGGATCCCAGACTGAAAGGCCTGCCTACCTCCACCTTCTAATGACTAAGGTTGGTGGTAGGTGGGGCAGCCCTGGAGAACCTCATTAAATGGAGGGTTTGCAGTCCCAAAGCTCTCCTGCCCTTTCCTTCTCTTTCTGTCAGAGAAAACCCCTGCACCCACTCACTCATGGGATTGCTGTTTGTCCTTGGTTGCCAGAGAGGACCATGATCTTAAGGAGGTGATGCTGTGTCATGCAAATGAATTGGATTTAAGTGAGGGAGGATTGTGCGGAGTCACCAGCCTCACTTTCTCCTCCAGAACCATCTGGTTCCAGTTGCCAGATACACATTAAAACAACTGGAGATGGCCCAAAATACAGGGGCCTTTTAAAGCTAAGGTCTTTAGCAGGTCTCAGTTTGGCTGAGGCAACACCCATTCAGTGGTTAAGGCTGGGTTAAAAAAATGATGCAAAGAATGATCTCTTTAACCTAGTCCAGGAAAAAAAAATCAAACTGGGAGGGAAAGACCCTCAGGGTTCTTAATCACCCACTTACTTCTCTGAAAAGCTGACCACTCTCATTGGATTTGGTTTAAGGTAGGAATCACACACTCAATTGGATATCTTACCCTACAGGAAAGTAGGAGGAAAGTAGGGGTGAAGGAGATAAGGGGGGATCATAGACGGGAGGGCAGACTGGGAGAGGGGGTAGTCCAAAGCAAACGATTTTGAAAAGGGACAGGGTCAAAGGAGTAAAGAAAATAAATGGGGGGGGGGAGGAATAGGACAGAGGGAAATATAGTTAATCTTTCACAACATGACTAGTATGGAAATGTTTTGGATAATGACACATGTATAACCTGTTTTGAATTACTTGTCTTAATGGGGGATGGATAAGTAGGGAAGAAGGGAGAGAATCTGTAACACAAAGTGTTCAAAACAAATGTTAAAAAAATTATTGTAACGTGGAATTGGGAAATAAGATATATAGTCAATGGGGCATAGAAATCCATTTTGCCCTACAAGAAAGGGGTAAGAGAGTAAGGGGAGGGATAGGAGGATATATGAGAAGGCAGACTTTTTAAAGGAAGGAGTAATCAGCATGCTTGCCATCTTGGGGTGGGGTACAGCGGAGAGATGGGGAAAATTTTGGAACTCAAAATCTTGTGCAAATGAATGTTGAAAACGAAAATAAATAAATTCTGAAAATAAACCTCAAAAAAAGAAGGAAAAGATTCAAATAAACAAAATTATGAACAGAAACTTTATTTGTTGTAACCAACAAGAAAAAAGTCAGTGGATATTCAACAGTTAGGATTGGATGAACACATTTTGGCATATGAATGTAATGTAATATTGTTGAACAGTGGGGAAAGGAATAGTTTTGGAGAAACTTGGAAAAATATGCATTAATTGATACCAAGTGAAGTGAGCAGAACCAGAAATGGGATGTTTTCAATAACAGCATTGTAAAGACTCAGGAATGCTGATCAGTGCAAAGATGAACCAGAGTTGTAGATTATCAAATCAAACGTGCTACCCAGATAAAGATATATGTGTATATAAACACACACATACATGTATGTGGATACACACATACATATATGTATATACATATGTGCACATACATCCATAATATACAAAACATGTGTATACACACATACATCTGTAATAAACCTATACAGTGAAGACGTAGCTATAGATCCACTCACCGGATCAGTGGGGACTTTTTTTGCTTGACTGTAACACGTCTGTTACAAAAGTTTCCACCTCCCATAAGGGTAGAAGGAAGAAAAAGGTACATTTTCAATATGTAAAAATAAAATTAATTTGGGGAAAAATGAACAGAAGCAAAACAGAAGGAAATTCAAAAGGAAACATTTACAGGAAGGAAAACTTTGAAAGTTACATGTTGAAGGTCCCATGTACTTAAAAGTATATGAGTGCAAGTAGTATGTAATAGACATTAGTGGTTTTATGTGTAATGCTCTATGTCTGCTCTAGTTGGGATGTGAACCTCTGCTATTTATTGTTTGTTAAGTCCAGATGTTTTTAAAAACCTGTTTGCTTGGTTTTCAAGGACCATCCAAAGTCTGTATCCAGAATTCTTTCTTTAATGCACCCAGACCCAATCATGTCTGGAGGATTGTATTTAGATCTCAGTGCTAAATTTTAAGAAAAACCATAATAATTAACTGTTTTTTAATCTGAGGTGATTGATTGTACATAAAGGTGCATGGAGTTCCCAACTCTGAAGCTTTGGGGAATTTACTTCACATATTAAAATATGATTCTTGGAAATGCCTGGAAGGTTGGTGAGCTTTCTAGATATCTCATTTCTCTGGTTCAGTTCAGTTATCTTAATTTTCTTCTTTTGTTAATTGCCTCTCAAGGGCTGGTGTTTTTCGATTTGGGGATATATAATCCCACTTTTTCCTCACTGCTTTCAGATCCTTGGAATATCAATTTGGTTCTGAGGTAGCATCTCACTGACTTAAAAGTTCTTCCAACTAAATCTCACTTACAGTGACTTTGATTGATTCCAGGAGATGTACAGGTCCTGTGCAATTCATTTTGTATAAATTCAATAAACCAATAAACATTTATTAAGAATCTACTATGTGCCAGAGACTGTGCCAAAATATGGGAGTAAAAAAGAGGCAAAACACAGAACCTACCCTCAAGGGACTTTCAATCTAATGAGGAAAACAAGATACAACCAAATATTTACAAGCAATCTCTACAAAGGATAAATAGGAAATAATTAACAGATTTAAGAAGGTTTGGGGAAGGCTTCCTTTAGCAAGTGGAATTTTACTTGGGACTTGAAGGAAGCCAGAAAAGTCAGTAATTATATTGGAGGAGGGAGAGCATTAAAGGCATGGGGTATAATAGCCATAGAAAATACCCAGAGCTTAAAGGGCAGAGTGTCTCATCACTGGAATAATCAGGAGGCCAGAGTCACTAGACCAAAAAGTACACATTTGTGAGTAAAGTGTAAGGAGGCTGGAAATGTCAGAGGTTGCTAGACTGTGAAGGGCTTTACATGTCAAATAGAAAATTTTCTATTTGACCCTGGAGGAAACAGGGAGCCACCGGTATTTATTGAGTTGGTGGATGACACAGAAGAATCTGCATTTCAGGAAAATCACTCTGGTGACTCCAGGTTAACCTGGAGAATAGAAGGCCAAGTGAGATACATTAGTTTCTAAAATATTTGAAGAGTTTTCAAATGGAAGATAAATTAAACTTGTTTGGTTTGGACTCAGAGGGCAAAACTAGGGGAAATGAACACGAATTGCATAGACAAGGAGGTTTCAGTTTGGAGCAAGGAAAAATAAAACATTTCCCAACATTTGTTTCTGTCCCAACAAAGATTGGCTAAAGGAAGTTGTGGGTTTCTTCTCCCTGGAAGTGTTCAAGCAGTATTTATATGACCTTCATCAAATACACTCATGAATTGCTTTTTCAGGTATTCATACCACCAAGTTTTCTTTCTCCTTGGTTCCCTCCAACTCTGGTATCCAGTGATTCTGGAGCTGACATTGAAAATGGTAAATCAGAGAATGATCCTTTTGAGTTCAGGCTGCTGACTTGATTATCGAAGTCCTCAAGGGATCTCTAGACAGCCTTGCTTCTTGGGAAAAGGTCCTAGGAAGATATTTTCTAGAGCCATCATATAAGAACCCTGGGGGAAAATGAGACCCTGAGAGCCCTGGAAGTAAAGATGAACCTTCAGTCATATTGACACAGATATTGATCACATATTGACAACCAGTCAATATGTATTAACATGTACTGTTGGCTATATTCTGTCCTTAGCATTGAATATATAATCAAAATCAAAAGTCATGAGATGATTCTTCCCTAAAGACTACAGCAGTACCTTCAAACTTGGGTGTCACTGCTGATCAGTACAAATGAGCTAAAAGTTGGGAAACAGGAACCTAAGAAGGCAGAGCACTGCACTAACCAGTGTCTTGGCTTTCTGAAATGCATATATGTGAACGAGATGAAATTGAATGAGTAAAAGATGACAAAGGTGATCACCAGAAGGAGGACAGACTGTGTGGCTTTGATCTCAGGAGAGGCTATTGAATAAAGGCTGGTCACTTGTATATGTTTCACTCGCTTGTGGTGCCTGATCAGAAGCAACATCATGTAACCACTGGCAGAAACCATGAGCCCCACACACACAACATCAAGGAGTGCAACCACAATTGCAAACAACTCAGTTCTAATTGTGTTTAAAGCAATACAGTATCCATAACTGAGCATCTCTGAGCTATTTCTGGGTACCCTTGGGCCTTGAACTTGCTCTAGAACAATTATATTGAGTAGAAATTGCAAGAACCAGCAGAGAAGACTGCAGGAGATGATGGACTTTGAGGCTTTGGCTTTAAACTTTGCCCACCTGTAGCTATTGGGATTGATGATGATGGCTTGAAAGCCACTCAGGAAGCAGGTCATGCTAATAGAAAGACCACAACACACTTTGTGAATGTACATGACAATTTTACATCCATTGTCATCCAGGAAATTCATCAGGCCCAAATTTGTCATAGTCTCAGGAATACCCTGAAAGAGGAGGACCAAAGAGTTGACCCAGAGCAGCTGGACAAGAATTATGTTGATGGGTCTCAGTTTCTGTCCAGCAACGAATGTAAGGATGAAGAAACAAATTAGGAAGTAGTTCCCTAGAAGTCCAATGGAAGTCTGGAGGTTGAAGACAATACTCAAGAGGATGCCATTAGAACTCATGCTCTTAATGTCATGGGATGGAGAGCCTTATGTACCTGCATAGAAACTGAATTAATTTATATGACATTCCTGCAAACTTCAAAATAGATATGATATGGTGAAGGAAAGAAGGTAATGGTTTCTTCTATAATTACTCTACCCTTGGGACCTCCTCAAAAGTGGCATATGCTTCTTACCTCCAAGCCAACATACACATTATTTCCATAATTAGAGTATGTCCCCTTGCCAGGAGTCCCTACCTTTAGTTCCTACACACCTCTCCCTTCTCCCCTGAAGAGAATTCACAGCAAGCCCTAAGTCAATTCCAGACACAAGCCCTTGGCCTCTGTGGTCAGTCCAGTACTTCTCAATAAACCCCACACCTGGATCCAGCCACTGACTTTGCCCCAGCCTTATCCAATTCTCTCTGGGTTATTTCTAGATAAGGCTTAACTCAAACTTTCATTTCCTGTCTATTCTTCAGTCTGTTTTCTAGTCTATTTCTAGTCTAGACTATTTTCTCTAGTCCCTACTGTTCTTGCTTTACTTCAAATGTAAGGTGGCCTTCCTGGATCACAGAAGACAGCACCATTTTTTCAGAAGGTGTGATCTACAAAGAGGGCCTTGAACAATCTAATAACCTGTTTCCCTCAAATAGACCTCTATCTAGCTACTGATATGCTTCCTTGACTCATTCTTCAAAGTTTGATGTAGTCTAACAAACTCATTTCTCCCCATCCTATTAATTCCAAACAGAGACCTGTTGTTTTACAAATCCTACTCCCCTTCTCTCTCTCCACCTATTCCCTTATTCCTATCTCCCCCATCTCAACCCCCACCAGATATCCCATTTCAGCCCTATCAATCCCTTTTCACTCAACAGAACTCAACTCTTTATAAATATTGTTTTTACTTATTCCTCATAAGAAGGCTTCCCAATCTACAACCCTACCATGCTCCCACCTTAGAAAGAAGTAGGATCTGAAGAACACATCAGACCCTGGAGGGTAGGGTTTGCTGTGTGGGTTTCCTTTTGTCCCCCATCTTCCACCTCTGTCAATGAAATCAAGTTGTTCCCAATGCCCAAAGTGTTTTTGTTCTTCATTTCTTTCTCTCAGAAACTTTCATCTACCCCAAGGCTCAATTCTGCCACTACATCCTTCATGACACCACCAGTTGGTGCCTTTTGCCCTCAATCTTCCTTGTACTACACTTTTGGTCAATGTCTTCCTCTCTCCATGCTGTAAAACTCTTAAGGGCAGGGACTTCTGTTTTTGTCTTTGTAGATACACACAGAAGGATTTATAAATATTTGTTGGTTTAAAAAGAAAAGAAAAATAGGTAAAGGTAAATTTCCTTTGTGACTCAAATATAGTTCTGATACCTAAAACAGAAAGAAAGCTAAAACTGAGAAAGAAAACTATAGAGCAATTTCCTTGGTGCATATGGATGCGAAAATTATAAACAAGCTAGTAGGGAAATTATAGCAATATATCACAAAAATCATACATTAGGACCAGGTGGGGTTTCTACCAGGAATGCAGGGCTTAGTTTAATATTGGGAAAACTATATAAGCATAATTGACCATATCAGTAACAAAACAACAAAAATCTTATTATCTCAATAGATACAGAAAAAATTTTTGCAAAATATAACACCCATTCCTGTTAAAAACATGAGAAAACAAAAGAATTGATGGAGTCTTTTTTTTTGCTTTTTGGAGGGCAATTGGAGTTAAGTGACTTGCCCAAAGTCACACTGCTAGTTTTTGTGTCAAGTGTCTGAGACTGGATTTGAACTCAGATTCTCCTGACTCCAGTGCCAGTGCTCTATTCACCTCACTGTACCAACTAGCCACCCCTTGATGCAGTCTTTCTTAAAATAGTATGTATCTAAAACCAATAGCAAGTATTATTTTGTAATGGGGACAAACTTGAAACCTTCCCAGTAAAATCAATAAAATCATGAGAATGTCCATTATCATCACTATTAAATATTATTCAATGTTGGATTAGAAATTATACCAACAAGACAAGAAAAAATGAAGGATTAAAATAGACGGTGAAGAAACAAAGGTATCACTCTTTGAAGATGAAATAACTTTTAAAAAATAGTTGAAACAATTAAAATTTTAGCAAAGTTGCAGGTTATAAAATATACCCACATAAATCATTAGAATTTCTATACAACAAAACCTAGCAGGATGAGATAGAAGGCAAAATTCCATTTAAATACCACAGACGATATAAAGTACCTTAGAAAATACCTACCAGGATAAACCCAGGGACTACACAAAACACAAAAACAATTACAAACACATCTCACACAAAGATAGAACTAAATAATTGGAGAATATTAATTACTCATGGGTAGGCTAAATCAATATAATAAAATAATGATTGTGCTTAAGTTAATTTACTTATTCAGTGGCATAACAGTGACACTACTAAAGAATTATTTTATAGAGCTAGAAAAAATAACAAAATTCATCTGGAAGAACAAAAGGTCAAGAGTATCAAGGTAATCAATGAAAAAATGTGTAAGAAGACAGTTTAGTATTACAAGCTTTCAAACTATTATAAAATAATAATCATTGAGACAATCTGGTCTTGGCTAAGAAATAAAGTGGTGGATCAGTGGAATAGATTAGGTACATAATACACAGGAGTAAATGACCATAGTAATCTAGTGTTTGATAAACCCAAAGATCCAAGGAATAAGAACTCAACATTTAAGAAAAATACCTGGGGAATACTGGAAAGCACTTTCACAGAAACTAGGTCTAGACCAACATTTTATACCATATGCCAAGATAAAGTCAAAATGGGTAAATGATTTAAGAGGGTGATAAGTAAGTAAATTAGGAGAGCATGGAAAATTTATCTCTCAGTTCTATGGATAAGGGAAGAGTTTATGAATAAACAAAATATGGAGAGGGTCACAGGAAGCAAAATAGATAATTTTGATTACATGAAATTAGAAAGTTATTGCACAAACAAAACTAATGCAGCCAAAATTAGTATGGCAAGTTTCTTTGATAAAGAAACTCATTTCTTTTCTCATACAAACATTTCTCATACATACACTTCTCATTTCTCATGCACACACGTATATATATGAATACATATATATGTACAGAGAGAGATGGAACTGAGACAAATTAATTGAAGCATGAGCTATTCTCTAATTGATAAATGTTCAAAAGATATGAACAGGCAGTTTTAGAAAAAGAAATTAAATCTATCAATAGTCACATGAAAAATTCTGTAAATCACTATTGACTAAAGAAATGCAAATTAAAACAACTCTGGGATAGCTCTGAACACCTATTAGATTAGCTGCCATGACTGCTATTAGAGGGGATGTGGAAAAATGGAGACACTAATGCACTGTTGGTGGAGTGTGACCTGGTCTAACCATTCTGGAGAACAATCTGGAACTTACAGTTCAAAGGTTGAACACCGAGCATACACTTTCACTCAGCAATACCACTACTAGATCCAAAGAAATCAAATAAAAGGGAAAAGGTCCTTTTGGGACTGTATTTCTTTCTTGCATTTAATAACTAATTATTGTATTAGGACCAAAGTTTCACCCCTTTTCTACTTCTTCATTCAAAAATCAACCTGTGTGGGAAATCTCTTAGAGATTTACCCAGGCCAAGATCTAATCAGACAGTAAAAGAAATTCCAAGTTTAGGCTAATGGGTATATTCCTGCTCATTGTGCTTGCTCAGACAGGTAATGTGGAAATTCATGTCTTTTTTATCTGAGTGACCTAAATCACCTACCCCAAGATAGGCCACTTTCCATTTGATTAAACAATCAGTGTTGAGTAGCACTACTCAGGATCACCTCTTCTTCTAAGGATGTATAAACTGTGACCCCAGCACCATTAGGAGATTTTGGTCTAAGAAAGATGGCCAGATGACCATCCTTTTATTTTATTTTACTTTTTTTGTAATAAATTGTATTTGTTTTCTTGTTTACATCATTCATTTTCATGAGATTTTTGAATTACAAATTTTCTCCCCATCTTTCCCCTATCCCAACCCCAAAACAGCCATCCCATTGTAGAGCCCCTCCCCTGGTCTGCTCTCTAACTT
>CM053596.1:3587770-3623186 GCA_028646575.1 Pseudocheirus occidentalis | reverse complement strand
GCCTGCTGTGCTGCCTGTAGCAACAGATGTGCTTTCTGTCTTTTGGAGAGTTTTGGAGCTTGAAAATCTGTTTAGAGTCCCATTTTATGAGTTTTTAGCATATTTGTGTGGGAGCTGCGGTGCTTTGCTGCTTCTACGCTGCTGTCTTGGCTCCACTCATGCAAAACCTTTTTAATTTCATGTAATTGGAACAATACATTTTACACCTAACTTTGCTCCCTCTTATTGTTTACCTGTCCACAAGTCTGTTGAGTAATATGTTCCACGTTCTTCTGATTTCCTTGTGAAATCTCTTTATCTCTAGGTCACGTATTAATCTTGACTTTTCCTTGGTAAATGGTATAAGATATTGGTTGATGCCAAATTACATTTACTCACTGTTTCCCTTTTTAGCTTCTTTTTTTGCCCTATCTCTGTTCCCTCTTCATCTACCCTTACCCTTCTATTCCTTGTTTTACCCAGCCCTCTGAAAGTCCCTCCTCTATCTATTCTCTGTTCACTGCACCCTCCTAATCATCCATATGCCCTTCTGAGATTCCCTCCGCCATCCCACGTGCCATTTTTCCTTACCTCTCTGGAAGTTTGGAAGACTTCTGAACCTCTTTGGATGTATACAATTTTTCCTCTTCAACCCAGATTACAATAAGTTTCCAGTGTTATCAGCCCTTGTCTTCTAACTGCTTCCTCTGTATTAGTTCTATTCATGCCCCATTGGCATGTGATCATTTCTCTTTTTAACCTTTTCCTATTCAGTTGTATCAGCAAGCACCCTAGCATACCCAGGGCGGCTGCTAGCACAGGTTCTTAGATCTGCTTTTCTAAAGGGAAGCAACTCAAAAAGGGTTAACAGTCTCGCTTTAATCAATCAGACAAATGTCATTTACCTAGTTCAGGGGAAAAAGTCAGCACCCTGAACGTCAGAGAATACAAGCACAAGTTACAAGCAGACAGAGAAACAGATCAGCAGACGGGCTCCCAGCCCTCTGACCATCACATCCATACCTAGTCAGTTACCAGAAAGGGAAGCATCATCATCTGGGTTTTCAAAGCTGGGAGCCTCAATGGCTGCCCAGAGTCTCATCTGGCCAAATCACACAACTCTTCCAAAGTGAGCCCCAAAGCAAAACCTCACATCAGGGTACATATAGCCTTCTCCTGGCTCAGAGAATGCCACAGCTCTCTTGACCCACTGCCCAATCACAAAGTAATAAGGTGTGGGCATTCCCAAAGAACGAGCCTCCTACCACAGGCTCCATGTGACCACATTCAGCCTATTAGGGGGCAGACTCTATTTTCAAATCTGGGGAGGTTCTCAGAGTCACTTAAGCCTATCAAAGAGCCTAGGGCAGGGAAGATCTTCAGATTCCCATAACACTAATTTTGTTTTTTAGAATTATTTCATCATACACAGCTGAACCCCAACCTTTCATTTTTTTTCCTTTTTTGGAGGAGGGAAGACAGGGCAATTGGGGGATAAGTGATTTGTCCAAGGTCACACAGCTAGTAAGTGTTAAGTGTGTGAGGCTGGATTTGAACTCAGGTCCTCCTGGCTCCATGGCTTTATTCACTGCACCATCTAGCTGCTCCCCAACTTTTCTTTAAAACTACCTTAGCAATAATAAGTTTTAAGAATACTCTTACCACTAATAATTACTAATATTAATCACCTTTTCATATATAATAAAGTTTGTTAATTATTGACTTATAATTAGTCTTTAATGATTTCCTTATCTGCATTTTCTCTGTTGAATTTTCTATTGCATTCCAGTCTTTTTCTTACAAATACCTGAAAGTCTTTCAGTTCATCAGATGTCATTTTTTTGCATTCAGGGTTATACTCAAAAGTGTTCTGTTTCAGGGGTGGCTAGGTGGTGCAGTGAGTAGAACACTGGCCCTGGAGTTAGGAGGACCTGAGTTCAAATCCAGCCTCAGACACTTAACACACTTACTAGCCATGTGACTTTGGGCAAGTCCCTTAACCCCAATTGCCCTCCAAAAAGAAAAAAAAAGTGTTCCATTTCAGTCTTCATGGACTCCGACATTTCCTTATCTAACTATAGTCTTTTATCATTTCTTTTTTCTCTCTGCCTTATAACCCATAACCAGTTCTTGGGCTTCACTGCGACCTCCATCCCCTGCACCTTTCACTGCATCCTGCATCTGTCCTTTCCTTTTCTTGACCTCTTCGCCACTCATCTCAAGTTCATTAGCAGCGACATTCTGGGCACTTGTTCAGTTGTCCAGCCCCAGCCTTGGATTCTTCTTGTGATCTGCCATCTTGTCTCCAGTTTATGTGCCGCGGAATGGTGCTGGCACGCTGCTGTAGAACGTCAAGACGAGTAGGTCACCTCTGTTTAAGTTACGCAGTCTCGGCCGGCTTGTCACTGACGCATGCCACATAATTATACTCCCGCTGTCCCACGTTCCACAGTATCTGCTCCGCCAACTCCCATTACTCCTTAGAATCACGCAGCACACGGTCCTCACGCCTTCTCGTTTCAGTCTTCAAAAAGCTGAAGCCCTTGACCGAGGGCTTCCTGCTCTCCACACCCTCACCTTGCATCCCTCAGGAGCCTTCTCCAGACATCTAGTTAGCCCTGCCCTGGAGAGGAGCATCCCCCTTCCAGGGCCCACCTCTCGGGAGCCACCGGTCATCCCCTCCCGTACTTTGTTTTCCAGCCCATTCCCACATCTCTTATCATCTGGTTGTCACTAGTCTTTGGTCTCTTGCATCTCCCAACTCCTTCTTACTACATAGCTTTACGTTACATAATTGGTTGTGTTTTGTCCTTCATTCTCAGAGAGGACCAGAGGGACATGACTGTGTTGGAGTCAAGGAGCAGTGTCTTCTACTGTGGCTGGTTAGACCAGTAGAAGCTTGGGATGCTCTACCACAGGTGGGGCAATGGTGCGTGTGAGCATGGTGGGTTGAGATGTCTCTAAATTTGCTCATCATGCTTCTTTTGACCACTGCAATTCTCCTTCACGTGCAGCATGCTGGATGATCCAGGGCTGGTGTCTCCCATGTCACAAATTGATTCCTAAATTCTTCAGAGAGACCTTGAGAGTGTCTTGCTGTCGCTTCTTCTGACCCCCATGTGAGCGCTTGCCCTGTGTGAATTCCTGTAGTCTTTTAGGCAAATGTATGTTTGGCATTCAAATACTGTGGTCAGGTCATTCAGAGCTGAGCTCTCTCCAAGAGTTTGAATGCTTGGCAGTTGAGCTTGAGAAACTCCCTCCGTGTCTGGTACCTCACTCTTCCTAAGACAATTCAGATGTGATTGAGTTTTCTTGGCGTGGTGGTCACGGACCATCCAGGATTCACAGGCATACAGCAGTGAGGTCAGCGTAACAGCTCTGTAGACCTTCAGTCTGGTAGTCAGTCTAATACCTCTTCTCTCCCACACTTTCTTTTGGAGCCTCCCAGACACCAAGCTAGCTCTGGCAATGCGTGTATCAACCTCATGATCAATGTGTACATCCCTGGGAAGTACACTGCCAAGGTAAGTGAACTTGTTCAAAACTTCTCCATTTGCTATAACTGATGGTTCCATGTATGGATGGTGTGGTGCTGGCTGATGGAGCATCTTTGTTTTCTTGGTGTTAATTGTTAGGCCAGAATGAGCCCAAGCAGCAGAGAATCCATACTCTGTTTTATCTCTTCCCCAGAGGTTGCATTGAGCGCGCAGTCGTCTGTAAGCAAAAAGTCACGAATCGATTCTCCCTCTGCTTTAGTTTTGGCTTGTGTGTAGCCTTTTCAGGTTAAACAAATGACCATCAGTGTGGTAGCTGATTTTGATACTTTTTTCATCCTGAAAAGAGTGTGTGGATACAGGGTTCAGGGAGAGGCTGTTCATTGAGCCATCGAGAGGTCCCAGCTCCGGTGTAGAAGGGGCTCAGCTTGTGCACGTTGCAGGGAAAGTGGCAGCTGGTGGCTGTGGCACTTGGCTCCCCATTTGGGACCATCCATACAGGGCGGACTGAGGAGGGGACCTGCTGCAGAGTTCATGAGGGGCAGGGGCTTCAAAACTGGCCGTGTTCTTTTCTGTGATCCTCTCTGTCCTTCCTTTTTTGTTGAACTCTTCTGCTACTCAGAAATATCTTTTTTGTAGCCCTTTATTTGAGGTGACCTTTCCTACCTAAGTAATGGATTCATTTTATTCATAAGTTTTCTTTCAAATGGCAATTTTCTGATGGCTGAGGGCAGTTCTGACTGGAGGCATTTCTTTGTTATATATATGAAGCTTTTTGCCAGTGTAACTTTTTTAATGTCTAATGATGTCTGAACTCAAGCCGAAGGCCTTTTCCCATTGCCTACCTTGACACATTTCCATATCTATGGCCTGTTCAGTAAATTTATCATACTGAAAACAGCCATTCCTTGGGGTCAGTGTCTTATGGTGATTTAGATCTGAATCCTAAATTCAGATTTAGGACTGAATATTGTGTTAAGTTCTTTCCAACTTTGTCAAATTCACAGGGATCCTTGGAGTTTTTATCCACTTTGATATGAGAGTCACTGATTTCTCTACAGTTGAAGTCAGAGGGACCTTTGTATTCTTGGACCGTCAGCCGTTCTTCTGGTAGTTCCCAGGATGGGGCATCGTCTTTCTTTCCAGACCTTTACCACCACAGAAAACAGCAGCTACACTTTTGTGTCTTCTCCCTCTTTCTGTATCCCCTTAGCTTGTAGGTCCCGTGGTTTTCGTGGGGTCAGAGGGCAGCGAGGGGAGTGAGTTTAGGGGCTTATTCCAAAAGACATCACAGAATATCATCCATTTGTTTTCTTGCTGTGTGAATCTGTCAGAGGCATTTCTTAGATGCGCCTCGTGTGGTTCTGCTTTCCAATGCCTTCTGCTACCCCCTCCTCACTTTTTACAGGTGCATTTATCCCTTGCGTGTTTCATTGTGGTGATTAATGTGGTTTTCTCCATGATAGCCTCTGAGCCTTCCTCTTTGCCCCTGCCTCAGTTCTTAGAAACGCAGCGTAGGTTGGGGAAGGGAATGGGACCAGCGGTAGTAACTGATCTCCACCCCTCGTCCTGCCCTGTCTTCCCTCTGTCCCCCTACAGGTCTCTGATCCTCTTCTCTCCCCATCTGAAGTTTCCTCTCTGGTGCCGCCATGAGGCAGCCAGGTGGCACCATGGACAGAGTGCCATGCCTGGAGTCAGGAGGACCTGAGTTCAGATCCAGACAGAGATGCTTGTTACCTGTGGGACGCTGAGCAAGTCCCAGAACCTCCGTCTGCCTCGGTTTCTTCATGTGTACAATGAGCATCATGGTAGCACCTGCCTCACCAGGGCTTTGTGAGGATCAGATGGTCTTTGTGAACTACTTGGAACGTGATGGGCCCTGTTTGAACGTGGCTCTTGTGATGATTTGGCTCTTTCTTCAGTGCTCTGCTCTCCTTTAGCCGTGGCTCTCCTTTTTTTCATGCATTTCCCTCTCAAACATCTCTTCCCTGGCTCAGCAGAGTGAGGCTCACGATCTGCAGCTTCTTCTCAAGCTGCTTCCACGTTGGGAGACTAGATGCTGAGCTCTGGATGATAAGGGCTCTCGTCTGCCTTCTTTCTTATCCCAGGTCTCCATATTAGTGTTTGTTGACTGACTTATTGGGCCCAGGGCTAACACCAGGCCCCAAGCCTACCTCATTCTCCAGATTCTGGTCTCTCTACTAGTTTTCAGATGCAGGTTCTGACCTCAGCCTTGTCTTTGTCTCTATCTTGTACTTTGTCCATTACAATCTGTGTCCAGTTCTAGCTCCAGTGAGACATGACCAAACTAAAGGTGTCTCGGCTTCCAGAAGGTCTGGTTTTGTGAGATGCCCAGGAATCTCTCCCTCCCAACTGCTTAACTTTAGGGTGGTCACCTCCAGAAATGTAGCCAACAGTTTTCTGAAAATGGAGAGAAAGATTGAGCCAGAGAAAGCAGGAGAGAGACCTCGGGTTGATAACTGATGCGTCTCAGCCTTGGATCACTGCTTGCAAGTAAGGGTAGATTTCATTCCTACCCACATGGTGTTGAATGGAGACAAAAATTTGTGCAACTAGGCTGCCGGCATTCACTGCAGATTTAGGTTTAACGACCTCGTGTGGGCCCTCCTTTGACGTTTCCTTCACTGACTCCCTGCCCTACTCGAAGGAACTTCCCAGATCTTCTCATTCCTCCCCTCGCTCTCATTTGGTCTGCTTTCCCCCATCCACTTAGCTGAATACTTAGCCTCGTATTTTAGTTAAAAAATCGGACACTTGCCAAGAGTTCTCTCGTCTCACACCAAGCCGAAGCCTTCTTTTCCTCCTTGGCCCTGGTCTCGTGTGAAGATGCAGCCTTCTGGCTGCCAAACACGAATGAGCCCAGTCCAGCCCGTCTTCTCCCGCGTCATCACCACTTTTCTCTGATGTTCTATCTCTCCTTCACTACTGCCATCAATACAAGGATTGTCTCAGCCTGAAAAAAGCCTCGTGTGGTCCACTCAGCCCCATTAGATGCTGTCCTTTGTCTTTCCTTCTATTCATGGCTAAAGCCTAGAGAAGCTCATCTGTAAATGGTGTTTCACACTCCTCTTTCTTTTCCGAATTCATTGTCCAACTGAACCTGCTTGTGGCAGAGTCACCGCTAGTCTCCTAAGTGTTGGATTGAGTCTCCTTGCCTCCTGGTGTCTCTGCAGTCTCTGAACCTGTCAGTCACCCCCTGTTCTCTCCAGGTTTGGTGACAATACTGTCTTCTGGTTCCCTTCCTAAGACATCCAAAAACGTCTCTTTTCCCCAACCTTGCCATCTCCTTACTTTCTCATTACCCTCCAGACCACCAGCCTCCCCATTGTCCAGGCTCATAACCTATCAGCCACCTCCCACTCATCTCTCACACGCTCACACCCCCTACCCCCAATTCAGCCTTATGGAAAATCCAGTTGTTTTGCCTCTGTAACATCTCTCACCTCCATCCCCTTGTCTCCCAACCTCCACTCTCTTGAATCAGGGTCCAGTCACCTCACACTTCGGATGTTAATGCATGAGTCTCCTGGTTGGCCTCACTCTCCCCCATCCACTCAGGCTTCCTCCCAGCTCTTCTTAAATTCATCTTAAAATGCATTTCTCATCATGTCACTGCCTACGCGATAAACCCTGTAGGTAACCACCCCCAGGATCACACACAGAATCCTCTGCCTGGCTGTTAGAGCCCTCCATCATCAGCCCCTCTCCCACCTCCCCAGTCTCCTTTCACCTTACTGCCCCTCCACATGTACAATAATCAGTGGCTCAGGCCTCCTCTTTTGTTGCTTGACCAGGACACTCCATCTCCTGACTCCATGTTTTCTCTGGCTGCTCCTCATGCCAGCTCTGGCTTCTCTGACGTCCCACCTAAAACCCCTCACTCTACAGTAAGTCTTCTCCAGTCTCCTCGGCCTCAGTGGCTTCCCTCTCCTGATTAGCTCCAGTCTGTCCGGGATGTAGTGGGTTTCTACAGAGCTGTTTGCCTATTGTCTTCCCCACCAGACTGGCAAGCCCTTGAGAGCAGGGCTTGTCCCCTGCCTTTCTATGTATCCCTGATGCTCAGCACAGGGTCTGAAATGCAGTAGGTGCTTAATAAATGCATGTTGACTTGAACAAGATCTAGGAAAGTGTTCATACTGAACAGCCTCAGCCCTTCTTGGATGATCTCAGGAGGGTTCTGTGTCCCAGAGCTCCAAACAGTGATTTCTCATAGGATCACAGACTTATCACTGGAAGGGAACTGAAAGGTCATGGAGTCCAAACACCTCATTCTCCAGATGGGGAAACTGAGGCTCAGGAGTTCAGTGACTTGTTCAGGATCATGCTGCTTGAAAGTATCTTAAAAGGAATTCCTGCTCAGGTCTTTCTGTCCCCAAGACTAAGCACTCCCTTTACCAGAGCACATAAATGCATTATGACAACAGCTCCTCCTCTGCTTTTAGCTCCAGAACCTATTCCTGAAAATATGAGGTCAGATCTCAGGCCACTGGAAGCCCTGGGCATGAGGAGTACAGAAAGCATGAGGATGGAGAGAAATCTGTGATTTGGCCCTCTTTAGGGAAAGGGGACATGCACGCAAGGGCCACGGGATGGTTCCCAGGACTCATCAAGGATGGTTTCCATGGTGCTGATTTGGGGCTCTTTGCAGGGGGATTCATGGGATCATGGGATCATGCATTCAGTTGGGAATTAGAAAGTCATCTTTGTTCACCCTTTCACAGAAGGCTGGGCACACTCCATAGTTTGCATCATTTAGAAATCCGAGGCAGCTGGTAGTGCAGTGGTTAGAGCCCTGGGACTGGAGTCAGAGAAGCTGGACTCCACACCCAGCCTCAGACACTTAGTGGCTGTGTGCCCCTGGGCAAACGCCTTCCTTCAGGAAGAAGGAGCGGCTCATTGCTGGCCCTTCATTACCAAACTTCCAAGCCATCACATCCAAGCCCTCATCCATCCCCTCAGCTTGGTACTTGTGTTGTCCTTGATGTCACAGTGCCATCTCCCTGCCCCCTTTTGTGTTCTGTGTTCCCCAAAACCTGCAGAAAGGGAGCTGCTCAGGACCCTGATCAGTGGCAGAGCCACTGACTCTTTTGTTGGCAGCAGCATGTCCCTGCTTACCAAGGTTAACATGCTCAGAGAACTGCCTCAGTGCACTTGTTGAATTCTACACGCAGCACCACACAGGACGAGCTCGTTAACAAGAAGACCTTCCTAAATTCTAGGCCCATCCCAAAGAGGAAGGCACTGCCTTGGCGGGCAGAAGTTTCCCTTCACTGCCCATCTTCAGTTGCATGAGCGGGTTTCAGAGATTGTGCAGACAAAATCCACATGCAGTTAGCGGTTAGACTAGATGTAACATGTAAGATTAGCTCCAAGTCTGAGATTCTCTAATACTGGATTGAGTTTTGACCTGAAGCTACATAAAATAACAAAGAGCCAATTTCAGGAGTGACAGAGGAAAGTCCCAGCTTCCCAACACATAATTTAAAGACCTTTCATAGGAAAATGGGAGCTGGAAGACACCCCCGCCCTCGCCCCCGGAGAGACCAGCACTTTTGCTTCATGAATAACTGATAAATGTGCAAACTCTGCACCCAGAGAGGGAATGAAGGCAGTCCCTTTGATAGAAGTTTCAGAGTTAGCTTTCTGAGGAGGGTCCAAGAGGCCCCACTCCTCCTGGGTGAAGTCCACAGCTACATTCTGGAATGTCACCAACTCCTAAACCATCAACATCACAGGATTTAGAGCTGAAAGAGACCCCAGAATTCTTCTAGTACAACCCTGGTCAACTCAGAGGAGGAACGGAAGCCCAGGAGGGATTTGCCCAGAACTCCCACTACCTTTATGAGAGCCAGAGCCAGCACTTGAAGCCATAGCCATGGAGAACCCAGCAGCATGTTCAGAAAAGCACATTTCTGTTTGAAGCGAGAATCCTGTTGGAATAATAAAAGCTGAGAAATGTCTTACTCCAGAAGGTTTCTCCCTGTGATATCATGGATCTGTCACTGAGGTGTGAGTCTGGAGGAGAA
This sequence comes from Pseudocheirus occidentalis, assembly GCA_028646575.1. Classification (NCBI taxonomy): domain Eukaryota; kingdom Metazoa; phylum Chordata; class Mammalia; order Diprotodontia; family Pseudocheiridae; genus Pseudocheirus; species Pseudocheirus occidentalis. Next base: position 3,613,666 of record CM053596.1, on the reverse strand, counting down.
AGAAGGTGGTGTGAAAGTCCTCACCAGAAGTGTCATTAGAGGTATGTCAAGAGGATTGTCAAGAGGATTCCGTGAAGGCTTCATGAGAAGCTGCCAAAGAGAGGGCAGTTGTCTGGATGAAGCATGAAGACGGCGCTCAGGGTCCGGCTGAGCCCAGTGCTGGGCGACTGTTCCTGGCCGAGTGGAGGAGGGTCAGCTGCTGTTTTACTGAGGGCTTGAGCCGACCAGAGGCCTGACATGTTCTGGCTAGGAGAGCTCCCAGCTTTGCTCTCTCTCAATGAGCATTTGTGCTGTTTTATGGACTGGGGCTGGAGACTGAGGTGATTTGCAAGAGTGACAGTGACAGAATCCTTAATGAGAAATAAATGAGCTGAATCGGCCTCCAGACCTCTAGAACACTGGGGATCCAGGTCCAAGAGAGAGAGTGAAGAGGCGTTCTGCTGGCTGCAAGCATGTGGCCATGTCTGCAGATCCTTGGATACTTGGGAGGGGGCGTCTTTTTCATGTGGTCCAAACCCTGTATATGGTCTCATGCCTTACTCCTGTCCTGTCCTGCTCCTCTCTGCCTCAGGAACACCAGCCTCCTGGCTGATCCTTGACCTACACCCTCCATGCCCTGACCCTGACCCTTCCCTGTGGCTGTCTGTCCTGTTGGGCATGTCCTCCCCCCTCACAGGGGCTGCCTGGCTTCCTTCACATCTCCGGTAGCACCTCACCTTATGAGAACAAGCTGTTCCTGGTCTCTGACAACGATGGAGTCGCTCCATCCATAATGCAGAGAGCTTGTCTGGACGCAGTCACAGGACATTTTCTTCCCGCTAGACTGTGAGCTCCCTAAGGGCAGGGACTGGTTTTTCTTTACCTTTCTTTGCATCCTCAGTAGGTCAGCACAGTGCTGGGCACAGAGGAGCCACTTTCTAAATGACCTCAGGAATGGGAAATGAGAAGGACTCAGAGAGACCTGGGAAGGCTTGTGTGACCAGGAGGACAATTTCTGCTCTGCAGACAGCCCTGCCAAGGACAACCTGAGTCTGGCAGGAGGAGGCTTCCTTGGCTCTCTGGGATTCTAGGCTTGCTGATGCTGTTCAGGTCTGTGGATGGACTGCACTTACCTGGGAGGAGGGTCTCTGGGTGCCAGGGGCCATTCTCTCTGGTTCTAGGCTTTGGTCCTCTGCAGACTGAGCTGGGGAGGGACAAGATCTCAGAGGAGGGGACACTTTGTCTTTGCCTTCTCTTCCTATGCTGGGTGCTGATCTGCCCAGAATGACAGAGGGTGAGCTCTCAGAGGAGTCACAAAGCCCCTGGCCCTGCCCTCAGGAGGAGGGCAGCAGGGAGGGTCAGGCTTGGACCTGAGCTTGGCCTGGACAGAAAGAGCACTTCTCACCCTCTCTAACTCCTTCCCTTTAGCCTCATAGCCCTCCCCCATCCTCCTACAGAGAGCAAAGAGATAGAAGGGACTTGGGACCCCAGATGGGATGAGACCAGTCAGAGCCTCAGTGATCTCTGACCCAGAGCTCTTCCTCTCATTGATACTATGGGTGCCATACTGTGGTGCACCTGCCCAATGGTGAAGCTGGGTATGGCACCCCAGGACCTTTGGGATATGAAGGGGACCTTAACATGAAGCAGGGGCAAGGAGCAGCCCCAGGAGCCAGGTCTGGAATGGAGGTCTGCTTCTGGCAGAGCTAAGGACACTCACCAGGAGGTCAGAGGGGGATAATGACGCAGCCCAGTGGAATGGGTAGCCAGCAGAGCGGGGTAAAGGGAGCATCACCACTCAGACCTACCTGGGCCCAGCAGTGAAGAATTCCTGGCCCTTAGGGAAGAAGGCAGAAGGATCTCAGAAGTTGTTTTCAGGAGGGTCTTCCTAGTCCCCCAAGCCCCACCCTGCCCAGCCCCCAGGATGGGCCCTTTCCTCCAATCATATCCAGGCCCAGGAGCTCAGGCCCCTGCCAGCCTCTCCTCCCCAAACCCTGCCCTCTCTCATGTGGGATGCTTTGGCCACTGGGATGGCCCCTTCTTCCTGTCCTCCCCTCTTCCCAGGCCTCCAGACTCCATGCCATGGCACCTGTTCCACCTGGGCCCCTCCCACCAGCCTCGTCATCTCTAACAGCTTCTCCTTCCCAATCCTTCCACCACCTCTCCCCTCCTCTTACCCTGCCCTGGGACTCAGACCCTCCTCCTTCTCAGCAGACTCACCTGGCCTTCCAGCTCTGCCCCTGCTACACCCATCTTCTTTGTTACAAAGATATGCCCACCCTCCAGCCCTTCTCCCAGCGAGTGCCCTTCCCCAGCTGGATCCTATAGGGAGAGCTAAGGCAGGAAGTTGAGACACCTGGGTTCCAGGACATATATTAAAGCATAGGTTACAGACCTTCACCCCTCCCTCTAAGAGTAGTGACTTGCCTGCTCTCTGATTGAAGAATTGGAAGTCCTTGCTGTTCCTTCACTCCTCAAAACCTGGGTCCTAATGGGAAAGGGAGAGGTGCAGAAAGCTGGGCATCTTGTCCCGGGGCACAAGGATGGCTGAATGTGGGGTTGCTGTTGGGGTGGAGGCAGCTAGCTCAAAACCCTTGGATAGGATCCTTCAGGATCTTTTTTGCATTATTTTTTAACAAAAGTGAAGATACCTCCCCTCCCACACACACTCCTGGATCTTATCTTGCCAAGGGAAATGGTGGGCGAGGAGGGGCACTTTGGCTGTAAAAATCACTGGGCTGGGGAATGGGGCTCATCCTCCATTCATCCCATTGGGGGGCAGGGCTGAGTGGGATTTTGTCCTGATTTTTGTTAGCTGGATTGGAGAGGAAAGGTCCGGTTTGGGGATGAAAATGAAGCCAGAATGATGAGTGCACACGTCCGCGTGGATATGTATACGAGGCAGGTACCTATGGATGGATGTGAATTGTTTCTGTGTCTTGGATGTGCCAAACCCTTTTTCAGAGGAATTTTGGTACAAGAACTTTTCCCCATTTAACCACTTTTTTTCTTAGATCCCTTAATGTTTTCTGTGCAGAAGCTTTTCAGTGTCAAGTAAGCATGTGAAGGGAGTGATGTGAAATCAGTCCAGACTTTATGACCAGGTGGCATTTATGCCAGGAAAAAGCTTTGACAAAATCCAAATTTGACTCATTCCTATTACAAACACTTGGAAGCCATTTGGCAGAAACTAGGCATAGGCCAGCATCTCACACTGTGTATCAGGATAAGGGCAAAGTGGGTACCTGCTTTAGGACTCAGTGGTGACATCTTAAGCAGATTAGGGGAGCATGGGGTGCTTTACCTGACAGATCTATGGCTTAGGGAAAACTGCGATCCACAAGAGACGGAGAGCATTCATTGCAGGCTGTGAAATGGGTGATTTTGACCACTTTAAAATAGAAGGGTTTTGTACAGAGAAAACCAAGGCAGCCAAGATTAGAAGGAAAGCAGGAAACTAGGGACTTTTTTTTTTTTAAACAGCAAGTGGCTATGATAAAGGCTTCGTTTCTCAAATATGTTATTACAAGACTGCTGGGACAGAAAGGCACGTTAAATTTAGCCCTAAAGCTTGCTGATCGCAGCATCAATCCCCCCACCCCCTTAGGAATGCTCAGGGCTCCACTGTGGCCTTGCCTTATGCCCTCCGATGACTGCTGACCCAGACGCTGGATATTGGATTTCCTGTGAAAACCTCTATGAGGCGGCAGGAGGGATGCCTTTATTGGGTAAAACCTGCAGTTAATGACTCAGAAGCCTGCTGAGAAAGTGCTTATGGTCGGTGGATGTGCACCTCAAACAGTCGCAGTGTTTTTCCTGTTTCTGGTGTTAGCCAATCATGACATTGTGTGCTCATTCTGTTTTTAGTGCCCTCCCAAGTATATACAAGTAGCACCCAAGGGGAAGGGTCCCTGATCTTGAGGAGGAGCTTGGGCTCAGTTAGTCAGGGACCCCTGCATTCCCTAATAAATGGAAAGCATCTTGAGTGCCATAGTGGCCTTTTGTTGCACGTTGATTTGGAATTTGGGGGTCATATTCTGGCAACTCAGGTGGGACTTAAGGCCCTATGCTTCTTTAGGCCGCCGTCCCCAATGGGTCCATTACAGGACCCACCTCCCCCACAGGAGTTTTTGCTGCTGGCTCCCTTGAAGGGTGGTCTGGGAGGTCGGCCTTCCCCAGGATCTTCCCCTGCCCGAGTTCTCTGAACCACACAAAGCTTCTCTGAACTACAGGTGCAGAATTCCCCTTTGCTTCTCAATTTACGGTCTTTTCACTTTGATTTTGAAAAGGGTCTCTTAGTTGACTGGCAATCATTTCTGTCTTAAATTTGGTATTCCCATGCAAGAGTCTTTTAGTTAGAAAAGTTCTAGAGCAGTCGGGTGAATCTGTAATGAAGAAAAACGGAAAAGCTGTAGAAAACAGCCATCAATTGTTAAGTATCCACCACATGGGCTCATCCTTTTTTCCTCTTGGGAAAAGAGGGGCTAAAAACCACGTGCTGGCTTTGGGACAGTAGCTTCACTTCCTCTTTCCGCCAGTCTGGAGTCTGTATTGATTGACAGCGAGGTCCGGGAAGCCAGCCAGCTCTGGCTCTCTGCAGGACTTCCTTTGTTGGCCCCTTACAGCATTAGCTTAAGGGGCTTACTGAAAAATTAATTCCAATGTAAAGTGTGGTTTTTTTTTTCAAATCTCATTTTATCTTCTTTAATTTGAGACTTGGCTCTGGTTCTGCATGTAAAGACACCACTTTAGCCTTTAGTCATAACTGAGGCACCAGGACTAGGACCTGACCATGCCAGTCACCTCAGTTACCAGGGGGGAATCCTGTGCCCCCCTCAGGAGGCTCCCTAGCTCCATGAACGGATGCCCAAGCCACTTGGAGGCTGTTATGAGTGATTAGTGGTGATTGCAGCCTGAAGAGCAAGGACTGCCCACTGGAACACCTCAGGCTGCCACGAGGAAACACCTGTTAGGATTATAGCTTTCCTTTAGATCCAGAAGCCAGGACCACTGCGTAGGCATGAGCCAATCACTCTCCGTGGCAGGGAACACCTGTTAAGCACATTTGGGCGTCTCCATAGACTTGTGAACCAGAGCCAGTGCCTAGACTTCCAGAGGTATCTCCCCAACTCTCAGAGGAAACTGGCTTGTTTATGAAGCTGTCGTGACTACAAGACATTCAGGGCCAGCTGAACTGCTGGAGATTCAGGGAGCTGGTCTGATCTTAAGGGAACCTGCTAGGCTACCAAGACTACACCTAAAGGGCAGAGACTTCTTGAAGAGGGGCTCCTAACTCTTCATCCTTAGAAAAACGAGGAGGGATTGGAAGAGGGATTGGAGCTTTTGCCGAGAGCTCCCAGAGATGGCCATTCTTCTGACCGGGAGAGTCCCAGAAGACAGGGGAATGTATTTTGTCTCATACAGAGTAGTCCCTCAGACAGTGAGGAGAGAAATGAGTGCAAATAGGACTGCCCCTCTTTAGGCGAAGGAGAACTATCTCTTCTACAAATGAGAGAATCTCTCTTAGGAGTGGAGAACATTCTCCTAGAGCAGTGGTTCTCAGCCTGTGGGTTGCAACCCCTTTTGGGGTTAAACGGGGTCACCTAAGACCATCAGAAAACACCTATTTCCGATGGCGACGCTGCTCCTCTATGCATCTCCAGGCAGGTCCACCCACCTGCAATACACCCACATATGAGCGTTGACGGGTCGTGGCATTAGGAAGGTTGAGAACCACTGTCCTACAGAGAGTCTTGGGGACCCTGGACCAGCACTAGCCAGACTTTGAAGTTTAACGAATACACATTAACTAACTGATTATGTGTTTGCTCTGGTTTTAAGAGCTATGCCAAATAAATGTTAAGTTAGAAAATGTGAAGGAATTTACGTGGCTTTTTGGGTGATTCAGAGAACAAAGAAGCAGTGATGGCTAGGAGCGTCACCATGAAGTTTTTGATCATGAGCCAACGAAAATGAGGTTTACTTTATACCTCTAGTAAATATAAGTCAAGAAGTGATTGAAAATGTTGTAATTGTAGTAAATGAGAGAATTCTGTCAGTCTTTATGTACAAGGGGATAATACATATTTGCACCTCATTCCCAGTGTCTTGGGGAGAAAAGCATATTGGCTGGCATTGATAAAGGACAGATGCCCTCATGTTCAAACCTCTTAGGAATTCAGTTGGGCAAAAAATGCTCTCCCACTTAAAGGTACTTTTCCTAATTGGCATGGGATGTTAACAAACTTGTGGATATATTTCGGAAATTCAAATTATAACTGAAAAATCTTAGACTAAACATTTGAAAGTCCTACTGAAAGCAGGCCTTTGAAATTCCTTACAATAGTTTTTAAGACCTAGAAAAGCCTGGCTTGTGGCAAGTACCCTATAAACTTTTAAGATGTGATTAGGGTGGGAATGAAAGGGGTAATGAGATAAACGACTTTCGAGGAATTGATGAATTCGAAATGCATTTGACTAAATATCACCTGATAGATGACAAGTTTTAAATACATGATACCTGATGTGCTCAATTTCCCCTTGTATTATGGAGGCTAAAGAAAAGGTGTTAAGGCAACTTCCTTCCTCTAGATTATAAATGTCTGTTATATAATATTACTGTGTGTTTGAAAACTGCTACTTGTCTCATATGGCATATTTTGTTTTAAAAGCAGGAGATAAAAAGTTGCAAGAGGAATAAAAGGTTAAAGAAATGAAAATGGTGGTAATGATGGCTAACACTTGTATAAGACTTGCTGTATGTTAAGGACAGCGTGGAGACTTTCCTTATGACGCTGGGAGGCGGCTGCTGGTGTGTTGTCATCAGAAGCATCTGAGATTGGCTAAGGGAGAGAGGAGAGAGAGAGGGAGGAAGGGAGGGAGGAGAGAAAGACAGACATGGAGAAGACTAGACAAGGAAAATTCAGAAGGGAGATTCAGTGTTGGATAAGAAAACCGATTTCCTGTGGAAAACCTCCTGATTTGCTCAAATCTGCTGGGAAAGCTGGGAAGCCGCCTGTTCCAAAGTCAGCTTAGACCAGCACCTATCACCACACTCCATAGTCCATTCAAAATGGATGTACACCCCTAATATGCAAAAAAAAATTAGAAGAGAAATAGATCCTGAACTTCTCCCAGCTAAGGGAAGGAGATGAGCTTTCAACCAGCCTGAGGCAGAAGTAATTTCAGAAGCTAAAAGGCGAAATAAAGGATCACTTGACACTGAAAATCTTCTGAACTGAAAACATTGAGGGATCTGAGAAGAAAAGGGGTTAGATGGGAAAAAAGCTTGGGAACAAAACGCTGAAAAGGGTTTGGTGGATCCATGATACAGAAACCAGTCAGGGACATGTGTGCCTGTGTGTGTCCGTGTAGATAGGCAGGTGGGCTCATTCATTGTTCGGGCTTCATTTTCATTCCCAACCTCCCCCTCCTCTCTGGTCAGTCTGTCCAGGGAACAAGAGTCAAGGTGATGTCCCTGCTCCCAAACTGGACAATCAGTGTGTGCCCTAAGGTCTGCCTGCCCCTCCCCACAGCAAGATAAGGTCTAGGAGGGTGGGGGCTTGTCTTTGCTTTTGTTAAAAAAAAAAAAACAGCAGAAGGCTCCTTAAGGATCCATTCCATAGGTTTTGAGCTCACCACACTGCAGCCCCACATTCAGTCCTCTGGCCTCTGCCCTGGCTCCCTGCCATCCTTGTGCCCCAGAGCCAAGATGCCCAGCTTCCTACACCTCTCCCCTTCCTGTTAGGACCCAGGTTTTGAGGGATGGGACCTGCCGGGGGAAGGACTTCGATGGCCCCTGCTCTTAGAGGGAGATGAGATCTGTGTAAATGGGAAGAAGAGAGGAGGTTTGTAATGTGGTGTGACCTATGCTCTGGCACTCAGCTATCCTGACTTCTTGGACCCAGCTGTCTTCCAGGAAGAGAATGTCTTTTAGGGAGGGATAACAGGATGGAGGGGAAGGTCCTTTGAAGGTTCAGGTCGGGGTATGACAAGTCAGGGCAGCCAGGTGGTTCAGTGGAGAGAGCACCAGGCCTGGGGTCAGGAGGACTCATCTTCCTCAGTTCAAATCTAGCCTCAGACACTTCCTAACTGTGTGACCCTGGGCAAGTCACCTGTTTGCCTCCATTTCCTCATTTGTAAAATTATCTGGAGGAGGAGCTGGCAAACCACTCTGGTGCCTGTGCTGAGAAAACTCCAAATGGGGTCGCGACTGAACCACATGGCGAGTTGAGAATTGGGATGGGCCGAGCTGGCCAACGTTTCCAGGTTGGGGTGGGCAGGCCTGGGGTCCAGGCTGCAGGGAGGACAGGGATATCTACCTGGGGGGGACAGGGTATTGGCTGGGAGCAGCAGCAGGCACAGAGGGTGGGCATGTCCTTGTGAGAGCAGCCGGGGCAGAGCTGGAAAAGGCCAGGCCAGTCTGCTGAGAAGGAGGAGGGTCTGAGCCCCAGAGCAGGGTAAGGGAAGGAGGGGGAGAGGTGGTGGAGGGATGGGGGAGGAGGAGCTGGGGCCTAGCTGGAATATGAGCCCTGGGGTGGAGTTTGGGAAGCCTGGTGGGGAGGAGGGAGGGGAAGAAGGGTCATTCCAGTGGCCAAGGCACTTCACGTGATGGAGGGCAGGGCTTCAGGAGGAGAGGTAGACAGATCTGGTGGTCCTGGCCCTGGGTGTGATTGGAGGAAAGGGCCCATTCTGGGGGGCCAAAGGGCTGCTGAGGGTGGGGCTCCTGGGACCCTCTCATACTGCTGGCTGGAAGCAGGAATTCTTGGAGCTCTGATCTTTCTTTATCTGCCGCAGAGATCTCTCTACCTCCTACCCTTGGGGCAGAGATTTCTCTTCTTCCCTTGGAAGTAAGAACGTAGGGCTGAGATCTCTGTCTTGTGGAGCCAGCTCTGCTCAGTCAGGACCCAGGTAGGGCTGAGTGAGAAGCCATCCCCGTCCCCGACTTCTGCTGGCTGCCTTTTCCATCAGGCCAGGTATACTGTGAGCTTGCCTCTCTCCCAGACCTGGTTCCTGCCCTTGCTTCTTTTCAAAGCTCCCATCACATCCCAGAAGTCCTGGGGGGCCATCCCCACCTTTAACCTTTGGGTCACAGGGGGCCAAGCTCCATCCCACCTGTGGTCCCAAGCCCCTTCTGCCTCTTGCCTTGGGTAGGAAGAAGAGAAGTTAGAGAGCAGCCTCCTGTTCAGACCAAGTTTATTTCCAAGCCAGCCTCCCGCTCCCCTCTTGTGCAGCTGCTCCCCTCTTCTGCAGCCTCTCCCCTGAGGCAGGGCCAGGTAACTACTCTGAGACCTCACCCTCTAATTCCAGGCAGGTCTGCATCCAGCCTCCAAAGAGAAGGCAGAGACAAAGTGCCCCCCTCTGCCACCCCTGTCTTGTCCCTCCCCAGCTCAGTGTGCCGAGGACTAAAGCCTGGAGCCAGAGGGAATGGCCCCTGGGACTGAGGGACTCTCCTCCCAGGTGAGTGCAGTCCATCCACAGACCCCACCAGCCTCAGCAAACCTGGAATCCAGGAGAGCCAAGGAAGCCTCATCTTGCCAGACTCAGGTTGTCCTTGGCAGGGCTGTCTGCAGAGCAGAAATTGTCCCCCTGCTGCTGCTCATGTCCTGCCTCAGGCCACACAAACCTTCCCAGGGCTCTCTCAGTCCCTCTCATTTCCCATTTCTTAGGTCTTAGGTCCTCTGGGCCAAGCTCTGTGTCAGCTTACTGGGTTTGCAGAGAAATGGGAAAATCAGTTCCTACCCTCAAGGAGCTCACAGCCTAATGGGGAGAGAACATGTCAGTAGCTGTGTCCAGGCAAGCTCTGTACAGGATGGATGGGAGGCACCCTGAGGGGGAAGGTTCTGACAGAGTCTGGAACCAGGAAAAGCTTGTTTTCAGAAAGTGAGATTTTAGCTGAGATGTGAAGGAAGCCGGGAGGCCCAGTTGCAGGGAAGAACATTCCAAGCAGGAGGGACAGCCACTGGTCAAGCTCAGGGTCAGGAGATGGAGGGTCTTGGCCAAGAATCAGCCAAGAGGCCAGTGTCCCTGGGTCAGAGGGGTGAAGAAGACCAAGGGGTAAGAAGACAGGAAAGGGTTGCGGGGCCAGTTACATGGTGTCTCCTGTGTGCCAGGAACTGCTGTATCAATGTGATTTCATTTGATACCATTGCCAGAACTGACAGGGTCTCTGCTTGGGACGTCCAGAGTCAGGCAGCACAAGGTACATGGCAGTGATCCCCATCCTCAGGAGGTGATGGACACTTGGGTCCCTCAGTGTCAGAGGTTACCTATGAATGTATGTGAGTGTGTGTATGTCCTTAAGCAAGAAAAAGGACATTTCTTTTTAAAAGAAGACAAAGGAAAGAGGTGGCTTGCTTGGCTCTTAGCACACCTATTTGCACCTGACCAAAGCAAACAATATCTTCTTTATCAATCACTCAGTTGATGAGCACTTTTTAAGCTGCTGTCTGGTAGGATAAAGAGAAGAAGGTGAGTTCCTGTAAGTTTTCCTAGTCCTCTGATTTTTTTTTTTTTTTTTGTCTTTCGGTACTAGGGGAGGCGCTCTAGGAAGCTTCTAGTTCCCATCTGAGGGACATCAGGTTTTAAGACCTAGAATCACCCAGAAACAAAGTGGAATCCTTTTTGTATTCCCCAGAACCCACTGTAGACACTAGCCAACAGCCCTATGAGGTAGTTACTTTTAATGTCTTCATTTCACAGTTGAGGAACCTGAGGCAAACAGTGGTTAAGCGTCTTGTCCGGAATCACAGTGAGCAAATGTCTGAGGCCATTTTTAAACTTTGGTCGTCCTGATTCCAGGCCTAGGTTTCTATCCCCTAAGTCACCAGATTCCTGGGATAGGTTTTGCCCCCTCCCTTGAGGAAGAACCCCTACCCCCTGAGAAAAGAGTGGACAAAGTATCTGATCCTAGAGGTGACAGGGAGCCACTGCAGGTAATTGGAGTAACATGGTAGGCCCAGCAGTGGCTAGGCAGAATATCCGTTGGAGTGGGGAGTGTCTTGCAGCACACTGACCCACCTGCAGGCTGTTGTCTAAGGATGAGGGACTAAGGGCTTGCCCTAAGGTGGTCACCTTTCCAGCAAAGGAGGGGATGTATTAATGATGAGGACAGTGTTGGCTACAGATTGGATATGGAGGATAAGAGATGGGAGTCACCCTAGTTTATGAGCTTGAGGGACTGAGAGGATGGTGTCGCCCTTGACAGTAAATGGGGAAGATGAGTGGGGAGGCTTTCCAGGGGAAAGATAACAAGTTCCCTGTTGGTTCTGTTCAGCATAACATACCTATTATATGCCCTTTTGAGATGTCTGGAAGTATCCCGGGAGGAGAGGTAGTTCAGTATGAAGGGCCTCCATTTTTAAGGGAAAATAAGAGGCAGGACACTCAGAGGGGAGTGGGTAGTCAGTGGTCAAGCATTTAAGCACCTACTGTGTGCTGGGCATTTTCCTAACACTGGGAATTCAAATACAGAAAAAGAAAGACAATCCCTGCCCCCCAGGAGCACTGTAAGTGAGGGAGGCATGGAACAGGAAGCCGAAAAGGGGCCAGGTGGGGATGAGGGTAGGGGAGAGAGAAACCCTAGGTCATGGTGGAGAATTGGGTCACAAGTCCAGGGAGATGAGGCGGAGTCCCACAGCTGGAGATGGTCAGGATGGAGAGGCTAGCCTAATAATAAGCGTCTTGGGGCTCAGTGGAGAGAAGTTCCAAAGCGGCAGAGCCAGGTGAGAAATGAGAAGTGTGAGCTGAGCTCTTGCTTCAGTGGAGGTTTGGAGTCCATGGTTTCACCCCATGAGGTGAAGGACGAGAGGGTGGGAAGAGCTGCTGGTGGGAGGAAGCTGGAGATTCTGTTTGAGATTTGTCATTAGTCAATAAAAGGACTATCTTCCTAGAGAGATTGTCCACACTAAGAAGGAATACTATGCAATGAAGAGTTGTGACCTTAAAGAAGAGGAAAAGGTTGTAACTTCTTGGGAATATCAAAAAGTAGGGAAAAAACCCTAGTAAATTCTCTGATTGTTCAGAAGTCCAGTAATAATAATAAAGGAAGTTGCAGGTTAGATATCGCGCATGGTAGGAGCTTGAATGTTTACTGGGGCAGCTCAGTGTCACAGTGGATAGAGGACCTGCCTTGAAGTCAGGAAAACCAGACTTTAAATCTGTTCCCACTTCTCAGCTGGATGAGCCTGGGCACGGCATTTAAGGTGGTTTGCCTCAGTTCCTCATTGTGAAAAATGAGCTGGAGAAGGAAATGGGAAACCATTCTGGTATCTTTGCCAAGAAAACCCCAAGTGTGGTCAAAAAGTGCTGGACACGGCTGAAACAATCGAATGACAAATCCAACGTAAATCTGATGTCTTAAAGAAGAAATCCAAATGAAGAAAAAGTGAGAAGAGAATTTTTCTTTGAAGGGGAAGGCAAGGCAGTTGGCATTAAGTGACTTGCCCAAGGCCACACAGCTAGTAAATGTGTCGAGTGTCTGAGGCTGGATTTGAACACAGGTCCTCCTGACTCCTGGACTGGTGCTCTATTCACTGTGCCACCGAGCCACCCCAAAAAGAGAATTTTACATACATGATATAGATAATAATAAAAATGGAACTAAAAAATGGAATTATTGGATAAGGGAGGTTGAGATAGGAGTGAAGGATGGCGGCTAGGTTATAAGTTTGAGGCACTCCACAATAATCAAACCTCTGAAAAGGTAAATGCCAGAAATGGAAGAAAATGAAATGGAAGAGCATCAAAAGCCAGGTGCCTTGGCCAGACTTAAGTTCTGTGGGTAGTAGGTTGGAAAAATGGGTGACCCCTCCCAACTTTCAATCACAGTGCAGAGACAAAAGATGCTCTGTCACCTTAAACCCTCAATAAAATAGTAGATGGCTCTTCTTCACTTGGCTGGAAACAGTCCAGCCCCACACGGCTCAGTTCAGCCCAGATTGTAAATACTCTTTCTTCAGAACCCTTTTAGGGCCCTCACCTAGACAAGGCTATTTTAGCTTTTTAGGGAATTAGCTAGATAATTGCCTTTTCTTTGTTCTCTGTCCAGTGATCACAGATAAGATTTTCTCCCCAGAAGGTACAGTACTTGCCCACTTCTCACAAACCCTTCATAGAGTTTTCTGAGCATACTACTTAGGACACTTCTGATGAAGAGGAATTTCACGCCCCCTTTCCTCTTCACAGATTCTCATACCTCACTGATAGAGCACATACCTTCTCCTTAATTCCATAGGGGGCATTTCATAGTAAGGCATTCACTTTTCACCTCTTATTAATAAACATGAATCCCACTTCAAATAGAATCTGCTTTTCTGAACGTTCCATTGGGCCATTATTGACTGTGGTTTCACATGTTGGCTCTGACACTCATAAAGGTGATGGGAGTTTGGGGCAGATCCCTTCTGTGCTTCAAGTTTCCTCTCAGTTGATGAGAATTGAGACTAGATGAATTCTGGAGTCTCTTTCAGCTCTAAATCTTGTGACATTTGATGGTCTAGGAGTTGGTGACATTTAAGGATGTGGCTGTGGACTTCACCCCAGAGGAGTGGGGCCTCTTGGCCCCTCCTCAGAAGGAGCTGTACAAGGGGGTCATGCTGGAGAATGCCCAGAACCTGCTCTCCCTGGGTAAGAAAGAACCATGACCTCTGGTAACTGAATCTGCCATCAAAGGAATGTCTTCATTTGAGCATTTATCAGTTATTCAGAAGGCAAAAGTTCTGGTCTCTCCAGGGGGTCCTTCTGCTCCCTGGTTTTCCTGTGAAAGGTCTTTAAATTATTTGATGGGAAGCTGAGACTTTTCCTTTGTTGCTGCTGAAATTGTCTGTTTGTTATTTTATGTAGATTCAGGTCAAAACTCAACCCAGCCTGAAATATTCTTGTTTTCTGTAGTTAATCTCAGAGGCTATCTAGGTTAACTTCCAAGTGGGCCTTAATTCTGTCCACAAAATCTCAAAACGACTCCTGCAACTTCCTTGAAGATGAGCAGTAAAAGGGGCCCTGTTCCTGCCAAGGCAAGCCCTTGCTCTTTAGGATGAACCTAGTATTTAGAAAGATCTTGTGAAAAAGTCTTGAGTTGGCATCTTCTTGCTCCAAATACCCCATTGGCAACTTCATCCTTCTCCTTCCTTTATTCTTCCCTCAAATTCCAGGCCAGGTGGGGGAAAGAAAGGGAGGAGAGCAAACATTTGTATACACCTGCCATGTGTCAAGCACTAGGCCAAGCGATTGGTAAATAGTTTCTCATTTGGTCCTCACATCTCTGCGAGTTTGGTGTCATCCCTATTTTCTAGCTGAGGAAAGGGAGGCACACATGAGGGAAGGTGTCTGCCCAGGGACACACAGCCACTAAGTGTCTGAGGCTGGTTGTGGAGTCCAGCCTCTCTGACTCCAGTCCCAGGGCTCTCACCACTGCATTACCAGCTGCCTCGATTTTCTAAATAATGCAAGCTATGGAGTGTGCCCATTCTTCTGTGGAAGGGTGAACAAAGGTGACTTTCTAATTCCCAACTGAATGCATGATCCCACAATCCCCCCTCCAAAGACCCCCACAATCAGCACCATGGAAACCATCCTTGATGAGCCCTGGGAACCATCCCGTGGCCCTTCTGTGCATGTCCCCTTTCCTCATATTACAGACTTCTCTCCATCCTCATGCTTTCTGTACTCCCCACGCCCAGGGCTTCCAGTGGCCAGAGAAGATCTGGTCTCCTATTTCCAGAGAGGGGAAACACCATGGATTCTGGATTCAAAAGGCCCAAGGAGCTTTTGTCCAGGTGAGTGAGATGAATGCAGGTGTGTCAGGGCTGTTATCATGAGGCATATATGGGTTGTAGTGATGGGAGTCGTAGCCTTGGGGACAGGAAGACCTGACATGGAATTCCTTTTTAGATACTTTTAAGCAATGTGATCCAGGGCAAGTCACTGAACCTCTGAGCCTCAGTTTTTCCCTCTGTAAAAATGAAGTGTTTGGACTCCATGACCTTTCATTTCCCTTCCAGTGATGTCTGTGATTCTCTAAGAAGTCAGTGTTTGGAGCTTTGGGGCATAGAACCCTCTAGAAATTATCAAAAAGGGATTGAGTGTTCCAGTATGAACACTGTCCTAGCTTTTCTTCAAGTCAGGCATCTATCAAGAGCCAGACCCTGTGCTAAGCACCAGGGATACAAAGAAATTCAGGGGAGAAGCCCTGCTCTCATGGAATTCAGTTTCGTGGGGAAGGCAACAGACAAACTCCTGTGTACGGCCCCACTACATCCCAGACAAACTGGAGCTAATCAGGAGAAGGAAGGCACTGAGGCTGAGGAGGACTGGAAAAGACACTGTAGAGTGAAGTGTTTTAGGTGGGATGTCAGGGAAACCAGAGTGGGAAGGAGGGGCAGCCAGAGAAAACAAGGAGTGGGGAGATATGCAGTGTCCTGGTCAAGGAAGAAAGAGGAGGCCTGAGCCACTGATTATTGTACATGTGGAGGGGCAGTAAGGTGAAAGGAGACTGGGGAGGTGGGAGAGGGGCAGATGATGCAGGGCTCTAACAGCCAGGTAGAGGATTCTGTATGTGATCCTGGGGATAGGGAGCCAAGAGAGTTTATGGAGTAGGCAGTGACATGTAGAGAAGAGCCTTTTGGAATGGTGAATTTGAAAGTGGGTAGAGGATGGAGTGGACAAGGGAGAAACTTAGCACAGTGAAGCCAACCAGAAGACTTGCAATGTCTCATGAGTGAGATGACTGGAGAATGAACCAAGAAAGTGGCAGTGTTGGGAGAGGAGATTCTTACAAGGGTAGACTCAGCAGTTGAATATGGGGGAGGGGGATTGAGTTTGTGAGAGATGGTGACATGGATGACGGGGAGGGGAATAGGATACCCAGCTACCCTGCACAGAAATAGGAAAGCAAGGAGAGGGGAAGTTTGGGGAAAAGCTAATGAGCTTCATTTTGGACCTTGTAAGAGGAGAACCAGGAGAAAGGGTTGTCAGCAAAACCTAGAGGGAAGCAAAGGGGAATGGTTGTGTGAGAAGCTGCAGAGAGCCTAGAAGGATGAGAAATGAGACAAAAAAGTTGGCTGAAGAAGTGAGGACATTCCGGATAACTTTGTGAGAGCAGTTTCAGTTGGTCAATGAACCTAGAAGCTGAAGTGCAGAAACATTTTGAAGAAAGTAAGAGAAGGGAGTTGGAAACACTACTTGTAAATGACCCTCTCTAAGCATTTAGCCTTAAATGGAAGAAAAGATAAAGACCAATGCCCAGTGAAGATAAATGAACCAAGTGAAGCCTTTATGAGGATCATTGAGACATGTTTTTATTTGTGGCAGTGAGGAAGGACCCAGTAAATAGGGAGAGATAAAAATTAGAGAAAATATAGAGATGATACAGGAGGTGATAAGCTAGGGAGAGAAGCTGGAGTAGACTGGGGTCATTTGTGCATGTAAAGGAGTTTTCCACGGCCACCAGAAGGGCCTCCTCTTCATGCGAGACCAGGGCAGTGGAGGAAAGGATGGTATTTGTGAAATGCAGAGGAGGTGAGAGAAGTCTTGGGAAGTGTCCAGTTTTCTTTAGCAAAATAGGAGGTTGAGTTTAGCTAGCTGAGTGGGAGGGAAGTAAACCAAATAAGAGTGTCTGGGAGGAATGAAAAGATCTGGAAAACCTCCTATGGTTACTGGGATAGGGAGTCAGCTAAGGGAATATAAATGGATTCCCTGAATTCATAGTTGACCTATATAGCCCGGTTCCGTGATTTCTTGTTTCCTTTTAGCACCACATGGGTAGGAATGAAAGTTGCTGACTTATTTGGAAACAGTGATAAAGTGTTAAGGCTTGCAAGAGTCTTCTAGGCCCCTTTCCTTTCCCAGTCTTTGTCTCTATTCTTACAAAACAAATAACCCAGCTCTTGTAGGTGACAACTCTATGGCTATGGATTTGGGAGGTAGAGGCTCCCAGGCTCCCACAGGGACAGGCCCTCCGTGACCCCGGGATTTGGTCTGGTCAGGTCCTTCCCAAGTTGGACATGCACAGAGGTCATTGCTTGTAGGTGACGAGGTGTGAGATATGACAAGGAGAGACAGAAGCAGGTCTAAGGTGAGAAGCTGCATTTGAAGGCTAGGAAGGAAAGCAGAATACAGGGAATGAGGCAGCGCTTGGAGTCTGGCGTCAGCTGTGGGCCCACTCAGCTAGCAAACACTGCTAAGGTCCCTGCTGTGTTCTGGGGACTCTGCTAAGCCCTGGTGCTAGAAGAAAGACAGAAGACAGTCCTTGCTGTCCAGGAGCTCCCGTCTCATCTACAGACACGTAAATGGTGAGAAGCAACAGATCATAAGCCTCTTAGCTGAACCAGAAAAAAGAGGGTGTTTTGTTGTGGAAGTGAATCAAGGTCTAGAAGGAAATCGGGCAAAGCGAGTGGAGAACAGCAGTTTAAGAACGAGGGCTGAGTCGGTGAGGAAATAGTCAAAACACAGTAATAATAATGAAAAACAATAGCTCAGTGCCAGGCAACTTACAGAAACCTCCTTGGGTCCTTACTTCCAGCCTTGGCAGTGGGTGCTGTGCCCCTTTTGGAGTCAAGAAGACTGAGGCAAACTCCAGGACTTGCCCACACGGGTTACAGGTATCTCAATCTGGGTTTGAACTTGACTCTTCCTGACTCCAGGCTTGGTGCTCTGTCCATGGTGCCACCTGGCTGCCTCATGGTGGAAAATAACTTTGTACCAAAGAGGAAGCTTCAGATAGGGGAGATAAAAGGATAAGGAACTTTTAAGATAGCATCATCCAGTACTGGAATAGATGGAAGACAAGGTAGGGTGAGGAGTGGAGATCAGGCCGTTTCAGTGATCAATTGCTAGTGTTGATCCCATTCCCTTTCCCCACGTGATTTTTATTTCTAAGGACAGAGGCAGAGACAAAGTGGAAATATCATAGGATATCAGGGAGAAAACATAATTACTTCTCATGGTCAAATGTGAATGGGATGAATTCTACAAAAACAGAGGAGAGTTGCAGAATGTATCAGAAAGCAGAAGCCAACAACATGTCTGTAAGAAAGACCCTTGACACAAGGCTTCACAAAGCATTAAAATGGAAGGATGGCATTCTGTATTACCCTTCGGAACTGTGGCCCTAAAGTCACTCCACTGTATGCCTTTTGACTCAAGTGATTGCTGCTTT
Source organism: Pseudocheirus occidentalis (assembly GCA_028646575.1). Lineage (NCBI taxonomy): Eukaryota > Metazoa > Chordata > Mammalia > Diprotodontia > Pseudocheiridae > Pseudocheirus > Pseudocheirus occidentalis. Next base: position 3,595,533 of record CM053596.1, on the reverse strand, counting down.
ACCAATAAGCTAAAGGGACCACAAGAAGAGGAAGATGATCCATTTTCCCAGCACAGAATTATAGCTACTTTTGATTGCAGATTTTGGACAGAAGGTGGCTCAGGGGATAGAGGGCCAGGGCTGGAGTTAGAAGAGTCTTCCTAAGTTCAGATCTGGCCTCAGACACTTACTAGCTGTGTGACACTGGGTACATCGCTTCACCTGGTCTGCCTCAGTTTCCTCATCCGTAAGTGTGTCAGACCTTGCCAGTAGTTCTGTCTGTGTTGTTTCCTGGGCCAAGTGTTTTGTAGACATTTTCTCATTTGATCCTCTCTAGTGGTGCTACCTCCATTTTATACTTGAGGAAACAGAGACAAGCAGAGGTCATGACCTGCTTAAGGTAACGGTGCTAGCACGTGTCTGAGGTAGACTTTGAATGCTGGTCTTCTTGGCTGCTGAGTCCAGCTCTATCCACTGTATGACCAGTTGGCTTTTGATTGATAACCAGAATATAGTGAAAATGCTCGCTCATGCTTGGATGAGTCAGAAAACGTAGGAGGCTTTTGCAGCTTTTCTTGTTGAGAGACTGAAATTCATTGTATGTTTTTAGTTCCCAGAGTTGATAAAATGAATGGCTAGTTGATTAAAAAAAAGGTGTATTTTTCTATTGACTGCTGACGAGATTGTATTAAGTGGATAAAACAATCTTTGTAAGTCAAGACTTCTTCAGTCTTAACTTTCTTCTTTCTGCTGTTGGCAGAGTGGCTGCTCTCTCAGAGACTTCTGTAGAACGACTGACTTGTCAACCAGTTACCTTAAAAACCCTCTAAATAGAAGAAAAGTAACATAAACAGAAAATAAGTTCAGATCATAAAGAAGCCTTAACATTGCAATGAGTGAAGTCTATTTTTGTAGAATGTGATGGTCCATGATGGTTTCAAGATGGTTTGTCATGTGAATTCCTAGTGATTGTGTTTTTCAAAGATCCTCCAGAAACACCAGAAGAACAAAACATTGGTGACATCTTGATGTGATGGTTGCAGTGCTAATGAGATGAAGATTAATCAGTGTCACCTTGGAATGGAGGGAATACTGTAATGCAGTTTACAGAAAGCCAATGAGGCATGTGCCTACATGTGACTGGTCATTAAGAGTGGTATGCACTCATGGCAAATCTTTCTGGCAGTTTGGTAACAATTTGATGTCAGGTTGAGAAATGGAAAGAATTGGTTGTACTTAGTCAGAAGCAGAGTTTGATGTTATCACCAAAATCTTTGTATGCCCAATCATGACATTTTGGAATTTGAAGATAAATTTAAAAAATATATATGGATAATGGCTATCCTAAAGAAGGGATGGGGTAAAACAGAATCTGTTATACCTCAGGAGAATAGAAAAAAAATGGTTGGCAGTCATTTTGTGGTCCCAGACATGGAAGCAGAACAAAAATACATTGGAAGGGTTTACCAGGTTAATTGTTATGCTTAATGATTTAATAGATAATGAAATACAGTGAACATTTAGCATATGTGCAGCAAATGCAAAATATCTAGTGGTCTTACTAGATTATACGAAAAGTTGGCTATAACTGTTAAAAAGAGTGGACCCGTTTTTCAGCTGAGCATATAAAATTCATAAAGAATGACTGTGATAGTGCATCAGAACTGATCTTACAGAAAAGCAGAAAGATTACCTGAGAATGACAAAACAAAAAGTAAAAATTTTTTAAAAGTCTTTTGAAGAAAGTATTGAAAGGTCACCTAATGCTGTGGAAAGAGCCCCATCCAGTCATGGGGTTTGAGTTCTAGTGTTGGCTGCAGGGATGTGGGTCATGTTTCTCAGCTCATGGCCTGTGATGTGAAATTGGGATGTGCAGGTCATAGTGACCCCAGAGACTTTCCAGGGGACCTGGGGGTTGCTTCAAGAAAGGTAAGGACTTTCTTCCTTGTTCCTTTGTTTGAATGATCTTGGGCCTTTCACTCAGCCATCTTTAGGTCTTGGCCTGAGTTGTAAAGCATAATGGGAATCCTGTCCTGCCTGAATGGAAGGTCTCTTGTGAAGATCCAGTCTTACTGTGTGTGACCCTCTTAGTGAGTTAAATCATACTGCAATTGAGAGCTAATGATGTTTTCAAATGATTTCTTCTGTGAGTGCAAATTTTAAAACTCTTCTTTTTTGATTGGGGAAAAAGAAGAAAAATCATTTCCTTTCTGCTGCCTGAGGAAAGAGGATATAGTTATATTTGTGCGTGTCTGTGTCTATATCTGTTTATTTTTTTCTTCAGATTCACTGACCAGCTTTGAAGTGAATGAGACTCCTGAAAACCTGAGCATTTCTGTGGAAGAATCTTGCCAGCAGAGCTTCATGGGTGTTGGTCCTTATGATTTAAATTTTATAGAAATATCTGACTCTGATATCAAGGTAGATAAAAATCCCAAGAATCCTAGTGAATTTGATGAAGTTGGAAAGGCTTTGACACCATATTCAGCCCTAAGTCACTGTAAGGCAATGACCCCAAGGAATGACTGTTTTCAGTACAGTATATATAGAGAATGCTTTACTGAACAGGCAGAGCTTATTCAGTCCCATGAGAATCTTCCTGAAATGCAAATATATCAAGGTAGTCCATTGGAAAAGGCCTTCAGCTTGAGTTCAGACCTCATTAAAGATCAGAAGAGTTATCCTAGCAAAAAGCTTCATATAAGTAGTGAAGGAAGAAAAGTCTTCAACCAGAACTCTAAGATCAGTAACCATCAGAAAATGCATATTCGAAAGAAACCTTATGAATATAATGAAAATGCAACAAGCTTCTCATCTCTTCCTTACCAGCCTACATTTCATAGTAGGATGAAAACATATGCTTGTAATCAGTGTGGGAAAACGTTTTATTGGAACCCAGATCTTGTTAGACATCAGAAGACTCATACTGATGTGAAGCCTTATAAGTGTAATGTATGTGGGAAGGGCTTCTGCTACAGATCACTCCTTATTGGCCATCAGAGAGTTCATACTGGAGAGAAACCTTATGTTTGTAATCAATGTGGGAAGGCCTTCTGCTACAGATCACTCCTTATTGGCCATCAGAGAATTCATAGTGGAGAGAGACCTTATAAATGTGTTCATTGTGGAAAAGCTTTCCAAAGCAGTTCCCGTCTTTCTTCCCATCAAAGAATCCACACTGGAGAGAAACCATATGAATGTAATCAATGTGGAAAGGCATTCACACAAAGCTCTCATCTTGGTGCCCATCAGAGAATCCACACTGGAGAGAAACCTTATGAGTGTACTCAATGTAGAAAGACTTTCAGATTCCGCTCTGGTCTTGCTTCCCATCAGAGAATCCATACTGGAGAGAAACCTTTTGAATGTAATCTGTGTGGCAAAGCTTTCCAAAACAACTCCCGTCTTGTTTCCCATCAGAGAATTCATACTGGAGAGAAACCTTATGAGTGTAATCAGTGTGGAAAGGCTTTTACACAGAGTTCCCATCTTGGTACACATCAGAGAATTCACAGTGGAGAGAAACCTTATGAATGCAATCAATGTGGAAAGGCGTTCAGATTCCGCTCTGGTCTTGCTACACATCAGAGAATGCACACTGGAGAGAAACCTTATAAATGTAATCAGTGTGGAAAGGCTTTCCAGTGCAGCTCCAGTCTTGCTAAACATCTGAGAGTTCACACTGGGGAGAGACCTTATAAATGTAATCAATGTGGAAAGGCTTTCAGATGCAGCTCCAGTCTTGCGGCACATCACAGAATCCACACTATAGCAAAACCTTATGAATGTAATCAGTGTGGCAAGGCTTTCAAAAAGAGTTCTAAGCTTGCTATCCATCAGAGAATCCACACTGGAGAGAAACCTTATGAATGTGATCAGTGTGGAAAATCTTTTAAATACAGCTCTCATCTTGCTGCCCATCAGAGAATCCATACAGGGGAGAAACCCTTTGAATGTAATCACTGTGGAAAAGCTTTCCAAAGCAGTTCTAGTCTTACTATACATCAGAGAATCCACACAGGAGAGAAACCTTATGAGTGTAATCAGTGTGGAAAGGCTTTCCAATGTAACTCCAATCTTGCTGCTCATCTGAGAATCCACACGGGAGAAAAACCGTATAAATGTAATCAGTGTGGAAAAGCTTTCAGATACCGTTCTGGTCTTTCTGCTCATCAGAGAATCCACAATGAAGAAAAACTTTAGAAATATAAAATATAAAGCCGCCTTCAGGCAACAGTCATCCTCTACTTCCTGTTAGCAAATCAGATAGAAATCTTATCACTATAATGAATGAGGATAGGCATTGAAATGCAATACAGTGCTTGTTCAGCATTAGAAAAATCATTCTGAGGATAGCTCTATATGGACTCAGACCAGAAATCATCTCTTACTTTACATCAGAGGATTCTTAATGGGGAGATGACTTATGAATGTTGTCAAAGGGGACAGGCTTTTCTCTGGAGAACTGACATCAATTGGCAACAGAATATTCATACTGGAATGAAGGTATATAAAAACAATGATTATTATGGAAAGGTCTTTTCTTCATCTGGAGTTCCTACTTGATTGTACTTTGGAAAAATACTAGAGATAAAACTTATATATCTAATTAATAGAAGAAGGTTTCTTGCTGCAGCATAGACTTCATCAGACTTCTTAAATTAAGAAACCTCATTAAACATCCCAGGTTTAATACTGTGAATAAAGTCCTATAAATGTAATGAATTTTTCTCTGCAATCCTGATGTTTATCACTACATCTCAATAATTCATAGCGTTCATATTTTGGTTTTTTTTTTTTGGCCATTTCCCAATTAATTGGTTCTCACTATGTTTCCTGTTCTTTGATGGCACAAAAAGTCTTCATAAATATTTTGGTGACTGTTGAACATTTATTTCTGTAATAATTTCTTTAAGCAGCTAGGTGGCACAGTGGGCAGAGTGCTTTGCCTGTGGCTAGTGGTCCAGATTTCAAATTTATTTTTTGAGACTTAACTAGCTGTGTGAATCTGGGCAAGTCATCCAGCCTATTTCTTACTAAATTTCCCCATCTGTAGAAGGACAATAGTAAGAGTAACTGCCTCCTAAGGATTAAATGAGATGCTGTTCGTAAAATGCTTTGCAAGACAAATTGCTTTGGAAATGCTTGCTTTTCTCATAGTAAAGTCAGTAGGCTATACCACAACAGTTTAGTCACCCTTTCATTTATGCAAATTGACATTAAGGATGAGCAGAGGAGAGCAGGAATTGTAATGCATAGGGCACTAGGTTTAGAATCATATACCCCGTAGCTCTGAGTGTGGGCAAGGAACAACTTAATGCTTCACTTTGCTCATCTCACAAATGAGGTTGGAATCAGTGATGGTCCCTTCCAACTCTAAATACATGTTCTCATCAAAACTACATTCCTATGTCTCTTTCCCACAGCTTCTTCATATAATCTAGGAAGGAAGCCTAGCAGAAACAAGTCACAAAATATGCAAGAAAGCAGTAGTCATTCAGACAGGTTTTTTCTTACTTAAAAATAATGATCTTGAGAAACTAATCAGGTGTGTAATATACAAAAGAAAGTTGAGTATAGTAACCTTATGTTTGATCAAAGACTACTATGGGGCTAGAACTTACCAGCCGCTACAGAATGCTGGAAATGCTGGAAAGTAGACTGGCAGAAAATGGATGTGGATTTTAATAGTACATAATAGAACCAAAAGAATGAGGACAGCTTTGAAAGTTGTTAAATTTTTTAATTGCTCAATTGGCAAATCAGGCTATCCACTTTGGAAATTGTTTCATGTGCAGTCCTCTTTTTCTATTGGCTTGTGTTACAAAATGTTCCTTTTATTTCATGTTTGTGAATTTCCATATTAAAAAGGCAGAATATTGATGGTTTCCTTTTTGTCATTTTCACCAATTTTGAAGGGATGCCAAGAAATGCCAAATAGCTCTTAATATGTCTTTCTCTTATTATCAATGCTTTGGAGCAGGCTTTTATGTGCCATTTTGTTGTCATTCATGTGTCAGGACTTTGGAAAACTTCTTGTCCTTTCAGCACTTATTGATTGGCGATGGCTCTGGGTACACATAGGTATCAGTTCTCTTCATATCTTCGATATCAATGACTTTTTGCATGCTTCACATTCTCTTGTAATTTGATCTTCAGTTATTTTATTCATTTTATTAAGTTAGAATTATCTATTTCTTAAGATATCTCACACCAAGACACAGTTATGAAAACTACCTGGATGTGTTTCCTTCTATTTTAAATTTTTTAATAAATGAAAATTCCACCCCCCAGTTATAGACGTGTGTAATCAAGGACAATATTCCTGCATTGTCTGTGTCCCAAAAGTATCTTGTTCTTCTCTCTGAGTTTGTCATCTCTTACCAGGTGGTGGGCAGCATATTTTATCACCTAACCTTTGGAGCTGTGATTTACCATTGTATTAGAGTTAAGTCAATGTTTTTTCTGCTTAAAAAAAAACATTTTTATTATGTAAATTCTACTGGATCATCACTGTACTTCAAGTTTCAGTGAAACTATCCCCTTGATATTTTCTTAAAACAGTTATAATTGGTCAAATTCATATACCTTCTCTTGTTCAGACATTCCTTCCAGTTTCTAATTCTTCATCTCTGTAAAAAGAGGTAGAAATGTTTTTGAACATAATTTAATTTATTATGATTCCTCCCTCCCATAGTCTACCCTTTCTCCCTTCTCTCCTTTCCTTATGTTTCTGTGTTAATGAGATATATTTGTGTACTCAAATCTTTCTTTCCTCCTATGATTGGTTTAGATGATAGTGAGATTCAGGTGTCATTTATTTCCCCCACCTGATCCTCCTTTGTTGCATAGGCCTACACATCTCATTTTTGTGAGATAACTCCCTCTAACCTTCCCTCCCTTCTCCCCTGTCCACCATCTCTCTTCCTTTTCCATTCTTTTAAAATCATCAAGCTTCAGCAGACCCACTCCTAGACCTTCTAAATACTCTTATCCTCCCTGATGATGTTTCAGAGGGGACTCGTCTATCATCTTCTCATATGAAAAGGAAGCACTTTATTCATGTTTAGTCTTTGATGTTTTTTAATTTGTGTTTCCCTTTTTATGTTTCCCTGGACTCTGACTTTCAAAGTTTTTCTGCTTCCCTGGTCTTTTCATCAGCAATGGTTGGAAGTCCTCTATTTCATTAAAGAGACACCTTTCCCATTTGTGGGATTTCACTTATTTTTTGGTGGGTAAGTTATTCTTGGTTGTAAACCAATATCCTTTGTCTTCTAGAATCTTCCGAGTTCTCTGTTCATTTTTGGTGATGGCTGCTTAATCTTGTGTTTGGCTCCTTACTGTTTAAATTACTTCTAGATGCTTGTGCTATTTGGGTAAGAGAGTCCTGTGAGTTTTAATTGTGGGATTTCTTCTGGGCAGTGATCTGTGTGTTCCTTTCATTTCCACTTTCACTTTACATTCTAAAGAGATCTGGGGAGTTTTTTTTTTTTCCTAAGTGGTTTCTTGAAGGCTGGGCTCTTATTCTGCTCATGTCTTTAAGGGTGATGGTGGTGGTGGTGGTGGTGGTGATGATAGTAGTAGTAGTAGTAGTAGCAGCAGCAGCAGCAGCAGCAGCAGCTACAGCAGCAGCAGCGGTGTAAAGCCAATCAGCAGTAGATTTCTGAGAGAATGCTACTGTGAGGAGCTTTTAAGATTCAGATTACACAGTATTAGTGAACACTCTGTTTATTCCATTACAAATCTTTATTCAGTACAATGTTCACAGTTTCAACAATTCACAA
>CM053596.1:3555735-3587270 GCA_028646575.1 Pseudocheirus occidentalis | reverse complement strand
TCCTTTTCCCACTTCTATGATCTCTTTGGGATACAACCCCAAAAGTGGTATTACTGGGTCAAAAGATATACAATTATTTATAGCCCTTTGGGCATAGTTCCAGATTGCCCTCCAGAATGGTTGTATCAGTTCACACCTCCACCAATGCATTAGAGTTCCAGTTTTCCACATCCTCTCCAGCACATGTCATTTTCCTGTTTTATCATCTTAGCCAATCTGACTGGTTTATTTTTTTTTTTGCTTTTTGGAAGGGGAATGCTGGGCAATTGGGGTTAAGTGACTTGCCCAAGGTCACACAGCTAGTGAGTGTTAAGTGTCTGAGGCTGGATTTGAACCCAGTACCTCACCATTTTAAATGATTACCTAGGATGGCTCAAAAGGGAAGAGCTGTGTCATATTTTGTGCTGAGATAATCAGAACAGTTTAAGATTTTCTTTCACAGTACAACGCAGTCCCTCCAAAAACCTTCTCTTGATCCTTCCATCTTCAGTAACTGACCCCATATCTCTTCTATTTCTTGGGGAGAAACTCCTTGAGAAGGCTGTCTATAACAGGTGTCTCCAATTTCTCTTCTCTCATTCTCTCCTTAATCCTCTACCATCAGATGTCTGATCGCATCATTGCACCCAACATGCTCTCTCCTCAGCCAGTAGTGATCCCCTAATGGACAAGTGCAGCGGCATTTTCTGAATCTTGTCTCCTTGGCCTGACTTCCGCCCCTCATTCTCTTCTCCTTCATACTTCCTTCTCTCGGGTTTTTTGGTGACACTGTTCTCTCCCAGTTCTCCACCTACCTCTGTCACCTGTGCTGGATCTTTATCCAAGTCACATCTACTGTCCATGGGTGTCCCAGAAGGCTTTGTTCTGGCTCCTCTTCTCTCTCCCTGTAAGCTGTTTCACTTGGTGATCTCATCAGCCCTCATGGATTTAATTATCATCTTTATGCTGATGATTCCTAATGCTACTTATGCTTGTCCTTCATTTTAGGAGAGGTCCAATGATATCATGGGCAACATTGTGACTTATGAATTGGATTCAACTGAGGCAGAGTTGCACAGTCATCGCCTCACTCTCTCTTCCCGAGTCATCAAAGTCCAGTGGCAAGACAAAAGTCCTGAGGCCAGGATGTAGTGAATGATGTTGGCATCTCTTATGGCTCACCAAGCTCTAAGTGCTGCACACCACCTGCTTGAGCCTCTTTCTTGGCCACTGGAACACGCTGTTCTCACCCCCACATTCCAATAGGGGAAATCTTCATACGCTTGGGGTAGACACCCCCTCAACCAATGGGTCTGAGGCCTGTCAGCTATCCTTAACCTGTTTTAACCCATCTGCCAATATAGCTCACTGGGGTGTGGTCACGACATGTGCAGCAGCTCCTCGGAGGCGCAGGTGAGAGTTGGGTGAATCGGGTGGACAGCAAAGGTGAGTGAACAGCCCTCACCCCAAATCTCCTTGGAGAGCCTTAATCTCTCCGAGCCTATAGTCTCTCATCTCCAAATGCCTATTAGACATCTTCAAGTAGATGTCCTGTAAACATCTTAGTCTCAAAATGTTTAAAACCAAACTCAGTTTTTGTAAAAAAAAAAAAAAAAAGAAAAAGTCAAACCCCAACTATTGATGTCCTCCTATCTGCCTACCTTTGTTCTCACCACTTCCATTTTCCCCAGAGTCTCTCTTCCTTTTCCAGTTCCAGAGAACTAGTCCACAGATATGGATCAATCAGGCTGATTTTTTCCTCTGATTTTTTCTTTTGTCTTTAAAAACATAAAACACATTCATGGTTACATGAATTCATGATACACTCACCCAAACCCAACCTTTTCCTTAATTTTCTGATTACTGTCAAGGGCACCGCCATCTTCCTAGTCACCCAGACTCACAAAGGAGCATCCTACCTGACTCATCCCTTTCTTTCGTCCCCCATATCTAACAAGCAGATGAATCTCTCCATTTCTCCTGTCATAACGTCATTTGCTCTTTTTTGTCATTTTATCTGCAGCATTTAGCATGGCACCGGGCATGCACTAGGCATTTATTAATGACATGTGGGGCAACTCCATGCTGCAGTGGATGGGGCTCTGGACTTGGAGTCAGGAAGACATGAGTTCAAAGCTGGCCTCTGATACATATTAGCTATGTGACCCTGGGCAAGTCACTAAACCCTGTTTGCCTGAGGTTCCTTGTCTGTAAAATGAGCAGAAGGAAATGGCAGAGCACAGTCTTGTTGCCAAGAAAACCCCAAATGGGCCCCAGAAGAGTCAGACAGAACTGAAGCACTCAAACAGCAACAATCGGTAGGAATGGGAGGAAAAAGTCAGATACTTTGTGCTGTGTGAATATAATGGAAAGTCACGGTGCCCCATCAATGAAGGGAAGAGACAGTTTCTCAGAGTTTTGGAAATACTTGCAAAATTTTATCTAGAGGAAAATGAGCAGAACCAGGAAAATAATTCATACAACATGGACAACATTACGAAGAGGAGCAACCTAGAAATACAAGAACCCTGATGGAAGGAATGACTCACTGGGATGCATAGCTCCAGTGGTGAAGAAACATGGTGCCCCCTCGAGGCAGAGAGATGCCGGACTCAAGGTGCAGAAGGTCAGTCAGGCAATAAACGTCCAAATGCCTAGTATGTGCTGGGCACTCTGCTAAATGTTCGGGATGCAAAATGTATTCCCTGCCCTCGACAAGCTGCCAGTCCAGTGGGGAGATGCCATGCAAACAGCCATGTACAAGCAACATTACCACTATGATTTGTTTTGTTGAACATCCTTATTGCTAAACTGGTTTGTTTTTTTTCAATCGGGGATGATTTAGGAGGGCTGGGGTGGGGGATTATCAATATGGTTCCAAGATAAAAGAGCATAAAAGTGGCCTATTAAAGAGTTTTAAGTGCACAGAGAAGACCTAAAGAAGGTTGGAAGGGAACATAAATAGGCACAATAACTTTGAAAGTAACAGGATGAATTTATTCTATTTTTTTAAAAAAGCAAAATGTATGGACTAGAGATGGATGAATTTCATATGTGGTCTTGTACTTTGCATGTGGAAATGCTCTATTTTCATGTTGGTTAAGTTTAGAATTGTTTTTAAGTTGAAGAAACCTCTACAGAGCAATGCTGACTTGACTTTTCATCATGAATTTCGTTGACCTTGAAACAATGCCAGGATGGACAAGCCCACTAGTGATGAGCTTCTCCTCTGTGTAGCCAGGCACACATCAGAAAACATGCTTAGCTAATGGCTTGGACCATGCTGGAGGTCTTCTACCATGATCATGCCTGCCATGATTGATGGTTCCATAGCATAGGAAAGGAAAGCAGAGCCAGGGAGCACAGGAAAAGGATATAATGTGTTTGTGAATGTGAGGAAGCCTCCTGGGCCTGAGATTGCCCAAAGGAATCCCCCAAATCACAAGATAAGGATGCGCAGCTTCTTCCCTCTCTCTGTGACTTTCTGACTCTCCCATCCCCTCCCTGTGAGCCCAGCAAGTTTCCTCTCCTGTCTACATGTGTCTGTTTGACATATCCCACCGAGCAGGAGAAATTGCTGCTAGTGATTTGCACATGAGGCAAAAACAGTTGCCTTCTGGGACATCCTCGGCTCCCTTGGCTGACAATGTCATGTCTTCTTTAGGTGATATGCTAATCACAGCCCTGGGGCCAGTCATTTCAGAAAGCAATTCTGTATAAGCAGGGCCCTTGTGGTAATGTACACACACACAAACAACACGTATGAAGATCCGCTCTGATGATGTGAGCTAAGGCCTGCTATCCCAGCCAGAGGCACAAGACTGGTAAGTGTCCTACTATGTATTAGACTCAGGTATAGAAACTGAGCCTCATGGGAAGAGATTCTGTTCCAGGAGGCAGAGGAGGACAAAGACCTTGGTGCCAGTTGACTACAGTTTGCTACAGAAGGAGGGAAGCAGATGAACGGCCACATAATGGGCTCTAGAACCATTCTGGCCTTTCATCCTATAATCTAAGAACAGCAGTGTTCTTTCTGTGGCTCCTGTGCTCCTCTGAACCCAGTGTCCGGCTCCCCCCTCATTCCTCTGACATCTTGGGCCCCTCTGTCCCTCTTTTCTTCTAAGCCTTCAGCTAAATTGCTTTCTCTTTGTGAATTTAGTTATGATGACACTGTCCTCTTCTTCTAATATAAGAGGTTGTGTTTACTGTGCCCATGTGGGTTATTTTTCCCCCATATAGGTCTGTCTAGATGTGGCTCACAGGGAACCATGAATACATTGCTGTCTCTAGGATTTTCTCCCTACCTTCCACTCTTCTCTAAGGTTAACTTTGATTTTTGCCAGGAAGGGAGGCAGAAGTTTGGAGACAGAGGCTATTCACTCTGCTTTCTTCAGAGAGAGGGGGAACAAGGCTAGAATTATACCTACTGCTCCTCTAAATATTGTTAGTCTAGGGGCTCCAACTTTATATTCAAGCTAAGCTCCTTATCATGATCTTTTAATGGGGAAGGAGTATCCCAAGCTATGTATACAAGACTTGATTCCCCACCAAATCCTAGTTCTACAATGAACAATTAGCAAATAGAGAATAAATCCATTTTTCCTAACCAATGGCAAACAGAAATCAGAGCAAGTACACATATCATTATGTATCTGATAAGATAGAGAGGGAAGGAACTCTCTCATTTGGAGGAGAAATCTCCACTTAACTAAGAGAAAGGCTTAAGATCTCATCCAAGGTGATATTCCCCAAAGTCTCTAGGCTAATAAGTTGGGCAAAGGGCCATGGCCGAGGTGACAGCTCCTCTATATGTCAGCTCCTTTCCAGAGTCTTTCTCTCTGTTCTAGAACTTGAAAAATTTAGACCCATGCATGAGAAAGCTTCTCTCTTGAAGCTGGAAGCCAGAAGAGCAGAATCTCCAACCCTCATTCCAAGCTCTCACCAATCCTGCTCCTCACTCAGGTGAGGAATATTGAAGAACCAGTCTCCACAAATAAGGTGAGTCCTATGGATTTGGAGGCATGTGTTACCCTTTTACTTAGAATCTAGTCTATTTAGGTTGAAACAAGGTGAATGTGATGAATACTGAGCCACACACCAAGCAGACGGCAGGCCACAGGAAAATCACCTTGAACAGCTTCATGAAATCACACAACTCTCCCCCCCCCTTTTTTTTTGGACTCTGTGGTTTTTTCTGTTTTGAAATGCCCCACATTCCTCTAAGAACCCCTCTTACCCCTGTTCGTCTCCATAGGCTATTACTCACTTTCTCCACATCCTATCCTCTTCCTTGCCCAGTGTTCTTTACCCTCTCCCCAACTCTGGGCTGATCAAAGTAATTTCTGTGTTCTTAGCATCTCTTTGGAGCCTCCATCCCTTCCTTTCGCTCTTTTGTGCCTGGCTGAGGCCCTTCTCTTTGATCCAGTGACACTGGCCTCATTGATTAACCAACAAGACACTCCATTTCTCCACTTTGGACATTTTCTCCAGCTGTGCCCCATGCCTGTAGTTCTTTGCCTCCTCCTCTCTGATTGCCGACCTCCTCGACTTCCTTTCAATCCACACTGAAATTCTGCCTCCTGTAGGAAGCCGTCCCTCACCCCTCGTCACTCCAGCGCCTTTCCCTCTGTTAATTATTTCTTTTTTTACTCAATATAATCTCGCCTTGTGTTCATTGGTTTGTGTGTTGTCTCCTCTATTAGCAAGCTCCTTGAGAACAGAGACCACTTTTGCCTCTTTCTTTATCCTCATCACTTAGAACAATGCCTACTGCAAGATAAATGTTTAACAAATGTTTATTGATGATTGACCCTCTGCAGCATTGCTGAAGTTGTTCGTTTTTTGAAGAGCTTTCTCTCAGACTGTCTGCAGAAAAGCATCGTTTTATTTCCTCCCTTCCCAGGGCTATTCCTTTAGTATTTTTTCCTTTCACTGCCATAGCTCACACTTTGGTACAATGTTGAGTAGACGCCATGATAACAGATAGCCTTCTTTCACTCTTTATCTTATCGGAAAGGTTTCCATTCCCCCTCCTCCCCATTACAAATAATACCGGCTTTGAGTTTTGGATGTTTGCTACTAATTATTCTGAGGAAACTTCTGTTTATTTCTATGTTTTTAGTGTGTTTTTAAAAATAGGAATGGGTGTTGATCTTCATCAAAAGTTTTTCTTCATCTGTTGAAATAATCACATATTAGTTGTTTATTAAAAATAGTATACTTACTAGCTATATGACCCTGGTTGAGTCATTTAACCTGTTTGCCTCAGTTTCCTCATCTGTCAAATTGGGATTATAGTAGCCCCACCTCCCCAGGTTGTTATGATGACCAAATTTATATTAATTGCAAAGTCCTTCACATAGTTCCTGGAACATTGTGAGCACTATGTAAATGTTACCTGTTGTTATTATTAATATGGTTGGTTACATTTGTAGATTTTCTAATCTTGAACCAGCCTTCTTTCCTGAAACAAATTCAGCCTAGTTATAGTGAATGATTTCTGTAATATAAATACTGTAGTATTTTTTGCTAATGTTTTATTAACTTTTTCAGTATTCATTTTAAGAACTGGTTATAGTTTTCTTCCTGTTTAGACTCTCCCTGACTAAGGTATCAATACTTTATTTATATAGTAGAAGACATTTGGTAGCACTACCTCTTTTTCCAACTAGTTTGCCTCCTCTTAGAAATAATTGTTCTTTCAATGTTTCATAGAATTTACTTGTCAATCCATCCGGTCCCTTGCTCAATTTGCTTTTCCATGACAGAGCTGTTGAAGTGTTCTATTTGTTATTCTGTGAATCTGGCCAATTTCCGTTTTAGTCAATATTCATCCGTTCTGTTTAGATCCTCAGATTTCTTGGTTTATAGTCAGGTGAAGTAAATTTTAGGAACTGTTTTTATTGCTCCTTTGTCTATCGTGAATTCATCTTTTTTGTTTTTCATACTAATAATTAGTCTTTCTTTTTCTTAGTTAAAAAATAAATTAGCTAATGAGTTATTGTTTATTGTATCTTTCTGTCTAAAATTTATTTTTTATTTATTTACTTTAAATATTCTTGTCTTTTTAAATTTTAAGTTCAGATTCTCTTCTATTTCCACCCCTTCCCCTACCTACAAAGGAGGCAAGCAATATCATAGCAATTATAGATGTAAAATCAAGCAAAACCCATTTCCACATTATCCATATCTCAAAAAGCAAAAGCAAAATTAAGGAAGTTGGACAATTATAATTTAATGTATGCTCAGGCTTCATCTGCTCTCTCTCTGTCTGGAGTTGGATAGCTTGTTTCCCTCAGGAATCCTTTAGAATTCACTTAGATCATTTTCTTGATCAGTGCTGAAGTCTTTCCCAGCTGATCATCATGACAACATGGCCGCTACTGTGCACCTTGATTTCCTGGTGCCTTTCACTTCACTTTGCATCAGTCCATGGAGATCTTCCCATGTTTTTCTGAAACCATCCCCCTTGTCATTTCTTATAGCACAGTAGTACTCCAACACCATCAGGCCACAACTCGTTTAGTCTTCCCCAAATGAGGAGCATCACCTCATTTTCCCATTTCCTTGCCTCCACAAAAAGAGGTGCTCTAAATATTTTTGCACATATATGTCCTTTTTCTTTTTATCGAATCTCTTTGTGATATTGACCTAGTAGGGGTATTGTTGAGAGAAAGAGTGCACAGTCTTAGCCCTGTGGGTATAGTGACAAATTGTTTTACAGAATGGTTGGACCAGTTCACAATTTCACCAACAGTTTATTACTGTTATCTGTTTTCCTTCATCTGTTCCAGCATTTGTCATTTTTGATAGGTGTGAGGTGTTACCCCAGAATTGTCTTAATTTGCATTTCTCTACAGTGACTTAGAACATTTTTTTCATAATTCTATAGATAACTGATTTCTTTTTCTGAAACTGCCTGTTCATACCTTTGACCATTTATCAGTTGGGAAATGTGTCTGATTTTATAAATTTGGCTGGCTTTCCTCTTTATTTGAGAAATGAGGCCTTTATTAGAGAAACTTGCTGTAAAATTTTTTTTAATATTACTTCATTATCTATGAAACCTTTAATTCAAGTGTTATTTCTCTGATTGTCTCTTTTAATTAGGTCTGTTTGCTTTGGCTTTGGATGA
Source organism: Pseudocheirus occidentalis (assembly GCA_028646575.1). Lineage (NCBI taxonomy): Eukaryota > Metazoa > Chordata > Mammalia > Diprotodontia > Pseudocheiridae > Pseudocheirus > Pseudocheirus occidentalis. Next base: position 3,579,157 of record CM053596.1, on the reverse strand, counting down.
GATCATGATTACTTTTTGTTGTTCAACCATTTCTGTCATGTCCAACTCTTTGTGACTCCATTGGGGGTATTCTTGGCAGGGATACTGGAATGGTTTGTCATTCCCTTCTCCACCTCATTTACAGATGAAAAGCCTAGGTAAACAGAATTAAGTGACTTGCCCAGGGTCACACAGGGAGTGTGTGAGGCCAGATTTGAACACTAATCTCTGTACTACCTGCCACTATTGATTGTCACTCCTACCATTTTTATTTGAGGTGAAGTATAATAGATTCTGCTCCAGCCTTTTTATTAAGCTCTTAGTTGTCTTTTCATAATTTTCTTGTATCATTTTTATTTCTTTTCTCAATTTTTCCTCTACCACTCTTATCTCTTTAATTCTTCTAGGAATTCCCTTTCACCTTAGATCCATTTACCATATTTTTTGAGGCTTTGCTTGTGGTTGTTTCCATGTTACTGTCTTTTGAGTTTATGTCTTAGACTTCTCTGCTTCTGTAGTAGCTTCTTATGGTCAAGTTATTTTTTGTTGCTTACCTAATTATTGACTTTAAACTTTATGTTAAAGGTGGACTCTGCTCATCTGGGGGTGGAGAGGCACCTTCCCAAGCTTCACGCTTCTTTTGTGCTGCTGTTTCAGAGCTAGTTTGGGGTGGGGTGGGGGTGTCTGTAAATTGTCAGTGTTTCCAAAGTGGTATAATCTGGGAGAGGTGTGGTCACTACTGTCCTGATCTGTGCTCTGGACTTTACCCATGAAGGGCCCTACTCCCCTGAAACCATAAGCACTAATGGCCCCAGACCTGTGAGCAAGGGCCCTGCTCTCTTGGAACCAACTACAGATGTGCCTCTCTGCCCTGAAACTATGGCTACTTCTGGAATTAGAATTGGTTTTCAGGATTTGTTTTCTTTGTATTTCATTGGGGGAGTTAATTAGTTTGTTTTCTAGTTATATGAATTCCATGCCCAATTTGTTGGTCTCTTTTGTTTCTCTGTTGTTTTGTTGATCTCTATTGTTTTTCTTAGGGGAGGCATTTAATGAAAAAATATAGAAAGACATTTTCCCCCAAGTACTATTTCAGCTGCAGCTCACAAGGTTTAGTATGTTGTCTTATTGTTGTCATTATCATTCATGAAATACTGATTATTTCTATAATTTATTCTTTTGATTCTCCCATTCTTTATGAGGAAATCACTTGGTTTTTCAATTATTTTTTAGTTTTTGCTTCAAATATCCTTTATTGAATTTTATTGCCTCATGGTCTGCAGATGATTTATTTAATATATTTTTAAAGACTTATTTGTGAAATTTTTATTGCTTGATACATGGCCAATTTTGTAAAATTGCTATATCTGGCTGAGAAATCACCATACTACTCTATATTCCCAGAAATCTCTCATACCTAATCTTTCTCAAATTCTATTCAGGTTCATAACTTCTTGTGTATTTTTTGACTAGTTCAATCTAGATCTGTCAGGGGGTAAATCGAGTTCCTCCATTATTATAGTTTTACTGTTTATTTTTTTAAGAACCCATTTAATTGTTCTTTTGAGAATCTGGATGCCATTTGGCGTATATGTGTGTAGTACTCAAATTGATTCACTGTCTGCAGTACGTTTTTTCTTTTAGCAAGAATGTAGTTTTTCTGTTTGTTTATTAAGTCTATTTTTGTTAGCTTAATATGAGATCATGCTTGCTATTCCCCCCTCTTTTTTTTTGTTTTAACTGAGCCATAATGATTCTGCTGTAGTCTTCATTTGAACTGTGTGTGTTTCTTTCTGTTTCAAGAGTATTTCTTGGGGCAGCTAGGTGATGCAGTGAATAGAGTACCAGCCCTGGAGTCAGGAGGACCTGAGCTCAAATCCTGTCTCAGACACTTAACACAAAAACTAGCCGTGTGACCTTGGGCAAGTCACTTAACCCCAACTGCCCTCCAAAAAAAGAAAAGCAAAAAAAAAAAAGAGTATTTCTTATAAAGAATATATTGATGCATTCTGGTTTCTAACACATTCTTTTATCTTCTTCTATTTTATAGATGAGTTAATCCCATTCACAGTTATAATTATTAACTATGTATTTCCCTCTGTTCTCTTATTATTTTCTTTCTCGCCCCTTCCCTTTAGGAGTATGTTTTGCTTCTGACTAATGCTTCCTTTCATCTATTCCCTCTTATTCTCCCCCTTTCTCTTAATCAATTTCTTGGTACTTTCTCTATCAGGTAAGATTTAGTCTGTACCCAAATATGTGTATTCTTATTCTTTTTTTCCTTTTATTAGGTCAGATAAAAGGGATGTTCAAGTTTCCTTTGCTGCCCCCACTACTCCCTCTTTTTTGTAAAAATCCTCTTTTGACATTCCATTTATGTGAGATAATTTCCAATGTTTTCTCTTTCTTTTGCCTCCTCTCCCAGGGAGCTCTTCTTCCCCACCCTTTACATTCTTCTTTTGAGATCATCAATATATAACAGTTATTCCCAGGTCTTTGTAATGGTAATTAGTTTAGCAGGTACTAAACCCTTACTAACTAAAGGCAAAGTACCTCTGTAAAAGAAACAGAAGGTGTGAACTCTGTCTCCTGTTGCTGACATAACAGGAAGAGACTGGCTGAGATAGGAAGCCTGTGTGTGTGTGTGTCTGTGTGTGTGTGTGTGTGTGTGTGTGTGTGTGTGTGTGTGTGTGTATAAGAAGAACCCAAGAGAGAGGCATTCAGAATCAAGAATTTTTTCTTCTGGCCGGCTCCTGGTGGAAGAAGCTGTTCTGCTGAGAGATCTGGTGAAGGCTGGAGTTGCCTGGAAGGCTGAAGTGGCTGCTGCCTTCTGGAAGGCTGAGTTTCCTTTTGGGTCCTAGGGCCAGCCAAACTGCTAGAGGACTGAAGAAGCATGATGAGGGTAAGGCTTTATTTGTTTGTGGCCTGGTTGATCCTCGAGTTCCTGGCAATAGAAGTGGTGAAGGTTTTGAGATGTGCTAGACCCTGTGAACTTCAGTGTGTGCCAGGGACTGCACAAAGGACTGGATGAAAACCTAGGAGCTGTCTGCCCCTGTATCCAGGTGACTCTTTGGTGCATTCAGGTAGGAGCTGGGACCATGGAAGGGGATTCAGGGAATCACAGAGACCACCCCGAGTCAAGATGAAGAAAAGGCGTCCCCTTGGATATTGAAAGAGGGATGAAATGGAAGTTTACTGGACACCAATGGGTGGAGGGTTTGTGTAATTTTCTAATGATTGTATTTGGTGATTAATGATACTTAGTAATTGTCAATCTGGATTAGTGACTGATTAAGTTAACTTATAATTTCTCCATGAATGGAAGAATGATTATTGTATTGTGAGATGACTGAATGATTAAGTAAGGGGGGTTTCCCCTCAGGGAAACCAGATGATCATTCATTTGTTCTTTGTTCTCTGTACTGTGGCCCCTTTGGTGAACACTGTGTGGCCATTCTAATGTTAAGCTGAACACTGTATTGTGATGTTCTGTGGTAAGATGTGATGTGAATATTATGTTGTGATTTGTTGTGAATGTTTGCCTTGATCTGTAATGGAATAAATGGAGTGTTCCTTATACTGTGTACTCAGAACCGTAAAAGCTGTTCACAGTAGCATTGTTTTGGGAAGCTGTTTGTGCATGGCATTACAATCTTCTGTTTAATTAGGCTCTCTCTGTGATCTCCAATCATGTTAGAGTTCTGAGGGACTATATGTATCATCTCTCCATATAAGAATCTAAACAGATTTACTTTGTTTACATCTTTGTAATTGTTCACTCATTTTTCTTTTTATGTTTCTCTTGATTCTTGTGTTTTTATGTCAAATTTTCTACTGAGCTCTTATCTTTTCATTGTGGGTGATTAGATGGCCTCTATTTAATTAAAGATACTTTTTTCCTCATAGGATTTTACTCAGGTTTTTTGGATAGGTTATTCTTTGTTATAAGACTAAGTCCTATGTCTTCTGGAATATCACAATCCAAGTTATGCACTCATTTAAAATGGTCAAGGCTAAATCTTCTGTGATCCTGACTGCTGCTTCTTGCTACTTGAATTCTTTGTTTCTGGATGCTTACAGTATTTTTGTCTTGACCTAAGATCTCTGGATTTGGGCTATAATATTCCTGGAACTTTTTATCTTGAGGTCTCTTTCTAAAAGTAATTTGTGGCAAGCAGACTGAATACCCCTTCCCCCAAACTACCCTCTTTTATGTCCCCCTATTCCTCCCTCTTTCTTTCTTGCAGGGCAATATGGATTTCTATATCCCATTGCTTCTACATATTATTTCCTGGTTGCATGTAAAAACAATGTTTAACATTTGTTTTTAAAACTCTGAGTTCCTGATTCTCTCCCTTCTTCCTTCCTCATCCACCCCCACTGGGAAGACAAGCATTTCAACATAGGTTTTACACATGTAGTTACACAAAATGTTTCCATAGTAGATATATTGTGAAAGTCTAACTATATTTCCCTTCACCCTATCCCACCCCCCCCCACCTTATTCTATTTTCTCCCTTGATCCTGTCCCTTTACAAAAGCATTTGCTTCTAACTGTCCTCTCCCCAATCTGTCCTCCTATCATCCCCCCTCTTACTCCCTTCCCCCCTACTTTCCTGTATTGAGTATGTATGCTATTCTCACTTTAAGCCAAATCCAATGAGAGCAAAGTTGACCCATTCTCTTTCACCTCCCTGCTCTTCCTCTCCATTGTAACAGCTTTCCCTTGCCTCTTTTATGTGAGATAATTTACCGTATTCTATCTCTCCCTTTGTCCTTCTCACAATATATTCCTCTCTTACCACTTAATTTTATTTTTTAGATATTATCTTTTTATATTCAACTGATTCTGCATCCTCTGTCTATGTATACATGTACACACATACACATACATATAGATGCATACATGTATACCTACTTATACATACATATGTACGTATACATCTATTTTCTCTTCAACTATCCTCTTACTGAGAAAAATCTCATGAGTTACAAATCTTTCCTACATCTTACCATGTAGGAATGTAAATAGTTCAACTTTAATTTAAATTTTCTTATGAATTCTTTTTCCTATTTACCTTCTCATGCTTCTATTGCTTCTTGTATTTGAATGTCAAATTTTCTATTCAGCTCTGGTCTTTTCCACAAGAATGCTTGAAAGTCCTCTATTTCATTGAATGCCCATATTTTCCTCTGAAACATTATACTCAGTTTTACTGGGTAGGTGATTCTTGGTTTTAATCCTAGCTCCTTTGACCTTGGGAATATCATATTCCAATACTTTCAATCCCTTAATGTAGAAGCTGCTAAACCTTGTGTTTTCCTGATTGTGTTTCCACAATACTCAAATTGTTTCTTCCTGAATGCCTTCAATATTTTCTCCTTGGCCTGGGAACCCTGGAATTTGGCTATAATATTCCCAGGAGTTTTCTTTTAGGGATCATTTTCAAGAGGTGATTGGTGAATTCTTTCCATTTCTATTTTGCCCTCTGGTTCTAGAATATCAGGGCAGTTTTCCTTGACAATATTTTGAAAGATGGTGCCTAGGTTCTTTTTTTCATCATGGCTTTCAGGTAGTCCAATAATTTTTAAATTATCTCTCTTGGATTTATTTTTCAGTTCAGTGGTTTTTCCAGTGAGGTATTTCACAGTCTTCTATTTTTCAATTGTTTGGATCTGATATATAGTATCTTGATTTCTCATAAAGTCATTAGCTTCCATTTGCTCTGATCTAATTTTGAAGGAATTATTTTCTTCAAAAAAAATTTTTGAAGTTTTTGAGTTTTTGAAATTTCTTTTCTATCTGGCCCATTCTACTTTTTAAGGCATTCTTCTTCTCATTAACTTTTTGGACTTCTTTTGCCATTTGAGTTAGTCTAATTTTTAGGGTTTCATTTTCTTCAGTAACTTCTTAGGTCTCCTTTAGCATGCTGTTGACTTGTTTTTCATTATTTTCTTCCACCACTCTCATTTCTCTTTCCGGTTTTTCCTCTACATCTCTTACTTGATTTTCAAAATCCTTGAGCTCCTCTATGGCCTCTGCCAATTCATATTTTACGTGGAGGCTTTTGATACAGAAGTTTTGACTTTGCTGTCTTCTTCTGGTTCTATGTTTTGATCTTTTTTGTCCCCCCCAAAAAAAGATTCTGTGGTCTGATTGTGCCTCCTCTGTTTGCTCATCTTGCCACCCAATTACTTGACTTTTGAGCTCTTTGCCATGATAGAACTCTGCTTCCAGAGTGGAGAGTGCAGTGTCCCAAATTTCTGGGGTTTTGTGCAACTTGTTGTCACAGTTTGTTCTGGGCACCTTCCTCAGAACTGTGAGGAAGCCTGCCTCTCCACAGCCTCAACAAACTCTGCCAGTCTAGTGCCTCTCATCCCTGGACTGCCACCCAAGACTGTGACCCAGGTCCAAGCAGGGTAAAGCAAGTGAATCTCACCTCAGCCCCAGCAAAGAGATTCCTGCCACTGTCCTCTGGACAGTTGCTTGGTCCCCCTACGATCTTTAGGCCTGGGCTCAGTAGGCAGCTGCCACTGTGACTGCTGCCATGTCTGTTCCCCTTGGGGCAGGGGCTGGACCATGCTCTTCTTTCACCCAGGTCCAACAGAGTTCCCCACTGACCTGTTACTTTCTCTTTGGCTTTTATGTATTGAGAAGTCTGGACACCACCACAGCTGCCAGTGATTCACTCTCCTGAAGTCTGCTCTGGTTGGTCTGTGCCACTTGTCTGGGCTGGCATGGTTTACATGCTGTGCTCAACTCCCACCCTGGTGCAATAGAACCTTCCTGTTGGCCTGCCAGGCTGTCTTCAGTGGGAGATTTGTTTCTTTCTGTCACTTTGTGGGTTCTGTAGTTCTAAAATTTATTTAGAGTCATTTTTTTCAAGTATTGGAGTTGGTTGGAGTGGGAGCTCAAGCAAGTTTCTGCTTTTATTCTGCCATCTTGACTCTGCCTCTCTCTGAAAAACTTTAGTACTGACTATGAGACATTGGAAGACTGGCACAGGACCACCCAACATGTGCCCACATCAAAGAAGGTGTATGAGCAAAGCAGAATCATAGACACGCAAAGGAAACATGAGTTGTGTGTATCCAGAGTCACCTCCACCCTAAATGTTCTCCTGGACCACTGTGCTAGTTCCTTTTGAACTCATATTGGCCTGAGCGTCCTCAGTTGAACACGCCATACCTTAACCCCAATAACGTGATGTCATTGGTCTTCTTTGAAAATGAAGTATGACCTGCAACATTTAGGTGCTAAAGTCTCTGAATGCAAATCATCTCCCAAGAAACTAAGAACATGAGTCCTGCTAAAATTGTTCTGATGGTTGTCTTTGGCTCTCAGATGGCCACTGGGGTTCTGGGGAACTCTTTCCTGATTTATCTGTTCATCATTATGATCCTCATTGGACAAAGAACGAGGACCATAAACCTGATTCTTATCCAGCTGGCCTGGGCCAACCTCTTAATGATTGTCTCCAGAAGCATCCCTCATACCATGGCGGTTGTCAATCTAAAGTATTTACTGAATGATCATACCTGTAAAGTTTTATTCTTCCTTAACAGGATGTCTCGTGGTCTTTCCTTAAGCATGACCTGCCTCCTGAGTAACTTTAAGGCCAAGCACCTCCAAGTGGAAGGAGCTGAAAGGCAGAGCCCCAAAGTACCTCCTGCCCACTTGTTCCCTCTGCTGGATCTTCCATATGCTCCTAAATATCCTTGTTCTTAAGAAAATTGAAGGACAAAGGTTGTCTAGAAACGTGTCCAACATCCTGTCTTATGGATATTGCTCTTCTTCAGAAGCCACCACAGTTAGTGCTTCACTGTTCATAGCTATGTTCTCTCTCCCTGACGTTGTGTGTGTGGCTCTGATGGTCTTTAGCAGTGGTTACATGGTGTTGCTTCTATACAAGCATCACAAGCACATCCAGCACATCCATGTGACTAGACTTTCCCCCAGAGCCTCCCCTGAAAACAGAGCCACTCAGTCTATCCTGCTCCTGGTGAGTGCCTTTGTGTTCTTCTACTCGCTCAATTCCATGTTGGCAGCATATATCCATTTGAGAAAGCCAAGGATCTGGCTGGTGCACAGCTCTACCTTTGTAGCGGCCTGTTTCCCAACTTTCAGCCCATTTCTGCTCATCAGCACTGACTCCCAGATTCTAACGTACTGCTCTACTCTCTGTGGAAGGAATCATCTCTCTCCCTAGTGTTTACTTTAAGGGGTTTTGTGCAGCTGTTTTCAGAGATATCTCTAGGGACCTATAAATTCTCCAATTCTCCAAAGTGATATGATCAAAGGAGAGGTGTTTACTTCTCTCCTGGCCTGTGCTCTGATTCATGAGCAGCCACAAGCACTGTTTTCTGCCCTGGAACTGTGAGGAGGATTCCCTCTCTACAACAGCCCCAGCTTTTCCACGCCAGTGCTCCTCTTCAGTCCAGGACTAAGATTCAGATCAACTGCTTGCTTCGCCCCTAGTCTGTAGGCCAAGAGCTCCAGAAGCAGCCACTTCTGCCCTGGGGCTGTGGCTGGACATCGCTCCTCTATCATACAGATGAGAGAGCTTTCCCAGTGACCTTTGAAGTTGTCTTTGGCATTTGTGGGTTCAGAAGTCTGGAAACTGTCACAGGTGCCAGCGATTCCATGCCCTGTGGCCTGCTCCAGTCCCCATCTGTGCCAGCATAGCCAGATGTAGTAGACCTTTCCTGTCAGCCTTCCAGATTGTCGTAGACTAGAAATGTGTTCCATTCTGTGTTCCATTTTGTGGCTTCTGCAGCTCTGGAATTTGTTTAGATTTACATCTTACAGGTACAGGGGGATTTGGGGGCAAGCTTAAGCAGGGCCCTGCTTCTAGGCTGCCATTTTGATTCCACCCCTTCTGTCATCATTTTAGAGAATCATTTAATCGCTACTGTCATTGGTGTAAGGATCTTAGTTTCAAACTGCATAAATAAGTTTCAGTGTTCTATAAATTAGTTTTAAGCCACATGAATAACAAAATCACAATCTCTTCAGTCAGTCAATAAAGTTTTATTAAATACTATTATGTGTCAGGGACTGTGTTAAGTGCTGGGGATACAAAAGGGGCCAAAAGACAGTCCCTGCCCTTTAGGAGCTCACAGCCTAACAATAGGTTTCAATCCTTCAAGTCCATCAGGAAAAAAATCACCAGTTAGGATGGGGAACATGTCCCAACCCCCAAACTACTGCTTGTTCCCAGGCCTGGGTCAGTGGTCAGAAAGAATGACTCTGTGTCTCTAAACATGCAAAAGAAGTAAAATGAGGAAACTACCAAGGTGCCTCTTAAGAACTTTCGAGTTGGTCATGTGACAGAAGTTCACACAGACTCTTTGTGCCCAACCTGTGGCCAAACATTCTGAGCTTGCACCAGTCTGACCAACCTCAGTTGGGTGCCTTGTGATTTGACTCTAATACACTGGTGTCGTTTTGGGCATCTTCAAGAATGATGGACAACAAGCAGTCCTAGTAAAGGAGAACACAGACGCAGAGTTAGCTCAAGGCTAGCTGGGAGAGCTTTGTCCAAGTTTGCCCTCCTCCTGGCTATGACTGTACAGGCCAACAGGACAACACAATACTTATTCCAGCGATTCAGGACTTACTCCTTGTCAAAGAATTAATTTTCAGGATGGCTGGTTAGAGCCATTACTGCATCTCCAAGCATCGAACCAGGGTAGTCCAGGCTACTGGTGGAACTGGAGAGATAGGAGTTAATACCTACAATCCAACAAAACAAGCGAGGACTATTTTGAGTAAAGAAGTTATGAACAAGATATGGAATAGTTTCCATTACACTTGACCTTAAAGCCATAGATTTGGGACAGAGCTGTGGGTTCTGTTGGATATGAAGTCAACTTTCAAGCTCTGACAAACTCTTGAGGCCTTAAAGCACTCCCTTGCTCACTGCTTTTACTTGCTTTTATCTCCATGAACTTATTTTTAACTTTCTTGGGAACATGAATACATTTATATTAAATAAATGATTCATTTGAACTCTGAATCTTGAGAGATTCTTTATAAGAGATACTGAACCTAGTGATTGAGGTATCAGAATGCTGGCAAGTCCTTCCAGGAAGTACAGAAAACCTTGACAATGGAGCAAAAACAATTTTTAGTGCAGATTCTTGGGAGATAGCACAGCACTGGTCTGAGGGGTTGGGCTCTGGAGAGAAACCAATGAATATCTAAAGCCTTTCCAACTCTGAAGTCAGTATCACTCATTTTATTTTTTCTGGTGTTTCTAATACTTCTTTGTAGGGTAGCATATTGGACATCAGACATATTCTGCTAAGATAAATAACCAGGGGGTGGCTAGGTGGTGCAGTGAATAGAGCACCACCTTGGAATCATGAGGACCTGAGGTAAAATCCAGCCTCAGACACTTAACACAAAAACCTAGCCGTGTGACCTTGGGCGAGTCACTTAACACGAATTGCCTTCCAAAAAAAAAAAAGACAAGATAAATAACCAGTTTAATGCCCTCACAAGACCTCCGGAGAGTTGGGTTTGGATTCATCATCTATCTAGACATGGAAGTCATGAGGTCATGTTGTGGTAGATATGTATAGGACTATGTGATCCCCTTAAACCAATGATAATGCAGCCATTTCTGACCAATGAGGCTCTCAATCATGTCAGAAGGCCCACTTTTGAAGCATCAGATAGTATGTCCACAGCTGTCCTTGACCTTCCTCTGATTGGAAAATTGCTTACACTGACCCTCTTCTTACAGCTAAGGGCAAGAGCTTTGTCCTTATTTCAGTCATCGTTAAGTCAGGATATCAGATCACTGGGCCAATTAATGCTGTTGCTGCTACAGCCATTAGCAAGACCCTTATTGAACACACCCTTCTTCATTAAGGGCACTCTTGTATTATTGTTTCTCTTCAGGGTAATGACTTTACTGCAAAGAAAGTTCACAATTGTGCCAATCTTCCCCCCCAAATTTTGTCAGATAGTGGGTTTTTATTGCAGTAGATAGATTCTGTTGGTATATCAAATATTAGTCTACCCTGTATGTATATTGTGAGCCTAATTTGTTTTGCAGATCAATATCTGTGTATCAATCACAACTTTGCAGTTTCCCATATTGTTATCACTCTCCCTTCCACACTAAAATTGAGCACATCTCTCTTGTTCCTTAGACATGTCAATCCATTTTCTGTCTCCATTCCTTTGTATTTGTTCTATTTTGCTGAAATGAACAACCTCCCACCTTCTTATTATCCTCATTCTTTTAAATTGTCATCTGTGGGTTTCATATTGAAAGCCTATTATTCAGTAGTAAGGTTGGTTGTGGAGTTACAAAGAAATGTCTTTTTTCAATAGACTTTCAGGTGGTCTCTTCTTAACTGATTGATATACAGATTCTTATATCAGAAATATGTTTGAGGGGGGAATGATGAGGTGTAGGCTCTGGGACCCCTCCCCCCTTTTGAGCTCTCCTTGAATCTTTGAGGTACATACTCTGGGAAACCTCTTCAAGTCTGATTGAATCTTCAGGAGGCATTTGCAGAGGCCATAAGTATTTCATTGTGGCTGGGCCCAAACCTGTTACTAGCCTGGCCCTCCATTGTCCCTCTGTTTCCCACCCTGGAGCCTATCAAGATATCTTGCACTGACCTCATTAACTCCACCTGAAGTACTGGAGTCTGATGTCTGATCTCATTAACTCCTCCTGAAGACCCCCCCCTCCTCCTCTATACCACCCCTAGATTCCTCTGTATATAAGACACCATCTTCCCTCCATCTTAGTGAGACAGCACTGTAGAATAGCTTACCAGAGACTTGCTCTGTAAGAGGCTACCCCATATCTTTCAATAAACTTTACTTTTTCCTTGGCTGAGAAGACTTGAGTGGAATTCTTTCTGCAGGACCCGGCATGTTGGTATTTTGGGGTCTCAGACAGCCCTAACCCTCTTTGGGTTCCTCTTCATTATTACAATGACAATTATTAACAGAAATTTGAAATCTGAAAACATATGTAGATAGCATGCTGTTTTACTTTTTAAAAAATCTAAGCTCAATACATGAATCACATTGAGACAAATTAGAAGTTTTGTAGTTTAACCAATCAGTTTATATTTTATTCCATAATAGGTAATAATTAACAACCTGGCAGCATAAGTATCCAATAATTTTCTAAGTATTATATAGGGATGTATTAATTGATCAATAATCAATTATTGTTACCTTTTTGTTGTTGTTTTTCAGTTGTATTTGACTCTCCATAACCCTATTTGTGGTTTTCTTGGTAAAAATGTTGGAGTGGTTTGCCATATCCTTCTCTAGTTCATTTTGCAGATGAGGAACTGAGACAAATGGGGTTAAGTGACTTGCCCAGGATCACACAGTGAGTAAATATCTGAGGTCAGATTTGAACTCAGAAGGATGAGTCTTCCTGGCTTTGGACCCAGAACTCTATCTGCTGAATCACCTACCTGCCCATGATCAATAATCCATAGTCAACCATTTCTATTTGGCATTTCCTATGTTGGATAACAGAAAAGTAAACAGAAAGATGGGGTTCAGCAGTCTTTTAGTCTGGGAAGCTTGGGGAATTAACAAGAAAGGTCCCTCTCACTCTGGTGGAAGGGGAGCAGTACAGGATGGGAGGCACCCCAGAAAACCAACTCAGCAAACCAGTGGGAGATCCTAAGCCCTAGGGTGGTAGAACAGGCAAGCACCAACACCAGGACTCCTGAGTGTCTTGGCACAAGCAAGGGAACTGGTAGACTCCAGCAGCCATACCTCACCTTGCTTCAGTGCAACTCCAGGAAGCACAATTCCAGGCAGGTAGGCATCCTTCAGTAGCCAAATCTTCCAGCTCTTCAGAAGAGCCTGGGTGAGCAGGCTTTCTCCAGGGGCCTGGACATAGACAAACATGATGAGTAAAAACCATAAATGGACAATGACTATAGATTCTTTCTATGGGGACAGGGGAGATCAAAAAACAAATTCAGAAGAGGACAATATTATCAATATACTCACATCTGAAACCTCAAAGGGGAATATGATCTTGTTTAAAGCCCCAAAAGCTTTCTTGGAAGAGCTCAAGAAGGATTTTAAAAATCAAGTCTTAGAGGGAGAAGAAAAATTGGGAAAAGAAAAGGGAGGTATGCAAGACTCAATAACTTGGAAAAGGAAGGACAAAAATTGACTGTAGAAAACAATTGTATCTTAAAAGATAAAATTGGCAAAGTGAAAAAAGGACACTGAAGAGAATAATTCATTAAAAAGTAGAATTGACCAAATAGGAAAGAAGGCACAAAAACTGACTGAAGAGAACTCCTTAAAAAGTAAAATTTGGGTAAATGGAAAAAGAGGTAAATAAGCCAATTGAAGACAACAATTTATTAAATATTAGACCTGGGAAAGTGGAAGCTAATGAATCAAGAGACATCAAGAATCAGTAAAATAAAATCAAAAGAATAAAAAAAATAAGAAAACAAAATACCTCATCAGAAAAACAACTGACCTGGAAAATAAATCCAAGAAAGATAATTTAAGAATTATTGGTCTACTTGAAAGCCATGATCAAAAAAGAGCCTGGACATCATCTTCCAAGAAATCATTAAGGCAAACTGCCTTAAGGTCCTAGAACCAGAAGGCAAAATAGTCATTGAAAGAATCCACTGATCACCTCCTGAAAGAGATCCCAAATTGAACATGCCAAGGAATATTGCAGCCAAATTCCAGAATTATCAGGTCAAGGAGAAAATATCTGAAGCAGTCAGAAACAATTTAAATATCATGGAACCACAATCAGGATTATTCAGGACCTCACAGCTTCTACACTAAAAAATTGCTTGGAATATGATATTCCATAAGGCAAAGAAACTTAGATTACAACCAAGGATCAACTACCCAGTGAAATTTAACATAATCTATTAGGGGAGGAGATAAGCATTCAATGAAATAGGGGACTCCTAGACCTTCCTGATGAAAAGACCAGAGTTCAAACAGAAAATCTGATCTTCAAATACATGACTCAAGGGAGGCATATAAAGGTAAACAGGAAAGAAAAGAAATACAACAGTGTGTAAGAGCAGACAATTTACATCCCTACATGGGAAGATGATGCTTATAGAACTTGAGAACTGTATCTTTATTATCATATTTAGAAGGAGTATACATAGACAGAGGATATGGGTATAAATTGGCTTTGGTATGATGCTGAAAATATCTAAGTGGTGAAAAAGGATTGTAATAGGAGAAGAGGAAAGGAGGAGGCAGTAAAGGGTAAAGGGGCCCAAAGACCTATTAGAGTAGAAGTAAAGAAGGGAGGGAGATGAGCATTGTTGAACCTTACTCTCATCAGATTTGCTTAAAGAGGGAATAACGTAGGTATAGAAATCTAACTTAACCTATAGGAAGTAGGAGGGGAAAGGGGAAAGAAAAAGGAAAGGGTGGTTAGAAGGAAAGGAAGTAGTAAGGGTAAAGGGGAAGAAAAGACTGATAGAAGGGAGGAGAGATTTAGGGAGGTAAGGGTCAAAAGCAAAACTCTAATAAGGAGGGAAGGGAGAAAGCAGAGAGAAAAGAATAAAAGGGGGGGAATAGGATGTAAAGACATAAATAGTAATCATAACTGCAAATATGAATTGGATGGACTCTCCCATAAAACGGAAGTGGGTATGCAGAGTGGATTAAAAACCATAACCCTACAATATGTTGTTTACAACAAACACATTTAATGCCCACACACACACACCCACACACACACACACACACACAGAGTAAAGGTAAAAGGCTGGAGTAGAATATATTATGCTTCAGCTGACATAAAAAAAAAGCAGAGGTAGCAACCCTGATCTCATACAAAGCAAAAGCAAAAAGTGGTAAAGAAGGAAACTACATCCTGCTAAATGGTACCAGAGATAATGAAGTAATATCATTACTAAACATGTATGCATCAAGTGGTATAGTGTCCAAATTCTTAGAGAAGTTAAAGGAGTTACAGGAATAAATAGACACCTAGGGGGGACCTCAACCTCCCCCTCTCAGAACTAGATAAGTCTAACCACAAAATAAACAAGAAAAGTTAAGAGGATGAATAGAATTTTAGAAAAGTTAGATATGGTAGACATCTGGAGAAAACTGAATGGGGACAGAAAGGAATATATCTTTTTCTTGGTGGTATGTGGGACCTACACAAAAAGTGACCATGTATTAGGGCATAAAGCCTCACAATCTAATGCAGAAAGACAGAACTATTAAATGCATCCTTTTCAGATCATGATGCAATAAAAATTACATGTAATAAAGGATCATGGAAAGATAGATTAAAAATTAATTGGAAATAAGCAATCCTAAAGAATGAGGGTATCTAACAACAAATCATAGAAACAATCAATAATTCCATCCAAGAGAATGACAATAATGAGACAATGTGCCAAAATTTATAAGATGCAGAGAAAGTGGTTCTGATGGGAAATTTCATATCCTTTAATGCTTACATGAATAAAATAGAGAAACAGGAGCTCAATGAATTAGGCATGCAACATATAAAACTAGAAAAAGACCAAATTAAAAATCCCCAATTAAATATCAAATTAGAAGTTTTGAAAACCAAAGGAGAGAATAAAATTGAAATTAAGAAAACTATTGAAATAATAAAACTAAGAGCTTGTTTTTAAGAAGAAAAAACCCCCAATAAGATAAACTTTTGGTTAATTTGACTTTAAAAAATAGAAGAAAACAGAATTACCAGTATCATAAATGAAAAGGGTAAATTCACTACCAACGAAGAGAAAAGTAAAACTATAATTAGGAGCTATTTTGCCCAACTGTATACCCATAAATTTGACAATCTTAGTGACGTTTATAAATACTGAGAAAAATACACATTGCCTAGACTAACAGAAGAGGAAATAAAAATACTTTTAAAAAATCCTATTTCAGAAAAAGAAATTGAACAAGCCATCAGTGAACTCCCAAAGAAAAATCTCCAATGCCAGATGGATTTGCAAGTGAATCTATCAAACATTTAAAGAACAATTAATTCCAATACTATATAAACTATTTGGGAAAGTAGATAAGGAAGGAGTCCTATCAAATTCTTTTTATGATACAAATATGGAGCTGATAACTAAACTTGGAAGAGCCAAAACAGAGAAAGAAAATTATAGATGAATTTCCCTAATGAATATAGATGCAAAATTTTAAAATATTAGCAAGAAGATTACAGCAGCTTATCTCAAGGATAATACATTACAACCAAGTAGAATTTATTCCAGGAATGCAGGTTTGGTTCAATATTAGGAAAACTGTCAGCATAATTGACCATATCAGCAACAAAACTAATGGAAGTCCTGTGACTATCTCAACAGATGTAGGAAAAGCTTTTGACATAACAGTACCCATTCTTGTTAAAAACACTAGAGAGCATAGGAAGTCTTCCTTAAAATGATAAGTAGCATCTATCTAAAACCATCAGCAAGCATTTTATGTAATGGGGATAAGTTAAAAGCTTTTCCAATAATATCATGCGTGAAACAAGGATGTCCATTATCACTACTGTTATTCAATATTGTACTAGGATTGTAAGCTTTAGCAATAAGATGAGAAGAAGAAATTGAAGGACTTAGAACTAGCAAAGAAGAAACAAAGCTATCACTCTTTGCAGATGATATGATGGTATACTTAGAGAGAATAAATTAAAAACTACTTGAAATAATTAACAAATTGAGCAAAGTTGCAGGATATAAACAAACTCACATAAATCACTGGCACTTCTATTTATTACTAACAAAGCCCAATAGTAAGAGATATTGAAATTCCATTTAAAGTTATTGCAGACATTATGAAATATTTGGGAGTCTACCTGCCAAGATAAACCCAGGAACTATATGAAAACAATTACAAAACACTTTTTGCACAAATAAAGTCAGATCTAAATAACTGGAAAAATATCAGTTGCTCATGGGTAGGCTGAGCTAACATAATAAAATGACAATTCTACCTAAATAAACTTACTTATTCAGTGCCATGCCAGTTAAACTATCAAAAAAATATTTTATAGAGCTAGAAAAAAAAAGTAACAAAATTAATCTGTAAGTACAAAAGGTCCAGAATATTGAGGGAATTAATGAAATTAATTAAATAAATTAAAATTAATTAAATTAAATAAATTAAATTAAATGGCCTGGCCATATTGGATCTTAAATTGTTCTATAAAGCAGCAAGCATCAAAACTACTTGGTACTGACTAAGAAATAGTAGTGGATCAGTGGAATAGGTCAGGTATGCAAGACACAATAGTCAATGACTATAGTAATCTACTATTTGATAAATCCAAAGACTCCAGCTTCTGGGATATGAGCTCACTATTTAACAAAAACTTCTGGGGAAAACTGGAAAACAGTATGGCAGAAACTAGGCATAGACCAACATCTGATACCAGTGGTTCTCAACATTACTAATGCCATGACCCTTTAATACAGCTCTTCATGTTGTGGTGACCCCAACCATTAAATTATCTTCGTTGCTGCTTCATAATTGTAATTTTTCTACTGTTATGAATCATAATGTAAATATCTGACATGCAGGATGTATTTTCATTGTTACAAATTGAACATAACTAAAGCATAGTGATTAATCACAAAAACAATATGTAATTATATATTGTGAAATATTTATTTCTAATTACACATAAATGAAATTTTGTCTTGAAACATGGTGTAGCATGGCTAACAGTCTTAATATAACAACAGTAAACTACACTGCTACATTTTGAGAAAATAAGTGTAAAAAGCCAATGTCAGTGTGAAGGTTGAGATTACTTCTTTCTCACCAGATCAGAAATTCACCGGGCAGTCTTTGCAAGAGCACAATGAAGATCATCTTCCACAACAAGTCTATGTCTGTATTTAGACTTGATAACCAGCAAGCTGGAAAATGCTGTTTCACAAAGATATGTTGTTGGAAATGGAAGAAGAAGGTGCAACACAGTATCAGACAGAACAGGATATGACTGCAAACACCTGATCCAGAATTTTGTAACTGGCATTGTAGAGAAATCAGTTTTCACTGCACCCTCCATCCTCCATCCATCCATTTCATTAACATACCTCATATAAATAAGTTCAATGAACGCCTCTTGTGCTGTCTCAGGAACATCTTCAGCTTTAACTGTGAATGAGCTTCTGGCAAGTGTAAATGGGGTGTCAGGTAGATTTGAAAAGCACGGTGAAATTTCCTCTGCAAGCATGTGCCAGTGTTCTTTCACAGAAATTCTCATCGTAATCCTTCTGTCTGGCTCAATGTGATGTTCCTCAAAGAAAGCAGATAAGGTAGGCAACGTGTAAATTTTATTTTCATCTAGTTGATTTTTGTTTTTTTTTTGCCAAAGCTGAAGTTTCATTTAGAATGGTTGAATCTTTTCAGACAAATCAAGGCATGTTGCATTTGGTCCTTGCAGTGATAAATTTAACTCATTCAAGATAGCAAAGATGTCAACAAAGTAAGTAAGCTATTTTCTGCAGTTCACTTTTATCGCTGAAAAGTGTTTCAAACTGTGGTCTTGCTTCCTGATTAAAAAACGTTGAGAGTTCATCATAAAGCTCAAAAACACATTCTCTACAACCATCTCCCTTTTGTGTGAAATAGCAGAGCACTGTTAGGTGCATCCAAGCCATTGTACAGTTGCAAAAACAGTGGACTGTTTAAAGTGCTTGCCATTACAAAATTGACCGAACTTATGACACTTTTCATTACTTCTTGTAATTCTTGTGGCAGCGTCTTCATTGCTAATATTTGCTGATGAATCTTATAGTGAGTTCCGATGACTCTTGGTGACTCATTCAGTACCAAACGTTGAAATCCAGATCAACATCCTAGCATAGCTGGGGCACCATCTGTGCAAACACCACAAACCTTTTCCCAAGAGATCTTATGCTTTTTCAGAAATGAATCAACTATGTCAAATATATCACATGCAACAGTTGTTGTTTCAAGAGGTTTGCAAAAAAGAAACTCATCTTCAAAGTCACCATCATTAACATACCTCATGTAAACCAGTAACTGTGAAGAGCTTGCAATGTCTGTAGATTCATCAAGCTGGATACTAAATATTGGAAGTGGAGCAAATTTAATTTCCTAGATTACCTGAACAAGAATATCAGCAGACATGTCATCTATTCTTCTGCATATAGTGTCATTAGATGAAGAAACTGCACTCAATTTCATAACAAATTCATGTCCAATCATAACCTGAACAATGTCTTTGGCCGCTGGCAACAGTAAATCCTCAGCAGTGGTGTGAGGTTTCATAGCTCTGGCGATTCTGAGGGCCACCAGATATGAAGCTTCAACAGCTGCTATGTTTTGTTTGTGGTACTTGCCATCAGGGTCAAGTCAGGCTTTCTTGAGTCCATCAGCTTTGCTTCTAAAAAAATTGGTATCCTTGCCAGCAAAGCTCAGGCGCTTGCTATCCAAATGGCGTTTTCATTTGTTCAGCTTCATAGGTTCAGCTGATAGAACGTCACAACAAATAACACATTGTGGTTTCTCAATTCCTGCTGTAATTATTGAGGTAAAACCATACTGTAAAAAATCCTCACTATATTTTCTTAATGTTCTCTACGCGATCCATTGTCATGGGATGGTTTGCTAATGAAAATAATATATAACAATGGCTTTAATAATACAGAAGATGATACACGGCATAGTTCAGTCAATACAGTTCATTAAAGTTTCCTATGATTTACCATTCTCTGTGTTTTTTTACATACCTGTTACTGTCACAAGGGGGCAGTATTCACATCAACCACAGCTGAATATAAAAAGACCCATCAGCATCCAGATGAAGTTCCCATGGTACAGATATTTTTTTTGCAGTAGTTGATGATTTTACAGTACATGATTATACATTTATCCACTAATTTTAATTCATGAAATGTTGTTTTACCTCCAATATTGCTGCTCTCTACACATGTGTGACTGGTCCACATAAGTACATTATGGTATCAACCCTGTTACATACACCTGTATTGGTACGGGGTGTATGTGATGGGGTTGGCATGATGATGTCATGATGCTGGGTACTCATATGTGGGCATGTCTGCAGGTGGGTGGACCCACCAGGAGATGATAGAGGAGCGGTTTTTCTGATGGTTTTAGGCAACTCCTGTGAAAGGGTCATTCCACCCCCAAAGGGGTCGCCACCCACAGGTTGAAGACTGCTGATATAACATAACAGCTTATCAGTAAAGTGACCACATAGTTTTAAACAAAAGATATCATTCAGTAAGTCCTTACCTCAATCATCCTAAAGTAGCAATCTTCCTTAAGGGATACAAAGTACAAAGGTCTCCCACCCTTAGGTCACATTGTCTTAATCTCTCAGTCAAAAAGTCTTCTTTCTTCTTGATTCCAGACTAGTTTCCAATCATCCTTAACTTAATTATCCTTGGGGGAGAGAGGGTAAAAGGTACAAAGTACAAAGTTCCCCCACCCCTAGATGACAATAAATCATAATCTTGTCAGTCAACACTAAGTATTCAAGGAGAGATCTTTTCATCTTGGCTTGAGGCTGGCTCTCAGATTCCATGGTTCACCTTCCATGGGTACAGCTTTTGTCTGAATTCAACCAACCTTCACCTGGATTCACAGGTAGGCAGCTCTCAGCTCTTCATCCAGCTCCTTGTCCAATTACTCATCCAGTTCCCATTCCATATGGAAACTCAAAGCGTCCAGTTCACCTCAAGTCCTTCACAGTTTCTGTTTCTGGAAAATACAAAGCTTAACAGAGCCAAAACAACATCCATACACATGGCTGGCACCATCATCAATTCACTATATGCCTGTTAAATCGACACAGACCCACAAACAAGGTCCAATAAGTCAACACAAATCATCAGCATAGTCCCAAGACCTCTGAAACCCTCCTCCATGATTTCTGTAAACAAACAACAAGGAAATCCTCGTTCAAGGTTTCCAATAAGGTCCCAGGGCTTTTGTACAAAGTATCACAAACACAAATCAACATAGGCAGAATATATAGAGTGCCAGCCACCACAAGTGATCTCCTCAATTCTGCTCAGTCCCAGCTTGGACTCCTCCTTTTATATCACCAATTCTTTCCTATTCCACCCACCTCTTATGTCCTTCCTGTTCCTGTTTTGGCAAGTCCCTCCCACTGTGTGATTTAGAGGTTCTATTTCTTAACAAAGACTTGATATAATCATGGGCCAGGCTCAAAGAAGCTTGAACTGAGACAAGGTACTAAATAATTAAATAATTGAGCCAAGGTGCAAAGTATTTGTTTGCTCACCATTACACAAGGGGAGAAGAGGAGCTATGGACCAGAGCCCTGTAGTTTTGCACATCATGATATGCCTTCTCTTCCAATCATAGTATTTTCTGCTTTCCTATGTGCCCCCAAACACCATGAAGTCTCAACCCAACTTCTTTTCCAGTTTCCTCTTCCACAAATAGTGCTTGATATCTATACTGAGGTTGATATTCCTACATATCCATACTTTTTTCTTTGACTACATTCAATTTTTCTTCCACTTTCTACTTTCTCATTGATCTTTAACCTGATCATGGTTCTTATGGTTGCTTTCAATTCCTTGGTCTCTTTAGACTAGCATAGTCTACTTCATCACAAACTGGGTTCTCTTGCTTGCATACACGACATTGACCATGATGTCTGTTGTAATTATTCAACAACCACCACCCTAAAATCCTTCACCCATCATCTGCTGTTCCCATCCTACTCTGCATTAACCTCAGGAAAGTCCACTGTCTGATTCCTAATATTCTACTCCACAACAATAGATTCCAAGTGAGAACATTTCCCAGAAAAAGTAATGGAATAGTGATGATTTACACACTGTATAAAACCTGTCACTCTTCTGGTAATACAGTATAGTGGAATGAATTCACTGAGACCAAAGACCTTGTCTCTGGGTCCACATCTATACCACAGCATCTCTAAGAATGTTCAGCCTACTTTTCCATTCTCTTGGACTTAATTTCCTCATCTGTATGATCACAAAATAATAACAACCATCCTGAACAATTTATTTTGTAACAACCATCTTAAATAATATTTTAAGGTACCATTTAACTGAGTCTCAAAGGCTGTCACCAGCCTGGCAATAAGCACAGGGCTAGTGAGAGAAATGGGCATTTACCTGAGGTCTTTGTGTTTTCTATCCTATCCTCCTTGTACATACCATGTTGCCTATGTCTATATTTTTTCTGATTGATCTCAGAGGTTTGTTTGTGAAACAACTTTGTGAACTCTCAGGTGCTACATAATTGGAAAGGCATAAATCTCTTTTATTCACAGATACACAGGTGGCAGCATTCACCTTGCATTAAAGACAGGGAGACCTGGAACTTTCTAATAACATGCCTTTATTAGGAGAGCTGCCATCCCGTGATGCTCTACTGTAATTCATTCTCTAATAGTTAACTTCACAAAAGTTTCTAAATTTAAACTGAAAATTCCCAGCAGTCAGTTTTCCTGGTAGAGCTCTTGGCTATAGTTCTTTGGCCACTCAGTCTCCACAGCAATCAACCCTAGGTTATCCTCCTACTCTATGCCCAGCTATATGTCCTGATGGACACCATAGGTTGAACTCTAGGACAAGGGTGGGGAACCTGTAGCCTTCTAGATCCATGGGTGTGGCCTTTTCATTAAGTTCAAGTTTTACAGAAGAAATCCTTTTATTATTATTATTATTAAGATGGACAGAGCCACTCCTCAGCTAACAGGAGTGCACGTGGTCGATTACCTGGGGGTAGAATGCAAAGGCTGCACCTGATTACAATAAGCAGGATAATCTCTCTGCCTTCGGGGTGAGACACATTGGCTCACTGTGGCGAGGGCATGGCCAGGGGAGGGGCCCTAAGGGGCCCTAGAGAAAGGACGTAAATATAGGCTACTCAGAGGCAGGGCGGGGGAACCAGGCCAGTCCAGTCCAGTCCAGCCAGGCCACTCCAGTCCAGCCACACTAAGATAGAGGATGAACTCTCAATAAAAGCTAGAAGCAAGTCCTGTGTCCTGAGTTTTTCTGTGCAGCTGTTTCTCCCGGAGTGGACGGGAGCCGGGGATGCCCGAGGCCTGTTGAGGTGAGTATAGGTAAGCCCTATACATCCTGACCCACAAAGATAACCCTCACCTGAATAAAAAACCAGTAACAGTTGGCACCTGAATGAAGGGGCTTGAAAGTAGGTAGGGTAGGGGTCAGAAGAGCTGTACAGCCTTGCTATAGTAGCAAGAAGCCTATTGAGGAAGATGGGGCAGTCATTTGGCCTGCCCGCTATAAAACTCAGTGACACAGACGTATATGCCAGACAAGTTTATAGCTTAGTAAAGGGAAAGGGAGTTGAGGTGGGGGAGGAAGATTGCATGAAATTTATACAATTACTGTGGAAAACATCCCCATGGGTAGAGTACACTGGATTGGATGT
>CM053596.1:3524193-3555235 GCA_028646575.1 Pseudocheirus occidentalis | reverse complement strand
ACAAACTTTCCACCCCTTGGTTTCCAGCAAACCTCAGTTTAGTCCAAGGGGAGGCCTTTCCTTCATCTTGACTCTGGGAGGTCTCTCTGATTCCCTGCATCCCCTTCCATGGTTCCAGCTCCCTCCTGAATCTGCCAAACAATTGCCTGGATTCAGAAGCAGACAGCTTCCAGGTTCTCGTCCAGTCCTCAGAGGCAGACAGCTCCCAGGTCCTTGTCCAGTCCTCACAGCAATCCCCTGCACACACTGAAGTTCACAGGGTCCAGCACATCTCAAACCCTTCTCCACTTCTCTTGCCAGGAACTCAAGGATCAGCCAAGCCATGAACAAACAAAGTTTTATTCTGGTCATGCTTCTTCAGTCTTCCAGCAGTTCAGCTGGAACTCTCTCTCTCTCAAGAAAACTCCAACTCACTTCTTCAGCTCCCAGATGCTGAGACAATCCTGCTTCCTCGAGCTGGAAATTTCCAATTCTGTCTCTCTGTCCCTAGAATTCTTTTTTATATACAGCACTGGCCTCCTGTCTCAGTCAATCCCCTTCTTCCACCTCAACAGGGGAGTTCACGCCCTCTCAACAGGGGACAGGGCTCACACCTTCCATACTTAGCTCTAAGTTACTAAGTGCTAAGTATCTGCTAAACTTGATTGCTATTATAGTCCCTGTCCGTTAGAGCTGGAGAAAACAAACATGAACAAGGACCCGGGTCCTTTTGCTAGATAAGATGAACCGAGCACTTAAGAACCAACTCATGGGACGACTAGGTGGTACAGTGATTAGAGCACTGGTCCTGGAGTCCAGCCTCAGACACAACACAAAAAACTAGCCATGTGACCTTGAGCAAGTCACTTAATCCCAACTGCCCTCCAAAAAGAAAAAAAAACGAACCAATTCATCCCAGCCTTCCCTGGCCTCATCCCAGCTCTGAGCGTGGCTCCTGCCACACCATACAGATGGAATAAATGCTTTTATCCATCTATCTGAATACATGAGACCCGGTGGCAATGATCTCCAAAAAGACACAGGCACCAGGGGCAGGTAGATGACACAATGAATAAAGCACCAGCCCTGGAGCCAGGAGGACCGGAGTTCAAATCTGCATTTAGAAACTTACTGGCAGTGTGATCCTGGGCAAGTCCCTCAACCCTTTTTACCTCAGTTTCCTCATCTGTAAAATGAGCTGGAGAAGGTAATGGCAAACCCTCCAGTATCTTTACCAAGAAAACCCCAAATAGGGTCATGAAGATTCAGACCCAACTGAAACAACCAAAAAGCAACAAAAACTAGTCTCAACATAAAACTGGAAAGTAGTGAGGACAGAGAAGATGGAGAAAAGGTATAAACATTTAAATCGTACATACCACGTGCCAGGCCATGTGAAGAGCTTTTTGCAAATATTATTTCACTTGACCTTCACCACTCTAAGTAGTTGAGGAAATGACTGCCCCAGGGTCCACAATTATTGTCTCAAGGGCTTTGAAGGAACAAGGGAATGACTGATGAGGCCCATTACCAGGACCTCTCAGAAGGAAGCCTTAGGCCACCTTGTTCATTTTTAATGGGTTTGCCCTCATCCCTCCTTGGGAAGCTTTTTTGCGCCCTGATAAAGTCTTACCTCAATGTTTCACGTCAGGGAGGTGTCCCTGGATTCTTGAAGACTGAGCCAGGTTCTTTCACATTGGAAAAGCATTAAGAATGGTTCCAGTATAAATGTTTATGTTCCTATGCTATCTGAAAGTATATAGCCATGTATAATTATTTTATTTCAAGTCACTTTCTTCCTGTTCTGAGGTAGAAAGACAAGGAACTAATCCCTAAAAGGTTTTCCTCAGCTTAGATTGAAGTGGAAGGTGAGACAATTACCTTCTGCAATTGTAGTCAGTGCTAAGATGTTCATGCTTTAGCCTGCCCTCAAACCCATGACCAATGAGCCACTGGCAGTACCTGGGAGTACATGTGTGTGAGCACATGTGTGAGAGTGTGTGACTGTGTGTGAGTGTGTGCATGTGTGAGTCTGTGTGTCTGAGTGAGCATGTGTGTGCATTGTGTGTGTGCGCGCGTTGTGTGCATGTGTTATGTGTGTGCATGGTGTGTGTGCTTGTGTGGGTGTGTATGCGTGTGTGCACGTATGTGTCTGTGTATCTGCATGTGTGTGTCTGTGAGAATGTGTTTGTGTACACACACGGGAACACAGCCACTCACCATGGCTACGTTATTGATCCTTCCTTCCTCAGATAACACCTAGTTCTCTGTATGTGTCTTTCATTGTAAGATAACATCCTTGAGTTTACTTTTTTAAAATGTCTTTGTGTCCCCACCACTCGACAAAATGTCTCTCCCACAGTAGGTACATATGGGTTTTGTTCTTGAACTTCCCTCTGATGGATCAATCCTTTTGACTGATTCAGTCGAAAAGGCTTCTTATGTATAAGGCATTTTCATGTAACTGGGGCACTGTTCTATGTGGTTTACTCCAAAGTATGGGTTTCCTTAAAAAACAATTGTTCTTATGTGTATGTGTGTGTGTGTGTGTGTGCACCTTCTTATTTTATGTAAATCTACCAGTACTTACTTGATGGGATTGAGAAGAGTCCAAGTAAATCACAAAGGTTTGGATGGCAATGGTTTGGAAAGGATATTGGCTATCGGGATTAAGTTACCAAGTTGTGATGAAAAGAGGGAAGAGAAACAACCAACTAACATGACATCATCATCACAAAGCATTTATTGAAAATTGAATACAAAAATATCCAAGAACATGGAGACATAAAGGGCATAGACACTGTTCTCAAGAAACATAAATGCGGGGGTGGCTAGGTGGTGCAGTGAACAGAGCACTGACCCTGGAGTCAGGAGGATTGGGGTTCAAATTTAGCCTCAGACACTTAACACTTACTGTGTGACCTTGGGCAAGTCACAACTCTAATTGCCCTGCTTTCCCCCTTCAAGGAAAAAAATGCAAATCTAGCTAGGGGAGAAGAGCCATGAAATCACTGAATTTCAGACTGGAAGGTTCTGGAGTTTAACTCCAACCTGAAAAGAACATAATGGAAGAGTCTCCATTCAACCTCCAAGGAGAAGGAAAGCACCACCTCCTTTGTAGGGCAGTTCTACAAAGTTTCTGTTCTAATTTTGAGCCAGTTTTTCCACAAATAATGCCCTGGGGGAGCATGTACACATAAGCTTCAGTTGTACTATCCTAAGAAATAACAACATAAGTTTCCTAGTCTGATGTTCTTTTGGACATGATTGAAAAAAAACCTGATTTTTCTTTGAATAGAAGACTTAATGCTCAAGAAACAGTGTCCTGGCCTAAGAACTTTCAGTTTCATTTATGGAATCAGTTTTGGACTAGATATAGTCCAATTTAAGAGAAATACCTCTGTTCACCTTCCACCATATTGAGAGGGAAATAGCTGGAGCCAATCACTGATTTCAGGAAGATCCTTTCTCCAAGGGTTTGCCTCCAAAAACAAGCATCTTTTGGTAAATCAAGGTCTGTTCTAGACTTTCTACCAGGATTTATATTTGAGGGACGTTTTTGTTGTGTTGAAAGTGGATTTTAGTCTGTTAAAAATTGACATAATTGTAGCACCAATGCAATATTTACAGCACCCATGACCCTGATAAAGACCATGACTATAAGTACTGCATAACATTTGACTACAAAATATACCAGGTTCTCTGGGTAGAGGACAGAACTGAAGCATTTATTTAGACACCAGAAAACCAAATCCCAAAACCAGTAAGACAATTCCATCATAGTACCAAAAATATTCAGAAGTCATAATAACACTGAGAGGCATAGTATCCTTCAGCCTTCCCACAAACCAATACAAGATCAATATTTATTCACAAACCTCCTTATCTCCTTAATGAGAGTCCTCTTTCTCCCTCGCTGTCTTGCTAGCTCTGACCAGCTTCCTATGGGCTCTGCTTCCCTTCAGCAAACTCTTCCCACCACAGGTTAAATGGACGATATTTAGCCTATTAGAGGGCAGAGTTTATCTTCACAGCAGGGAAGCTTCCTGTGGGCTCTGCTCTACCCTTCAGTAAATTCCCTCCATCACAGGCTCCGTGTGATTACATTCAGCCTATTAGGAGGCAGAGTTTACTTTCATTTTATTTTTTTAAATTAACTGTTGTGTTTATTCTTAGTTTATATCTTTCATTTCCACAAGATTTTGAGTTACAAGTTTTCTCCCCATCTTTCTCCTATCCACCACCCCAAAACGGGGATCCCACTATTTTTTTTTCATTCTTTTGGATCTCTTTTATAATATCTTGATTTCTCATAAAGTCATTAACTTCCATTTGCTTGCTCTCCATCTCTTTTCATTCTATTTCTCTCACCTCTCAATTTCACCTTTTAAATATCATCCCTTCCTATTCAATGGATCTTGTGCCCTCCATTTATGTATACCTGCACACATATATACACACACTCAAATATGTATTTATACACATATATACCCTCTTATATAGACATATTTGTATGTGTACACATATATGTATGTGTATATATCTGTTTGTGTACATATATCTATATATATATGTACATATATATTTGTATATATATACATATATATGTACATACACATCTATATTTCCTTCAACTATCCTCATACATCTAATAAAAGTTTCTTAAGTTTCAATTATTGTTCTTCCATGTAGGCATGTAAATAGTTCAACTTTAATAAGTTCCTTATGATTTCTTTTCTTGTTTACCTTCTCATGCTTCTCTTGCTTCTTGTATTTGAATATCAAATTTTCTATTCAGTTCTGGTTTTTTCATCAGGAATGTTTGAAAGTCCTCCACTTCACTGAATGACCATATTTTTCTATGAAACATTATACTCAGTTTTGCTGGGTAGGTGATTCTTGGTTTTAATTTTAGCTCCTTTGATCTCCAGAATATCATATTCCAAGCCCTTCCATCCCTTAATGTAGAAGTTGCTAGATCCTATGTTATCCTGATTGTGTTTTCACAATATTCAAATTGCTTCTTCTAGGGCTGCTTGTAATATTTTCTCCTTGATCTGGGAACTCCAGAACCTGGCTATAACATTCCTAGGAGTTTTCTTTTGGGGATCTTTTTCAAGAGGCGATTGGTGAATTCTATTTTGCCCTCTGGTTCTAAAATATCAGGGCAATTTTCCTTGAGAATTTCTTGAAGGATGATTTCTAGATACTTTTTTTGATCATGGCTTTCAGGTAGTCCAATAATTTTTAAATTGTCTGTCCTGCATCTATTTTCCGGGTCAGTGGTTTTTACAATGAGATATTTCACACTGCCTTCTACTTTTTCATTTGCTTGGATCTGTGTAATAGTACTTTGATTTCTCACAAAGTCATTAGCTTCCATTTGCTCCAGTCTAATTCTTAAGGAATTATTCTCTTCAGTGAGCTTTTGAAATTCTTTTTCAATCTGGCAAATTCAGCTTTTTAAGGTGTTCTTCTCCTCATTGGCTTTTTGGGCTTCTTTTGCCATTTGAGTTAGTCTATTTTTTTAAGGTGTTATTTTCTTCAGTCAGGTTGTTGACTCTCTTTTCATGATTTTCTTGTATCATTCTAATTTCTCTTCCCAATTTTTCCTTCACTTCTCTTACTTGATTTTCAAAATCCTTCTTGAACTCATCCATGGCCTGTAACCAATTCATATTTTTCTTGGAAGCTTTTGGTGCAGGAGTTCTGACTGTGCTGTCTTCTCCCATTCCATGCTTTGATGCTTTTTGTCCCCAAAAAAAGGAATCTAAAGTTGGATGGTTGAGCTTGCTTTGCTTCGTTTCCTTCCTCATGCTGCCACTAAATCACTTGATTTTGAGCTTTTTGCCACAGTAGAACTCTGCATACAGAGGGAAGAGCTTTGTCCCAAATTGCTGGAGTTTTCACAGCTCCTGGAGCTATTAGGAGGGCACTGTCTCTACAAGCCCCACCAACTTTGGCTCACTGGTCACACACCTCAGGACCCAATCTGAATCCAGGCAGGTTAAGGCAAGAGTCGCTTAGCCTCTGAATGGTCACTTGGCTGCCCTACCATCTGCAGGCTGGGAACCTGAAGCAGCCACATGGAGGCAGCCACACCACTGCTTCCACCACTTCTCACTCTGGGAGCAGAGGGTGGACTGCATCTTCGTCCCCTCCCCCGCCCCCGAACTAGTGGAGTTCCACTAATCTTTTACTTTGTCTTTCCCATTTATAGGTTGATAATTCTGGAAACTGCCACTGCCACTGCCACTGGTGATCCATTCTCCTGATGTCCACTCCAGCCCTGGCTGGTCGGGGCCACCCTGCAGCTAAACCCAGCAGCTCACGTGGTGCTGGGCTCTGTTCCCAAAGTTCTGCAATGGACCCTTCCCACCAGCCTGCTGGGTTGCTTTTAGTGGGAGATTTGTTTCTGTCACTTTGTGGGTTCTGTAGCTCTAAAATCTGTTTAAAATCATATTTTATAGGTATTTGAGGTGGTTATGGGGGGAGCCCATAGAGTTTTCCTGCTTCTAAGCTGCCATCTTGACTCCACTCCCACACAGAGTTTACTTTCAAAGCAGGGGAGGTTTTCAAACGCCCCCCCGGGTTTATTAAGGGGCAGGGAAGATCTTCAAATTCCCATTCTCATTACAACAATTAACTCCATTTTGTTTCATAATCACCATCTTTGCTATGTAAGATTCCTGTATGAACTGCATGACCAGTTTACAACAGCTGATTTCAATCAATGCCTTCCCCTAACTGGTTCAAAAGCCTTAAGTGCTAAGGAGACTTCAACAACTCCAGGGCATCCCCTCACCATTCACCATACAATGACAGTTTATTCCATTCCAATGTATCCATTTTTATGGCATTTAGATAAACAGAAGACAGTGGCTGGTGACAAAAAAGTCAGGAGACACACAAGTCTTCAGTAGTAAGTGACCATTGCTGTTGCTGTTTCTAACTCCTTTCTTCCTGAGAACTCCCTGTCATGTCTAATAGTCTGTGCCTATTCTGGCATTAAGGTCATCCTGAATTACAAGCTTGTCCTCTTTTGGCACATTAAAGCTGAGGATATCCAGGTCTTAATAAAATTCTTGACTTGGTGGGGGCATATACACTGACAATGGTGGCATGGCACTTTTATACAGGTGCACTGTCATGAGTCTATCCGCTCCTTTTGGGTGTTATACAAGTATGTTGACTAGATTAGTCTTTTTTCTCCTTTTCATAGGGGCAATTGGGGTTGAGTGATTTGCCCAAAGTTGCACGGCTAGTGTTAAGTGTCAGAGGTCAGATTTGAACTCAGATCCTCCTGACCCCAGAGCAGTACTCTCTTCACTGCACCACCTAGCCACCCCTAGATTAGTCTTGATTGCAAAACCTTTGCCAGCTTCATGGTACTCCCCATCACTGAATCCAATTCCAATTTTGTTAAGGTGGCCTTCATTTTAGCCTTGTTTCACTCAGGGCTGTTCTTTGGATGTGATACCTATGGAGTTCTCTCACAAGAGCTATTTGTTTCTCAGGCTTATTGGATTTCATGTTGTGCGTAAACCTGCACATATTCCATGTAACAATGCTGAGTGGAATCATCTTTGTAAAAGTGTTTGTACATTTTTGTGTTCTGACCACCTGCCACAGTAAGCAAGCTGAGGTTAGGTTTGATGAAGCAAACAATTTTAGGGCACCTTTTTGACACCATTCCTCATGCCAGGAGGGGAGCAGGGCAGTTCTTGAAAAAGACTGCTCAGACAGGACGCTAACAAATCCCACTGCTGCCTCGGGCCAGTGAGAAGACAACCCTACAGCCCGGGTATCCCTGTGTGCTCCCAGTGTATCTGCAACTCCCACTTCATTATCACCTCACTGTGCCCACAGACTGTTGGGGTAGGATACAATGGTAAAATACGGTAAGGCTGATGTCTTTAGACTCAAGTACAAATTGAATTTTAAGTGAGCCAAAGTTGTAAGAAGCTGTTAGCCTCACTCTCTCTTCTAGTCACTGGAATTCAATAGCCAGATAACAGTCAAGACAACTGGTGGTGGCTTAGCATTCAGTTGATGATCTTGGTACTTCAGTGTCAAATCAAGCTCTAAGTTTTCCAGTGTCTGTCTCTGCTGCCTTCATTGCCCAGTGGAACAAACTGTTCACATCTGCACATTCTATCACGGGAAGTTTTTACATGCATGGGGCAGACATCCCCAAATCACTGACGGATCTGAGGCCTGTCAGTTACCATCAACCTGGCTCATCCCATCTGCCAGAAAGTTTTACCAGGCTCTGGCCGCCGCACAAGCCACAGCTTCTTGGAGCCACATGTGAAAGCTGGGTTAATCAGTAGGCACCAAAGGTGGAAAACCTCCCTGAAAAGGGCTAGACAGGCCTCACACCAGAAGTACGAGTTAAATGCTTACTCCTGCCTTCATTTCTCTGTTCAATGTTAGGGGTTTTTTCCCTTGAGCATTTTTAAAATGTAAGATGACATTGGTCGTGGCAAAGAGAATCTGAACTAGGAAATTCTACCCTTTGATTCTCTCTGAGCAACAATGCTTATGTAACACGATTATTTTAAGCCTAGAGGTAATATAACCTCTCCTAAGTTTTATGTGTTTCTGTCCTCTGAAACTTTAGGGAGTTTATTTTAAATAAAGTTATTAATTCAACCACAAAACACTCCAAGCCCCCAGTTAAGAGAATTCCTGACAGACTGGTTGGACTCTCTGACTAATTCTACTTCTGTCTACAGTTAAATCCTGGCCTGTGTGTGGGTGAGGATACTAGAAAGTTTGGGTAACAAAAGAGCATCCTGTTATTGTGCCTGTGGATAGGCACCAGAGGGGAAGTTGGGCAAAGAGCAAACCTCTCGGAGGACTTTCCTCGGTCCTTGCATGGAGGGGGCACTGGTGGCACCTGCCCAAGGTTTCTGCTCAGAGGTATCTCCAGTCATGCCTCCTCTTTCCTCTCACCGACTGCTCTTTCACCCCACTCCTCCATCTTCATTTCTAAATCCTCAGAATCTGTATCTGGTTCTAAAATAGCTTCTCCCCTTTTATGCCAGTCCTCAGGGCTTCCAAATCTTTCACTCAGTAGCTGTCCTAGGTCAATGATATGTGTAGGCCCTGTTCACACTCAGTTCTGATTGATTAAATCAAGAAGTGCTCCTACCTCACAATCTGGGCAGTTTTAAATGGTTGGAAAAGTCATTGAACTGTACCCTTACACAAGGGAATTAACAGATTGTCTCTAACAGATCTGGGCCCAAACCAGAGTATCTTTTTTTTCC
Source organism: Pseudocheirus occidentalis (assembly GCA_028646575.1). Taxonomy (NCBI): domain Eukaryota; kingdom Metazoa; phylum Chordata; class Mammalia; order Diprotodontia; family Pseudocheiridae; genus Pseudocheirus; species Pseudocheirus occidentalis. The sequence goes on along the minus strand of CM053596.1, from coordinate 3,545,981 downwards.
CTTTCCAGCTCTTAGTGAGCTTTGCCATGAAAATGTCGGACTTGAGAAAATGACTGTATAGATTCTATCCCAGAATTCACCAGTTTGGTTTTTTTTTACTTTGCCCTTGAGACTTCTGGGAAAGACAAGCTAGAAGAGAGTCTGTCCTTCATGCCACTTAGAAGAAAATGAAGAGACAAAGTCTAAGAACAGACGACTGGTGTACTAAGGAGCTTTCAGCTGAGGGGCACTGGGTCTCTTCTTGTCACCGTGTACCTGACTCAAATTCCCGCTAAATTGTGACAGGCTCGCTAGGGGCACCCCCTTTCTCTCTGGCCGGTTCTTGAGGACACCACAGGAGCTCTTTATCTTAATGGCATCTCCCTTTCCCAGCTGTTCTCTGATCATCTCTAGCGCTCCATTAAGAGCTCCGAGCACTGCACGTCACGTCTATCCGAAGGCGGGCTCACACCGGGAGCAGCCTCTGTCTCTGTCACATGTCCCCCGAGGCTGCAGACATGCCCCCCCCCCATAACCGCTCCTAGCGGTCCCTCTCGGCGGGGCGCCACTCCCACCCGGACCAGCCTCTGTCTCTGTCACTGTCACATGTCCCCCGAGGCTGCAGACGTGTCCCTCTCACCACCCCTTCCCAGGGGGCGCCGCTCACACCAGGACCAGTCCGGTCACTGTCCCCAAGTTTCTCTGCCCCACACCCCTTTTGGGTGGCCCCTCACTTCCCTGCCTTCTGCTGGTACAGGCTGCACATGGTCACCCATGAAGAGTCCGCCCGGCTCCAGGACCAGCACAGGCAGACCAGGAGACCATGTTCTTCCTCCTTGCTCCCACAGCCGCCCCGCCTCCGCCCAGCGCGCAGGCGCACTCGAGGCGCTCTCTAACAGGCACGCGGAGCTCTCTGGGAGATGGAGTCCGAAGGCGCTCCTGGCGGAGCGGGCCTTCCTGTACTCGGACTCCATCTCCCAGAAGGCCTCGGGAACTACTCCCGCCCTTCCAGGGCGGATGACACAACGCTCGGTGTCGGAAAAACGGCATCGTTTTTCCGCGTCCTGGCCCTGCGGTCCTTCCGGCCCTGGGAGGGAGGTCCCGCATAGTCCCGAGAGTCGCGACAGCCGGACTGGGCTCCGTTGAGGCCCCGGGAGTGCGCAGGCGCAACCGCGTCCCTGCGCCCCCTGGTGGAGCGAATAAAGGAGGGAGCGCGCAGCTGGCGCCCCCTGCGGGTAAGTACAGACCCCGTGTGCGGGTAGTGGGGTGGAGTGCGTGAGAGTCTGAGACCAAGGGGGCTGGCATCCTTAGGTGACCCCCCCCTTCATACACACTCACACACGCGCACACACACCCCTGTGGTCAGAAAAAGTGACACACACCTCCCTGACCCCTATGCTGCCTCAACAACAATAGTAACAATTAGTAACAATGTTATTAGTAACAATGGTAACAGTAACAGTAGCGAGCGAGAGGTGAGCTCGCGGTAACCCTGGGAGGGCGAAGCTGTGATTATCCCCATCTTACAGCTGGGGAAACTGAGGCACACGCCGAGGCCAGACCCGAACCCAGGTTGTCCTCCAATGGCAGGGTAGGGAGCCGGCTTCCAGGAGCTCCCCCAGCTCTGATGTCTCCCAGCTGGAAGAGGTCGCGGCTCTGGGCAAGAGTCCCAGGCCCAGATTGGAGTGAGGCCATTGGCCGTTGCGGGGGGAGAGTCTGCCGCGAGCGTGGGGGGAAGGACTTGTGATGGGGGGGGCACTCTGATGAGGAAGCCCCCTTATCCACTGCAGATCACCCTCCACTCTGTGACTCAGAGACACGATCTGGCCCAAGGTCTCCAGGACCTAAGCATGACCTAAGCTCTTGTATGTGTGTGGGTGTGAATGCCTGTGAACCTACACATACACGCCCCGCTAAGTGGGCCCGGCTCCCTCTTCTCGCCAGGCTCTCTCGCCCCACTTACACCCCTCCAGCAGGCTGTGGTTATTCGGCAGAGAAGTGGTGATCACATGGCCTTGTTGTGGGAGAAGGTGTTTTCTACCTCTCAGCGCTTAGCTCTTGGGTCCCCATTGGTGTACTTCTCATTTTTAAATAACCAGCCAGAATGACACCAGGGCATATAGAAGGTGGCCAGTGAAGGAATCACTGAGCTGGTGCTAGTTCCTTGTCTGTCAAGTGAGATGGATGAGGGAATGGCAAACTCCTCCAGTATCTTTGCCAAGAACCTCCCCCCCCCCCCAGGTCACAAAGGGTCGGACATGATGAAATGATGGAACAAAATCCCAAAATAAAATACTCAATCTGGGCGGAGAACTTGGTGTCAGGACCCATTGAGGTCTTGGTGTGACAGTCATGTCCCTGGTCAGTCTATCTGTCTCAGGAACAGGTAGCAGGGTGTAATTGCCCATGGCCCCCATAAATGCACAGGATGTTGCAGCTGCATTCTTCTTCTTCCATAGGCTCTAGACCAGTCTAGGCTAATGCTACTGGAATAGTTGATACCTGCAATTTTGTAGCATTGGCAGGTAACAAGTCCAAGAGGAAGGACCTCTTTGGATACCTGGCTGGGCAGCCTCCAGTGTCTCAGCTCAAATTCAGCAACTCAAGCCACAGGGTAGAAAGGGATCATATCAGTCCCTATATGTAGGGTCTGCTGCCACCAAGAGCCAAAGAGTACAGTCAAGGGCTGAGCCTCATTTGTGGTTGTTGGGGCTGTGGGACCAAGAGTTTAGTTTTGGCCACCTCAGGGATGTCCCACCGAACACCTGCCCATTATGGCCCTGAGAACTTAACCTCTTAGGGTGGTCCTTGTATCTTATCTGTGTTAACTGCCTACCCATCTTCTTCCATTTACCCCCGGGACAGTGCCCACTTTTGCCTCTATTTTTTCCCACTATAATGATATCATCAATGCAGTGTCAGAGCCAAGTTGGAGCTTGGCCACTGTCCATCCTATGTCTGCATAGAAATTGCTTCTGTGGGGGTGGACCACCTGTCTGGAGCAACTGTGAAATCTTCCCAGTGGAATATGTTAAATGGCCATTCTGATAGGGCACCTTGGTGTTCTTGCTATGCCTGTTGGGCAGCCACTGTGTTGGTCAGAAGGGAAGTCAGTGGAGAAGCTTCCTAGGGTGATCCACCTTCCACAATGGTGACACCGAATCTGGGTGCCTCTATCAAAATGATGTCAACTCTCCAGGCTTCTAAAGAGTCTCCAGGATTCTCCTGAGACCTGCCTCCAGTGCCAGCAAGTTCCCTCTCACTGTTCATCTGCCAGTCTTTGGGCTGTTTTTAATTGAGTGGATAGGACTTCTAGGCAGATTCAGGCCATTTCTACCAAGTGTGTTCCCATTACTCCCACCCTCTTGTGGGTGAGAGCTTTCTTTAAGGACTAGCAGAGACCTAAAATCCTCCATTCTCTTGGGGTTATGTTCTTGTTCCTGAACAGCCCCACCCTGAAGAGCCCGGGAACAGCTGGGTTTAAGGGGCAAGCTTTCTGCCCTGAGCTGAATGCCAGCTGGGTGCCCTTGGGACCTAGCTAGCTGGCCACTGCCCTCTGTGAGGAAGGTGCCCATCCTTGGGGCATTTTCCCTCTCCTCCCCTTCATTTCTTGAAAAAGTGTCCCGCCAAACTGTTCATCTCCCAGCACTTCCCCAGATTTGTGGTGGCTGAGTTTGGGTGAAGAGCAACAATGGAATGGCTCACAAGGGGAAGAGGAGGGTGAGAGCTGATAAGGGAGGCAGCTTGGTGTATGCCTGCAGCAGATACCAGTCACAGGGCAGAGGGGGAGAAAGAGGGCTATCCATGCTCCAGGCTCAAATTTGTGTAGGGTTTTGGATAAATGATACGAGTATGAGACTGCCCTGTTATCTACAGAACCAGGGAAGTGAAGGTATTCTCTAAGGTGCCTGAGGAGTGAGGAACGAGGGGCGGGGAACCTCAGTGCCAGTCTAGCAGAGGCTGAAGGGAGTAAATGCCCAGTCTCTGCATCTTGTTAACCGGGGGCCTAGAGCTATACCGTGCAAGCTAGTTTTTTACAGTTTGCTAACAGAAGGTGGATCTAGGATGATCATAAGGTAACAGCCTGAGTCATAAGCCTGGCTCACACTCTACCACCAAGGCATACAGTGTCTCTTGGGGGGAGATGAGCACAAGCTTACAGAAAGTCAAGAGTGAGGCATGTGAGTAGGGAAACCATGTGCCTGAGGCAGTTGACAGCTTTGGACAAAAGGCCTTCGTGTCTTTGACCTGTAACAGGCTTTGGGGCAGAACCAGTCTTCTCCTGGGTCTGTCCAGGCTCCCAGGTACAAATCCATTTCTCTGCTACTCTTGGACCACTAATGCAGTGATGAGGTTGCTTAGCAGACAGAGGCCTGGAAGCCTGGAATCTGTGTAGCTTCCCAGATCTGCTCTCTTGACTGGGCATCGAGGCAGTGTTACAAGCTTTCAAAGAAAGGTCATGCTTTTAAGCCTAGGATCTGTAGCTATTCAGATCTGCTCTCTGTGCCATGAAGATTTTCCCTTCTGGAACCATTGAAATCAAGTCCTTAGGTCCACAAGCATTTGTCTCCCTGACTCCAGGCCCACTGCTCTATCCACTGCACCACCTAGTTGCCCAACCAGGAGTCTAGGCCTGGCCTAATTAAGGAGTGTGTACATCTGCCTTGACTCAGTGTTGGAGGCTGATGCTCATTCTCAGATAGGCGGCTGGAAATACCAGTTGTGGCCCAAGCCAAGCCGCCCCTTGCCCTGGACAGTAACAGTAAAAACACCTGACCTTTGTCAACTGTAGGGGCCTTTATTTCACAACTGCCCCCTCACTGCAAGACCTGGGCACCCAACAGCCCCAGAGTCACCTCAATGGCTTGGTTCTGATAGTACCTACAGTCCCTGAACTTGTTGGTGTGAGCACCCACATTCAGTGTTTTCCTGATCCAATCACAAATGAGAGCACACCCCTGCACATCCAGGAAGCCCAGAAGCACCTTTAGCAAGAGAAAACACACACACACACACACACACACACACACACACACATGACCATCCACAGAAATGACCATACTTCTTCTATAATCCCAGCAAGTTGGTTGGAGGGAGGAGAAGGGGGGGCAGGATGTGGCAGGTTTCATCAGCGTAGGAAATCCCCAGTGTGAAAACTCCCTTCTCTGATAAAGACCAACACTCCTCTCTTCCTCACAGACTTACAGAGCTTCTGGGGTACAGAAAGCAAAGGCCTTCTGCAGGTCACTCAGCTAGTAGGGGTCAGCAGGAGAGCTTAAGCTTGGTCTTCCACCCCTCAGTCCACTACCTCAAAGGCTTCCTGCCCAATAATGGTAACAACAGCAGTAACAGCAGACATTCATATGGCCCCCCACAGACCTCCACAGCACTCCACAGACACGCAGCAATAATGCCTCATCTGACAAAGAACAGTAGAGCTGAACTAATTTACCAAGAGATCAAGATGGAGAAAGGAAAGTGTAGCTAGTGATGGGGAGATGGCCTAGGAGAGAACTGAAGGGTCAAAGGACTAGGGGTCACAGTGTGAATGAAGAACAGGGTTTGGTATGGGAAGGGAGGGGAGAAGAGAAGATCCAATAGCTTGTGGTCAGATAAGGGAACTTGGAGTCAAGGTACAGTGTGTCCTACTGTGCCCAATCAGACCAATATAAATGGGGCAATGATGAGATCATCTTTATATGTGACTGTGGTGGGATGGAGAAGTAGCTTTTGAGAACCGAATAGGCTGAGGAAGTGAAAGGTTGGGTTGTTTGAAGGACACACTTCATGATAGGGAGACAACCTGGAAGGGGAGATGAAGAACAGTGTTCCAATTCCCCTGCCTTGACCAGAAGACTGAGTGAAGATGCAGCCGGACTGGAGAGGGTGCCCAGGGAGGCTGTGTCATCAGAGGGGAGCCAGGTCTCAGTGAGAGCCAGCACAGGGAAGGAGTAGGAGAGGGAAAGATATAAGATGAAGGCAGGTGTGTTGCCTATGGAACAGGCATTCCAGAGGGCACAGAAGAATGGTAGCTTTGGGATGGGGTACTGTTGGGGAGGGGAAAAGTGGAGCAGAATGGGAACGGGAGCCGGAGCCCAACCCAAGATAGGGCAGTATGGACCACTAAAAGAGTATAGGTATACTCTGGATTTCCTAGTAGGGAATGAGGGGCAGAGAAATATAACTTAACTCTTAAATGTTCCACAGCATGTAGCTCCAATGCAATATTCATAGTGCCCACGATCATGATAAAGCCAAGACTGTATTTACTCATGAGCTTCTTTCACTCCTTGCCTGAGTGTTCTCTCTCCGCCACCCCACTGGCTGGCTCACTACCAGCTTCCTGTGGGCTCCACCACAGGCTCCATGTGACCACATTCAGCCTATCAAAGGGCAGAGTTTACTTTCAAAGCAGGGAAGGTCTTCAGACTACCCCCTAGGTCTATTAAGGGGCAGGGAAGATCTTCAAATTCCTATACCCATTGCACAGCATAAAAGCAGATGGGGCAGATGGGATCACCCAGTCTCTGGGTCAGTTAAACCTTAGCATCCTGGGGGCTGAGACCAAACCATTCAAACCAGATACTACTCCTTCACAGAAAGAGCACAGAATAAAAAGAGGAGACCCAGGACAAAGCCCTGGGAGACACACATAGTTAGAGAGGTTGATGCAGATGAAGATACTGGGAAGGAATGATCAAACATATAGGAGAACCAGGAGAAAAGAACGTCACAAAAATCCGGAGGAGAGAATATTCAGGAGATGATTTACTGTGTCCAGTGCTACAGAGCCTGAGGACAATGAAGATGGTGAAAAGGTTATAGATTTGGCAATTGAGGCATCATTAATAACAGGAAAGGCTAAACCAGCTGCCAGGGGAGTGTTCTAAAGCACAGCCCTGACCATGGCAGTCTCTTGCTAAAGAACTTTAGTGGCTCTAAATCCCATCTAAATTAAAACACAAAAACCTCTGTTAGGCGGTAGGGCCCTTCACAGTTTGCCTCAGACTGTCCATTCCAGTTGGGTTCCCATCAGCCCCACCACCAGCTACTTGCTGTTTCCTGTTCAGGACAGTCCAAGCCCTGCTTCTGTCAGGCTGCCCTATGCCTAGAATGCTGCCTTCATCACAGCTGCCTCTGACTGGCCTGAGCTCCCTTCTCAAAGGCTTTCCCAAGATTCCTGTTGCTGAGGTTCTGCAATTTGCATGTAGTTTACATTTGCTTATCTGTGTGTATGTGCTATATGCTGCATCACCCTAGCAGAATGCTGGCTCCTTGAGGGCAGATCTTTGTGCACCTGGCACCTGGCTCTCAGCATGGCATCTGACGGGTCCCTAATCCATGCTTCTTATATTGAACTTTACTTCCTCTCAGAGAGAAGGAGAGAAGATGGGGGAAATGCAAATGCAAAACAGCATTGAAATGAGTTCCAGGAAGTTGAAGGGGTTCCTGTTGACTATCTGAGTTTAAATAAATAAAGTAGAACAGAGTCTGCAGCAGAGAGAACGTGGAGGAGGTGGCATAGAGAGAACCTTGTTGTGGGTTTGGCGGGATTTGTAGCCCAGAAACTGTGGAGAAAGTGGAGGAAAAGGTCATCTGGAACAGAGGTGTCCAACACATTGACGCAGCCTGAACCAGATCAACTGGGAAGCAGTTAACAAAGGAGGCAAAAATATAGTGGGACGTAGATAAAGCTAATGTGGTTTTCTAAGTCAATGTGGGGCCCACAGGAATCCTTGTGTACAATTCGGTGACCCTTATTTCTATCTGAGTTTGATACCAAGGATCTAGAATAGTGGTTCTCAACCTTCCTAACGTGGTGACCCTTTAATACTCCTATGTTGGCGTATCTGCATGTGGGCAAACCCACCTGGAGAGAGATAGAAGAGCGGTGTCTCGGTTCCTAAGACCATCAGAAATATGTGTTTTCCAAGGGTCTTAGGAGACCCCTGTGAAAGGGTCATTCAACCCCCAAAGGGGTCACAACCCACAGGTTGAGAAGAAATGATCTAGAGTGTGGGGTTGACAAAACACAGTGGACTAGGTGTGAGGTGAAGGCATCCAGGATGCTGGTGGGGATTTTGTTTAGCACCTGCAAGGTGGGGTTGGTCTCTGCCATGACTTTCTTCTTCTTATCCAGTTCAGGCTCCTCAATACTCTGCCATTCCCCAAGACTGGAGTATGGAGGGAGAGAAGGGAATGGCTTCCGGGTTCCTGATGTCCAGGTTTCAGGTGAGTTCAGGTTTATCCTCTCTCCTGAAATACCATTTCATTTTTAAGTATATAAAACCATCCCTTTCCCTCATCTTTGATGTTCTCTGTTCTTCCAGCTTCCTTCTAGGGCCTCAAGCTCCCATGATTTTCTCTGACTACTTTAATGGTTGATATAGAGGTTATATATCATTTCAGTTGGAATGTTAAGTTAGCAAGTTGCACAATTAACGTATATAATTTGATGAGGATATTTTTTAGCATGGTAGCATGGTAGAAGTTGAAAACCTGAATGTGGGCTGAGAAGTTACACTGTATGACCCAAAGGTGCCTTCTCACTCTTAAGAGATTTTTTTTTCTTTTCCAAATTATATATATGAGGGAAAGTGGAGCTAATATTGGACAAGATGGTGAGAATTCATAATCATCTGGAGAGAGATTTCTGTAAGCACCAGAAGACCAAAGAGAAAGCCTAAAATGAAAAAAATGTTTGTTAATTATGGAACTAGATTCCAGATATCACAGCAGAAAGGGCACGAAGAGTTGTCATGTGTCAGAGCATGCAACAAATGTCCACTAAGCATTTGCTATACACCAGAGCATGTACTAAGTGCTGGGGATACAACATAAGCAAAAACAGTAACATTCCCTGATTTCAGGGGGCTTCCGTTCCACGTAGGGAGGACAAAGCATAGCAGGGAGCAAGGTGCCCCACAGGGATATGGTGGCAAAGCCTGTAGACTCAGAAGCCCAGTTGGCCTGTGGCAGAGATGGGCCAGCCTGGTGAGGGCACTGTTACTGACAAGGTACAGAGACCCCGAGTGATGAGAGACTTTCTAGGTGCCATAGAAGTGTGGTCATGGTGGCAAAGTCCAGAGTCAGTTGACTGGTTTAGAAATCGGCCAAAAATCAGAAACCCCTCAGGGGGAGTATAGCACCAATGCAATATTTATAGTGCCCAAAATCACGATAAAGACCATGACTATAAGTATCACAAGACATTGGATTGCAAAATATACCAGATTCTCCAGGTAGAGGATAGAACTGAAGCATTTATTTAGACACCAGAAAACCCAATCCCAAAACCAGTAAGCCAATTCCATCATAGTACCAAAGATATTCAGGAGCCATAATAATGCTGAGAGCCATGCCATCCTTCAGTCTTCCCACAAACCAGTACAAGATCAATATTTACTCACAAAACTCTCTATTTTTTTGCCTGAGCTCCTCTGTCCCCCACCGTCTGACTAGCTCTCACTATCAGCTTCCTGTGGGCTCTGCTTCCCTTCAGCAAATTGCCTCCATCACAGGCTCCATGTGATTACCTTCAGCCTATCAGGGGGCATAGTTTACTTTCACAGCAGGGAGGTCTTCAAAGTCTCTACTACGTCTTTTAAGGGGCAGGGAAGATCTTCAAATTCCCATTCCCATTACAGGGACGGAGCAGGGGGCAGGGTTAGTTAATTTTCTGGCAGTCATAATTTCACTTTGTGTTGTGGTCAGTGGTCACCTGAGTTCTGCCTCCACTGGACATTACTTCATTCAGGCTCTGCTCCCCCCCAGTTTGGAGTGTCAGGGGTGGACTCACCTCCTCATGTTTCAGGAATCAGTGACATTCAAGGATGTGGCTGTGGAATTCACCTGGGAGGAGTGGAAGCAGCTGGAGCCTGCTCAGAGACACCTGTACAGGCATGTGATGATGGAGAACTATGAAAACTTTATCTCCCTGGGTAAGTCCGGCTAGCCCTTGTGACCAACCATAGCAATAATATTAATAGTAATCTGGCCACTGGTGGGTCATGATTCAGTTCAGTTCTCTGGCCATTTATTAAGGGCCTACTATGTGCCCTGCCCTATGCTAAGCACTGGGGGACACAAATAAGAAAAGGAGTCCTGCCCTCCAGGAGTTTATAATCTAAAGAGAGAAAACACCACCCAAAAGGAAGCTGGAGGTCGGGGGAGAAAGACACTATGGGGGTCATGTTGTGTGAAATTGTGAGCTAGCAGAGCCCCAGGTGGAAAGTGAGGAGTGAGCTGAAGAGTCCAGAGGGCAGCCCCCTATCAAGGAAGGCTTTGGGAGGAGTTTGGGGCTCAGCCCTCCCATCAGGAAGATTTGGGGGTGGGGCACAAAGGGAAGGGTTCTGAAATGCTCCCTGGATTTTGAGCCTGTCCTAAAGGAACATTCCCGACTGTGTATCATGTGGAAAGGTTCCAAAGCCCTTGGTAGCCAGCAGACACAATGTTTCTGTTCCCTATTCTCAGGTAAAATGCCTTTTGTAGTAAAAGTGGAAACCAGCTCTCTGGGCTGGCTTTGAGGGTAGAGCCTCAGGATTCCTTGGTTCTTCACAAAAAAGACTCTTGGTAACATCCCCAGGGAATTTGGCTGCTTCCTGCAGGAAGCCCTCCCTATCCTATCCTCCCCAAACATTTCTCCAGGCACTTTGCTTTGGAGTGCTCCTTGGAAGAGATTTCATTCTCCCTAGCCTGGAAGTTCCATGAGGGTAAGCAGAGATTATGTCTTAGCTACGTTTTCGGTCTGCCCTCAAGAGCACACTTCACAGAGGAGGCATTTACTAGATTCTCCATGAATTAAAGCTTGTAGGTGACACAGCCCTGGATGGCGAGCAAGGTCAGGCAGGATCCCAAAAGATCCTTGACAACAGACCATCATTTGGCTGAATCCAGAAGATGAAGTTCAGTGGGATCTATGTAAAGTCTTGTGCTTAGTTACAGTCACCTTCAGAAGGACAAGATAGAGAAGGTCTGGCACAACCAGTTTGTCTGGAAAGGCTTCAGGCTTTTAATGGATGCACATGGTGCAATGGGGCAGTCAAAGCAGTGATGTTGGCCTGCATTGAGAGGAGCAGGACTGCCAGAAATAGGGAAGCAACAGTCCCTGTCTACTCCACCCTCATCAGGTCTTCTCTGGAGGATTGTATTTATTTCTGGGACGCTGATAAGCTAGAGAGGTCCAGAGGCCAGCAGACAGGGTGGAGGGAGGGCCTTGAGTCGGGTCATACTGTGACCAGTTGAAGGAAATGGGAATTTTTAGTCTGGAGAAGACTCGGAAGGAAGACAATAGTTCATAGTTCTCTTCAGGTACTGGGAGGGCTGTCAGGTAGCCCTTCGAGTCATGTTGACACAAGAGGGCAGAACCAAGGGTGCTGGGGCCAAGGAGAAAAGGTCTGATGTCAAGAAGTTTGCTGCTAGGCAGGCTGCCCCAAAGGGGCCTGGGCTTCCTCCCCTCTCTGCCTCCTTGGAGGGCTCCAGGCAAGGGAGGATGTCATGAAGGAGACTCCTCTCAGAGCTCCTCTCTGATGCTGTGATTCTGTGAAATGCACATAAAGCATGGGAGAGGGACCAGAAGGCATGCCAAGGCCTTGTCTCACTCTGGGGATGGTCAGGTGAACTGAATTTTTTCTGAGCCTAAATTTGATCCGAGACCCATTCTTCCTTGGAATTTAATAGAGCATGCTTCAGAGACCCCCCGTACAGCTATCCTTCCTTAGCTACCCTACTTTCCATGAAGAAAGCTGAGCTCTGAGGTGTCTTTGAGCCCCCATTACTTCCTCATTTTCATCCCTGTGACTAGGGCTGCCTGTTTCCAAACTGGACATGATCTCCTTGTTGGAGAGAGGAGAGGCACCATGGATGCCCAAGGGAGGAGTGCCAAGGAGACGCTGTGCAGGTGAGCAGCTGACAAGGTGCCACGTAGGTATCTTTGCAAGGATGGGCTCAGCTGCTCAGTGCTGGGCTGGGGGGTCCCAAAGGCCCCTCATCAGCCTGGGGCTCAAGTGCAGCACGAGCTCCCTTTTTCACTTAAACCCCTTTTGGGATAGCTTCCTCTCCGTATTTACCTGTTTCAGAGCGTTTCCTCCATTTTGTAAGTTTTAAAATTCCTCTTAAATTCCCTGCCATCAACAACAACATTCACATCCATATATGTCTTTTTCTGAGTTTTTAAATGTCTTTTGTGTTTACAACCTCGATGTCCAAATTGTGCCATTGCCTTCCATGCCCCCCCCCCCGCCAGGGTCATCCCATGTAACAAAGAACTGAAAGGAAAGAGAGTGAAAAAATGGGTCAGCAAAACTGAACTATCAGCGAAGCGGCCACAGGACCTGCAGCGCCCGCCTCCTTGGCCCCCAGGTCTGCGCCATTTCCTGTCCCGGTGTCAGGAGTCAGCTGGCTGTTAGAACACAGCGTCCGGTCTCTCCTTTTGGCTCGCTCCCCTTACACTGTTACAGTGTTGTAACCTTTGCATGGTATGTTTTCCTGGGTTCTGTACTTCCCTGTGCATGTTTGTCTGAGAGTTCTTTTCACGTGCGTGGGAAGTACAGTCAGCTGGGAAGGCCAAGAACAGCCTTGTGAAGGAGATGAGAAAGCATTGAGTTCTGGGAAGCAGAGGGGAGGGCAGAGAACATTCCAAGCTTTGGGCTGGCCTTATGTGGACTCACGGAGATGGGAAATGGAATGTCATTTATGAAGTACCCCAAGCAGGCCACTTGGGCTAGATGATGGAGCAGTGTGTGACAAAGCTGGAAGGGAGGCTAAAGCCAAAAGGGATTGTTGTAATGAAGACCCTCTGTCTTGTGGCCAGGGCTCCCTCTCTCTCTAAGAGATGTTGGCTCTGGGCTCACACAGATTGGGTTCAGTCCCAGAGGAGCCAAGCCCCAGACAGAGAAGTCAGACCGTCTTCATCTTCTCCCTCTTCCTAACCCCACTTCCACCTTCATCCCAAAGTGGGTGGGACAGAGTGTCTTGGGACAGTCTCTTCAACAAAGCTTTGGTGGGTTCACCATCCAAGATGGCTCATAAGGAAGATGTTCAACATACAGAGTAGATCAAGTAGCCACCAAGACTGGAAATGGCCTTCCCAGGGTTTCCCTTTGGTCACCTCTCCTCAGGGAAAGAAACACAAAGCAGAAGAGAAAGCATGAATTTGAGGTCAAGTTTAGGTGCATCTGGACTAGTGCCTGAGGCCTTGCTGGCTGCAGTAAGGAGGTGGCTGAAAGGTTCCCCTTGAACCTTGAGGTCAGTCCAAGGGAGAGTGTTGAGAGTCCTGAGCCCCATGTGCAGGAGAGAGGGATCTCTTGTAATCTTGCATCACCTTCCTTTCCAGATGTTTCCCTCCCCATCCACTCCCTGTAACAAAAGCATAAAGGGCATAAATAGAAAGTGAAGTTCTGTCTAAATGACTACAGACTACGTGGAATTCCTGGGAGTAAATTTGCAACGGCTGTGATTGCTGCTGAGAAAAGCAGATGCTGAGCTCTGGGAACCAACATTAACAACAGTCACAGTTAGTGTTTCTATAGCTCCCGCCTCGTGGTGCCCACTGTGCCAAGCTCTTTACAGATGTCATCCTCACAACAACTCTGGGAGGGAGGGGAGATTATTATCCCCATTCTACAGTGGAGGAAACTGAGGCAAATAGGGCAGGGAATGTCTGTTGTCAGGTTTGAACTCGGGTCCTCCTGACTCCGGCATTTCGGTAGTGCAGGGGATAGCGGCCCCAGAGTCAAGAGGACCTTAGTTTAAATCTGGCCTCAGACAGTTATCAGCTGTGTGACCCTGGGCAAGTCATTAACCCTGTTCACTTTAGCTTCCTCATCTCTCAAAGGAGCTGGAGAAGGAAATGCAAATCACTCCAGTGTCTTTGCCAAGAAAACCCCAGATGGGATCACGAAGAATCGGACACAAGTAATTAACCAAACAACAAAACCGCTTCCCAGCTCCAAGCCCAGCACTCTCCCCACTACAGCATGAGCTAAAGAAGAGAACAAAAAGAGAGTCAGTGTCAGTGAACTCCCCCCTGCCCCAGGAGGTGTCAGGCACCAACATTCCATCACCCTCTGTAACGTGTAGGTTTTCTTCATCGTCCTCCATCGTCTCGCCTGGGACCGTGCACCTTGTGGCTGTGTCCTTTGTCTTCAGTGACCTCACCATCCTTGGGCTGTATGTTGTTCTCCAGGGTCGCCGTCTTCTTTCTTTGCCGTGGTACCTGTCGCTTTTACTTTCATTCTTCCTTGCCATCATTTTGCTGAATATTTATTCCGCTGTATTGCTGCACATCATTGGCTTGCCCGTTCCACAACTTATGGACACCCAGTTGTTGTTTTTTTTTAGGTTTTCCTGTAACCACTGATACTCTCAGGACGGTTTTCATAACTATAGTCTCTTTCATTCCTCTCAGGATGCCATTTTATAAGAAATATTTACAGTAAAGATTTTTTTGCCCATTCTTTTTTTCTCAAAGTACTGTTTCTATTTGTAGTAAATTTTATATATTCAAACTCTCTGTTCTTCTACAATTTCTTTTGTTGAATAAGAATATTTTGCCTCACCACAATTGAAACAGTCCATCAAGGGAGATATTTGAATATGTAATGAATTAAAGGAATTTTAAAAACAACAACAGAATTTCCTCCCTACTTCCAATAAAATCAGACTTTGTTCTGCCAAAACTACTCCCTCAGTGGAGAAAATAGACCTCCATTGGGATCCCTTGATTAACTTAGCCACTCACATCAATGGATCCACATATATAGAACTCATAGGATCAGGATACACACATAAGGAGCTCCAGTGCTTCTGAGCTACAAAGGACATTTAATAAAGTCCCTGAGCTCCCCTTGGCTGGGTCTGCTTCCACAACTGGTGCACACAATATGGCAGGCTCCTTAAACTCCACGTTGGGTATCACATCTCTCTGTTCCTGGTCATTGCTCTTGATTCTTCCACATCTTCAGGGATGCAGGTGCCTTGAGGAGAACCAGGCAGTCTATTGGGAGTCCCTGGGGATGCTGTATTTAGTTAACCTTTCCCTTGCAGAAGAGCAACAAATGTATGCCAACCAGCTCTTTTGCCTCCACCATCAGGTGTGAAGTTGTGGTTGGTAAGCCTCTCAGTCAGGGAGAGCATATTTTCAAGCAAACCATTCAGGGTCTTCTCCTGAACCAAAAAGCCTCCAAGAAGGTGGCATATATACAAGCTAAAATCATAACTGCATATTGAGCCACTCTTATTTTCTCTGTCCTCAATCAATGCACATTTATTAAGCATCTGCTATGTTAGGCTAGATGCTGAGCTAAGTTCTGGGGATACAGAAAGAGGCAGAAGACAGACACTGCCCTCAAGGAGCCTAAAATCCAATTACAATCTAATCTGACTTTGTCCTACCAGCTCTTATCCTCCTCATGATCTTCAGCTCCCTTTGGTTCTTAGTACTCATCAAACCTTCTGACTGTGCCAAGTAACCCCAGGCTTCATGCTGAAACAGAAAAGGAGTGGGGTAAAATTTTGATGAAAATGTAGCTTTCAATTTCTCCCTC
Source organism: Pseudocheirus occidentalis (assembly GCA_028646575.1). NCBI lineage: Eukaryota > Metazoa > Chordata > Mammalia > Diprotodontia > Pseudocheiridae > Pseudocheirus > Pseudocheirus occidentalis. The sequence goes on along the minus strand of CM053596.1, from coordinate 3,530,457 downwards.
AACCCTCTGTCATTTGTGTCCTTTTCCTGTCCAATATTTTTGAGAACTGTTGTTGTGAAATTCCCTGAAACAGATTCCTTTTTTATTCACAATTTGGGAGACACTCAGTAATTCTTAAAAGTTTCTGCAATTGCTCACCTAAATACCTCCCTTCTCTGTGCTTAGGATTCTAGTCCATTTTCCAGTTGAATAACATTATTAGCTGGTTGGGTTTTTCCCCCACTTCCTTTCTGGTTTTCCACTATTCTGATGATAATTTTGTTTTTTATTGAGAGTGTTGGCTTTGGCTTGTACGTCACTTAGTGCTCTGTGACCCTCTACAGCTCTCTGGCTTTAATTCCCTATAAGCAGGGCTTGTACTTCCTGGGCTAGATTGAGCATCAGTCACTTTTACGCAAGAGACAGAAGGTAGAAATTGCTACAAAACAGTTTCCTTTCTCCTGGGAGAGAAAAGTATGATTAGCAACTTTAAAAAAATGTTTACTAATATCTTTTTTCTCGGGGTGGTTAGGTGGTGCAGTGAATAGAGCACCGGCCCTGGAGTCAGGAGTACCTGAGTTCAAATCCAGCCTCAGACACTTAACACAAAAAAACTAGCCGTGTGACTTTGGGCAAGTCACTTAACCCCAACTGCCCTCCAAAAAGCAAAAAAAAAAAATCTTTTTTCTCTACATCACTCAAGTTTTTTCCTCTATGTCCCCTAGCCCCCTCCCAAAAATCCATCATAGACCAGGAGTTTTTGGGAAAGAGGGGAGGAGTGTGTCTGTGTATGTGTGTGTGTGTGTGTGTGTTTAAAGAGTGAAGGGAGTGGCAGTTAGGTGGTGCAGTGAATAGAGCACAGGCCCTAAAGTCAGGAGGACCTGAGTTCAAATCTTGCTTCAGACACCTAACACTAACTAGCCGTGTGGCCTTGGGCAAGTCACTTAACCCCAATTGCCCTGCATTCCCCCCTCCAAAAAGAAAAAAAAGAGTGGAGGAAGAACCAGAAAAACCACTGACTGGTGACTTTAAAATTTTTCTTTCAGGATCCCCTTCTCAGGAGACCAGATGTGAAACTCACGAACCAGAATGGATACAGGGAATTAGCGCAGGAGTATCATCTAAGAAAAGACTGAAAGAGGATAGTTCCTGGCGTTATGAAATGAGAGAAGCTGGAGAATATGATGTCATTTCAGAAATACCACAAGAGAGGGGGTCTAGACAAGCAGCTGGCACTCACAGAGCAACTTTTACTATAGTGAGCCTACCTCAGTGTAACACATTCAGGAGAAGTTTTAGCCAAGCATCTGGATTTGCTTCACCATGGAGCAGTGCTATGGGGAAAAGTTCCCATAGATATAAGACACTCAGTAAGAGCTTCAGGGGAACTTCAGACCTAATTAAATGTAGTGCAGTCTACATAGGGAAGAACTTTTATAAGTATAACACTTGCAGGAAACCCTTCAGTTACCACTCAGATCTAATTAAATTTCATAGACTACATGCCGGAGAAAAGCTACATGAATATGGTGAAAGTGGAAAGGCCTTTGGCAGAAGATCAGACCTTACTGAACATCAGAGAATTCATACTGGAGAGAAACCATGTGAAAGTAAATGTGGGAAGGCCTTCATTGACAAGACACCCTTGATTCATCATGAAGGAATTCATGCCAGAGAGAAACCTTTTGCCTGTAATGACTGTGGGAAAACCTTTAGCAAGAAGGGACATCTTATTAGCCATGAGAGAATTCATACTGGAGAGAAACCCTTTGAATGTAATGATTGTGGAAAAGCCTTCAGTAAGAAGGGACACCTTATTAGCCATGAAAGAACTCACACTGGAGAAAAACCCTTTGAATGTATTGAATGTGGAAAAGCCTTTATTCAGAGGGGAGACCTTAATAGACATCAGAGAACTCATACAGGAGTGAAACCCTTTGAATGTGATGAATGTGGCAAAACTTTCAGGGAGAAGGGAGCCCTTATTAGACATCAAAGGACTCATACTGGAGTGAAACCCTTTGAATGCAATGAATGTGGGAAAGCCTTCAGTGCAAAGGGAACTCTTATTATACATCAAAGAACTCATACTGGGGTGAAACCCTTTGAGTGTAATGAATGTGGGAAAGCCTTCACAGAAAAAGGAGCCCTTATCAGACATCAGAGAACTCATACAGGAGTAAAACCCTTTGAGTGTAATGAATGTGGGAAAGCTTTCAGCAGAAAAGTATACTTTATTAATCATCAGATAAGTCATACTGGAGTAAAGTCACTTATTTATAATGAATATAGGAAAGCTTTTGGTCCAAAGGTATACCATAATAACCACCAGATATCTCATCTTGGAGTGAAGTCTTTTGATTATAATGAGTGTGAAAAAGATCTCAATCTGAAGGGACACCTTGAAAGTCATCAGAAAGTTCAGACTGGAGAGAAACTCTTTGAATGTGGGAAAGCCTTTAGTGAGAAGGGATACCTTGAAAGTCTTCAGAGAGCTCACAGTGGAGTGAAGTCTTTTGAATATAGTGAAAGTGACAAAGGATTCAGTAAAAAGGAAAAACCTAATAGACATCAGGGCACACATACTGGAGTCAAACCTTTTGAATGTAATGAATGTGGGAAAGCCTTTATTACCAGAGGAAGCCTTATTAGACATCAAATAACTCACACTGGAGTGAAACCTTTTGAATGTAATGAATGTGGGAAAGCCTTCAGCCAGAAAGTCCACCTTATTAAACATCAGTTAACACATAGTGGAGTGAAACCCTTCAATTGTAATGAATGTGGGAAAGCCTTTAGTTTGAAAGGTCTCCTTGAAAGACATCAAAGAACTCATACAGGAGAGAAACCCTTTGAATGTAAAGAATGTGGGAAAGCCTTTAGTTTGAAGGGACACCTTGAAAGACATCAGAAAACTCATACTGGAGAGAAACCCTTTGAATGTAAGGAATGTGGGAAAGCCTTCAGTGAAAGGAGAACCCTTATTAGACATCAGAGCATTCATACTGGAGTGAAACCCTTTGAATGTAATGAATGTGGGAAAACCTTCAGAGCTAGGGGAACCCTTGTCAGACATCAGAGAATTCATACAGGTGTGAAACCTTTTCAGTGTAATGAGTGTGGGAAAGCCTTCTCTCGGAAGGATGAACTCATTAACCATCAGAGAACTCACACTGGAGAGAAACCTTTTGAGTGTAAGGAGTGTGGAAAAGCCTTCAGTCAAAAAATATACCTTGTTAACCATCAGATAACTCATACTTGCATATTGTATCCTCACAATCCAACATGGTTAACTTCTCAGCATTAATGGACACCCTACTAATCTATGAAATAAATTATTCTGATGAAAACCTTATATATTTAATATGGGAAACTCCTAGGAAACATCAGTGAATTAATGTGGAAGACAAAGATTCTCAATTGTATGATGATGGAAATTTATCTGAATGTTATAAACCCACGTTCTAGAACCTATGCTTGAAGAATAACTGAGTAAATGTAATCATATGGGGCATAGTCATCTTTCATTTAATACTGGAGAGTCAAGTTGGTAATGAATGGAAGCTTCCATGTTGTTTGGTGTTCTCAGAGATTAAAAAAAGTTTCTTAAGTTTGTGGATCAAGTGGAGCTGATGTGGGGTTTGGCTTTTTTAATTAAACATTTTGACAAAATCATGGAAATTTCTTATATTAGGTCAGTTATCTCAATTTTGTTTTCTTTTTTATTCCAAAACTACTCATTAACAAAAACATTTGTTTTAAAAGCATTAGCATATGTGAAGCAGTAATCTTTATTTACACTTTGTTAAATAAAGTGAATGTATATTTATTTCTGCAAGATGATCATAAGTTTGCTTCCTTGTTGCCTTCTGAAACCCTTTTTTCCATACATATTAATAGACGATTTTGGCGTTTACACAAAATCAGTGTTTTTTCTCCCTCTGTTCTTCACTCTATATCATTTCATGTAAATCTCACTTACCACTTAAAGATTCAAAGATAGAATGACACATAGTCCTTTGGATCAAAATAATTTATAGTCAACTAAGAGAGAGAACTTTAATAGAAGTCATAAAGGAAAAAGAGAGGGCTAAACCAACTGCTAAACTGTTCTGGATTCAAACTGATCTCTGCCTATCCCTGGAACAAGTTTCTATCCAGTTTGTATGTTGCTTCCATTTTGCATTGCTACAACCTGCTCTGCATTTTCTCTCAGGCATGAATACTCCTAGGGTTATGGAATTATCAAGGTTAGAGCTAAGAAGGGATATAGAGAGCATGTTGTCCAGACACCTCCTTTTATGAATGAGGAAAACCAGGTCCAGGATGATGGGAACTGTCCAAGGTGTCAAAGAAAGTGTCAGAGATGGGATTTGGATTGAGAGCTCTTACTGCACCAGTAGCTTTGATTCTTCTGGGGCCATGAAATTCCAAAAGTCACAGTCCCCATATCACAAATCAGAAAAGTGTTAAGGAAGTTGCTTCCATGCCAGTGAGTAGCTTGGTAGCATTGGAAGTTATGCAGAAATTCTCAATTGTGGTTCATCCCTGTCTCCAATTTTATACACATCTTGCTCTCCATTTGAACTTACAATCTATTCTAGGGTGTGCATTTGCCCTAAATATGTGACTTGAGGGGGGGCAGAGCCAAGATGATGGAGTAAAAGCAATAACTTTCTTGAGTTCCTGCACCAACCACCTCCAATACCTCTAAATAAAATGATTAAACAAATTTTAGAGCTAAAGAACACATAAAGTGACAGAGAGAATCAAATCTCACTCTGAAGGCAGTCTGGCAGGTCAACAGGAAGGGTCTATCACACCAAGCTGGGACCCAAGTGTGGTCTTGTGTGAGCCGTGCAGTCCCTGACAGGGGTGGCACCAACCAATGGCACAGACTGGCCAGAGCAGACTTCAGGAGAGTGAATCACCGGCAGCTGGCCAGTTTTAAGACTTCTCAAACCATAAATGCCAAAGAGAAAGTAAAAGGTCAGTAGGGAACTTTGTTGGAATTGGGTGACAGGAGATCATGCTCCAGCCCCTGCTCTGAGGGCGAGAGGTGGCAGAAGTGCAGCAGCTGCTGCATGGCTGCCTCTGAAGCTCCTGGCCTGCAGATCATAGGGAGACCAAGCAACCATTCAAAGGACAATTTCTCTTGATTTGACCTGCTTGGATCTGGGTCACAGTCTTGGATGGTGGTCCTGGGATGAGGAATGCCAGCTTATGATTGTAGAGAGGGTGCCCTCCTCATAACTCTGACAACAACTGTGAAAACCCAGAAATTTGGGGCACTGCTCTCTCTACTCTGGAAGAGTTCTACCATAGCATATAGCACAGAAGTCAAGTAATTGGCTGGCAAGATAAGCAAACAGAGGAAGTGCAATCAGACATAGAATTTGTTTGGGGGGACAAAGAATCAAAATATGGAACCAGAAGAAGACAACAAAATCAAAACTCGTGCATCAAAAGCCTCCAAGAAAAAAATATATTATCTGATTAATTTTGAGAATTCCTTATGTGAAACTTCACTACTTCAGAGCAAGAAGTAATTTGTCTAGTCTCAGAGCTGCTTGGAATGCTGAGAATTAAATGCTTTGCCCCTGGTCACACAACTACTCCCTGTCACATGCAGGCTTTGAATCAAAATGTTCTTAACTCCAAGGTCAATTTTCTACCCACTCTCATATATGTTTGTATGTTTCTGTCTATTATACATGATACATGTGCATGCAGAAATATTCATAGAAATATTCTAACTCAAGCACCCTTAACCTGTGGCCAATGGACTTCTTTTTTAAATTGTTTAATAAGATATTATCATTTCCTTTTAATACTGTGTGTTTTATGCAGTTATAAACATTATTCTGAAAGGGGGCCCATAGGTTTCACCAGACCAGACCAAAAGGGCTCCAAGAGACAAAAAGATTAAAAACTACTCCTCGAACACAATGTACTAGAAATTCAGTTGAATATTATATTTGGAAAAATCTGCATTTTTGATCCACTTAGTTTTTCCACTGTGGTTGATTATACCAATCTCCCTTACATTAGAGTAGATTCATTGAAGAATGTTTGTAAACATCTGAGACTAAATGCAATTATCAGTGTCATTTACAAATATTGTAATATTCTTTTTTAATTATATATTTTATTATATCACTTTCATTTCTGAATATATACCTCCCCATCCCCTGCCCAGAGAACTGTTTCTTGTAATTAAGATAACAAAAAGAAAAGGGGGGGATGCAATTCTGTAAAATTAATCAACCAATAATCTGAGTTGAA
>CM053596.1:3498980-3524093 GCA_028646575.1 Pseudocheirus occidentalis | reverse complement strand
GGAAGATACAAGGTTTATATGCCCTTAGCAGAATGCAAGGAACCACCCTTGGTCTTGATCTTTCTCTACCCCAGCCCAAAGCCAATCACTTGTTAAGCTCTTTATCCTAGGACCATGTCCAGAGGCACAAACAGAGTGTTACAATCAAGACTTGCAAATTAACTCAGTACTTTCTTTAGATATTCATGAAACCAATGACAGCATCCACCCTACAAGATTATACTTTCCTTGCATATCTGCCTAATGACCTTTGTAGAACTGGGGAGCTAATGTGGCCAAGGACCCTGAAAGTCTTGGCCTACAACATCTCCCCCTTCTTTTTTATTTATAGGAGAGGGAAACATCCCATTAACAAAGTCCTAATAGACTCCTGGGAGTTCTCAGCTTCTCTCCTATACTGCCTATAGGAGGGGGGAACATCCCATTAACGAAGCCCCAGAAGACTTCTGGGAGCTCTCTTCGTCCCCCCTATAGCAGCATATAGGGCCACGGGCAGAATCATGCAGTTGGACATTATATATAACTTGTTGAATGATGCAAGAAAAACTGGAAATAAGGATGGGTAAGCAGGTACATAAACCCAATAATGCCACCCCTATTCCTATGTAGGTTATAATTTGTTGTGTTTGCCCAGGTAATATCCCCTGAGCTCTCTTAATCCAATCAACTATATTGTGCCTCAGGATTTGGTCCCCATTAAGATGATTTCTAATTTGGGCTATGCTATATTCTGACTCGTTATATTTTTTTTGTTTACAAATACAGAAATACATATGCAAAATTCCTCGTAACTATCTGATTTAGTACAGTGCTAACAGAAGTAGACATAGCAACACTGCTCACAATAGTAGAAATTAAAGCAATTATCCCAACAACAACAAGAAATACACATCTTTTTTCGATTAAAACCCAATTTGTGATTGATTTGAACAATAGAATGATCAGCATTCATCAGTAAAACCAGTTTTCACTCTCCACAGGAAGCATAATTATACCCGCTCTTCTTATAACAAATAGCAATCGACCCAAAGAAATATTATACAATTAATACAGGTTACATTATAATGCTTATCAACTCTAGTGATATTTACATTGCTAAGATTTCCTCACATGAATGCAAAAACTTGTACAAAGGTGTGGTCAATTTTGCTCAAGTATATCCCATTAGGAGCAAAAGCAGGAAAGGCTGTTGTTATTGGGGAAGTGTCCAAACCAATTTGTTTAGGATACCCTCAATGTCTCTTTTTAATGTTCATATCATTGTGACAGGAAACATAGGTTTTCTGGTCCACCCAATGGCAAGCAGATACATCAGTCCTACAGTTCAAAAATGTAAGATCCTCTTGCCCTCATTTTGGCTCTGGCTCCTTCTCCTCCACTGTAAGGCTCACCTGGTTCTTGTCCTGGGGGTGGGCCGAGTTCATGGTCTCTGCATTTGTTGACACAGGCCTTGTTCTTTCTGGTATCCAAACGTCCTTCTTTATCATCAAGCGTGTTATCCTGGTGGCTAGAAGAAGATCATCAGAATCCAATACTTGCCAAAATGAGGTGGTTCATGGTTGGGAGAGCTGGTTCAGGTTTTTGAAAGAATTCAATCATTCCTTCTCCTTAGCCAAAGGGAGCTTAATTAACACAAAAGCATGCAGGCCTGAGACTTAGGAAGGAGATAAACAAGGTCAATGATATAGGAAAAGGACTAGACTTTACAGGAGAAAGGAGCACTAAAGCACCTTCAAGTTACAGAATGGACTAAGAATAAGCCTCAAACCCTCCTCAGGGGGCCTGAGAAAGTAACCATTACTATAAATACTTAGGGTACCTTTGTATCCAAATCAGAACCAGAATCACTCTCCTGGCCATTCTCCTTAGAATAATTAATTAATGCCTCTACCACTACTTCTCAATGTTGTTTTTTTTTTAAATGCCTCCGATTTTACGTCTCTTTTTGCTCTGAATTCTTTTAAGAACTGAAAACTGGGCGATCTGGCAATCGCACTCGTGGAGCCTGCCCCTCACCCCAGGGGGACTGGTAGCTAGAGACTTCCATTCTGATGCCCCACAGTGGGCTCCACTTGCTGTGGCTAGCAAGTCTGGGCCTGGCTACCAGCTGAGTGAAATAAAGGGAGAGAGAGAGAGAGAGAGAGAGAGAGAGAGAGAGAGAGAGAGAGAGAGAGAGAGAGAGAGAGAGAGAGAGAGCTGAATAAAGGAAAGAGGGAGAGAGACAGGGATGTATTCCATAGTCTGTTTATTGCAGAACCATTTCATACAGAGCCCCCATACCTATTTGCTGATATTTTCAGGGACTCTGGAACTGTTCTACAGGCTGAGTATGACTTGAAGAGGACACTGGCTATGGCTTTGTTGGGCCTGGTCTCCCCAGGAACTGAGATTGCTGAGGGCTTGCCTTGAGGCAAGATAAAGGAGGGCCTCTCCTTGGGCTTTCTATGCTGAGATGTTATCTTGACCTTGTTATGGCTTAAGGGTAGATGGCCTTTTGTGCTCTCCTGCTCCCTTTTGAGAAAGTGCTTGTTGTTAATGGATGGTATTGTAATTACTTTGAGTCCAGGGGTGGGAAACCTTTGGCCTTTTTGTGATGATTCGAAACTGATCTCCATTTGAGAAGAGACTTTGACTTACCTGGACTGAAGTGAGAACTTCCTTGTGAAATGTATGGGTTTATACTGTACTTTGACTTTTTCTCTGTTCTGTGAATGTTTGCTGAACAAATGGGGTTTGCTATGCTGGTAATCTGAACCTTGGAAGTTACCTTTGCTTGGCATTAAAATGACACAGGACACCGCCAGTCTTGATGGGCTTGTACAAGCAAAGGCTCCAGGCTGAGACTAGGTGATTCCATTCCTCCTTCTGATTTTCTGCTTCAAATTCCCAGGTCCTCTTGCAGAGCCTTGCTCCAGCTAGCCGAGTCCCTGAGTCTCACAGCTCTGTGGAGGCAGGGCGGGTATGAGGCAGTCTATGTGACTTCACATGAGTGTCTGCTCGTACCTCTGTATTTGGGCTGCCTCCAGAATGTGTCTGTTATATCACGGGAACCCCAGGGGACCATTTTAATGCCTTTATGCCATTTTAATAACCATAAGTAACATTTACATAGTGCCTTCTATGTGCCAGGCATTGAGCACTTGGCAATTTTTATCTCGTTTGACCCTCACAACCCTGGGAAGTAGATGCTATTATTATCCCCACTTTACACTGAAGGAAACTGAGGCAGATACTGGTAAAGTGACTTGTCCAGTCACAGCCACTAAGGGTGTGAGGCAGGATTTGAACTTGGGTCTTCCTGACTCCTGGCAGAGCCCTCAGATTGTGTCTGTGGAGTCAGGTTTCAACATTCTGACTGAGGAGGCTAATTCCAAGCTAAGTGGAGAGAGAGGACAGGAGCCTGCCCTTGTCAGTGAATTCAAGTCATCAGGTCCATCCAGGTTGGGCGTCCCAGAGGGCTCGGCCCTTGTCTCTTCTCCCTCTATCCTGCTTCACGTGGTGATCTCATCAGCTCTCTGCGCTGATGATTCTCAGATCTCCTTATCAAGCCTGATGCTTCTCCTAACTTTCAGACTCCCATCTCCAGCTACCTACTGGAAATCTCAAAACAGATGCCCTGGGGGTGGGGGTGGGGTGCTAGCATTATCCCAACCATTTTATGGATAAGGAAACAGAAGCAGACAGGGACTAAGTGACTAGCCCAGGGTAACCAAACTAGTAAATGTCTGAGAAATTACTTAAACCCAGGTCATTCTGATTCCAGTTCCAATCCTCCTTGCAATCTCTGATTCCACTGCCCTTTGACAATCTTGAAGACCTCTCCTCTTTTGCTGACAGTGGCGATCTCATCTGCCAGTCCCTACCTACCCAAAAAGGTCATTCATCTCAGCCAGGACCTTGAACTCATCAAGGGTGGCTAAGTGGCTTCTTACTACTTCCCTATTACCTTGGGCATCCAATCCTAGCCATCTCTGTGCCCTTGCCATACTGGTCACCCTCTTTCCCACCAGAGAACCAGACTCAAACCCCTTGCTCTTTGTTCCCCAGCTCTGAGAAGGGAGTTTCTACTTTATCCTTCCAAGGCCTAGACCCTCATACTACTTCCCAGCTGACTTTTCACCATGACCCATTCTTTACAATTCCCAGAAACTGAAGATAATTATTGTTTAGTGACTTCTTTACTAATCCAATTGGGTTTTTTTTAAAGATGTGTCATTTCTCTCTGTGGCACCTCTCATTTTCTCCATAATCTCTGTAACATCCATAAAGTGGTCCAGTGGCCACATTAGTCAGGTCTTTGGGGACCTGAGGATGGAGTTCTCTGGGTCTGGAGTCTAGAATTTATCTAGAACAGCCAGCTGCTGTCTCCTGGCTTATTTCAGGTATTTACTCCAGAGCAGCCTGCCCTTTTTGCTCAGTTCTACCACTTCCAGGTGGATGTGCATTAAAAACCTTTTTATTAGTTCAGTAAAAGTACTCAATTATACTTTGTCCAGCTCCAGACCCTTTCCAGACGGATCCATTTAGGAAAGTGGGGTAGGACAAACTAAGGTTCCAGGAAATGGACTGAAGGCACTCTTCAGTCCAATCATAATCACGCTGATGACCTTTGCTTCTCCAGTCTCTACAGGACTGGCATCCTGACAAAACTAAGGGTACTGGGTTTCTTCATTTTCAAGGACCAACATACTGATTACAGGAAGAGAATCCCGTAATCCTAGGGAAGTGGTGAAGGAAGGAGCCCAGCAGTACAGCTGAGTAGATAAAGTGGCTGTTGTCCTGCAATGTTGACCCCAAACTGTACTTTTAACATAGTATGACATTTTTCCCATTCATGATCCTTATGTCACCCCAAATCATGAGAGAAAAATGTGTGTGAGGGAAATATGGGGAGAAGGAGGACTAGGCAAGTTTTGACAGCTCTCAAATAGAAATGGTTTGGAGTATAGATGAATATTAAAATGTTTCTAACAAAATTGTGCCTAAAACAGTGAAGAATTAATCCTGTTCTTGAACAGGTCATTCTCCTTGGCAGAGAAAACAGAAATAAAACAACAGTCAGATATGCCTGTTATCGGTTATTCTGGTCCCACGAGGGCTGGGGTTAGAGCTGGGCCCTAAGCAGGGTGCCTCATCTGTCTCTGAGCTGCCTCTTTTTCCCCAACACTCTTTCTAAGAAACACTTTTTGTTGCCCCAAGCAGTCTTTGCTAGCCTCAGCTTGTTCTGGGAGTTTGCGTTACAGGCTGTACCATATACCAAGCACTTTGAAAAGGTAGAGCTGGCTGATGACTCCTTCGGGGTCTACACCAGTGTCTTCCCACCACTGTCGGTTTTCTTCCTCATTGATTCCCACTGTGTTTTCAGAATGTCATTCTGAACCTTCCCATTCCTCACTGGCAGACTTACTCTGTAGAATGTTACTATCCTGGAACACTCCGTGGACGTCCTCAGAATGAGGATGACACCTGACATCTTTCCTCCAAGTCCAGGGTGCATGACAGACTAGGCCCAGATTTCTGCTCCTCTCTCAAAAACTCAGAAGGGGAATCTCAGTCCCTTCCTCACAGGGGTCTCATCATTTCTACCTGCAACAATCAGTTTCTCTCTCAGTGAGAATCTGATACAGTACAGAATTTCCACCTGTTGGTTCTGCCTTTTGAAGAAGAATCATTAGAGAAGTCAGTCTGCTCTGGCCCCGTTCCAGCAGAAGTCTACACAGCCAAAGCTCTCCAAAACTGCCACTCAACAAGCATTCATTAAGCACTTGCTGTGTATCAGGACCTAAGATAATCCCTGCAGATGTGAAGACACGAGTCCCTGGCCTCAATGGGGAAGGCCGTGTCTATGCCCATTCTCAAATCTGCACATCCAGCCCCAACCTTTCTCTGCTCATCTCCAGACTCCCGCCCCCAGCTACCTACTGGACAACTAAGCTGGGCTGTCCCCAGACATCCATCTCATACTTTCTATGTCCAAAACGGAATTCATTCTCCTCCCTTCCAAACCCTTCCCTAGCCTAACTGCCCTATTTCTGTTGAAGGCACCGCAGACCCTCAGAATCTCAACCTGGGGTGTCATCCTCAATGCTTCCCTCTCTCACACATATTCCCCCCCCCATGCCCAAACTCTTCCAGGGTCTGACCTAAGCAGTCTGTCTTTTCTTCTGACACTGCCACCAGCTTGTAAAAGCTCTCACTGCCCTGAGCTTGAACTACTGTGGTAGCTGCAAGTTGGTCTCCTTATCACAGGTCTCTCCCCCACTCTATTCCATCCCCAGGCTGCTGCCAAAGCCATCTTCTTCAAGTGCAGGCTGGAGAACATTACCTCTGCCCCCTACTCCAGAAGACTCCAGGAGCTCTCTGTCATCTCCATGACCAGACAGAAAACCCTCTGCTGCTCAAACCTGCCCCCCTGCCTTTCAGTCACAAATAGGTGCATTAAAGATACATATAAAGTGGGGACAGCTAGGTGGCACTGTACTGGATAGAGCATGATCCCTGGAGTCAGCAGGACCTAAGTCCAAATCCAGCCTCAGACGCTAACTAGCTATATGACACTGGGCAAGTCACAGAACCCCAACTGCCTCCAATTTTTTTTTAAAGATACATACAAAGTAGGTGTGAGGTAGCCTTGGAGGGGAAGGCTGGGCTTGGGCTACCTGTAGGAGGAGGCATCAGAGCTGCCTCTTGAGGGAAACCTGGAATTCTAAGAAGCAGAGACCTCTGGAGCCTGCTTGGGATGTGTTCTGAATTACTCATCTAGTTCCACTTTGTATACAAGTGGTCTATAGTATACTCCAATGACAAAATGTCTTCTTTTCCTCCCTTAATCAATCACCCAAGATATCTTAATAAGTACCTATCCCATTTCTCATGACTGAGGTATCCCTATCCAGAGTTTGATAGCCCACCACTTCACAGGAATACCTCTGAGGTCAAGCTTGCCTCCTTGAGTCAGGAGCTTTAATTCCTGGTTTGCTTTTGTAAAGTGGTGTGAACAAAAGAAAATAAAGTGAGAATGATGTCCCCCAGACAATGAGTAACAGCAATCAAATCATTCTTAAAAAAATAAACAGAACAGTTCCCAAAATCACAGAGAAACAAACAGGACCATTTTGTTACCATTGTATAAAAATGACTGTAAATATTTTTATTTGTCAAAGTTTAAATGATGGAAATCATTTTAAGAAGTTATTTTTTATTGTTATCTGTGTATTTAGATAAGTAACTCTATACATTATTTGCAAAAGTTTTCTCCCAGTTATAAACTCTTCTATATTCAGCAAGTTTTCTTTTCTAAGCAGTAGCTTCTCCAGTCATGACATTCAAAAGACTTCATGAAGCATGAATTCTCTGGTGTCTAATGAGGCATCCCTTCTGACTAAAGACTTCCCTACATGTATGACACTGAAAGCACTTCACCCTAGAGTGAGTTCTCTGATGTCTAATAAGGTTTCCCCTCTGACTAAATGCTCTCCCACATTCAGTACATTTAAAGGGCTTCACTCCGGTATGGGTTCTCTGATGGCTCATCAGAAGGCCCTTCTGACTAAAGGCTTTCCCACATTCACCACATTCAAATGGTTGCATTCCAGTATGAATTCGCTGATGACTTATAAGATGTCCTTTCCAACCAAAGGCTTTCCCACATTCATTACATGCAAAGGGTTTTATTCCAATATGGGTCATCTGATGATTAACAAGGGTTCCTCTCCGACGGAAGGCTTTCCCACATTCATTACATTCAAAGGGTTTCACTCCAGAATGAATTCTCTGATGGCTAACAAGAGTGCCCTTTTCACTGAAGGACTTCCCACATTCATTACATTCAAAGGGTTTCACTCCCATATGAATTCTCTGGTGTCTAATAAGAGTGCCCTTCTCACTGAAGGCTTTTCCACATTCTTTACACTCAAATGGTTTCACACCAGTATGAGTCCTTTGATGGCTCATCAGGTTTCCCTTTTGACAGAAGGCTTTCCCACATTCATTGCACTCAAATGGTTTTACTCCTGTATGAGCCCTCTGATGGTTAACAAGGAGCCTCTTCTGACTGAAGGCTTTCCCACATTCTTGACACTCAAAGGGCTTTACTCCAGTATGATTACTCTGATGGCTAAGAAGGTTTCCCCTCCGACTGAAAGTTTTCCCACATTCATTACATTCAAATGGTTTCTCTCCAGTGTGAGTCCTCTGATGTTCCATAAAATTTCGCCGCCAAGTGAAGGCTTTTCCACATGAATTACATTCATAGAGTTTGGCTCCAGTATGAATTCTCTGATGTTCAATAAGTGTTGACCTTTTGACAAAGGTTTTCCCACATTCCTTACAGTCATACACCTTCACTCCATCATGTGGTCTTCGACATTTACCTAAGTCTGAGTGGAAACCAGAGACTAGTTAAATGAGGTAAAGTTAAATAATACTGTGCTACAAAAAACAGAAAAATGAAGCGCACCATTAATTATAGGAAAACGTAAATGAAGTTGTGCCAAGTAAAGAAAACAGGTTAAGAAGAACAGCATACACGCTAACTACAACTATGCAGTAACGATGCATCACTGTAAGGTTGCACTTCCAATGCAACCAATGAAAATTATACAGACAGAAAAGATAAGGAAGATGAAACAGTGATGAAGATCCAGGCGTTATGTCTGGAGGGGGCACAGCAATCAGCAAAGCATGGAAGTTTACAGACATCTATAATCATGCTGAATCTCTTAAATTTTTTATGCTTAGTTTTCTCATTGTTCTCTACCATATTCCACTGTGTACATTTAAATATCTGTAGCTGTTGAGATAAAATTTGACCTAAAAGCAAACCATATTTTGTTCAAAAGATTTTTTGTTTCTTTTTTTCTGGCAAGTTATTTCCCTTTCACCCTCTGCCCTCTCAACTGAATCCTCTCTCATGACAAAGAAAAACATTTAAACAAAAAAAACAAAAACACGGCAATCCCTAGTCCTGCATCTCTGTACTGAGAGGTGTGAGTCAGTATCTATGATATGGGACAATAACTGCTCAATCCCAGTAAGCCATGTTGGACAGCTCTGACAAGGTATCATTTATGAGTGTCACCATGGGGCATTCTATGCTGCTGGCTCTGCTTTCTTCCTTTTATACCACTTTACATTAGAATGCCCACATTTCTCTGAATATTTTGCATTTGTGATTCTTTTATAATCTTCTATAATAATCTTCCACTGCATTTATATACCACATTTTGCTCCAAATTCTCCAAGCAACACATACCTAGTTTGCTTTCAGTATTTTGTGACCAGAAAGTGACGCTCTGAGACAGAGGACATTTCTGTCTGCCACTGACTCTGCTGGCATAGAAGCTCCACAGCAGGGTCTCTGGGTCAAAGGGCATCAATGGTGTAATGAGTTTTCTCACCAAATTCAAAACAAATTTCCAAAAGAGTTGGATCAGCTATCTATTCAGCTGCTTTACTTCCTCACAACCACTGAGTTCCATGAGTTCTATCATTGTCCATTCTTTTTTATTTAGGTTTTCCTTATTATTGGAGACATAACATTTTTGCTGATTTTCTTATAGCACTTGTATGCTAGGGATGCCTTCTGCTCTCACGTGTCTGTATGGGCATTTAGCAAAGCAGATGGCACAATAAGGAGCTGCTTCTTCTGAACTACCATGAAACAACTAAATTTATCAAATAATTTTGGCTCCACTCCAGCCATTATCCTATTCCCCCTCACATAGTAAACACTTAATTTACATACACTCTATCCAATGAGATACAACTTGTAAAAGCACTTTGAGTAGACAGCTTGGCACAAAGCAGGCGCTAGACAAATGTCTAGTCCCCTTCCCTTCTATCTGTCTGTCTGTCTGTCTGTGTCTGTCCATCTATCTGCCTGTCTATCTATCTATATATCTGTCTGTCTGTCTTGTACAATCTCCTCTATACTTTGACTGTTTAGGAGTTTTCCCCCTTTTTCTGTTTAAAAAACAGAAGAGAGGTCAGGCGACAGATTCACTATGGCTGGATTAGAAACAACTGAATAAACCCAAGAACACAAACTACTTGGGAAAGAACTTGCCCAATAATAACTTCCAGGCAGAAATTTCATCGAAACCAACATTTGCACTCGGTACCACAAAAAGATATATGAGGACATGCAAGGAAAAAAAAACCCCAAAACAGAATAGGAAAGAGTTCACGCACCATAACAGGAAAAATCAGGGAAGACGCAAATTAGAGATGCCTCACAGCCATGGCTGCAGGAAGAAGCCTTAACCAAATTAGGGACAGAAGAGACCACAAGAGATCAAACACAACAGATAGTTACTCTTAGGGGAAATTGAAAAGGTTTTGTACCAATCAAAATCAATGTAATTAGGATAAGAGGGAAAGAGGCCAAATGGGGAAAAATTGTCTTACTCTGGTAAGAGTCTGATAACCAAGATGTTTGGGAAATTAAATGTGTCTGTGTGTGTGTTCATGCTGTGTATTTTTGTGTATGTATGTATGTCTCACACCTGCAGCAATTCCCCAATGGATGAAGAGTTAAAGAATATGAACAAACAGCCCTAAAATGTAGAAATGAAAACTTTAATAAATACATGAAAGATTTTTCCAAATTACCGGAAAGAAATTATTATTATCATTATTATTATGTAAATTAAAACAACTCTAAGGTTTTATCTCACACCCAGAACACTAGTAAAGGAGACAAAAGACAGTGACTACTGGAGGGTTGTGGAAAGACAGTCATTAACATGATGCTGGGGAATTAATCCAACCCTTCTGGAAACAATTTAGAATCATACTAAGAAAGTGACCAAAGTGTGGCTTCAGTTTCACCGAGATCTCCCCGTTACTAAGTATTCCCCCAAGAAGGTCAAAAACAAAACTGAAGCAAAGGTTCGATGTATATGAAAATCCTCATAGGAGCCATTTTTACAGATGCAAAGAGCCAGAAAAAAAACAATTAAACAAGGAATTAGAGAGGGGCTCAACAAACTATAACTGGGTCCCCGATCAGTGAGAATAATGAATCTCCTGACAGAGTCATACAGATCTGAATTCAAACTACTGAACACTGTAATTATGAAAATGTGGCACATGGTTCCAGTCCAACAGAAATATGCAGGATAAATTCCAACCACTTCGGGGGTTCCTTATTCACAGATCAGGTCCTTATTCACAGATCAGGTCCTGAAGAATGCAGGGGGCATAGGAAGACAGGTATCTGGCCAACACAACAATATAGAAGAACACCTCTCAGAAAAGGCGGGGGGCCTTGGAGCAGGAACACAGCATACAGAGCTACATTGGATGGATGTGTCTTTACTTTTGGAAGGTGTTTTTTTCTTCTTTCTTTTTTCTAAGTAATAGCTTTCCCTACAGGGAAGCAGGGAAAGAGATAATTAGAAAATAAAATGTAGAAACAAAACATATCCATATAAATTAAGAAAAAAAGAATTCTTCCCTTCACCTACCTGCTGACAACCTACAAGATCTCCTTCAATGACTGAGAAGCTGTTACTAGGTCATACTCTCCCTGTCAGGGACACTGAAACCCCTGCTGTCATCACTGAAGTCCCATTCCTCTTCCTCCTGTCCCCTTAACCCAATTCCCACAATCCTCCACTGTAAAGCTACCCCTTTTGCTGTGCTCTCTGAAATGCCTGCTCCATAGGCAACAAATACGCTCTCACAATATTTCTCTTCTCCCTGACTCCTACACTCCCACTAGGGAACTTGAACACACACACTGACTCTCTTCAAACAACCAAACCTCTTAATTCCTCGACCTAATCGCTTCCCACAAGCTACTGCGCCACCCCACCTTAGCCACACACAAAGATGGTCACACCCTGGCTCTTGCCATCACCCAGCACGTACCACCTCCATGTACAAGAATTCTGAAGTCCCCTCATCTGACCATAATCTATTGGGTCTTTACCTCTCCCTCAGCCTCCCTTTACACAACCGCTTTTCATCCTCACCATGACCTCCAAGCCCTTGACCCCTCAGTCTTCTCCCAGGCCATCTCCACTCTCTCCTCTTCTCCCCATCTGGACTCTCCTGACTCCCTGGCCCCCTTATCACATCCCTGATCATGCCCAGCCAGGCCTCGGTCTTGGATCACTCCCACCATCTGCAGCTTTCACTCTTACACACGTGGTGCCAGAAAATCACACAGTCACTTGGCCTGAGCCCACTATAAAGTTAGGGTGCACGTCCTCAGCCAGGCCCTCACTGCTGCCAGGCAATCCTACTACTCCTCCCTAATCCACTTTCTCTCAGCTCCCCACAGCAGATCTTCCAAACCTCCTCATCCCTCCTCCAACTTCCCAAGCCTCATGATCCTCCCACTCAGCTGAGAACTTTGCCTTCTATTTTTACAGAAAAAAATGGAGACCATTTGCTACGAGTTCCCTCTTCTCCTTCTCCTATCGTTCAGGTGCCTTCTGCTATTTCTGCTAACGACCGTCACATCTGCCTTTCCTGCCCAAACATCTCCTCTGACCTCTGGTCTCCTATCTCCAGCTGGACATCCAGGAGATGGCTTAAAAGCAGAATTTGTGATCTTTACCCTCAAGCCTCCCCCCACCTCTGGCCAGTTCCCTTAGGCTGCCAACCTGGCTGTTCCTGGACCCTCCATGTCCAGTACAGTGCCGGGCTGGTTGCGTTCACATCTGCAGCATCTCTCCCATAGGTCTCTCCTGATACTCCCCTCACCCCAGGACCCCTGCCACGCTGCTGGTGGGTCTGCCTGCCTCTTGTCTCTCCCCATTCTGGGCCATCCTCCATTCTGCCACCAAAGGGGTTTTCCTAAAGTACATGTGATCATGTCACATGCCTACTCAACAAAGTCTGGCAGCTCCCCATCACCTCCAAGAGCAAACAAGAAAGCTCTGTTTAGCGTTCAAAGCCCTTCAGCAACTGCCCCCTTCCTCCCTTTCCGGTCTTCCTACAGCCAACTCCCCCGCGTGTCCTCTGGGGCCGCCTGGCTCTCCACCCCCCTACCCCCAGCCATCTGAGCCTTGCCCTCCAAGGCGACCTTCCACCCGCTCTGCTTTGTGCATATCTTGTGTCATCGTTGACAACAATAAAAGTAACAGCCAACGTTCATCAAGCCCTCAGTCGGCGCTGGGCCCTGTGCTAAGCGCTTCATAGTTAGCATCTCGCTTGATCTCACAACACTCCCGGGAGGTCGGTGCTACTACTATCTGCATTTTACAGATCAGGAAACCGAGGCAGTCAGAGGCTCACATGACTGGTAAGTGCCCGGGGCTGGCTGTGAACTCAGCCCTTGCTGACTCCAGGCCTGGCTCTCCCTGTGCACCCTCTTTCACAATCTAAGGGGCTTGAGGGAAAGGGCTGCTTCTGTATTTTTAAAAATATCCTCAGACGAGCACGTAGAAAGTGCTCAATGAATGATGGCCAACTGACATAAAAAATAAAACTGAGGAGACCAAAGGAGGAAAGCTTACTTCTGGAGGCCCATTTAAAAAGATACTCAACATCCATGAGGCGCTGAAAAAAACATACGAAAGAAGGACCTGCTGCTCGATAGATAGGTGGTGAGTGACAAAATAACATTAAGGATTTCTCAATAAAAGAGACACAGATTTTCTTTCTTTCTTTTTTTGCTTTTTAGAGGGGGTCAGGCAGGGCAATCAGGCTTAAGTGACTTGCCCAAGGTCACACAGCTAGTGTTAAGTGTCTGAGGCTGGATTTGAACTCGTGTCCTCCTGACTCCAGGGCCGGTGCTCTATTCACTGCGCCACCTTGCCGCCCCAAGAGATACAAATTTTCAATATCCACCTGAAATACTGTTATAACTCTCCAATAACTGCTAAAATTCCAGAGGGAACAACTCCTAGGAGATACGGTCTTATGCCCATAAGATTTGCAAGAAGTATTTTTTAGAAATTCCTCGTGGGCGAGGCTGTGTAGGAAAAGGCACCTACTTCTGTTGTGGGTGCAGGAGAGAATGAGGCCCATTTTATCGGAAAGAAAAGGGCCACCTGCTGTAAGAAGTCTCGCGCTATTCAAACCACAGGATCTCTTGATCCACTGACCAAAGCCCATCAATAGGGTGTTACAGAAAGGAAGAAAAGGACTCAGAAGTATTCTTTCAGAAGATGTGGGAAGCCGAGGGAGCCCCCGTGTGAAGCATTGAGGGCCGGCCTCACGCACCTGGACACTGCCGGCTTCACAGGAAATCAGCAAGGCGAAGGCGGCGGGCGCCCCTTCTCTCCACAGCCCCCCCAGTGCCACTCCCTGCTGCCCACGAATCAGGCCCAGCTTGAGACCTTAAAAGCGCACTAATCTGCATTTCCTCCACATCGCTGAGGTCAAGCGTGATCTCAAGAGATTATTCGCGATTTAAGTTTCTTGCTCTGGTCATCATCTGTTCATTCCCTTTAACCATTCATCCACGGCTGCCTGGGAGCGACTGATGAAAAAGAGGGAGATGTTCCTTACAAAACAGCATAATGGAGAGAATTTTTTAAAAAGTTTTTCCAAATACGGCAGAGACGATATCACTTTCTACAAGAATGATCAGAGGGGTGACAGATACCAGCCACAGCGGGAAGCTGGTGCCCCAAGGTCCTCCCCAAGTGCCTCAGGGCTTTGAGAATTCCTGGCCGGTCATTCAAAGGTGCCTCCATCTGAATGACCGCCCTCTCAGCCTGTCTGTCACTCACTCACCTGGGCAGGCGCCTCTTGGGACTTTCCCCTTAGGCTTATGCGGAGCTGTTCCTCTCTCCAACAGGCAGATCACGTCGGGTTTGGACACTGGGCGCCCAGCTCCTGGAGATACAATGGGGAAAGGCTTTGGGACGAGAGCTCTCAGAAGTCGCCGTGGCCTCTCTGTCCTCTGGGCAAAGACGAGACGCTAAGAAGGTGCCGATGATGGGAAAAGGACCTCTTGAGGACAGTGTGTTCTGCTATGTTCTATTCCAGGCCAAGGGCAAGTCACACATCTGACAGGGGCTTGGAAAGAAAACTCAGCCACCTGATCCTTGGCTTGGCTTCAGGTATCTGCCCTGTGACTGTACCGAGAAGTTGTGCATGAAAAATAGAGAACTCAGAGGAGCTGAAGGAAGCCCTGGAACTCCCACAGGCTTGGAGCAGGAAGCAGAAACATCCTGAGGATCCTGAACTCCCCCCCCCCACCATCAGCTTCCCTGTCCATTGGTCTCTTCCTCCCTCCCTCTCCTGGTCTCTGCCTCTCTCTCTCTCTGACCCTTTCCCTCTCCTTTTCCCATCTGCCTATATTTATATACACACTGAATACACAGACACATATATGTATGTCTGCATCCACTTATGCAAATACGATTCTTGAACATTACACGCAGACCTGGGGGCAGGCAGAGGGGAGAAAGCAGAGGTCCCCCGAGTCACAGGGGTGGCCGTCCTTACCCACAGACACCAGGTTCTTATAGTTCTCCAGCATCACGTCCCTGTACAGGGCCCGCTGCACCGGGCTGAGGAGGCTCCACTCCTCCCGGGAGAAGTCCACGGACACATCCCCGAATGTCACTGGATGCTGCAACGCAAGCTCATTACGTCCCATAAAGACCATCATGCTCATAATCAACACAAAACCCACAGAGCTGGCAAGGCCTGTGGGGAGGGGTCTCACATCACTGAGGGTCTGGGAATACTCCATGCTAACTGCTAACTATTTGGCTTCATCAGAGAAAGTGGGGGGGAAGGAGAGAAGAGAGAAGGATATATGGGGAGGAAGGGGCTTTGGAGGCAAGGGCCTGGCAGGAGGACTCCAAGAGGAGGAGGAGGTGGAGGTCATTGGAAAGACAGCAGAAGTACAAAAAGGAAAAGGCATAGGGCTGCTAAACAAGCAGAGTGGGAGTCTGCTGCATACGGTAGTTGTTGAAGCCAGAGCGGGCAGCGAGCTTCTGAAGGCTTAAACTCCATACAGAGCTGCAACCCAGAGTTTAAGACACCCTGCTCTACAGAAGCAGCCCCTCTTCCTGACCGCACAGCACTGCCCCATGCACTAAGGGCGCATGCCCTTGGACCGGCACCGGCCTGCATCAGCACCGAGGGTGTGCATGCCATCAGGACGGGCTAACCTGCATCAAGGGGGTCAAGCTGAGGAATTTCTGAAAAGCCACTCTGGCAGTGGGAAATGTAACAAAATTTGGAAAGCAAATAAACAAGAATTAAAGCCAACCCTGCTGGCAGCAAGTGCACCCTAGTGAGACTCCCCAAGAGACTGCTTTCTCAGCTTCCTGCAGATCCACCACCGCCGGTCACTCCACAAGCTCCTTACCCCGGCCCAGCCCATGGTGCTGTGGGACAGAAGCAGGCAGAACCACAGTCTCTGACCTCAAGAAGCTTACATTCTAACAGGGAGACAAGGAAATAACCAGGATACCTACAGAAGGATGGAAAGTAAGCCGAGAGGGCGAGGGGGCACTAGCAGGAGCCGGGGCCCAGGCCGAGGCTTAGCGGAAGGCAGGGCTGCGGAGGCAGGTGGCTTGCTGGGGCAAAGGTGCAGCATCAGGAGCAGCGGCCTGCTGAGGTGGGCCAGCGTAGCTGGATCACAGAGCACATGGAGGAGAGGCGGCTGGGTTGGGAACGTCTCCAAATACCAGTCAGAGGCCTCTGTACTGAGGGCGTCACTGAAGAGTCTCTGACTGACTGATTTATATTTTGCCCCAAAGAGGAGAACGAGCAGCAGAGGCCCGCTGAGGCCTGCCGTCAGCAAAGCCTGCTTACAGTGAGCCTCTCAGGAGCCCTACAGCAGAGGGCTACGGCTGCTGGCCACCTGTCACACCCATTAGACCAAGGACTCCTCTCTGGGTACAGGTTGCACCCAGTGGCCATCGCTTTGATCTCTGAAGTCTATGGAACCAAGTCACCACAAGCCTCATCTCATATTCAACGCTGTCCCACTAAGAGAAGTTCACTTCAAATTCATCCCAACTACGAAAATCTCCCTGCAAGGTACAGCTAATGCAATGTAGCAGCATTAAACAAGGCCTTGCCAGGCTGGAACCCTGCCTGGGCTGAGTCTAATGATGAAACCGAACTGGGGGAGATGAAAGACATCAATGGGGTGAAAACACTCAGCCGTACACACAAGGTGGCAGTTACAGGCGCCAAGCGGTCTCTATGTGAACCCCTAGAAAAACTGCCTGTGACTTGGCCCCATTCTGGTGGGGCTCAGGGAAGGACGCTGAGGGGAGCAAAGCCACAGTGGGGAGTGACCGAGTCCTGCCACCAGATAAAGGTCTGAAGGAACTAGAAAGGTTAAGGCCTAGAGATTATTGGGGGGTGGGGAGACAAAAAAGTTCTTTTCAAGTATTTGATGCTTTAACACACAGAAGACAGACTGAACTTCTGCTGCTGCTTGTCCCCAGACCGGAGAAGTTGGAGCAAGGAGTGTGGCTGCCAGAGAAGATGGGGTCAGCGCAGCCTGAGGGAAGACTTGATGGGACCCAGAGGGGAGTGGGATGGCCAGGGTGCCTCAGAGGGGTGGCCCTTCCTCACTAGAGGATCACCCGCTGGCAGAGTCTGCCCCATGCTGGGCACCTGCAAGCAACTATTCCCGTACAGCTTTGTCCCAAGATTCTGTGAGCATCTTATCAGCCACTGAGGGGCTTGGATGAGCCCAGACCATGCAAAAGGGAAAAGACAAAGCATTTCTGTAGAGAAAACCTAAGCTCACCTGCGGCCTGGCTGTCAGACGCCTGGAAGGCATCCTTTCTCTGTGCCTCTGTCCTGGGGAAAGGCAGGCTCCTGAGAAGGCCAAGCTGTGGAAAAGAAAAAGGAAGAAGGGGGTCAATGCTGCTTGTGGCTCCTCATGGTCTGCCAATCACAGTTTGGTTCACCTCTCCATCACCTTTCTCTATCCTTTGACTGCTAAATGTTTTCAAAGAGAGTTTAAAATGGAATTGTCATTGGGGTATGGAACATATCCATGCTACTTTCAACAGGCTCCTCATCCTTCCTTTTCACATTCTCCACTCCAACTGTCCAAAGTTTTCACCATTTTGAAGCCCAAATACTCATTCTAGGCATGCATGCAAACCAGGCTGATCTCATGTAATGGGAACTGACTCAACTTCCTTCTGCGCCTTAGGAGCATTCCATATCATGATGTTCATTCTTGTCCACCCTGCTTCCCTGGAAAGGCAAGTGTGATCCCTTCCCCCTGTCCATCTCCTCTGCTTGTGCTAAGGACTTCACTTACCCATGCCTCTTCAGGACCCTGAGTCTATCAGTTATCCATTCAAAAACCAAGAGAGGGCTTAACTGAGTTTTAGCTTAAAAACGTTTTCCTGTGAGAGAATGAGTTCTATGAAGGAGGAACTCTTTTATTTCTGTCTTTAGATGCCCAGACTCTAGCACGGCACCTGACATGGAGGTACATATGAATCTCTTGTTGACTGACCGGTTCATTATGCTAGCAGAATAGTCAAAGCACTGTCTTTGGCCATGGTAACAAGCACCTATTATGTACTGGGCACTGTGAATGGATGAATGAATGAAAAAGCTTTTACTACGTATTCATTACGTGCTGAGCACTGTATCCACAGCTGGGGATGTAAATACAAAGATGAGACTGCTTACATTCTAATAAGACAACACCTAAAGGGGACCGGTGGATTGGGAAGGCATTCTGGTCTGAGAAATCATGAGAGTTGCCACCTTGTTACGGCCTGCCCCTTTAGGCAACAGAGACACAGCAGACCCATCCCTCTGAGGGCTGACAGCCTATGGGAGGCAATGCCACGTACACAAGTAAGTGTATACCAAAGAAATACTAGGTAACTTTAGGAGAGAGGTACAAGCAGCAAGGGATGAAGAGAGAGATCCAGAATGGCCTCAGGAGGGACGTCACGCAAACTGGTCATGTTTAATGCCCAAAACTCACTAGCTGACATTCCTATTGTGATTTTGAACAAAGATATTGAAATAATGTTTGTCAAATTAAGTTCCTAAAACATCACGCATTGTGAACTGATCCAGCCGCTCCAGAGAGCAATCTGGAACTGTGCCCGAGGGACAATACAAGTGTGCATGCCCTCTGACCCAGCGATACTGCCAGGGCTGCATTCCAAAGAGATCATGAAAAGGGGAAAGGACTCACGTGTGCAAAAACATTTATAGCAGCCCTTTTGGTGCTGGCAAAGAATGGGGAATTGAGGGGCTGCCCATCCACTGAGGAATGGCTGAGGAAGAAATGATGGGCAGGTGGATTTCAGGAAAACCTGGAAAGACTTCCATGAACTGATGCAAAGTGAAAGGAGCAGAACCAGGAGAGCATTGTACACAGCAACGGCAACATCGTAACAACAATCACCTGTGAATGACAGCCCTTCTCAGCGATACAGGGATCCAAGACAATGGCAGAGAACTTATGGAGGAAAATGTTATTCACATCCAGAGAAAGAACTCATGGGCTCTGAAGGTGAATGGAAGCAGACTATTTTCACTGTTTTTATTTTTTGGTAGTCTTTTTTTCCTTTTGCTCTGTTTCTCCCTATACAACATGACTAATATGGAAATATCAAAATGCTTATCATATAAGGAGGACAGAGGTCAGGGAGAGAAGGAAAAAATTTGGAACTCAAAATTTTATTTAAAAAAAATGAATGTTAGGGTGGCTAGGTGGCGCAGTGAATAGAGCACTGGCCCTGGAGTCAGGAGGACCTGAGTTCAAATCCGGCCTCAGACACTTAACACTTACTATCCCTGTGACCTTGGGCAAGTCACTTAACCCCAACTGTCCTGCCTTCCCCCCTCCAAAAAAAAAAAGCAAAAAAAATTATGAACGTTAAAAATTGTCTTTCCATGTAATTAGAAAAAATAAAATACTAGTTAAAGTGTAAAAGATTTTCACAGACTAGAAATGAACCAAATCTTATGAGATCAAATTGAATAGAGAAAAATGAAAAATCTTATATTCTGGATTTAAAAAACCATAAAGGATGGAAAAGACATGTCACAACAATAATTCCTATAAAAATATCAGGGGGATTTTGTGTATTGCAAGGTTTATATGTATCAAGAGAACATGCCAGACAAAACAACTAATACTCCCACAGGCCACATTCACTGTACTTAATTCATTCATGAAAAAGCTCTGCAATTTTATATAACTGAAATTCTAATCACAGAGTGTAAGCATTGAAAGGTGCCTCCAGGGCACCTAGTATGAAGAATCCCCAGAAAGGAATCTCCATTATAACATACCCAACAAGCAGCCATTCATCTTCCACTCAGGAGCATCCCCTGAGGACAGAGAAGCCCCCCACCTCTCACAGCAGCCCAAGCCCCTTTCAGACAGTTCTCACAGGCTGGACCTCTCTCACAGCCAAGACCTCTCCTTGCCTTTAAGCTTAAACTTGCTTCTTTGCAAATTCTACCTCCTTCCCCCTGATTCTAGCTTGGGCTGGGGGAGCATGGGGGGGGGGTGCATCTCCCATGACCTATTACCTGGCCACTGGACCCAGATGGCCCCAGAGGAGAAAGTGAGGCTAGTGACCGTACAGCTTTCCCTCACTTAAATCCAATTCACTTCTAAGTGACAGCATCAACTTCCTGATATCATGGTCCTCTTGGAGAATGAAGGACAAACCACTACAAACCTCTGGAGCCAAAGAGCCCACTTGACATTCCTTTATGGACCTGAAGACAGCCCTGGTGGTCACCCTGCCTGTCTTCATGAGACACAAGGTCACATCAACCTTGCTCACTACTGCATCACAAGCGCGGACCCCTACTGAACTTAGACTCTACTAAAACCCCCGGATCTTTTTCAGAACACCTGCAGTCAACCCATGACCCCCACTATACTTAGGACGTGATTTCTGTACCAAGTAGACTTTAAATGGATCCCTGTTAAGTTCAGCCCAGTGCTCTAAAGTGGGGGGTCTCTTCTGGATGCTGATGGCACCATCCCTCTCTGGACCTCACCCACAGGGGCAGTTCACAAGATTGGGAAGGTCTAGATGTGCATAAATTCCCACATACCAAAGAAGAACCAAAGTGGACCAATATATCACAACCAAGAGCAGCAGATAGCATAGGTCATTGAGCAGACAGCAGCCAGTGGTTCTCAGAACTGAACCCACACCTAGGGTTCTATCAGCTCCCAGCTGTGAAGGAAAACAAGGCAAAAGAAGCTTTCAGAGATTGTCCCAGCTGGAGCCAAGGTCTCGAGTTATCCCCGGAGCATCTGCCAATTTTCAGTGCCTTATGGACAGGATAGGGGCATGAAGTGTTAGATATGTTGGTGCATTCAGATGATCTCAGCGTTCTGGGGCAGACTCAGGGTAAAGCATGACAAGAGGCTAATCAAAATAGCCCACTGGGCACAAGATGGTGGTCTGAGAGGCACTAATTTGGCCAAACCTCTCTTGTGTCTGGGGGTCTCACACACAGTGAACAACAGAGAGGGCATCAGAAAGAGAAGAGAGCACTGGCATGGGGTCACGGCCAAAGATGATTTCTTATCACAGCCTTTCCTAGAATGTTTTTGATACTCTCAAAAATCTCTGATGAACTGTGCAATAATCACCAAGATAATCAAGATTAACCCCACGGGGATTTGGTTCCAAAGGGTCAGACATAAGCATATCATTGTACATGTCAAGGGAACCTAAGGCCCAGATGGCATAAATGACTGACTAGCCCAGAGTCGCACAGAGAGCACAGGGGAGAACCAGGACTGCATTCAAGGCTTCTGATTTCAAGACTGGCTTTCCATGTCAACCTAATGCTCCTGAGAGCAAATGGCACCAGCCGTGACTATGGAAGGAAGAGGACATCAAGAGTGAGGAGCAGAGGCTAGTTCAAGTGTAGCTTTGTGGCTGAGAAAGGAAAGTCGTGGTGAGACAGGGGAAGGCCTTTAATACCAGCCAGACTAAGCCGAAAAGCATGTGCAGTCTCGATTTGGGGGTCAGGGAGCTCTATGAGAATGTTGCTGCAATAGTCCAGACAAGAGGTCAGAAAGGGAGTGGGAGGGACAGATGAGACAGGACTAGATATAGCCTATCAGGAAAAAAGAAAACTCCAATTCACCTTCCAACCCAGGAGTCAGGAACCCAGGAGCTCATCCTTCCTCTCTCTGCTCCACTTGTGGGGAAGCAGAGTCCTTGGAAAGCCAAGCTAGAAAAGGAACAGGAACCATGAACAGGATCACAGCACTCCCAGATTCAACGAGCTAGAAAGATCCCAACCCCATCCCCTCCACCCTGCCATGCTCTAGTACAATTCCCAACCTTGTTACTGAGAAAGGGTAAGTGGAGCAAAGGAGGAGTCCATTCCATCTGGGATCAGAGATGGAGCAACGGACAACAGCTGCCTGAAGTTCTACCTTCCAGCCAGGGGACAGAGCTCAGGACTGGAAAGTAACTTCTCCATCTGAGAACTGGGTCAGCAGACCACTGATGCTGTCCTCAACCTAAAAATTAAATATTAAATGGCATGAGACCAATCAATCAACAAAAAAGTCTTTATTTAGGACCTACTACTTGCCAGGTCCTGTGTTGGGCACTAGGGATAAAAAGAGAACAAACAAAAGACCAGTCTCAGGTGATTTGTGGGGCAGGACCACAAAGCTCTCCTTTCAAGCTAAGCCCAAACCAGTCATGAAAGACGAGACTCTTTGGGAACAATCACACCCACCTCTCTATCCTTCACAAGTAGAGCATGAAAGATTCTATCAAATGCTCGGTTAAAATTTGGAAAATCCACCATCTGCTCTGAATCCAACTCAATATCCTGTCCTATCATGGACAAATTCCATTCTCTTCCCTTTTTGTAAATCAGGACACTTGCCCTCCTCCAATCATGTCATACCTTCCCCACTCCTCAACTGAGCCTGGGTATGTGGTTTTCACAGGTGTTTTCATGGTGTCTCCCCGTTAAATAGCCTGGCTGGTACACAGAAGCCACTTAATAGACAGACGTTTATTGACCAATTCTCCCTGATCCCTTAAGGGCCACAGAGAACAGCTTAAAATCTCACCTGCCTCTCCCCCGGCCCGGCCTGGAATAAGCAGCAGGCGCTGTCCACCCAGGACTCTCCTCCTCCCAGACCACCCGTGCCTCCTGCGCACCTCCTGACCCCCTCCTGCGGACCACTAAGGCCACCCAAGGGAAACCAATCATCCACAAGAGCTTCTTACGAGCCAGGTAATGGGGAGAGAAGGCAGAACGGGAAACCGAACCTGCCTCCCGGGGCTTCCATTCTACTGGGTGAGGGCAACACAGGCTGGGGGGCGCCAAGCACCCCGACTCCCCCGACCTCGTTCTCCCCTTTCCCTGCAGCAGAGGCTCATCTCCAACTCCCTGGCTCCCCGCACCTCCCCCTCTGGACTTCAGCCGTAGCGCCCCCTTCCTGCCTCTTCTCAGGGAACCCCCCCCTTATACCCCGTACTCAGCCCCGTTGGGCAAGCCCAAGAAACCTTCAGCTGCCCGGCTGGGAGCCGCTCACAAGGTCAGTGTCTGGCAGTTCACTCCTGCGCATGCTCACTCCCTGGCACACTCACCCCGCCCACGGCAGCCCAAGTCTGGCTGAACTACGATTCAGCTCCTGCGCGTGCTCGGTTTCTCTCCGCCCACGACCACCAGCTGGGCGGGACTCCTGACTGCCTCCATCTCATCCCTCACCCCAACACTCCCGTACCTGCCTTCCCTCCCCGAGTAGCCACTGGGCATCACGCTCACCAGTACCAAACTCAGAACAGCTGACAGGCGACGTGCGCATGCGTTAAACGGTATGCAGTGGCGCCTGAAGCTTTCAACCAATCAACGTCCACAGTTCCCTTCCTCCAATGAGAGGCCCAGCTCCCCCGGCTGCCCCGCCCATCTCCCGGAGAAGCCCACCTGTCCATTCCTCCTTTTCGGCCGACGCCCTCAGACTCGTCCGCCCTCGGGGTAGCGCCGATTTGTAGGCCTGGACCCTGTGGCGTCAGCCCGTGTGCGGACTAAACTTTGACGCCTGCGTGTCCGGGCCTCGGGGGTAGGCCTCGTGGTCCTGAGGCCTGGGCACGCAGGGCACTGGCCTCTGGGCCTTGGTGGGTCTGGCTCCTGTGCCTTTTCCGTCGCTAGCCGTGGGTGGCGCGGCTTGAGGCACCGCAGCCTCCTCCCGCGGGCGCCCCGCCTAGGGGGCGTGGCCGGAGCCGAAGAAGCCCCACCCTCTGGCCACCCTGCCTGACTCCCGTGAGCCCGCCCCCATCCCCAGGCGGCCTCATTTGCATCTCGGTTTCCGGGCCCTCGGCCCTCGGGGTCTGCGAGGTCTCCCCCGTCAGGCCGGAAGGTCCCCGCCCCGAGGCACTTTTACTGACCGATCTGGCCCCAGGGGTCACCCTGGAGCGGCCTTGGGAGGCCAGAGAGAGGCGGGGAAGGGACCTCTCGTAGGCCATCAGCATTTCTCAGGCCCTCTGCTTGGCCCATTTTCTTTTTTTTAATTTACTCTATTTATCTACTTTTCGATTACAAACATTCAGTTCCACAATCCCTTGAGTTCCAAATTTTCTCCCCCTCCCCGCAAGGCAGCATGCAGTCTAAATCAGGGTCTACAAATAGCTTCTCATTAAACATTAGTCAGGTTGTAACTAAGAATCAAGACCAGTGGAGTGAACAACGTGAAAGAAGAAGCAAGGTGAAAAAAACAGCTTGAATAGCCAACTTCCACCTGCACTCAGAGTCTGGTTCTTTCTCTGGATGAGGACATCTCTCCATCACCAGTCTTTTGGAGTTGTCCTGTAGCCTCGCATTGCTGAGAAGTGCCCAGTCTATCAGAGTCAGTCATCACAGATACTATGTGTCTGTAATTGTGTACAATGTTCTCCTGGTTCTGCTCTCCTCCCTCAGCCTCGGGTCATATTGAAGAGGAGCCCAAAGAGGGTTAGGACTGCCTGAGATCCCAAAATACCAACATGCCGAGTCCTGCGGAAAGAATTCCACTTGAGTCTTCTCAGCCAAGGAAAAAGTAAAGTTTATTAAAAGTTCACTTGTATTGGACACAGAGCAAGTCTGTGCTAGAAAATTCTATGGTGTTCCCACAGAGCATGTCTATGCCAAGCTATCCCATGGTGCTCTCACACAGATGGAGGGAAGATGGGGTCTTATATACAGAGG
>CM053596.1:3457036-3498480 GCA_028646575.1 Pseudocheirus occidentalis | reverse complement strand
AAGGTTTACTTTCCCAGAGCCTGTACCTCAAAGAATCAAGGAGAGCTCAAAAGTGGGGGGGGGGAGGTCCCAGAGCCTACACCTCATCAATATAAGTCTTTCCAGGTGTTTCTGAAGTCCATCTGCTCCTCATTTCTTATAGCACAGTAGTATTCCATTACATTTATATACCACAACTTGTTTAGCCATTCCCCAATGGATGGGCATCCCCTTGATTTCCAGTCCTGTGCCACCACAAAAAGAGCTGCCATAGATATTTTTGTACAAATGGGTCCTTTTCCCATTTGTATGATCTCTTTGGGATACAGCCCTAGAAGTGGAACTGCTGGGTCAAAGGGTATGCAGATGAGGTGTAGGCTCTGGGGCCCCCCTTCCCTTGAGCTCTACTTGAATCTTTGAGGTACAGGCTCTGGGAAACCCCTTGAAGTCTGATTGAATTTTCCAGTTTGATGAGGCATTTGCAGAGGCCATAAGTATTTCATCGTGGCTGGGCCCAAACCTCTGTTACTAGCCTGACCCTCCATTGGCCATCTGCTTCCCACCCTGGAGCCTATCAAAATATCAATACACTCTTGCATTGACCTCATTAACTTCTCCTGAAGACCCTCCTCAAACTCCTTCTCTAGACTACCCCTAGATTCCTCTGCATAAAAGAATCCCAGGCTACACAATCCCCTAGCAGAGACTTGCTCTGTGAGAGCCCCATAGAATAGCTTAGCACAGATTTACTATGTGAAAGCTCCATAAAACAACTTAGCATAGACTGGCTCCTTAAGAATCTACCCCATATGGTGAACTTGGACTTTCAATAAACTTTGTTTTTCTTTGGCTGAGAAGACTTGAGTTGAATTCTTTTGGCAGGACCTGGCATGTTGGTATTTTGAGGTCTCAGCAACCCTAACCCTCTTTGGGTAACCTCTTCAGTTCCAAATTGCTCTCCAGAATGGTTGGATCAGTTCACAACTCCATCAACAATGCATCAGTGTTCCAATTTTTCCACATCTTCTTTAACATTTATCATTTTCCTGTTTTGTCTTATTAGCCAATCTGACTGGTCAGATGTGGTACCTCAAAGAGTTATTTAAATTTGCATCTCTCTAATGGGTAGTGATTTAGAGCATTTTTTCATATGCTTATAGATATCTTTAATTTCCTCCTCTAAAAACTGCCTGTTCACATCCTTTGACCACTTGTCAACTGCGAAATGACTTGTATTCTTATAGATTTGACTCAGTTCTCTGTATATTTTAGAAATGAGGCCTTTATCAGAGACATTGGTTGTAAAAATTCTTTCCCAATTATCCACTTCCCTCCTAATCTTTGTTACATTGGCTCTGTTTGTATAAACCTTTTCAATTCAATTTAATCAAAAGAATCTGTTTTGCATTTTATGGTGCTCTCTAACTCTTGTTTGGTCATAAAGTCTTCCCTTCTCCATAAATCTGACAGGTAAACCATTCCTTGCTCTCCCAGATTGCTTACAGTATCAACCGATATATCTAGATCACGCACCCATTTAGACTTTATTTTGGTATACAGTGTAAGATATTGGTCTATGCCCAGTTTCTCCAACACTATTTTCCAGTTTTTCCAGAAGTTTTGTCAGACATTGAGTTCTTATCCCAGAAGCTGGAGTCTTTGGGTTTATCAAACAGTAGATAACTATAATCCTTGACTACTGTGTCTTGTGTACCCAGTCTGTTCCGTTGATCCACTTCTCTATTCCTCAGCCAGCACCAAGTAGTTTTGATGATGACCGCTGCTTTATAATACAGTTTAAAATGTGGTACAGCTAGGCCACCTTCCCTAGCATTTCTTTTCATTAATTCCCTTGATATTCTGGACCTTTTGTTCTTCCAGATGAATTTTGTTACTATTTTTTTCTAGCTCTATAAAATAATTTTTTGGTAGATCAATTGGTATGACGCTAAATATGTAATTTAATTTAGGTAAAATTGTCATTTTTATTATATTAGCTCGACCTAACCACAAGCAACTAATGTTTTTCCAGTTATTTAGATCTGACTTTTTTTGTGTGAAAAGTTTTGTAATTGTGTTCACATAGTTCCTGGGTTTGTTTTGGCAAGTACACTCCCAAATATTTTATAATGTCTACAGTAACTTTAAATGAAATGTCTCTTTCTATTTCTTCCTGTTGGGCTTCATTAGAAATATATAGGAATGCCAAGGATTTATGTGGGATTCTCTTATATCCTGCAGTTTTGCTAAAGTAAGTTATTATCTCAAGTAGTTTTTTACTTGATTCTCTAGGATTCTCTAAGTATATCGTCATATCATCTGCAAAGAGTGATAGTTTAGTTCTTCTTTGCCTAATCTAATTCCTTCTATTTCTTTTTCTTCTCTTATTGCTACACCTAATATTTCTAATACCAAATTGACTAAGAGGGTTAATAGTGGACATCTTTGTTTCACCCCCCAATCCTACTGGAAATGTTTCTACCTTATTCCAATTGCATATAATACTTGCTGATAGTTTTAGATAGAAGCTACTTATTGTTTTAAGGAAGACTCCATTTATTCCTATGCTTTCTATTGTTTTTCATAGGAATGGGTGTTGTAATTTGTCCAAAGTTTTTCTGCATCTATTGAGATAATCATATGGTTTGTACTAGTTTTGTTGTTGATATGATCAATTATACTGATAGTTTTCCTAATATTGAACCAGCCTTGCATTCCTGGAATAAATTCTACCTGATCAAAGTGTATTATTCTTGCCATATGTTGCTGTATCTTTTTGCTAATATTTTATTTAAAATTTTTGCATCTATATTCATGAGGGAAATTGGTCTCTGATTTTCTCTGTTTTGGCTCTTCCCTGTTTAGGTATCAATACCATATTTGTATCATAAAAATAATTTGGTAGGGCTCCTTCTTCTCCAATTTTCCCAAATAGTGTATAAAGTATTGGAATTAATTGGTCTTTAAATGTTTGATAGAATTTGCTTGTAAATCAATCTGACCCTGGAGACTTTTTTCTAGGGAGTTCATTTATGGCTTGTTCAATATCTTTTTCTGAGATGAGGTTATATAAGTATTTTACTTCTCTAGTTAATCTATGCAACTTATATTTTTGTAAATATTCATCTGTTTCACTGTCAAATTTATGGGCATACAATTGAGTAAAATAATTCCTAATTATTTAATTTCCTCTTCATAGCAGATAAATTCACTCTTTTCATTTTTGATACTGGTAATTTGGTTTTCTTTCTTTCTTTTTTGCTTTCTTTTTTTTTGGAGGAGGGAAGGCAGGGCAATTGGGCTTAAGTGAACTGCCCAAGGTGACATGACTAGTTTTTTTGGGGGGAGGGGGTTAAGTATCTGAAGCTTAATTTGAACTCAGGTCCTCCTGACTCCAGGGCCAGTGCTCTATTCACTGTGCCATCTAGCCACCCCCTCTTTCTTCTTTTAATCAAATTGACTAAAGGTTTATCAATTGTATTGGTTCTTTTTCCCATTTTCTATATCTCTATAGGACACAAAGGGACAGAAATGTCCAAATGTAGTCAATAACAATCATTTGTTACAAAAACACCAGAAGATCTGTTCCATTTTTAGTATTTTTGTTCTCTTCTTGCCAGTTGCATTTTTAATAAATGCTCTAGGGGTAATTCAGTTTAATTAGGTCTCACATCCAGTTTTCTGGAAATTTGCTTTCCCTTCTACTACTTTTCACTGTTTTTATAAAATTCTGTTCAGGATATTCCACCATCCTATGTAATGAGTTTATGCTCTAAACTGGTGTTGCCCTTGGTCACCAAGTTTCTCTGTTTGATAAGGAGATCAGGTGGTGGCTGGCTGAAGCAGTTTCTAGGATATTTTGACCTCCCCCATGTGACAATGACTTTCTTCTTATTAAATTTCTGCCTTTTCCTTAATTTATTTCCTACTTTTCACCACTTTTAACTTATTTGAACAGGTCAATTTGAAGCTGTTTTAATTGAATGTTATCTTACAGTTTTCTCTAATTTGGAAGTTTTGACCTTTGCTTTAACAAGATGATTTGACTGCAAAGCTTGTTCACAAATGATTCCCACATCAGTAACCAGTCACTTCTTATTCATGAAGATGGAATTTCATTTTGTTGTGAGGTTGTTTGGCATTTGCCATATACAATGACTTCTGACTCTCATTTCTTTTCATATTAATGAAAATCCACTTTTTCTCTCTCTCATCTCTTCCCTACAGAAAAAAAAAGACCTTTAATAAACATGTAGAATCCAAATTCCTGCATTTACATTTTTCAATTCTTCTAACTCTTCCTGAAGGAAGCATTTATGCTACATAGATGATTGAACTCGTTCCTTTCCTAATCCCAGGTTACACTTTCCAGTGTATTTTTTGCCATTCTCTCTGCCCACCTTTGCAATGAAATCACCAAGTATTAAGGTATATATTGCCTTCGTCTGGAGTGACCTATTGATTTTTTTTCGTAGAATTTCTCAACCTCATCTTCTGCTCAGATGTTGACTCCAAAGCTGCAAGGATGTTTTGGGAGCTCTTTTTATGTTCTTGTAATGAGCTCTCTACAGCAAGAAGGCTGAATCACCTGAGTCACTTCTTGTTTTATAGACCTGATGATATCAGTCCCTTTTATTTTTTTACTTCTCAAAGAACCTGTGAGCCATCCTTCCATCTCCTGCTGTCTGTGGTTTCATTTACAGCATGAATGCCAATATTGATACACATCCTCTCCTCCAATGAAATGTTGAATAAGATTCGATGGACAAAGATCTCATATTTATTGGAGTGCAGTTAAATTAAGGTTCAAACTATGCCCACAGGGCTATAAAACTCTGTATACCCTTTGACCTAGCAATACCACTACTGGGGCTGTATCCTAATGAAATCATTAAAAGGGGAAAGAACCCACATGTATAAAAATATAGCAGCTCATTTTGTGGTGGCAAAGAGTTGGAAATTGAGGGGAATGCCCATCAACTGGGGAATGCCTGAATAAGTTGTGGTATATGAATGTAATTGAATATTTTTGTGCTATAAGAAATGGGGAGCAGGCAGAAAAACCTGGAAAGACTTGTATGAACTGATGCTGAGTGAAGTGAGCAGAACCAGGAGAACATTGTACACTGTAACAGCAACATTGTGTGATGACCTGCTTTGATCAACTTGGCTCTTCTCAGCAAGCAAGGATCTTAGACAACTCCAAAAGACTGATAATAGAAAAATGCTGTAACATCCAGAGAAAGAACTGCGGAGTCTGAATGCAGATCAAAGCAGACTCTTTTCTCTTTTTTTTTTTTTTGCTGTTTTCTTTCTTGTGGTTTTTCTCTTTTGTTCTGATTCTTCTTTCACAACATGACTAATGCAGAAATATGTTTACTATGGTTGTACAGTTATAGCCTATGTCAGATTGCTCTCTGTCTTGGGGGGGGGGGGAAGAGGAGGGAAAGGAGAAAAAATTAGAACTCAAAATCTTAAAATATATTTTTAAACAAAAAAAGGTTCAAAGCTGTAATTTCATAGTCCCCTCCATTCCTTTTTCTGACACTGCCATTATCATTGGGGTCCTACAAGGGGGATGCCTATAAATGAAGGCAATTTTGCCATTTTGTTTTATGAGCTGCCACAGCCAAAAGTCACTGCCTGGTGGTGAGTCCATAGCTAAGACTACTCAGTATCCTCGTTTTCTTACCTCAGGAGCCGCCTCCTCTATGATGCCTTCCCTTCCCCAACTGTTAGTGTTCTCCCCAACCTCAAAGCACCACATATTGACTCATTTGTGTACATGTTGCAGAAGAGAAGCTCCTTGAGGGCAGAGACTTCTTCTTTGCTAGTCTCTGCATCCCAACGCCTCCACCACAGCAACAGCTTCTCAGATTTTACTGAGTTGAATGGGTTTGACGCCTCCACCCTGATCCAGGGCTTCCATTCCCTCTTATCCATTGTGGCATCTGATCCATCCTACCCCAAAGATCATTCTCCTTGGAAGAGAAAACAGAAGCAAAGTAAGAGATGAATAGTCCAGCTATCATTTTATCGGCCCATCTACGCTGAAGAGCAGCCCAGTGCCTTCCATGTGCCTTCTCTTGCCTCCAACATAGCTTAAACACATACACACACACACACACACACACATCCACACTTGAGACTAAAGTATTCAAGAGAGATAGACCTAACAGTTGAAAATCAAGTGATTATAACCACTCTCAAATTACATCATTTTTGAAAGAGCCGCAGTTTGGGGATAGGAACGCATTCTACTGGTCACCCAAATGAATGATATTGGGAATTGTAACAGGATTGAAGTGCTTGGGACGTTCACACAATTGGAATTCACAGACACGAGGTTTCCGTAGCACTCCCAATACAGTTAGATGCTCCTTCTTACCTGGCCATGAGCCTCTGTCAGTGGTGGAAAGGGCTGTTGGAGCTTCACTTGTCCCACTTGTGTAAATAATTGAGACTCAGCTGGAACCCCAGGCCCACCTGCTTTTCTAAAGACTGTTCACAGTTACGGGTTCTGGGCCTACAAGAAAGAAGACGACAGCCCCCCAGCATCTGTATAACCCTGATTCGGCGTTAGAAGACCCAGGTTCAGAGCTCAGTTCTGCAGCTTCCTGTGTGATCTTAGACAAGCCACAACCTTTACTGAGTCTCAGTTTCCTTTTCTGTAAAACTAAGTCTTTGGGCTAAGTCAAGCTTCAGCTCTAAAATAGTATAGTTTGATTCCTGGAGAGGGTGGGATTACCCCGAGGGCCCTGTCCAAATCCAGAGTTCCCGGGCCCTGCTCCTGGAAGGTCACCCTCACTAATGATTCCTCACAATGGAGCCGGGTGGACTGGAATGCCAACTTCTCGCTGTAGGCCTCAGTTCTCTCTTCTGTGCCATAAGGAGGTCAGATTGGAAGATCCCAAGGATCCTTCCAGCTCTAGAGGCTGAAATCCCTACAGCTTGGTTAATGACTTGTGGGCAGAGAAGAATGGACCTGGTTATAGGCCTGGGGTAGGCTGAGCCTACAGCTTCAGGAAAGAAAGAGAATGAGACCCCACCACTTCCCAGGCCAGAAATCACACCCAGGATCTAAGGCAGCAGGGGAAAGCAGAGATTCAGTTGAAAATAATTTAAGTACCCCAGGGGGACTAACAACCACAGAATTTCTGGGCATCTGAAAATGGAGGAGTCCACAGGACACTGGTAACCTGAGAGAGGGCCACCAGCCTCCATTGAGCACTGTGGGAGCATCGGGCAGAAGGCCACTGTCCCCAGTACAGACCAGGCCACCAAGAGACTGCATTTTGTCAGGACTCTGCACACCCTCTTCCACAGGTATGAGAGCCTCTCAAATACTGGAGGGCAGTGATGGTATACCCCACACCCATACCCACACCCACTAGGCTGGTGGCCGGTGTTTCAGGGGGCCATGCTAAAGGACTGGGGACTGTCACCAACACAGGCTCCCCCTCCCCTTCTTCACCCATCAGTCCAGGTCGGGTGTTGTGGGACTCCATCCCACAGGGCCTACTGAAGAAGCTGTGCCTGACAGGCTGAGCAGCTTGGTGGGGACACACAGAGTTAGTCGAATTGGGTCTTAGTGTTGAACCTCTTCTGGCTGTGCAACCCTAGGCATGTCCCTTAACATCTCAGTGGTCTCAGCAGCTCTCTTTCTGTATGAGTGGACCTCCAATACCCCCCTCAGGGGACCTCCCTGTTGCTACAAAATCCCAGACTCCCCCATCACAGCCACCATCATCCTCAGGGGCTGTTGTGGAACAAGCCCAGGACCTGGAGTCAGGAGATGTGACTTTCCATCCTGGCTCTGCCCATACAACTCACTTGGGGCCACCTCACTGGTCCTGCGTGTCTTCATCTGCACAAGACAGGCTTGGCCCAGGTTCTCTCCCAGGTTCTCTCCCAGGTTCTCTACAGTATTCAATTCAAACCACAAAGGGGGATCAAGGGAGACAACTTGGAGAAACCTTTTGTGTGATGGGGACCGTCTCACTTCAGACTGCCACACAATTCTCCTCCCCACTGCTCTCCAAGGGCAAGCTGTTGGACACAGGCCTCAGGCCTGGACCTCATTCCCTTCTGCCTTTCCCGGGGCTCTCTGAAACCCCACAGGACACTGACCTTCTCCCCGGTGGGGCAGCCCTAGCCCAGCATCTCCTAGACAGCCACCCCAGGCTCCCAGGAGGGGCGCTCAGGCTGGCCAAGGCTAACATGGGAAGCTGTTGAACTGGGAACATATCTTCATTTTGGATATCAGTCTGGTCGGTCCATGAATGCTGGTCAGTAACAACCAGGAAAAACACCTGAGTGACCAAGAGGTAAATGAAGACAAGTCTGGGGGAAGAGGGACCCGGTGATGGGAAGAGAGCAAGGGTAATGGCAGCCCTGGCTGGGACAGTGCACAGCCCTGGCCCATGGGTCCTCCCTAATGTGAAGAGTAAACAAGTGTGGCTCACAGCTGCCTCCAGAGCTGGGTTCCACCCCCAGCCTGGGCATCTCAGAGGGAGAGAAGGCCCTCCTGAACCTCAGAGGGCCTGGCCCATTCCCTCTCTCAGCACCCAGAATTTCCATATGGTGGGGACTTTCACACCCTTGGCATAAGCTCCAAGTAAAGGGGGATGGGAGGCAGAGCAGGATGAAAGGGCAGCTGGGTCTGGAGGGCAGTGGGAGCAGCTGCTCCACCCCCTTCAGGAGGGGATCACTGAGCCCCAGTGGACTTTATAAACTGATTCCCAGCAAGCTGAAGGTCCCATCTCTAGACCATAGTGAAAGGGGGAAGAGGGGAATTCTCCAGAATCCTCAAAGCCAACTGCAAGGGACAAGCCACACCCAAGGATTGGAGGCTGGGCTCCCTCTGGGGCTGCAAGCTGGGGCAAGGAGGAAGGAGGGGAATCATCTCCAAAGGGAAACACTGGCAGCCATGGTGGCAGATTGGAGCCCTCCAATCTACTGAGTCAAAGTTGAACACTTTGGACCTTCCTTTTTCAAGGAAAAGAGAGACCAAAAAGAGCTGAAGAAGTGGAGGGGAGCAGGCTGTCCCTTCCATTCTCACCCCCATTAAAAAGAGCAGAAGGGAAGCACTGGAGGGCCCTGCTTTGGCCGCCACCTGGAAGGGCCTTCCCCACCCAGCCCGTGGGTCATTCTTGCTGCCTCGTTCTGAGAAGGCATGCCTTTTCATCTCTCTCTGAGTCAAAGTCGTGTTGACTTCCCTAGTGGGGGGAGGGGAAGAGGGAGAGGGGACGCTGGCAACCATCCCATGCACAGGACAGACCTGCTCAGTCCCCTGGCTTCAGATACCCCTCTTGGCAGGTAAGACTGGGGCTCATCAGCCATTCTGTGCCCAGCATTGGCCGGGTTCGTCCTCGCAGGGTCTGAGCCCAGCTGCCCTTGAGCCCACCCTGTAACATGGGGCAGCCCCAGCCCACGGATGATCATCCCAGGATGAAAACCTGGCTGCCCCTGGCCCCAGCTCGCGCCCCGCCCTGCGCGCGCCCCGCCTTCTCGCACTTCCCTCACTCCCCCCCCCCATCGCCCCTCTTTCCCCACCCCACCCCTGTTCTCCAGCTAGCAGCACGCGAACTCTGAAACTGACTGACGGTTGGGGAGGGACGGAGCCATTTCGGCAGGTACTGGGGCGGGCTGCCAGGCCAGGGATTGGCCAGGAGAGCAGGTGGGGGAGGGTTCGAGGCTCTGGGAGTGGGCATGGTGCCCTCCTCTGTGCCAGGCACAGTGGCTGCCTGTCCTCTTGTCTGCTCCCCTCTGTGCCAGGGTACTTCTACCCCGGTGTAAGAAGCCCCCCCCAGGCAGGACACAGCTGCTACTCCCTTGTCTGCCCCTAAAACCTTGGCACAATGGCTACCCCTCCTCTGGTCTGTACCCTCCATGTACATCCTCTAACCTTTCCCCCAAAATCCCCAGTGTATGGGTGTGTTGAGTTGAGTTCCTCAGTGCTAGGCATGGTTGCCTCCCTGCTTTATCTCCCTTCCCAGAAACAACCCCAAAATGGAGTTGCCTAGATCGGGACTCACTTCCAAATGCCAAGGCCTGGCACACCTTTCCACCTCCCTCTGGGACAAAGTTGTGTTGAGTTTCCTAGTGGTATGAGTGTGTGTGTCTATGTGAGTTTGGGGGAAGGTAGGGCTGACAACAGTCCCATACCCAGGATTGACCCACCCAGTCCCCTGATTCCAGATGCCCCTTTTGGTTGGCCAGACTG
Source organism: Pseudocheirus occidentalis (assembly GCA_028646575.1). Classification (NCBI taxonomy): domain Eukaryota; kingdom Metazoa; phylum Chordata; class Mammalia; order Diprotodontia; family Pseudocheiridae; genus Pseudocheirus; species Pseudocheirus occidentalis. Next base: position 3,488,276 of record CM053596.1, on the reverse strand, counting down.
GGGTTCATCCCCCACTGCATGCCTAGTCTTCTTCAGGCTCATCCTCCCAGTGCCAGAGCCCAGCTGCCCTCTAGCTCACCCTCTAATCTGGGGCAGCCCAGGGATCATTCTCCCAGGTTCAAGGCCTGGCTGCCCCTGGCTCACTGGGTGTCCCTGAAGGTCCTCTTGGGCCAGGAGCCACATGCCCCACTTACCCTGACTTCCTCCGAAGAACTGAGTCAAACTCAGACTCAGGGCAGGTGCAAGTGGGTTTATAACTCCTGAAAAGGATAGTGTTGTCGGTTGTCCCTAGGCAGATGAAGGGAAGCCAGGCTGCTCCAGGCTGGAGCTCTTGAAAAATGTCGGTGTTTGTGCTTGGAACCCAGCCAGTCCCTTGAGCCTTTTCTGGGCAGCCTGGAAGATTCTGTTCATCTCTACCCCTGCAAACTGGGTTGATAGCTGGGGGTAGATCCAGTGTGCTCGCCAACCTGAGCAAGCAGGGATCCATCATTTCAATCAAAGCAGTAACACTAAGAATACAGGTTATGGCAAAAGTCACAAGCCCTCCAAAATCAAGGTTGGGTTATTAGAAGATGGTTTTGTAGCATGGACAGACTGTGGAACAAGCTGAGAGCCCCTACAACCTGGTCTCATCTGTAATCTGAGTTAGGGATTGAATCCTGGGCTAATTCATCTTCATTACACCAGTTTCTCCTAAAGCTGAAACAGCCTCCCCTCTGTATCAGTCCTCTGTATTTGAAGCCTTTCTTGTACAATCCTTGACAATTGAGAAGTCCCTGAGGAGGCACTGAGGTTGGAGCTCAGTTGAGCAGGGCCACAGGAAAGGCCAGAGTCTGCCTTGGAGGCTCATCCTGGTGCTGTGGGGGTCCAGGGAAGCTAACCACCTGTCCATATACTCATCTGTAAAATGAGTTCAGTCACTCTTAATAGCTGAGATGAGTACATGAAAAAACCATCCATGGAGAGCTGTTCCTCGGGGAGCACATTGCCTAAGGGTTGGGGTTAGTATCAGCTGGTTCGCTTGGACCAGGACAAAGTTCTTGCATGTGACCCCATCTGCCCTCTAGAACAGATCACAGAATTGGGTACTACTGGAGAGGGAACCAAAGATTTGGAAGAGAAGGTGGTCCTTCCTTACTATCTATCAGGAGAAGGAAAATGTGTGTTTGTGAAGAAACCTGAGAACAATCACAAGGCCAGCGTTGAAACCCCAGATTCAATCCAGATGTGCTAAGGAGGAGATTCAGAATGGAGGCAGGAGAGAGCAGGGGCCGCCCTTCATCAAGGAAGCCTCTTAGGAGGCGGCTAGGTGGCGCAGTGAATAGAGCACTGGCCCTGAAGTCAGGAGGACCTGAGTTCAAATCTGACCTCAGACACTTAACACAAAAACTAGCCGTGTGACCTTGGGCAAGTCACTTAACCCCAACTGCCCTCCAAAAAAAAAAAAAAAAAAAAGGAAGCCTCTTGCAGGATCCTTTGCAGAGAGGACATCACGGCCGGGCTGAGCCTCCACTGAGCTCAGACATGAAGCAGGTGGGCTTGGCCCTGGTGGGCAGCCATCCTCCATGTGCCTTGGAGACTCTTCAGAAACACTTTAGGAAACGGCTTCCCTATCCCACCCAGCCTCCCTTTGGGGAGGTTCCCCCATCAGGGATCCCAGAAGATTGCACCGTCAGTAAGCACTGCTGCTAGTTCCTTTTTCCTTCTTTCAGGACTTCCTGGAGTTAATTGGGTGAGGAAGACAGACAATGTCCCCATGCAGTTGGCACCTGATCTGATGTTCCCAAGATGATGATGCTGGAGACAGTAGTGGCAGCAGCAACAATGTGGGGATTCCCTGGGGGCTGGCCAGCACAGCCCTTCCAGGACAGTCTTCTCAGGTAAGCTTCGCCAGAGCAGCGAGCCCAAGCCACCTTCTCGATCACAACCACCCAGGGCAGCAAGGGCCTTGTCAGCTTCCATGTGCACATTTCTTTCCTGCCCCCATAACTCTACTGCTTTCTTTGCCCACAAATGTGAGAATTTCCTGACCCCAACACCATCTCTTCCCCTTCTCCCACAACCTGGGCTTCTGCTGCCTTCACTCTCTTAGAACAGGAACTAGGGAGGGACAACTTTGAACATGGAGAAGGCTGGAAACCCTGAGGCCTGAAGCTGGGCAGGGAACAACCACCCTCTTCTCACTAACCCCAGTGTTCAAGGTTCCTACGTGAGCTCCAGGGCCCAACAATAGCATAGGAAGCCACTGGGGGTTGGGGAGGTGGGGTGGAGTGAAGGGACTGTGGGTGAGGAGACAGGTGCAGGTGGCTGATAGCTCCCCTTATACCTCTTCAAGGTGCTTTAATGTGGAAAGAGGCCCTCCCTGGACCATGGGAGCAGTGGCTTTGTTCAATCCAACCTCCAACATTAGAAATTATTCCTCTGTTTAAAGAATAAGGACAGGAAAAGAGAGCTTTGGGTATCATTTCTTTTCATTCTGGAAGTCTCCAGGAAAGTCTTGTTCTTGGGAGATGGTGGAGTAGGTCAGGAAATTCTGAGCTCTCAAGATTTTCCCCCACAAAAGAAGTAAAATATCTCCTTAAGACCAACAAAGTCTGAGTGGAGATAAATAAGAGCAGGGGCACAACCAGGGTCTTCCTGGGACAATTCCAGAAGATCAGAAGAAAAATCCCAGGAAGAGCTTTGGTCTGGGTGAAGAGTAAACACCTCCAGGTTAGGTTCCTTAACAACAAGCAGCAAGCCCTGGGGTTAGTTGGTTTGAGAGGCTGCCTCAGCTCCAGCCAAAGGAACTTTTACCCCCAAGATAGTGAGGGGAGTTGGGGTGTCTGAACCTAGGAAGATCAAGGGATCCTCTGCTGACAAGGAACACCAACACTCAGCTGTGCTTAGAAGAGAAGCAGGGCAAGAAGGAGCCAGCACACGATGGGTGAGAGCTGAAGCAGTGGGGCAGAAAGGCCCTGGTGTAGGCACTTACAGGAGGCTAGGCGTTTGGCTTTGGATTCAGGCTAGAGGGGAGAACTGAAGATCTGGGGCAAGAGGCACCATTTCCCATACCCCAGGGCTAGAGGTATTTACAAAAATTGAACTATTGCCACCAAAAGTATACAGGCAAAGGAGGAAGAATCCAACCACTGAAAGAGGACACTGAAGTAAAGAAATGCCCAAAGAGTAATGTCAGATGGTCACCCGCCAAAAAAGAATTCATAGAAGATATTTTAAAAGACTTTAGAAATCAAATGACAGAGATGGAGGAAAAACTAAAAAAAAAAAGAATAGTCCAAGAAAAACAAGATTGTGAAAGAAAAGTCAACCAATTAGAAAAAGAGATACAGGATCTTAAAGAAGAAAATGACACCTTGAAAATTAAATTTGTGCAAGGTGAAGCTAATGAAATTATAAGAGATCAAGAAATGATTAAACAAAATATGAAGTATGAAAAATTAAAAAGAAAGTGAAACATCTAAGAAAAGCAGCAAATCTGGAGAATAGATCAAGAAGAGAAAACATAAAAATAACTGGACTAGTTAAAAGTGATGATCAAAAAAGTCTTGATACAATAATACAAGAAATAATTAAAGAAAATTGTTCTAAAGTATTAGAATAAGGGGGAATTAGAAATAGAAAAAAAATCCATTGATCACCACTTAAAAGAGATTCTATGAGGAAGACTCATAGGAATCTCATAGTCAAAATTTGAAACCCTCACCTCAAGGATAAAATATTAAAAGCAACAAAAATTAAACAATTTTGGTGTGATGGTGCCATGGGTCTTGGAACACTATATATGGAAGAGCAAATGAACTGGGGCTCCAGCCACAAATGTCATGTCCAGCAAAGTTAAGCATAATCATGAATGAAAGTCTCATTCTTCTCCTGGTCTTTTCCCCTCCCTCTCTTTCTCACTCTTCCTCTTTTTTACCCTCTTGCCTTTATTCTTCATGCTTGCTGCCCCCCCCCAGAGTTCTGAGGAGGAAGTCCAGCTGGAAGAAACACCTCTCACCAGCCCCTCACCTCCACCCTTCTTCCAGTCCTCACACCACCTACTACAAAAAATCAGTGGTCAAGGAGGACTATGTTGGGAGCCCCTGGTTCTTCCATCAAGACCAGCTGGACAGAGATTCCTCCTGGGGTGAGCCTGGTGAGCTCTGCCCAGAGCTTTACAAATACAAGGGCTTGGACTGGGGAGGAAAGGAGAAGCTCCTCCCTGTCTTTGAAAGCTTTCTAGAGAGGCTGCCTCTTAGTCTTGTCTCTGTCATGAGTTAGTCTGCTCCTCTCTGGATCTCTGTTTCCTCATCTGTAAAACAAGATTGGACTGGGATGGTTTGGCTCATCTGCCTGAATCCTCCCAGATTTGAGATTCTTTGATTCTCCTAATGACCCTCATCCCCCTAGATGGCAGTCTTAAAGGTCCCCTGAGAGAATAACCCTACCTCCTAAAGCAGAAAGCCACCTGGTTTTGTACAGGCAATGAGCTAAAAATGGTCTTTACATGTTTAAATAAAGTTTCATCATCTTTAAAAACATAAGAACCATTCTTAGTTCATACAGAAGTAGGATGTGGGTCAGATTTTGACTTTGGACAGAATTCACTCCTTGCTTTAGACTGGGTGGGGTAGGCTTCTGGGCTCAACCTACAAAAGGGGTGAAACATCATGAGTTCTGAAAAGTTCTGCCAGGCATCTTGCCTTTGGCAGCTGCTGCTGCTGCTGCTGCAAGCTGAGTGGAGTAAATCTAGGACAGAATTATTATGAACATATCCCCAAACAGCCAGAGAGCCTTGGGAGGGTCCAAAACCAGAAGAGCAAGAAGTAGCTATCCAGTTGGTGGTCAGGAACTGGGCTAGCTCTGGACCAGGATGGGCTTGGAGGGTGAAGCCTTTGAACCCCTCCACTAGGACTTTACAGGGTGGTGCTTGGCCTGTTCTCTTGGTTGCTGGGCACCACCTGGGACCACCTGATCACAGCTGCCTCTCTTCTGGATGTCTTTGTCTTGACTAGGTCAGTGAGGCTTTCCCGGGGCCTGCCAGAATACAATATTCAGAGCTCCAAAGGGCTCCACAATCCTTGAGATTCATTTCCACATAGGCTCTGCCCTGTTGGTTTTTAGCTTTTTCAGACTTTTATGTTATGAATCTTATGACAGAGGGTGACATCAGGGTCAGGTGTGTGTTGGAACCTACTCATGAGAGTCAGCTGTCAATCAGAGGTAAACTGAATATCTAGACTGTAGAAGCTGATGGGAGAAGTGAGTTGTTGAAATTTTCCTCTACTTTCCTGATTTGATTTTCAAAATCCTTCTTGAGCTCCTCCATGGCCTATAACCAATTCATATTTTTCTTCAAGGCTTTTGATGCAGGAGTTTTGATTTTTTTTGTCTTCTTCTGGTTCTATGTTTTGATCTTTTTTGTCACCAAAGAACAATTCTATAGTTTCATTTACATTCCTCTGTTTGCTCATTTTGCTAGCCAATTACTTGACTTTTGAGTTCTTTGCCATGGTAGAACTCTGCTTCCAGAGTGGACAGTGCTATGTCCCAAATTTCTGGGGTTTTACACAGCTGTTGTCAGAGAATTAGAATGGAGCAAATGGAAGTTAATGACTTTATGAGAAATAAAGATAAAAAAAAGATCCAAAAGAATGAAAAAATAGTGGGATCACTGTTTTGGGGTGGTGGGTAAAGAAAAGACAGGGAGAAAGTTTGTAACTCAAAATCTCATTGAAATGAATGATGTTTTAAAAAAGTTTTTTAAAAAGAATGAAAAATAGAAGACTGTAAAATTTCTCATTGGAAAAACAATTGACCTGGAAAATAGATCCAGGAGAAATTATGGGACTACCTGAAAGCCATGATCAGAAAAAGAACCTAGACATCATCTTTCAAGAAACTATCAAGGAAAATTGCCCTTATATTCTAGAACCAGAGGGCAAAATAGAAACTGAAAGAATTCACTGATTGCTTCTTGAAAAAGATCTCAAAAAGAAAACTCCTTGGTATATTATAGCCAAATTCCAGAGTTCCCAGGTCAAAAAGAAAATATTACAAGCTGTCAGGAAGAAATAGTTTGAGTACTGTGGAAACACAATCAGGATAACACAAGATCTAGCAGCTTCTATATTAAGGGACTGAAGGGCTTGGAATATGATATTCCAGAGGTCAAAGGAGCTAGGATTAAAACCAAGAATCACCTACCAGCAAAACTGAGTATGATACTTAAGGAGAACACTAACAGTTGGGGATGGGAAGGCATCATAGAGGAGGCAGCTCCTCAAATGGGAAGATGAGGATTCTGAGCAGTCTTAGCTATGGACTTGCCATCAGGTGACTTTTGGCCATGGCAGCTCATAAAACAAAATGCAAAATCACCTTCATTTGTGGACATCTGTAGTGGGAATCTGAAGCTCTTCCCTGCCCCTAGACCCTTTGATAGGCTTAAGTGGCTATGAAAATGTTCCCTGATTTGAAAGTATACTCTGTCCCCTAATAGGCTGAATGTGGTCATGTGGAGCCTGTGGCGGGAGGCTTGTTTTTTGGGAATGGCCACACCTTGTTACTTTGTAATTGAACAGTGGGTCAAGGATCTGTGACATTCTCTGACCCAGGAGAAAGCTATATATATATGCCCTGATGTGAGGTTTGCTTTGGGGTTCACTTTGAGAAGAGTTGTGTGATTTGGCCAGATGAGACTCTGGGAAGCCATTGAGCCCCCCAGCTTTGAAAAACCCAGATGTTAATGTTTCCCTCTCTGGTAACTTCAACAGGTAATAGATGTGATGGTCAGATGGTTGGAAGCCCATCTGCTGATCAATGTTTCTTGGTCTGCTTGTAACTTGTGTTTGCAACTTGTGCTTGTAACTTGTGTTTGTATTCTCTGGAGTTCAGGATGATGACTTTTTCCCCTGAACTAGGTAAATGATATGTTTGTTTGTCAACATCTAAGTAGAAGATGAGGTTGAGACATTCTATGAAAAAATCAATAGGTCTCTCTTGATATGTACCTTAATATTTGGTGATTTCATTGCTAAGGTGGGCAGAGAGAATGGCAAATGATACATTGGAAAGTGTAACCTGGGGTTAGGAAAGGAAACAGTTCAATCATCTATGTAGCATAAATGCTTCTTTCAGGAAGTTAGAAGAACTGAAAAAGATTTCAGTGTAGGGAATTTGAATTCAACATTTTTGTTTGTTTGTTTTTTCAGTAAAGCAGAGCTGGGAGAAAGAAAAGGTGGATTTTCATAAATATGAAAAGCAATGAGAGTAAGAAATCACTGCATGTGGCAAATGCCAAACAACCAACCTCACCACAAAATGAAATTGCATCTTAATGGATAAGAAGTGATTGGTTATGAGGACCATTTGTGTACAAACTGCAGTCAAATCATCTTGTTAAAGCAAAAGTCAAAACCCCCAAATAACAGAAAAAGATAAGATGGAATGCAATTAAAACAGCTTCAAACTGACTTAACTTCAAATAAGTTAAAAGTGGTAAAAAGTAGGAAATAGATTAAGGAAAAGGCAAAAATTTAATCAATAGAAAGTCATCGTCACATGGGGGAGGCCAAAATACCCTAGAAACTGCTTTAGCCAGCCACCACTGATCTCCTTATCAAACAGAGAAACATGGTGACCAAGAGCAACACCCATTTAGAATATAAACTCATTTCCAAAACCTTAAATAGGATGGCAGAAGATCCTGAACAGAATTTTATAAAAACAGTGAAATGTAGAAGAAAGTTAAATTTCCAGAAAACTGGGTTTGAGACCTGCTATGGTTTTTTGGGTCAGGATGTATAGGTCTCCCCTATACCCTTCCTCAACAGGCCTCGGGCGTCCCCAGCTCCCCTTACTCTGGGAGAAACAGCTGCACAGAAAACTCAGGACACAGGACTTGCTTCTAGCTACATTCTCTAAACCTGGCATGGCTGGAACTCCCTCTGCCTCCGGTAGCCTGTATTTAAGTCCTTTCTCCAGGGCCCCTTAGGGCCCCTCCCCTGTCCATGCCCTCACCACAGTGAGCCAATTGTGCATCACTCCGAAGGTGGAGAGCTAATCCTGCTTATTGCAAACAGATGCAGCCTTTGCATTCCACCCCCAGGTGATCACGTGCACTCCTGTTAGTTGAGGACCGGTTCAACCCATCACCTCAGAGACCCAACAAGAGACCCAACAGAGACCTAATTAAACTAAATCACCCCCAGAATATTTATTAAAAATTAAGCTGCCGAAGAGACAACAAAATACCTAAAAATGGAACAGATTTTGTTTTGTTTTGTTTTGGAGGGGTAAGGCAAGGCAATTAGGGTTAAATGACTTGCCCAACGTCATACGGCTAGTAAGTGTTAAGTGTCTGAGGCTGGATTTGAACTCAGGTCATCTTGACTCCAGCTTCAGTGCTCCATTCATTGTGCCACCTAGCCACCCCAATGGAACAGATTTGTTGGTGTTTCTGTAATAAATGGTTTTATCATTGACTACTTTTGGACATTTCTGTCCCTCATGTCCTATATAGATATAGAAAATGGGGAAAACAGCTGGATTGAGATATGTTTATTGATTGGTTACATGGTCCACAAGAGGTCCCTTCACTACCTTTCCTTTCACTCTCTTCACTCTCTCTAGCTTTGCCTCCAACTTCATTATTCCATCAAAACTTCTCTCTTATGACCTCTTAAGTGCCAGATCTAGTGGCCTTCTCTCTGTACTCATCCTCCTTCATTTCTCTACAGCCTTTAATGTGATCAGTCAGTCAATAAATATTTATTAGATACTTACTGTGCACTAGATGTGCTAACAGCTAGGAATACAAAGGAAGGCAAAAACAGAGTACCTGCCCTCAAGGAGCTCACAATCTGATGAGGGAGACAGCATGCAAACCAACTATATATGGAAAAATAGGAAAAAGTTGACAGAAGGCAAAATTAAGAGTTCTTGTAGAAGGTGGGCTTTTAACTGGCACTTGAAGGAGGCTAGGGAAGCAAGATGAGGAGGGAGAATGTTCCAGGCATGGTGGACAGAGAAAAGACCTCAAGTTGGAAGATGGAGGGTCATGTGGAAGGAACAACCAGGAGGCCAGTATCCCTGGATTGAAGAAGATTCCGAGGGAGTGAAGTGTGGCAAGAAGACTGGAAATGGAGGACAGGGCTGGGTTATGAAGGGCTTTGAAGGACAAGCAGAGGATCCTGTATTTGATCCTGGAGACAATAGGGAGTGACAGGTTTATGGAGTAGGTGGGTGACATTGCCCTGCACCTTAGGAAAAATCAGTTTGACAAGGAAGGAGTAGGGAGAGACTTGAGGCAAGCAGGTCCACAGCAGCTACTGCAACAGTGTACATGGAGCTTTTCTCTCTTTCTGTCTAAGTTCGGCTTCTTCCAGTAGGTAAAGCACCTGTTAGTAAAGGCTGCTGTGTAAAGATGGCTAAGTCTAAGAATCACACCACCCACAACCAATCATGAAAAGGTCACAGAAATGGCATCAAGTAACCTAGGTCACAGAGATACAAATCTCTGAAATGGGTAGACCCCATGTTTTTGAGAAACACGCACTTTGCTAAGAAATAACAAACAAGAAGGGGCTGAAGAAGATGCAGGCCAAAAATACCAAGGCCATCATGGCCCGAGGAGGGGCTATCAAGGCCTAAGCACCAAGCCTGCAAGGCCAAGTTCCTCAGGACCAGGATCCCCAAAGCCAGTGCCCAGCATGCTGGCCACAAGATGGCCACTCAGTGTCAAGTCCCTAGGGCTGTCACCAAATGTCCTGGCCCCAGAATCACAAAGTCTATCTCTAAGTTTGCCAGAATCACTGACCTTAAAGCTACCAAGTCCACTGACCCCAAGATCAACAAGTCTGCCACCCAAGTGAGTAAGACTGATCCCAAGGCTACCAAATCTGACACCAAGGCCACCAAGTCCTACCCGAAGGCAGCCAAATCTGATTCTAAAGACACAAAGCCCAGCAATTCCAAGGCTGATAAACCTGCTGAGTCTAACCCAAAGATGATGGGACTAAAGCTGCTAGTCCCAAGCCTTCAAAATAGATGCTTCAGTGTGGAAGGACTTGTTTAAACTATAAGCCACCATTTTTTCCTAGCCACAGCATGATCATTCACTATTTTACGCAAATAAGTGAAATGGTGTGTCATAAGAAAAAAAATAGTGCTAGTGTGAGGAGATGAGGCCTGGACCAGGATAGGGACAGCATCAAAGGAGAAAGGTAGAGTTTTTGAAAGATGCTGCAGAGGCAAAACTGAGGAGAGGTGCAGCAAAGGTGAGATCTGCAAGAGATGTGGCAGAGGTGACTTGGCAACAGCTTGCATATGGGAGGTGAAAGACATCAGGAGTCTAGGATAACGGATGCCAAGGTTGGGAGCCTGGATGGTGGCGATCCCCTTTGCAGTAACAGGGAAGGTAGAAGGGGAAAGTTTAGAGGGAGAATAATGAGTTCTCATGTTGAGTTGAAGATGTCTACTCTACATCTAATTTGTGACATCAAAAAGTAGCCAGACGGGCGGCTAGGTGGGGCAGTGAATAGAGTACCGGCCCTGGAGTCAGGAGTCCCTGAGTTCAAATCCAGCCTCAGACACTTAATACACACACACACACACACACACACACACACACACACACACCCCTAGCTGTGTGACCTTGGGCAAGTCACTTAACCCCAATTGCCCTCCAAAAAAAAAGCAGCCAGAGACGAAAGACTGGAGGTCAGCAGAATATTTCAGCAGAACAGGTAGATCTGAGAATCATGAGCATAGAGATGATCATGAAATCTGTGGGAGCTGATGAGATCCCCAAGTGAAGTAGAATGGAGGGAAAGTGATCCCAGGCCTCTCTTCTCCTTCACACTTTTCTCTCCAGGTTTTCATGACTCCAGCCTCACCTGGTTCTCTTCCTACCTACCTATTGGAGTGCTCCTACTCAATCTCCTTGTCTGGATCTTCATCCAGGACAGGCCTCCTAACCAGGCTTGCTCTGTAGAATCTCGATAGGATCTTTGCATTAGAGGCCTCCTATAGGCCTATTAGATCAGGTAGATTATCTTTAGATAATTATAGGTCCCAGATATAACTTGCTTTCCTTTTGAAACTGTCTTCCCCACCCCCACCTCCATCTCCCCCATTTGCCCCCACTCCCCTATTCCCCTACCACCACCACCCTCCCAGCTAGAAGCAATGAGTCAGAGGTTTATTAGCCTCACTCTCTCTCCTTTCCCATTGATTGGATGTACCTGGGCTCAGGATGAGCCAGCCTGTTCTAACTGTCCCTTAGGTAACCCTGAGGTTATATAAGTTCTTGCCCCATTTACACTCCATGAGAGGTTGCCTCAGTGCAAACACTGTGGCCAAGTGACTCTGGATGGAGTAGCCTGAATTCTCTCTCCCTGTTCACTGCTTCATTGAAGGTGCATTGGTTCATTGAACAAGTGGGAACTGTTCCATCAAGAAAGTCATTTTCAGCTTCAGTGGGACAATTGTTTGAGCAGACTCTAAGCACTTTCTTTCCCTAGGTAAATGAAGCAGTGTGCTTTTGTGACAGGAGGGCAAAGCTGCATGGGATAAAAAGATGTATTTCCTATCTAGGCTGCTGAGATCTCAGATCCTTTGTAAAATAGTTTCTGACGAGCAGCTAGTCTTCCCTTAGATCAGAGAAAATCTGCAAAGTGCACTCAGATTTTTAGCAAAGCTAAAGGATGGAGGAGGTTTCAGCTTGCTAGAATGAAGGGCTGACTGATAAATGCAGAGTCCTTGACATGAGTTAGAGAAGAACAACCAAGAAGTGTAGAATGGGGGAGGGGGGGCAGCCGTGGCTCCTGTTAAAGGATCTGGGAGTTTTAGGGGATAGCAGGGTCTGTGAGAGTCACTAGGGAAACCTGATGGTTGGATTGGCCAGTGCCTTCCTAAGAGGCATTGAGAGGCCTATGAGCTAAAAAGGGCATCAGAATAATAGGTCTGTCCAGTTCTGTGCTGTTCAGACCACATCTAGAGGGCGGTGGTCAGTCCTGAGAATCACAATTTAGAAACAAAATGGACAGATGGATGAAAGGCTCCAAGAACATAGTGAAAGGCCCTGGAGAAGTCTTAGGAGGACTTCAGGTGGCACAGGAGATAGAGCACTAGAAGCAGGAAAATCTGAGTTCAGATTCACCCTGAGATACTTACTGTGTGACCCTGGGCAAGTCACTTCATCTCCATGTGCCTTCCTTTCTTCGTCTGCACAAGGGGCTAATAATGGCACCTACCTCACAGGGCTGTTGAGGATCCAATGAGATCTTTGTAAAGTGCTCAGCACAGTGCCCAGTACCCAGTAGGTTGTCTATAAATGCTTTATTTGAAGTTACATGGAAGGGGGATTGGCCTGTTCTGCTTGACCCATGAGGGAAGAACAAGGAGCAGTGGGTGGAAGGTGCCAGAAAGCAGATCTCAGCCTGGTGCCAGTACACATTTTCCAGCTTGAGCTGTCCCAAAGTGGAAGGGGCTGGCCAGAGCCTCTGGAGGATGTCAAGGGTATGCTGGGTGACCCCATGGTGAGAATGGTGCAAAGTAGATTCTTTCTTTACACATGAGTTTAACCAAGTGAAAATGCTCACATGAAGTGTCTGCTGGGGAGACTGAGGCAGACACAAAGGCATTTTTTTCCATGGGGAGCTTGCCTGCTCCTGAAAGATGGAATAAGTTCCCAGATGAGTGTCTGCCTAGACACACACACACACACACACACACACACACAGCAAGGGAGCAGAAAACATGAATGCCAATTTGGGAGCAGGGGAATAGCCTCATGTGTGCTTTGAAGGGATGGGCAGGAGTGAAGAGAACCTTGCAGCCAGCACTACCCTGGGGAGCCTGACTCATTTTCCTGTTCTGTCCGTTTCCTGTCACATGACAAATACTGACTCCCACTTCCTCTCTTCAGATTGAATTTTTTTTACAGATCTTTTTTTTCTCCCTCCATTGGAAAAAACCAAAACCAAACCTTGTAACATGTATATAGTCCAGAAAAAGATTCACTGGCCATATCCCCAGATGCCCATCTCATCCTATACTGGGTCCATCCTGTGTTAGGAGATGGGCACAGGCTTTCTCATTGCACTGATCAGAATTCTGGATTTTAAAGCTGCCATTACACTGTTGTTACTCCAGAGTTCTGGTTCTGCTTACTCTACTCTGCACTAATTCACACAATTTTCCTGGGTCATCTAAGAGGGGTGCAAATAAGTGCCAACTGGTACCTCGAGGTCGGGCAGCTAGGCTGCACCATGGCACAGAGCGTTAGGCCTGGAGTCAGGAAGACTCATCTTCCCAAGTTCAAATGCAGCCAGCCTTAGATGCTTCCTAGCTGTGTGACCCTGGGCCAGTCACTTCACCCTGTTTGCTTCCGTTACCTCATTTGTAAAATGAACTGGAGAAGGAAATGGCCAACCACTCCAGTAACAGAAACCACAAATGGTGTCACAAAGTGTTGGACAGGCCTCAGATGAGTGGACAACAAAACACCTCAGGGTCCCCCCAGCACTCGCAAAATGTTCTGAGCCAAAATGTCTATAAGCCACCTGTAGGCTATGCCCTGTTGCCTAAGCCAGCAGAGCAGGGAAGAGAGTGGATGTCTTCCTTAAGCTCAACCTCTCATCCCAAAGTACTACAATGAACTCCATTTCATTCAGAATTGACATTAGATGGAGTGTCTGAGGGGCCAGAAGAAATCTTTTCATCTGGGTTGGAAGTTGAGAGAGATTTTGACTCAGAACCTTAGTAGAGTTCTGAGGGGACCTTGGGACACCACAGTCCTATTTGTGCCCTGTCTAGATGGGGCCACAAAAAAAACATGGGGTCCTGGAAGCTTCTTTCTAGTTCTGTTTTCTGTACGTGGAGTTCCTTCTGCTGCCCAGGGCACTCCCTCCCAGGCCTCAGTCAACAGAAGAGAAGCCACCTTTGGAATAGAGGATTTCCACCAGAATCCCGCCTCCTTTTTCCCCACTACTCCAAGGTGACTTCAAGAGCAACCTCTGTGTGACAGGTAGACAAGAAGCAACCAGAGATCCAAGAAAAAATTTATGTTTGCAATAGCATAAATTAAAATCTGCCCATTACAAAGTAAAACTTAAGGATTAAACAGTAGCTTTTGTGATGGGGAAGAGCTAAGCCCCCAGCTCTAGTTTCCTATGTGGGGCTGCTCAGATGCCAGCTTCACACTGGCCAATGCAGCCAGTGGGCTGGCAAGTGGTGAAGAAAAGAGACAGGGCTGTAACTCACAGAATGGTTATTATCTATCCACTTCATACAGAGCCAACAAACGTTTCTTAGTCCTTGTATACTTTACTTCAAAGGGGTCTCTGTGGCTACAAGGTAGCTACAAGCCTGGGAACCTTTCCAAAAAGAATGAAAACAATGTATCCAGACCCTCCTAGCTCCTGCCTGTCCAGGGCACTGTTTGACTTAAAATTTATGGGTGCGCACCATGAACTACGTCTGGCTAACACAGCAAGGCGCAGGTCAGCACATCCTCCAAATAATCAGTAGCAGTAACATGTAACCAAGGGGAAGGGGAACATTCTGTTGAGGCCTTTCACCCCCAGAAGTTCTCTATAGGGGACAAAAGCAGAGGGAGTAAGCTTGGCTGAGGGGCAGCCTAGGGGCAGCCCTGCAGCTACTGCTGCTGGCCCATGAAACCTGCAGGAAGAGTGGGAGCCCCTGCTGGTTTGGGGAACCAGTGGCCAGCGCTGTGGTGTGAACCCGTCTTCCCTCCTGAGGGTAAGAAGTGATGCCAGTGTGGGGATCAGTGCTTGATGCCCCCCACCCAAGTTGGGGTTGAAGTGACTATCAGCCTGAGCCCCAGGGGAGACAGCCAGATATGAAGTTCTTAGCTTTTCTATCTGGTAACAAAGAACCAGGAAATAGATCTATGTATAAATGTAAATATAAAGGGTGGCTAGGTGGTAAAGTGAATAAGCACCGGCCCTGGAGTCAGGAGGACCTGAGTTCAAATCCAGCATCAGGCACTTGACACTTACTCCCTGTGTGACCTTGGGCAAGTCACTTAACCCCAACTGCCTAGCCTTCCCCCTTCCAAAAATAAATAAATATAAATATAAATTTATATACATAATACATTCTGCTCTAAGGGTCAAATAATTTGCTCTTCTCCCATCCCAGCCTTCATTCCAACAAGCTTCCCCTCAACTCCAATAAACTTACACCTGCCCATGTGCTAACCAAGTCAGAAAGGAACCAGAGTCAGAGATCAGAGTAAGAAGCTGATGAGCCTCTGGTGCCGTTTCCCTGCAAAGGTGTCCAGGGCAGGGCAGGGCCGGGGACCTCAGGGAGAGAGGGCAGCATCTACTCAATACCAACCCTAAACAGGGCCAGGGAAGGGCCCTTCTCATCAGGATACTGACCAATCTCCCTTCCCACCATGCCCACAGCCACATGAGCTGATGGTCCCAAAGGAGAGCCCACAGTTTCCAAGCTTCATGTGAAGAGATGGATGGAGGCGTGGCTGGAGTGGAGAATTAGGGCCCTGAGCCTGTGAGGTACCAGGGAAGGTCCCCTAGCCATGGCCCCTGACTGCACTCTGAGCCCTTCTCCCTGTCAGCATTATCTAATCCATGATTAATGCTGTATCTAATACTGCCTTTCCCACACACCAGAAACCTTCCATTCCTCCCTAGCTTAAGGCCCAATGGGTAGAAGGGGCCTCCCAGCCATGGCTCACTCCTGGAGTACATACACTTTATAAATGCCACCCCCGATGGTCCTAGGGCAGAAGTTCACCCAAATCGTATTGGCCTTGTCAGAACAAAAAGCCCAGAAAACTGTGGTCAGTCACAGGTGCTTCATATTTCAAAGACTGCACCATGTGAAGAGAACCTTGAAGGTACCATGCACAGGGGCTTTAGCCACCTGTTAGGGGATGCCCAGAACAGACTGGCTACCAGTCTGCCCTTTCAAGCTGCCCAATTTATCATACCCTTAATTCACCAGATTCCTTGACCTAGACTCTAGGGCAAGGTAAGCCAAGATGGCATTCTGACAGACAGGTGCTGAGCATAGCAAGGCCCTCAGTAGGCCCTACCCACACCCCAACATATAATACATAGCTATGTAGACACCTCTTGGGGGTGGGCAGGGTCTGGCAGGAAGCTGGGCTACCTGATCCTCAAGAGGATGGGAAGTGAAACAGAAGTGGCTCAATTGGTGGTCTTCTTCATATAAGAGAGGCCCCAGTGGGTCAAGACTGCTCATGGTGGTGGGCTCCCACCTTCTGTCTCTCTCCCAGAAGCCATAGAGCCCACAAGAGATGAAGCATCGGGGGGAGCTGCTTGTTAGTGGAGGGGAGGTGGCTGAAGGGGAAAGGGGTGAAGGGTCCCATGGGGAGGAGCTAATTGGCAGGCTACCCATGGACCTGGAGGTGATAGATACAGGTATACTCAGAGTAACCCCAGTTACTCAAGATCTGAAGTTCGCCTACCTAGTATGAAGCTGTCATTACTCTGTGGGAAGAGGAGACTGAGGTCAGGAAGGCCTGAGATCCCTTGGTGGACACCCTGACCCCAGAGCACTTCTGCCCCAGGCTATTTTTCAGCAACTAAATGAAGCCACATTATTCTTCAGGTTCCTATTGGACCAACGGGGGTCCTGGCTTGCACTGCAGCTGCTTGCAAAGCCACAGCATCCCTGTGGCCAGTGATCCAGCCTTGGAGATCACCAGCCTGCCTGGGGCGCTGGATGACTGCTATAGGACCTGTCCTCCATGCCTGAAAGTGGAAGGTCTGAATGTACTCTCCAGCATTGTCACAGGTGAAATGCCAGAGGGCTACCCCCTCCAACTGTGAATCTGCAGTATCTGCAGAGAAGGAAAAGCAAAGGGAAGGGGTAGAAGGATGGTAGAAGGATGGATGGATGGATGGATGGATGGATGGATGGATGGATGGATGGATGGGTGGATGGATGGATGGATGGATGGATGGATGGATGGGAGGGGGTGGAAGGAAAGATGTGGCTATTTCCAGGGAGGCAGAGGAAAGGGAGGCAGTGGTGGAGGAGGAAGAGGAGGGAGTGCAGGAGGAAGAGGCAGCAGGATATATTGGAGAAGAGTAAAGAGGAGAAAACAAAAGCTCCCACGATTCTTCCTTGCTTGCCCCCCTCGTTTTCTAGAATCTCTCTCACTAATTCCATAGACATGCTGCTGAATGGCTTGGGACTAACCTGGATCTTCATCTAGGACAGGACTGCTAGCCGGGGTTGCTCTATGGGATCTCTGCATTGAAGGCCTAATAGAGGCCTACTAGATTGGGTGGAAGAAAATCATTTAATATCAATTTGAACCCCCAATAAGGGCCAGAGCCTGGACCTACTGGTGACTTTGTTCTCTGAGTAAACTCAGAGAATCCCTCTTCCTATGCCAACAAGGCCAGCTGGGACTGACTTTACAACCGACTTTAAGGATGAGACCCTTAACCTGAGACACTACCTTGAGTAATGGGACTTTAATATGTTTTTAGATATATACTATGTGCAAGTAAAGTATTGTGCAAGAAGCACTACCCATTTAGTTTCCACAGATTCTGTAGGAACGGTGGACATTGCAAAGACAGATGTTACAGGATGTGCAGGAAGGTGTGCATCAGGATGAGGGGAGGAAGGGCAGAGCAACCCTACCCAGTCATATATCATATAGCTGGAAGAAATCTTGAAGTTTCCTCTTGGAAGAGGCCCGGGCTAAACTGGCTGAATCTGGCCAGGGTCAAGGGATGGTCGCCATCTTTTTATAAACACAAATGCTTAACTAGCCTCATACACATTAACTGACACATCCCACATAGAATTAGGGCCTCGTTATCCAAACGTGCGAACCCCTGTTTGGGAGGAGAGAACACATGAAGGAGTAATATGGAGCGGACAGGTCAGAAAGCTTCTAACTCAGAAGAGTTGGAACCAGTCCCAGTTCTGAAGGACTGGCAGCCTGTAAAGATTTTCATTTGTCTGACTCTCTGTGGTATTTTGGAAGAGGATAACCATGTATTCAGAAAGAATAAATGTAGAATAAAGGTAATGAAAATCTTCCTGGCTTTCCCAAGAGTATGATTTACTCCTAGACTAAGTATGTTTCTCACATTGGGGGCTCACCCGGCACTTACACAGCATCAGGAAAAGGGAAGCTAACTGGACAGAGGGAGGCGCCCCCTCTGGTTCTCAGCAGCCCTTCTTCCCAGGACTATTTTTTAATTGTTGTGGATAAAGGAAAGTAGATAAAGAGGAAGTGAAACTGAATGACCCAGACTACACAAGTTCCATATGTCAAGCCAGACCACCTGTCCTGTTAGTTCAGGAATTCCTCCCCTATAATGGGACCAGCCTGGGTTTGGGCCATTGGAGCGAGGTTTGGGGGGTCTCAGGAGAGCTGAGATGGGAAGTAAGTGCTGGAATAGAAGGGTGCCTGAGGGGAATGGGATCCACTGGGGCATTGTCTCCATGTGGCCTGTTGGGAGAGATGTGGGAATACAGTGGGTTAACCTAGGGAATCTCCTCCCTTACCCCAGCTGCTTCCTAGCACAGGGAGGAAGAAAATCCAAGGAAAGATCCTTTCAAAATTGGCTAGGAATTAGTCAGAGTAAATTACAACTGGGTTCTTGGCTGGTCTGAATTCAAATTCTAGACTGGTTTCTAAATTGGTTTCTAAATTCTAAATTTCTAAACATTCTATTATGTTTGTTAAGTGTCTTGTCAAATGTCTGGTCTGTGTGTGTGTTTGTGAAATGTTTCATGTTTTTGTAGTAGGAGATTTGAAATGCAGCTACAAAAACTGTTAGGAGGCTTTTAGGCTAGGTCGGAGGTGGGTTTGGTTAGCAGAACAAAGGATCTCAGGTTGGCAGTTAAGGAAAGACAGTCTTTGAATTAGGGTTGATTAGACCCTCAAAGTTTTTTTTAAAATCTGTTTTATGTTTGTATTAAAATCAGTGTAGTTGATCTCAGGCAATGTGTTTGGAAATGCAAAATTAAAGGGGTCTTTTTCTGAAAATGGGATTATTTTGAAATTTCTGTGTTCTGTTTAAAGTGCACTATAAGAAGCTCTTTGCAAAGGGTTGAGGGAGAGGAATTCAGCACTTCTAGTATGCAAATTGTCAAACATTTGACTTATCCCAGTGTCTCAGGTGCTGAAGAGTGAATAGGATGAGGGTAAGTGAAAATCCTTTATATTTGAAATATCTGGGGCAATTTGAGTAGAGCTTAGATAGAAGCAAAAGCAAAAATCTGGATGATAAGAGGTGTTTGGAAGGGAGTAAGACTGTAACCAGTCAGGCAATATGCCTTCAGGCCCATTGGCTCCTTGGCTACTCCCTTCCCCCATCCCACTTCAAAGGATTGGCAATGGTTAAAAAGAGCATTAGGACAGGGGGCGGGAAAGTAAAATGTCTGGCCTGATTAGTTAGCCAATGGGCAAAGTTAATAGGACTTATGTACACATGGCTTTCAGGATAAATCTATAGGAAGGACTTATTAAATGTAACACTAAACAAATATTGGCTATGGTAAAGATATGGATTGTGATTTTGAATGATTACTATTAAGCTCCTGCTTTGATTCAAATTCCTTGGGTTTTTCTTTGGCTAATCTGATTGGAACTTTTTACAAGCCTCTCAAAGGAGGGGCAGCGAAGAGTTGAAATGTCTAATGCTGTTTTGTCTGGGTTCTCAGGAGGGAAACTGGACTTGTGGGTGTGAGGGATAATTTATAGTGAAGTTTCTCTATTCTGAAAAGTCAAATCTAGAATGGCTTCAGTATTCACTAGGCCTAGGATTAGGTCACCTGTCCTTCAAGCAGTCTGGAGCTTAGAGCAATGGAGACCCTCCCCAGAGGCAACTCAGCACAAGATATGCCAAATAAGGTTGAGACTGCTTTCACAGGACACCCTCATGTTTCCGGGCCCTTTGTCTCAGAGAGATTCCCATGCTTAGGTTGTGGGTCAGTCCCCTACCAATAAGAGTGAAGGCCAGTTGCGGGGGTTGGGTTTCTGCATCAGGAGATTATATAACCATGGGCTGTCTTCTACCTGTTGCTTTCTCCCTACCACCATGTGGGTGACAGGAGCAGAGTCCTTTCTCATGAGAAAGAACAAAAACCTTTTCTGACCTTAGATTCAGACTCTGAACTCTTTTGTCTCACACAGTTTGGAGGTCTCACTGAGATTTTTTTGGACTCCTCTCTAGAGAGAGGAGGGGCTCCCCAGCCTTGACCAACAGGTAGGACTTCCCGTTGGGTTTTTCCAGTAGCCTCTTGATGAGGTGGGAGAGCAACTCTCCTTTATGGAGAATGAGGCTTGAGGGGATCAGAAACTGAGATCAGAAAATGCCAAAAATGGGGGAACAAAGATTGCTCTAAATCATGTAAGTCTGTGCACAGACCCAGGTAAGGAGAGGCCTGGGTGATTTCATAGTGGGTGGGGTCAACTGAGTTTGGCTAGGAGTTCAGAAATTCTTAGACTAAGAGGTCAACCTGGTCAACTGAGTCTGGCCAGGTGTTAGGAGAAAGTTTTTAGAGAAAACACTGACAAGTGGTCCTTGACAAGGGTCCCTCAGAATTCGTGTCTTGGCACCCCCAAGCTCTGGACCAAGAGGTTGACCACCTGTCCAGCAAGACCTTGGATCTGGAAGGAGGGGGCTGGCTGATGGGCCATGTCACCTGCCTCTAGTAAATGGAAATTTTCAGCTCTTACCCACAAGCTGCTAGTCAATTGGGAAAAAGATGTTTCCTTCAACACCCCCCCCATAATCCCTTGGGAGATAAATTTGGCAAAGCTGGTTGAGACTGTATTTGTTCTGTATTTCTTTTTTGTTGTTGTTTGTGTGGATATGTGTGAAGTTTGTCTATTCATGAAAAGGAAAATGTTTTGCCATTCAGACTGAAAAGCCTTGGGAGAGTTTAGAAATCTTCCTTCTCTGCCTAACTAAACTTAGAATGGAGAGAGAGAGAATTCAGATCTTTAGCAGATAATAGGTGAGTGAAACTTTTTTTCTGTTTGTCTGAAATGCCTAAGGCAGAGGTAGAAGGAGAAGCAAAAGGCCTGATTGTGTTAGTTAGGGTGGGGGAGCCACTACCCCCAAAACCACCACCTTTAGAAGGTTGGAAGATGGTGCTAGTGAATTTTTAACCTGACTTCAAAACCAGCAAACCAGGAAGTTAGAAGGGATAATGTCTATCCACCTTTCAGGCTCTATTGGAATTTAGTTCAAAAAGTTCAGATAATCATTAAATTGCTAAGTCCCTCCCCCTTTGAGAGAGAAGTTAAAAGGTAACCACACCCAGTATGAAAGAAGATAGGAGACAGATAGGAATTCGGTGGGAGCAGAAGCCTCCACTGAAGGTGAAATGGAGATATAAAGTTATAATTCAATTCCTGTGCAAGGGGGTTTGGAAATGCATTCACCTAAAGTTTTTAGTAGAATATGAGTTTTAAATATCTCTAAATTATGTAATTTGGAAATATTTATAAACTCTGATGTTAAAACAATTTTCTTATTCCTATTCAGAAGCTGTTAAGTTATCTAAGGATATGGTTATGTATGTTCATTTGGATATAGGTGAAATGTGTAATGTTTTGGAACTTATAGTACCTAAGAAATTTGAATTTAAAGGTGGGAACTGACTATGGTAAAGATCTTCATATTTATCACTAGAACCAAAAGAAGCAATTAGAATGATTAGCCCATCATATTGTAAACGGATCTAAAATGTGAGCAGGAACGGGTATTATCTATGTTGTAACAAAAGCAATTTTTGTTTGTTTGTTTAAATATTGTCAAAGGAATGTAAAGTGAAGAATGGGACACTCTGACCTGAGCATTGTAACATTTTTTTTTGAAATAACTTTAATTTGGGAAATCTGTAAGATTCATTTCCTCATCTTCTTGGCCAGCCTGTAATTATAATGGGAGCTTAATATCAGATTCTGGTAAGAAAGAGAAGGCTGAGGAATGGTAGGAAATTACCCTCCCCCACTAGGGAAAAAAAAAGAGACAGGGAGGTGGGGAGGAGAAAAGCCTCTACTCTACATTTTGGAAATGCAATTAATGGCATAATGTCATTGTGTTATTATGGTATCTAAATTGCAGAATCCTGTATATTGTAAAAACTGAGTAAGAGCCAGGAATGGTGTCAGTTTTGATCTAAATTGGGTTGAAACTAAAAGATGGAAAAAAATTGTGTAAAATGTAATGTTATATGTTGTTTCTTCTGCTATTCAGAAAACTAGGTATATACACCTTTACCTGTATTTATGAATGATCCTCTGTGCAAAGTGAATTGGAAATATGTTTTTGTAGAACTCTTATTGAGCAAATTTTAAAATGTATAGATATAGATATATATAGAGTGATGTGGCTCAATTTGAAAAATACATCCAGCTGAATTGAGGTCACTCAGTTGGTAATTAATGGGTTTTGAATTTAAAAGTTTAAATGTAAGAACATAATAATTGTGTTACTGGTAAACAGTGGTGTTATATTTTGAAATATTGTAATTTAAGAAATCATAAACTTTCGAGTTTTCCTTTATTCAAAAGGAAGTTTCAGCTATCATTTATTAAATATATTTGTGAGAAGTAATTGTTGGAAATTATGTGAAGAAAAGACTAGTGAAAGCTCCTAAGTTTTGTCAATTATGTGGGAAAGATTTTATGACCAGAGAATTTATACACTGTGTTAAATTGTTTTTGAAAAAGGGAAATATTCTTATTAAGAAATGTTTTACAAGATCTTTTGTTATAAGATGAGGGACACAAGATAAAGAGCAGGTAGAGATGCCTGCCCCTTAGTGCATTAGATATTAAGGAGGGGTTAGGTGGCTCTTAGAAACCGCATCAATCCCAGGAAAGGGTTAGATTTTGTAATATTCAAACTTACTGTAAATTTTAATTTCAGGGGGATTGCCCAAAGAGTATTTATCAAATTAAGTAAGGGAAATTCTCCACTCCCTACCAGGAAGGAGGGGGAGGGCAGCAGTTACCTCTTCAGGTTATGAAGAAGCCTCACTGAGTCAGTCTTGAAACTGGCCCTTTAAAGTTGGTATAATTGATTTCTAGTAATTGGTTGTGGGTACAAATTCGGAATGTAGAACAGGAATTAATTATATATGAGTCCTGGTAAACCTTTGGGGTATACTGTATGTTGCTTTCATAAAAGTTCAGTGACACCAGGATAAATTCGAACTATCTTTTTTAAATGAATACTTTTAGAAAGGATGTTTTGCAGAATACATCTTGCTGTTTTAATCTGAATTTGTGGTTATGGCATGGTATAAGCAAAAGTTAACATTTGTAATTGAATGTATGTAAAAGGTTTAGCTTCCTGAAGTAAGAATGAACAAACTTGGGAGAACGTTCTTTTCTCAATAATATGGAAATAATTAGACCAAGGGAAAAGAAGTTTGTGAAGAAAAGGGGCAAACACAATGTTGAATCATTATCCCATAGACTAAGGCTGGGATACAACTGAGCTACTATAATAAAGTGTGTGTGTTTAGGTGGATCGGGGCTGTTCAGCCTCAGATTATATTCTTTATGTATGAGTGTGTGTGTGTGCGTGTGTGTGTGTGTGTGTGTGCATGTGTATATTAAAGAACTTGGTAAATGGGTATTTGGCCTAGTCATCTACCTGTCACTACATATTTGTCTGTATGGAATAAGGTCCTTAAACGTTTCAAAATGATGTTAGAATAATTGAGTATTGGTACAACTGATTGAGGGACCTAGCTGTTATTCTGTTAATTACTGAAACTAGATCAGAAACGTCTTCCATGTGAGGAAAAGAGTTTCAGTGCAAATTTCTTAAAGGGAGGCAAATTATGGAATACTTTGGTATTAATGAAAAAGTCAACTTCATTCAAAGTTTGTTACCTGTCTTCTGTGGTGCAAACATGTTTTTATTATAAGCAACTTATTGATATGCACTGTTTGGGGATTAATTATTTTAATTAATTAATTAATTATCCTCCCAAGTCTTTTTATGAAAACTGGAGAAGTCAATCTCTCCTGTAAGTAAATTCATTTGTATAACTATTAAACTCAAGGATAGGAAACTTCTATCTGCAAAGTGCTGATAGAGTTGAAAGTTTCTATCTGCAAAGTGTTGTTACTTATATTTACATGTATAGCATCTGATCCTCCTAAAGAACTAGACTCAGACTGGAGACTTCTGAGGGAAAAACAAGATCAGATAATTCTGTATGTCAGATCTACCAATTTGTGAGGTTTAAACATTAAGCTCTTTGCTTTGTCTAAGCAGAACAGTTATGTTAGTAAAAGGATAATAACTTGTGAGCTATCTTGTTTTATGGTTAAAAATGTAAAGGAGTGCTGAATAATTTGAATAATGGGTTTGAGAGATTTGGAAGGATAAATAAAGCTTTGATTGGGAATGTGGAAGGCAGATAAGAAGGTTTGGAGACAAATGTGGGTTTATCCAAGCCCTCCTGTTTCTGGATGGTGGTACCAGTTTTAAAGGGTTTTAAGTAAGTTGAGAAAGAGTTTGAGAAAGGGTCTAGGAAGACAGAAAGATTTGTAACTTGATTTTGTAATTAACAGGTCAATCAAATTTGAGGAGGAAATAAGGATACAAATGCAACTTTAATGATTATCTCATGGACTGAGGTTGGGATTATAAAGTTGATATAAAGAAGATGTATCTGTGTATATGAGTGAAATGGGGTCCCAGTGTATTTCAAAGTGATGAAAGAGAAATTGGGTGTTAATACAATTGACTAAATTAATTGTTGGGATTAAACCAGAGACATTTTTAGTTGAAAGAAGAGAAATTTTAGTATGAGCTCGGATTAAGCACATTTATAAGAAGGTAGAGAAGTTTGGAAGTAGATGCACATAATGCAATAATTTATGATCCCAATGGGGGATTTGATTCGATTTTTTATGAATAAGAGTAAATATAGGAATAAATGTAGGATATTTGAGGCTCACTTCAAAGATGTTCCTTAACCAATGTGAGATTATAATCACATTTTAAGCTGATTGTTGGTGCTTGTTATTTAAGACTTGATGGGACTGTTAATTGACTGTTTCTTTGAGTTCAGCTCCAGAGAGGAGTGTTAAGAGAGGCTGCCCAAGCTACCCAAGCCACCAACTGATGGTGCCAGATCCTGTAAGATACAGGTATGAAGGTCGGAGGAACGACTGTTCAGCATGAGCTGAGGTAGGATTCTTCTGACTGGGGTCTACCCACAAGCACTTGGCAGACTTTAAGCTTGGCTCAATGGAGACTGCAGCATGGTATACATTGTGCCTGGAATTGGCATTCTGAAGTTTGGGAAATATGGTTCCCTCATTATAATTTTGTCCCTATTCTTGGTGGCAAGTTTCAGTAATCAAAAGTTTTGAAGCAACAACAAATCTACTTGATTCTGGAACATCTTAAGTTACTATAAGATAAAGCTACTAGGCCTAGGGTTTATTATAGGTATTCCTGTATGAGTCAAGGTCCTTTAGTTCTTTGTAATAATATGACAAGTAGGTCAAGGATCTGTGGGAATATTATTCCATTATTCAGTTATTATCACATTTGTCTCAACTTTGTCAAAATTAGTCGATATTAAAAAGAGGATGATTTCCGGACTACTTGGAAATTTTTTTAAAATTGTTTTAAATGTAAGCTTAATGTAAATCCCTTAGTGAAATCTCATCCTCCTGTTTGGGAACTTAATAATGGATTAATGCAAAATATAAGAAACTGGTTCTAATGTGTGATCATGACAATTGACTAAGACTCCAATTTTCATTTTGTAAGAATGATAAGGGTTCTGGAGTTGTCAAGTTGTTCCAAGGTTCCTTTTGTAGGTAAATGAATGAAAGAAGGCAGAAGGAAGAGAAGCTGGGATGCAGGGCTGAAGATGGACGACCTTATGTGACCAGAGGACTTCCTCACATCCGGACAGCAGTGTGAAAAGAGACTTTTGGACTTTGAAAAGACAATTGTCATTGTTTCCTTTTGAATCTCTGAATCTGTACTCATAAAGGGGATGGCCCCCTTGTATGTTGTCAATGCGACAAGGTCTGCAAGGGTAATTAGAGTTAAGAAAAGTGGGGAAACTTCAAAAGGTATAAAAAAAGAAAGTGGGGATCTGTGAGGGATAATTTATAGTGAAGTTTCCCCATTCTGAAAAATCAAATCTAGAATGGCTTCAGTATTCACTAGGCCTAGGTTTAGGTAACCTGACCTTCAAGCAATCTGGGGTTTAGAGCAATGGAGACTCTCCCCCAGAGCCAGCTCAGCAGAAGATACGCCAAATAAGGTTAGGACTGCTTTCATTGGACACCCACATGTTTCCAGTGATTCTTGCACTTAGGGTGTTGGTCAGCCCCCCTACCAATAAGATTGAAGGCCAGTTTCAGGGTTGGGTTTCTACATTAGAAGATTATATAACCATGGGCTGGCTTCTACCTGTTGCTCTCTCCCTGCTGCCATGTGGGAGACAGGAGCAGAGTCCTTTATCAGGAGAAAGAATAAAGACCTTTTCTGACCTTAGATTCAGACTCTGAACTCTTTCATCTCACACAGAGTGAACACATGAAGGAGTAATATGGAGTGAACAAGTTAGAAAGATTGTAACCCAGAAGAGCTGGAACCAATCTCAGTTCTGAAGGGAGGGACCAGGCAGGACTAGCAGCATAAAAAGACTTGTATTTGTCTGATTCTCTGTAGTCTTTTGAAAGGGGATACCCACTTATTCAGAAAGATTAAATGTAGAATAAAGGTAATGCAAACCTTCCTGACTTTCCAAAGAGTATTATTTATTCCTAGACTAAGTATGATTCTCACATTATGGCATGTTAATGGTAAAGAAAACTCAGCTATCCTGGGTCATAATTTCAATGGACACTTTGTCAACTCTCTTATTTTATTGTATTTACCACCTATTCAATTAAGAAAATTCCATTCTCATACCATGATTAAACACATATGGAAATCATAAATTTCAGTGACACAGCACCCTGAATTGGGATGGTTTTAAAATGTACTTAAAGTCTTCTCATTCTTTTGTTCAGACAATCAGATTTCATCTGACTCCATACGTGTATGTTTTCGGCTAGCTGTAGAGAATAAACAATATGGATTTACATATCTCCTAGCCTGTTTACCTCCTTTAATCCAACTTATAGGTCAACATTATGTACAATAAAAATACTTCAATTCGTAACATACAATAGTCTTTGATCTTAAGTCAAGGTGTTTCTGGCAGCATTTATCAGCATTGTGTGGCGTGATGGCTAGAGCAGTGCAAAGTGCGCTCGTTGTGCAGTGAAGTTGTGTGATGTAACATGGGAGAGCACTGCCAGAAACACTTCAGATTCATTTGATTTCAAATTAATTTTTGGTTGTTGCACATTCAGAAACCTTTTACTGTTGCCAAATTTTTTCCCTGGTGGTCTAGTGGTTAGGATTCGGTGCTCTCACCACCACGGCCCGGGTTTGATTCCCGGTCAGGGAACCATAAAAATGAAGAGGGTGCCCAAAGAGGGTTAGGGCTGCCTGAGACCCCAAAATACCAACATGCTGGGTCCTGTGGAAAGAATTCCACTCAAGTCTTCTCAGCCAAGAAAAAGTAAAGTTATTTGAAAATTCAAGTTCTCCACATGGGGTGCTAGGCCATTTAAAGGTGCTTTCACAGAGCAAAGTCTATGCCAAGGCATTCTAAGGCTCTCTCACTGAGCAAGTCTGTGCTAAGCTATCCCATGGCGCTCTCACATCACATGGAGGGAAGATGGGATTCTATATACGGAAAGGTTGTGGAAGGAATCTAGGGGTGGCCCAGAGGAGGAGATTGGGGAGGGTCTTCAGGAGGAGTCAGATGAGGTCAGACTCCAGTAATGAGTGGTTAAGGGTGGGAAGTTGCTGGAGGCTACCTGGAGACCATAGACAATGGTGGGCCAGGCCAATTCAAGGGTGGGAAACTATTGGAACAAAGGGGGCTAAAGACTTGGGCAGAGCTACAACTTAAGGCTCATGACCTCAGGCAAATGTCTTCCCTGGGAAGGTTTACTTTCCCAGAGCCTGTACCTCAGAGAATCAAGGAGAGCTCAAAAAGGGGGGCAGGGGTTCCAGAACCTACACCTCATCACCTTCTTGGCTCTAACCTTGATAATTCCATGACTCTAGGAGTGATCATGCCTGAGAGAAAGTGCAGACACTAGTATAGCAATGCAAAATGGAAGTAACATATGAACTGGATAGAAACTGGTTCTAGAGATAGGCAGAGATGAGTCTGAATCCCAAATCATTTAGCAGTCAGGTTGGCCCTCTCTTTTCCCATTATAGCTTCTATAGAAGGTGTCTGTAAGTTATCTCCATCAGTAGACTAAAAGTTCGCTGAATCCTAAGCACTAGATATCATGTCATCTTTGAATCTTCAAGTGCTAAGCAAGATTTTTATGAAATGATGCACAGTGAAAAATATAAGACATACATGATTTAATTTTGTGTAAATCACAAATGTCATCCAGAAAAATGCTTTCAAAAGGCAACAAGGAAGCGAACAAATTGGCTGTTGTCTTGTGGAGGTAATTGTACATATACTTTATTTAACAAGGAATAAATAAAGGAGGTTACTGTTTTATATACGCTAATGTTTTTCCCAAAAAAAGTGTTTTTTGCTAACAGTAAATAATTTTGGAATAAAAAGGAAAACAAAACAAAACTGAGAACTGGTCTAGTATTAGAAATTTCAGTGATTTTGCCAAAATGTTTAGTTAAAAAAAAAATCAAGCACACAATTCATAAACTTAAGATCTATTGCCACCTACTGGCAGCTTTAGTGTGTTACAACGAGACTCACAAGGAAAAAGTTGAGGGTTTTTTGTTTGTTTTTGCTTTTTGAAGGGGGGAAGGCAGGGCAATGGGGGTTAAGTAATTTGCCCAAGGTCACATGGATAGTAAGTGTTACATAGCTGAAGTCGGATTTGAATTCAGGTTCTCCTGACTACAGGGCTAGTGCTCTGTTCATTGCACCACTTAGCTGCCCCAAGACAATTTCTTAATCTCTCTCTGAGAGCTGTATATGATATGGTAGCTGGTAACATGTTATCAACTCGACCCTCCAGTATTTAATAAAAGATGACTAAGCCCCCCATGATTGCATCTATCCAGTTAATACTTCAGCAGAGATTCTAGGACATGAGTTTAACAGCCCCCCTAAAGGAATTTTCATCATTATAAACCTGAAAATCTGTCTTTCATTTTAAGTTATTATTTCCCAGGAGTTTTCCTGTTAAATGTACAAGGTTTATAATCATAATGGTGCATCTCATAGGAGAGTGCCCACTAGTGATGAGAAATGAACTGCACTGTACATGATACACCATGTAAGGGTGATGGTTAACAAGGTATATTTTTGACTGAAGGCTTAACCACATTCATTACATTCAAAGGGTTTCTTTTCTTCCCTGTGAACTTTGTGGTGTCTTTAAAAGTGTCCTTTCAAACTACAGGCTTCCCTTTATTCATTATATCCATTATATCCAACATGGCCATTCTTCTCCAATATGAGCTTTCTGATGCCCAAGCTTTTCTGATGATTTTGAGATGCCCCATTAGACTGAAGTCTTTCTCATACTCATTATAATCAAGAATTTGCTCCAACATGAGATATCTGATATTTATTATGGCATATTGTTGGACTGAAAGCTCTCCCATATTCATTATAAATAAGTGACTTTATGCCTGCATGACTTTAGTGATTGTTTTTTAGTTGTTTCAGTTGTACCTGATTCTCTATGACTCCATCTGGGGTCACCACTGGAGTGGTTTGCCATTTCCTTCTCCAGCTCATTTTACAGATAAGGAACGATTAACAAATATCAGGGAGAGGGGGCTTACAAATAGATAAAGTGAGTTGGAATTATGATGTCAAATGGCCCAGGTCTTCAAAGACCTTTGGAAAATCCTCGACCATAGTTTGGCTTTGGTCCACGGTATAAAGGTATAAGCAAATTTGGTGTCCTCATTCCACCTGGCCTCTCATTTTAAAAAAAAAATTAATTTATTAATTTTCTTGTTTACATCACTCATTTCCACAAGATTTGGAGTTACAAATTTTCTCCCCATCTTTCCCCTAGCCACCACCTCAAAACACCAAACCCACTATACAGCCCTTCCCCCAATCTGCTCTCTCCTATGTCCTCTCCCTTCACCCTTCTGACTTTCCAGTAGGGCAGAATGGGTCTCCCTACCCCAGTGCCTGTATATCTTAATTCCCAGTTGCATGTAGATAATAATAATGATGATAATAATATAGATACATATATATTTTTAACATTTGATTATAGAACTTTAAATTCTAGATTCTTTTCCTTCCTCCTTCATCAACCACCCCCACTGGAAAGACAAACAATTCAACACAAGCGGTACATGTGTAATTATGCAGGACATCTCCACAGTAGACATATTGTGAGAGACTGATTATATGTCCCTCCTTCCTATCCTGCCCCCACTTGTTCTATTCTCTACCCTGTCCCCTTTTACAGAAGTGTGTACTTCCAGCAATCCTTCCCCTCACCCTGCCCTCCCTTCTGTCATCTGTAAAGCCGAGCACCAGCAGATTCCCAAAAGAATGCTACTGTGAACAGCTTTTTAAGATTCAGATTACACAGTAATAGTGAACACTCTGTTTATTCCATTACAGATCAAGGTTCAGTCCAATATTCTCAATATAATATTCTCAATATTACATTGTATAACAGAAAGTCACAATATAGCGTTCATAACAGCTTAACATTGGAATGGCCGCACAGTTTTCACTACAGTGGCCACAATATTGAGAACAAGGAACAAAGGAATCATCACCTGGTTTCCCTATGGGGGAAACCCTTCTCACTTAAAGATTCAATCAATCAATTCACAATATACCAATCTTCTACTCATGGGGCAGCCATTAACTTAATCAGTCACTCATCTAGCAGTCAGTCACCAAGCTAGATTCCCAATTACTAAATATCATTAGTCACTAATACAGTCCTTAGAAAACTACAAAAACTTCCCACCCTTTGGTTTCCAGCAAACCTCAGTTTAGTATGAGGGGAGGCCTTTTCTTCATCTTGACTCTGGGAGGTCTCTCTGATTCCCTGGATCCCCTTCCAGGGTTCCAGGTCCTTCCTGAATCTGCCAAACAATTACCTGGATTCAGAAGCAGACAGTTCCCAGGTCCTTGTCCAGTCCTCAGAGGTAGACAGCTCCCAGGTCCTTGT